>JAYKKI010000106.1:5120000-6320000 GCA_039881145.1 Druceiella hillmani | reverse complement strand
CCGTATGAAGTAGAAATTTGGCACAGTAATAAGGCACATTACCTCTTATATAAATGCGGGTTACTAAACTTTAGCCTAAAATTTTGAAACTAATATATTCATTTCAAAATTTTAAGGTAAAAAATAAAATACTCGAAAACAAATTTAAATTTCAATGTATAGTGGGTTAGGAAGTTTTTAAAGGGGGAAGTTTTTATATGGTTTTCAAAAATATTTTTCGGTAACTTAAGGTATTAAATCTTCCGAAACATACTCAAAGTCACATAAAAGTATGTTGTGTCCACTATTACTGAGTATACTTAATCTAAATTTATGACAAATGCGGAGTTTTAAGAAGTCTACGCAAAGGTTGTGAGAAAAATGTACTAACAATTCTATATACACTATTTTTTTAGAATACGGATCATATTTATACGGCTATAAAAAATACAGTAGGTATTGTAGCCTTGGTATGGAGAATTAATATTTTGTAAGTAGTTTAATAGAAATATTATATACTCTGAAATGTTATGACTGTTTACGTTTGTGTGTTTATATAAGAAAACCTCGTTTCGCGAGTTCTACTCGTACTTGATAGCTTTTGAATAATGATTATTCTTTCAACAATATTTCAATAATAACAGTAAATCATTTGTTCACAATAATAGTAAAATTGGTGTTTTATACTATATTCCATTTTATTCAGTATTCATCTAAGCAATGGCGCGTATCATTGCGTTTAGCAAGTAAGTAAATTAAGTTAAAACTGCAGTTTTTGGATAAAAACTTCCTTTGTATTTAATTGATTGTTCAAAGTTAACAAGTTGTTAAAAAATTAATACTTTTTTTTAATTTTGGAAATAACATTTCTTTTTACAATATTATATTGTCCTGTAACATCATATAATTTGGATATAATATGTTTCGTCAGTTTCTAAGATACGACATTAAGAGATACAATTTGAAGTATGTATTTTTTTAGATAAATGATTGATTAAAGTCTTGGTTTGGCAAATAAAATGTTAATGTTTTTGCGACTTGTCTTGGAAAACCAATTATCTATCAGATATGTGTAATATAATTGTAGATGCATCTACTTAAGATTTTTACATTAGGCCACTAAAACATAAAAAGACAGTTCATCAATTTAAATTAATTCATTTTCTGTTAATACTTACGTGCTTATAAGAAATATTTCTTTAAAATTTTTAATTTTGATAAATTAAATTTTTTTTGGGTGGAACCTTTTGCATATTCTAATTTACTTCGAAGGAAACAGTATTCCATAATAATAGACACGTATTCCCTTTGTTAAGTTGACATTTAATAAATGAATGTTTGTAATATTTTGCCAAATATAATATTTGGTTCATTACTATGAAGTTTGTAATTTCTATTTAGTATTTTCGTTTATGAATACGTTAAGTATTTATAAAGTTAACTATACGTAAGTTAGGAGTTATTTAGTAAAGGAGTTATTTATGTTTAACATTTTATAAATTAACCAAGATAAACCAAATTACAAAAAAAGTTAAAGTTTACGCTATTCTAATTCCCGTTGTGTGAAATCGAGGCGCTTACTTATCTTGAATTTTAAATAATCCAAACAAATATTTTTCTTTAAATATTATTTTCAAGAAATACTGCGTAAATAAGGAATAATTTTATTGAACACACTCTTGTGTAAAAATAATACACATATATTAGTTCGATGTGACTATGTGAAGACAGTGGAGTTTAGTTTTGAATCGTCTAATAAAATGCAAACAGCGTCATCGGTATTACACCTGGTTAAACATTTATTAAGAAAATTGAAAAAAAACTAAATGTACATTATAACGATAAGGTAGGAAAACATTTTGCAACGTTGAATATATTTACGAAATCATCTATGAAGTTATCATCACTTTGTTAAGTACTAACAGATGCACACACGTGATAATTAATGTTTATATTATTTATATAGGTTTTCGTTTTTGCTGTTAATATAGACTTAACAAGGGTTACAGTAAAAATTACGAATCGCTTAAGATAAACTATGACAAAAAGTTGTTTAATTGTTCATCTATATTACATGAAAGTACCGTTGGCAGAAGAATTTGTTATTTATTTATTTTATAAAGGAGTAGTATATGTTTAACACTGTAGTGAAATGGATCGGTCCGTATAGTTTAGAATCTGAAACCGTCTGCCCTTAAGAAATCAGAGCTAGAAATGTCTGTCGTTTTGATTAAGTTCTTCATATGTATGTTAGCAACGTTTTCAAGATGAGAAATAAGCACACGATTCGATGATCAAACTTTGTACTTTTTTAAAAATCTATAATTTTTAAAGTACTTCTTTAGTGAGAATATGACGGTATTAAAAAATTGTGAGAGTAAAATTTTACGATCCGTGCATGCACAATCACAACAATTTCACACTATGAATTTGCCCACTATGCAACCAAAAATCTATACGAAATCGACACTATGAACTTGCTCATTAAATATTTATTTACATAGTTTATTTCTCTGCGGGCTTTCTATGGCAAACCAATCAGCTGACATCTGTATATATATATATATATATATATATATATATATATATATATAGATATATGTTTTTATATCAAATTGAATGCTGAGTTAAACGTTTAAAATAATTGAATTTCATTTTTAATTTAATTTTGAAATAAAATAAAATTGTTTACTACTCTGAAAGCTAGCAAAAAAATAAAATGTTGCAACACTTATCTGCCATAAAAATGTTAACAACCGACAATTACTTCTGATCACGCTTCCTCCTACGACAATTTATCATTTTTATGACAATAAAACAATTATTATAATGAATATATTTGGCTTTAATTTTTCACAATTAAATGAAACTACGTGATGTAGTATTATTTCTACTTTCTTTAAGTTCTTTACCACGGCCTAGCTTTCGTTGTATTACAACATTTTCAGGTGGGCTATTAGCAAAGATTAACTCTTAGGTACATCCAACAGCATTTCTATATTTCAAACACAATAACGAAAGCCGGGTTTGTGTGGGTTTTTCCACTGCTTATATTAGTGAGTTTATTAGAGCGGTGTAGGTTTTATTATATTTCCGAGAGTTATACGATATACCAGTATTTTAGGGAGGGTAATAAATTCAATTGTTATTATATGAGGTTGTACAATGCAAGTGTCCCGGTGTATGTAGTAAAATTAAATGGAAGTTATTCTCGGTAATATATTTGAACAAAAGCAAGGGTATCTGAAAGAAATAACAAGGTTATACGACTAATTCTACAAATCTCCGGTTTTATTTATTCATATATATATATATATATATATATATATATATATACATATATATATATATATATATATATATGAATAAATAAAACCGGAGATATATAGAATTAGTGGTGTAACCTTGTTCTAACTTTCAGATACCCTTGGTTTTGTATAAATATATTACCAAGAATAACTTATATTTAATTTTATTACATAAAGCGGAACATTTGCATTGTACAACCTCATACAATAACAAAAATTGAATTTATTTCCCTCCCTAAAATACTGGTATATCGTATAACTCTCGGAAATATAATAAAACCTACACCGCTCTAATAAACTCACTAATATAAGCAGTGGAAACACCCACACAAACCCGGCTTTCGTTATTGTGTTTGAAATATAGAAATGCTGTTGGATGTACCTAAGAGTTAATCTTTGCTAATAGCCCACCTGAAAATGTTGTAATACAACGAAAGCTAGGCCGTGGTAAAGAACTTAAAGAAAGTAGAAATAATACTACATCACGTAGTTTCATTTAATTGTGAATTATTATATTACTTATACATTAGGGGAAACCCCGCTTATACATTCGGGGAAACAGATTCTCAGCAAACGCAAGGCATTTCCTTACCAAGGCGTGCCATTTCCTTACCTTTTCATCTATTTCTCCTTAAACTAAATTAGCAACTTTCTGTTTAATCCTCCTAAATTATGTATATTAATTGCGTAATAAAAAGATAATAAAAGTTAATACGAGAAAAGTAAAATGGTGGACCATTTATCTGTCAAATTAATTTTAAATTTAAATTTTTAAAACGATAAAAGTATTTAATTGAATTTAGGTTTTATCAGCCAAAAATTATTTATAATCACCCTTCAGTCCTTTTACTATTTTATGTGTATTAATTATTTACGTGCTACAGAAAGTTATTCTTGTAGTATGCCAAAAAAGTATAACTTATACTGCGCATACATAAATACATAAATAACACGTTTTTTTTTTGCAACAAGATCTAAGTAATATTTTTTTTATTATTGTGAAACACAGCGGTCACAAACTGACCAGTGAAAAGTTTAAATTTTTTTTAAACAAAATAAAAAATAAATTACCAACAAACGCTTAAACGTATTTGTATAACTTTAAACTCTTTCTACTTCAGTCTATATTTTGATTTGAGTGTTAGAAATAAACACATATTATAAAATCACCTCTTTATTTAGTTTAATAGTTATGCTAATTAATGACACAGTAATATTTTATTGACCCAAAGGACAATTATTGTACAGCAGAGGCTGTACTTTCATGATGAAAACTTCTGCTGGAAGGATAGATAATTCAAATATTTTCGCAAATTACTTCTTTATAATCCTATTTTCTTCTTTATTTTCTATATAATATTTACATGAAACACTATTTTTTTTTCTTCATACGTTTTAGCGCTTTTCTACACGTCCCATATTTTTACGGTTTTTATTTTCTTATAGGTACCTGGTATTAGATTTTGCAATATTTGTCACAAAAATTATTATAACGTAACTAAAAATGTTTTTCAAAAAAACGACGAAATATGGTAGAAATTTAGTACAATTAGTGGCGCATTGAGAAATTCTGTTCGAGTACGACTAGTGGCGTATTGAGAATTCTGTTCAAAAATATCTGATGGTGAAATATATGATTTACACGTGACACTTTATGTATCTTTGTATGTGATCTGACGACACGGTCACTGATTTTATTTATCTCTCATAATTTATTTTTTTATTTTTATTTTTATCTTGCCAAACGTAGAAAGTATTTTAATTTTAGTTATGAGTAATGACTCATGTTTCTCTTCAAATTATCTTTTGAGAAATTCTTAATACGTTTACACTTCTTAAAGATATGATGGACCACATAATTTCACAAGTTAATAGGAAAACTGTGTAACTTTAAATGTTAAAATCTGTATATGGACATAAATGTGCACAATATCCTAGAAGTTGATTTGTTCGTAAATTTAGAAGGTTTATTTAAATAATATTGATTTTAAATCTAATATCGACTTAAATAATATTTAATTTTCAAGGCTTGGTGATACTCAGAAAATGAGTGAAGCTCGATATTATTGAATTTTGTGAACCCTTCAATGGAATAAAATTACCACGCCGAATTTGAAAGACGATTATTTCGGGAATTAGGAAATTTGATTTCCTCTTTTGTTTTTTAAATCCAAACGAGTGATTCCATGAACGAACCTATTGAAAAGAGAAGGGCATAAAAGAGACAGGCGGAGGAAAATCGAAATGAAATTATATTTCAACTTCACCAATGATTATGCAATTTTTGAAAAATGTCGCATCAAAAAGGTTATTAAATTTTCGAGGTTACAGTTTTTCACGAAAGCATTGAAGCCGTAACTTAATTTCATAAACACAATTCTGTTATTTATTTCTGTATCTTGTTAATTTTTCTTAAGAAGAATAAACAGATTTTCCGAAGTAAAAATCAGGAGACTGCTTTGAAGAACAAATCAAAATATACTTGATAGGAAAAACAATAAAATTATGTTAAATCTTCGTTTCTTAACTTCATGATAAATAATTTTTAGTAGTTCTAGAATTAAAGGAATAATATTTTATTCAAAATAGTAGGGTTTATTTTGTAAATGGGAAGATTTCCCATTCGCAAAATGCAGTTGCAAGCTTATTTTGAAAAAAATATGAAACAAAATTATCGTTTTATGCTAAATTTTCAACAAATATCGTTTATATATGCAGACAAATCTCACAAAATTCACCCAGTCCATTGCCCGGTGTAAGAATTTTTATTTCCTTTAATTAACTGGGCTACTTAAATCGTTGTTTTTTTAAACTCTACTAACCAAAAAATATACAAACATTTAACTCAGTGTTTCGTTTCTAACGCCAAAGCATAATTAAATATTTATCTCTGTTTTTCATTTAGAATAGTAGTTAAACGTCAAAGAATAGTTTAACGTTTATATCAATGTTTCAATTAAAATAGTCAAATATCATCATAATACATCTTTAAATTGATTGAAAAAATTCTTAAAAATTTAAAAATATTATACATCTTTATTATTATAAAAAATATTCTATGGAATAAAATTCAAATTGTGAAATAAAGAACATATTTTATTTTTTTTGTTATAAATATTTTAAATAATTTTTTCAATTTATGACCATCATAGATTAATAATTAATGTCACAAAAGCACGGATAGTTATGCTGCTAGGACATATTTATTTGATTTTTTTTTCCAATAAATTATTTAAATATCAGAATTTTAGGTCGTCCATGAAATTGAATACAATTTTTTTTCATTTTCACCATGCACTATTGTGCTTAAATTCCTTACGATTATTTTAAACCTCTCGAATACCTAGATAAAATAATTTAAAAATGATAAAATTTGTGAGAATTGAGCAAGAAATGTTAAAATTCTACATTTTTAAAATGTAGTTTGATATTTTTGCAGTGCCCTTATTATCGACCAGAAATTACCAAAAGAAAACATTTTTTAATTTGATCGGAACTAGGTGAAATTGAAGATGCGTCCAAGAAACAAAAATTCTACGATATTGACTATTTTTAAGAAGTGGATTCAATATTTCCGAACTTTAAATAGTAGTAGATAAGGTTAGGTTAGAGAAAACATTGATATATAGACTCTGTGTACATAGATGTAAACAATAAATTACTGCGTTTTGAATATTTGACTGATACTTTTATTGAAACTCTTTGTATGGCAAACTATAGTCCATTCAATTTCAAGATTTAATTTGTGTAAACAATCGAATTTGACAGCTAAAATATGGTTGGCACAAATATAATACTGACGACTATTTATAAAATTCATTGCATTATTCCCGGAGTATTATTAAAGTATACACATAATCAAAATATTAACTTCAGAAAGTTTCACTACGAAAAATGTTGTAAATACAAGTATTACACCATTGTTTTATTGACAGGAATTCTAAAATTTTATACGGTAAAAATGGACAACGCTCCATTTTTTTTTGCGAAATAGTCAGGCGGTTCTAACATTTTGTGAAAATAATCAAAATCTCGACACCAAAAATCAAGACCATGCTGTTCATTAATTTTATAAGGCGTTAAAGTGAGATACCTGCAATGTGTCAGCTTATGCTGCTATCTTTTTAGTTGCTGCTTTTTAGATTTGATTACTTTATATACAGATATAGTTATAGTATATTTGGCGTATAGATAATTAACACCACATCTCATTTTCTCTTCAAGTAAGTGTTGATACTAAAATACTTTCCATTGTAGCCTACAAATTGTATACGTACTTTAGGATAATGTTTTTATAATAACTAAGCTTTTACTCTTATTTCGATGTATATTTTCGATGATTATTCTTAATATTAGACATATTTATATCAAAAACATTAAAAAAGCTTTAATGTTAATATCCGTTACAAGTTGGCCGCTCATATAAGGTTAAGATGGCTAATCATTTTTCTCGTTTAAGTTTTCCTTTTTCGTTTCTTGTTTCTTCATTTTGTTGTCACAAAGATTGCAAGAATTGTTGAATGGAATACAATTTACATACGGCCATAAATTACAAAAAAATTATTTTAGTTAATCTTCTATTTTTTCAGTGTCGTAGTAATTTCAGCGCCTTCCACGCATTATATATATTATCTATGGGACCTGTATTTTCACTGGCTAATTCCATCGTTTCTTCTTCCTCAGAACTTGAATGTGATTTAATTTTTTGCGTTTTAATATTAAGATTTTTTTTCATAATCTTATTATTTTTACTTTCTCTTTCCTTTTTTTCACTAATTTAATCTAGGGATGCTAGTAAGAAGTTCTACAACTGGGTACATATCAGTCAGGTACTTTGAAGGTGGGTCTTTTTGTGAGCATCCTCATTAGATTTTTATGTTAAAGGCCCGGTTGGAGGTAGTTCTTTTTGAACCCGTTCAGACGTAGGATCCTTAAGTATCATTGAAATCTCTTCAATATCTCTGTAATTTTTTAGATCATCAGATATGTAAGCATAATCTCAAAAGAATAATCCGGAATCTAAATTTAGCGCCATTTATGAATTTGTTATTCGATTTGAGGTTATGTTATCGACAGGTTATTATATTCAATGAAAAAACAGTAAAAATATAATAAATTTTAATAATATTAACATTGCAACATTAAATATCAATGTACTAAAAAAAATCTCAGGTAAATTAAAACTTTGAAGTTTAAAAACAGTTTTTAATTTTTTTTCAATAACAATTTTTACAGCGACGTACACGTTCGTGCTGCAATTACTCACCAATCTTAGCTCACGACATATAAAACAGCAGTTTCGGTTGGTCGTTTCATCGAACAGGCCATATAATATTGAATTACCCTACGCTAATACCCGGAAACTCAGCCTTTATTTTTTATATATATATTTATATATATATATATATATATATATATATATATATATATATATAATAGTCGAAATTAAATATTTATTACATACTGACATACCTATATTAATTTTTATACTAACATTTAATTAAACGACTATTTCTATCGAAATGTTTGGTATTATTTTATTATATGTCTTTTTTATGTAATACTTTTCAATTATTCGAAACACTTCACTTTACTTATCTGAATTTCTCATAAATATAAAATATAATCCATGTAATATAAGTTGCGTATGTACACAGTGTAAACGTGCAGACCAATAAAAAAATATTTTTTAATTACAGATAGCAAATAAATCCACATTAAATTACTAACGTGAATATAAGAAAAAGGTTTGAAATACCTGAACCGTCAAAAGTGATGGTTGTGGAAAAGTGGAAACATTCCATCTTGTAATTGAATGGTCTATTAATGGTATTATATATATATATATATATATATATATATATATATATATATATATATATTTACATATATGTATATATATATATATATATATATATATATATATATTGTTTGTATTCGACAATAACTTCAAAAGAAAAAAGTATAAATATATTCATTAGTACGTACTTATATGCAACGACCTTAATGTTATTACTGTATTTAATTAAGGAAATAAATTATCATTTTCCAACTTTCCAAGGTATAAGAAAATATTTGTTTAGGAGGTAAGTTTTCTTTTTTTCACCTTAATTGGGTTTTATAATTGTTTGTCGTTTGTTAAAGACTTCTGTTTAATAATTGACCACACTTATATTTAAAGTGCGATACGTTTATTATGTTTATTCAAGACATACTGAACGCGCCGTTCTTTCAACGAAGCGAGAGGGGAAACAGGGATCAGAAAATAAAATAGGAAAAATTTGTCCAAGGAACATTTAAAAGAAACATTTTGAGCAGCGTGGATAGGCACTCGTGAATTAGAAATGACTTAGTTCATACTAGCCTCGGCTTCATGTAAACTTGTAAAATGCATTTGATTTCGTAAAAATTAAGATAATAAATACACTTATGTAGGAAAAAAAACAAACAATAAATACTTTATTATAGATGATAGGAATTCTTATCATATTGAATATGATATTTCTATCTGATAATAATATTTTAAATTCAAAGTTTAAGAAAAATTCAAAGTTTCCGTCTTCAATCAGTAAGACCGAAAACCAAGTTATATACATATAGACGGCAAAAGAGACTCACAGAAATGTATGCAAGATGAACATTGTTTCAACTCTTCGGAAATAAGTCTTTAAAATGTATTACATTTATTCCTTCAAACTTTTTACGAAAATCACTTTTTAAATTAAATTTTTATAATACATTATTTCAGTTAAAAACTTTATTTTTAATATATATTCTCATGTAATACAAAATATGTAACGAATTCATATTATAAAAATGAATTACAACAATATTTTTACTCAAAATTTTATAATAAATGCTAAAAATCTATAATTCTTAATTTTTAGACAGGAAAAAAGTACTACAAATTAAAAACTTATTACTTATAATTATTGATGTTTTTTTATTTAGCATTGAAATCATCATTACTTGTAATTTTTAATGTATTTTAAATGTTTAATTTTAATTAAATTTTATTCTCTTGTATATGTTAAATATTTAATATCTAATGATAAATTCGTTGTAAAATTATTGAAAAACATATATATACAAATATGAAGACGTTTCTCGTGATTATCTTTTTTTCAAATCGATTTTTTTTTTTAAACTTGTAACTAAACTGTATTTGTTTCGGATATCGTAATATACGAGAAAATAATTAATTTGTTTAATTTATTTTGTACGTAACGATTTAAACTAATCACTTCATTGAATTTAGGTATGTTAATAAAGGCTAAAATATTGAAATGAATTTAGTTGAAGTCCGAAAAACGACATATAAACCTAGATTAGGTCAGTTGAGAAGTTCTACACAACAAAGTATAAAATCGATCATTTGATAAAATTAACTGATATCTAGGCTATAAATTTTTCTAAAATATAATGCTTAGTTTTGCTCACCAATTTTATCAATAATATTTTTTGATTAATTTGCAAACGGTTTAAGCCGTTTGCGAATAACGTAGTTGAACTCAAAAATTTAAAGACGAACGCCGGCAGCCACTTATTAAATATTTTTATTATCGTTTACCACTTAAAATAGTCATTAGATTTTTTTAAGTTCTAAATATAACTAAAAAGTAATTACGATATTATGCTTGATAGCGAATATAATATATATATATATATATATATATATATATATATATATATATATATATATATCTATATATATATATATATATATATATATATAGACATTAAAAAGAAAAATCCGTGGTCGCGTAATTAATATTCGGCGGCATCGCAAAATTATGCAGATATAAAAATTTACATTAATAAACTGTATGTTACTTACCTATCACAAGTAAATTCGTAAAGAAAAAAGGCATCAGATGAGTCTTCTTTTCTTTATTCCTACTGGACTGCTCAAATTTTTCTAAAAGGTCAAGAAAATAGGAAGAGATTCTGAATTCAATGCTCATTTCTTTTTTTAATATACGGATATGCACAGCCATGATTAGGAGGTGCATTCCCTGATTTTTGCGATGGTTTAAAGGGAAATTATGTTAAAAAGGTCTCATGTAAATAAAATCAGAATTTGAGGATGGACTAGGTAGATGTTCGAAGGAGTTCTTCAATCAACTAAACCTTTGTGAACAATTTATATCGATTTTTAACTTATTTCATGTGTCTTCATAAGAATTTCAGTCGCAGTTAAAGGCCAAAATACAATTCATCAGTAGTGAGGAGGAGAGGATTCGTCCAGTTTTGGGCTCGTTTGACTTTTCTTGACGAGTCCTTTGATCACAAACGGTGATTAGGGTCGAATGATGAGGTAGGTAGCAGGTGAGAGAAATTCCTCAATGACGAGTAGATTATCGCTCATTCATTTTTCTTGACGATTCGTTTGGTCACAATTTGTGGCTGGGCCTTTATATGGAGCCAGGAAGTGACGACAGGACACTAGAAGTATATTATAACGTTTGCAACCATTCGGTATTTATTGACCGGTAATTTGTTCCGAAGAATCGGTCAGAGTCTGAGGATGGAGCCAGAACGTGGTGACAGTAACTCCTCAAAGCCTCATGCCTTCGCCGCTTCGGGTTGCTTATTCAAGCGCATTAAGGGTTTACTGCAACACAATTCACACCTAGCAAAACCCATTTTGCCAACGAATGGCCGCGTGGAAAATTTCATTACATTATTATATTATTACAAAATTTCATTCGATTTAAAATATACGTATATTACAACATCTACGAGTATTAATGTACATATGTACATTATACATTTGTGTAACTGCTACGCGCTAGGTAGATAGTTACTTTTTGTGTTATTTTACTAATGCAATATAAATGAATTGACGTAAATATTAAATTCGTAAACCTTCTTATCGAGTAAAACAATTGCACTGAAACAGAAACTAAATGTACTTTTAGCTAATCATTGTATTGTTTTACAAACGCTTAACTAATCGAATTGGTACAGAATGTTTATTGTATAATCACTACGCGTCTAGTGGCTAGGTATTTATTGATTTTCGTATTAATGCAATATAAATGGATTCTCGAAAATATTAAATTCGCGTATATTCTGATGGGGTGAATCGAGCCTAGTGTAATAAATCATCAATGTAACATCTCACATGGCATTCTCAAGTAAATGATGTTAGTCGTAAGATGTTCTTCAAAATACACTCTCTCAAACGGCTTCAAAATGTAATTCCACTGCGAATTAAAATACAAATTTTTCAAACTTTACTTCTGCCTATTCTTGATTATGGGTTGTGTGCTATTCTAATGAACATTTACTCGATATGAACATTTACTCGATAAATTAGAACGACTTTAAGACCTATGTATTCGATACATTTTCGGTCTTAACAAATTTTACCATATATCCAAATATGATTCACGTCTTAAAAGGTTAAAAATTCGTGATCGACGCAATCTTCATTTTCTATGTTTTGTATATAATATCCTCAATAATTCCATTACACCTACATATCATAAATCTAGATTCCTATACCTGTCATCCCACGACCTCGCACTACGATCCAAAAATAAGTATACCCTCCTCATCCCTCAACATAGAACTGAATTTTATGGCGAATCCATCACCGTACATTTTACTCGATTGTGGAATGAACTGACTACATATATACAAAGTGCGCCCTGGTTGCCTGTTTCAAAGTCGGCTGAAAATACATTATCTATTATGTTTTGGAAGATCATAATCCCTTCCATTATTACCCATTCTTGTCCCTCCTTACTCCTAAAGTGTCGTTTTGCTTTGGTTTTTGATTAATATTTTTTTTATTACCACATAATATTACATATTTTATTTTTTAAGTAGAATTAATTAATGTTTAAAAATCACTTACAGTTCGACACAGCACTTAATATTCTTATCCGATTCTTTTGTGGTTGCCTATAAGAGATTGCTCTTGTAGCAATAAGTCTACCACTGTATATTTAGTTTTCTAAGCTTGCTAAAAGAAATAAATAATAAATAATAAAAACATAATGTTACGTGAACTCAACCGTTATATCTCTCATAATTTTCTATCGGAATCTATTTAGTTGTTTTTACGTTATGTATGTTCAAACCAATACACAGACAGACAAAAAGATATAAATACCAAAAATCATATTTTTCCGTTCTGTTGCTTTTATTTTATAGTGTCCAATATTGCGACTCGGTATTCGGTGGTGCTCTACCGTACAGCCAGATATGTGTGCACTACCGAATACCCAGATACATCCGCCTGTCTATCATAGCTGTTTTGTTTAGAAAGCATTTAAGGTAACAATTTAAGATAGATGATAAAGAATATTAAACAGCGTATATCTCAATATCAACAACTTAATGCTCAAATACAATATATTTACAAAAGAAGTAAATGGATATATTTTTACATCGTTAAGGCGAAAACTACAAGGAAACTATATTTTTTTAGAACTTTATGTAAGATATTTTTAATAAAATTGATCAAAACGCCCACAAAATGTGTGTACCATCCAAAAAAAACCGTAAAATTAAAAATGGAAAAAACAACGTTCCTAGAAGTTTGGTAGAACTTCACATTTTTTTCACACCCGCGAGATATATGAGGCAAAATATTAACATTTTTTCCTCATTCGTTCAACGTAAAGAACATAAACAAATATAGGAGTTTTACTAACAATTTCGGTCTAATATTTCGCTCATCTGTGGAATATACCATAAATATTAAAAAAGTGCTAAAATTTATTTTTACGAAAGCCTATTAAGATTCCAAACTTAATAGAATAAGAGAGTTTTATAATCTGATGATTTTACAATAGTTGACGGACATCAAGAATTAGATTTGCAATATTGTTGCATAACCACAGACACATAAAATAGCAGGACACAAAAGTATATTCTTAATTTTTTTACATTTAAGTCGTTGTTGCACCGGTTATACGACCTGCGTGTATTTTTGGTTTTTCAAAATACAGGCAAATTATGTTTAATAAAGATTGTTGTAAAGAAAAATGGAATTTGGATTTGTGAGTGCCGTGATATACATCGGTGCAGGATATAAAACAATGACAGAAAAGAATAAAATATATTTATTTCATGCTATAAAATGCATCCAAATAGTCCATTCTTTTATATTAAATCTAAACATTTCATTAAATCTTAAAAGAAATATAAAAGACATCCGCACATTAAATAAAGCCTATATATCAGACATGACAGAATAATTTTACATCACCTTAAAGAGGGACAAATTACCGGAGCGCGATTTGCAAACTCATTATTCCGGCCATTAGGAAATTCGTTTTCCGCTGTCGTTTTTGGATAGCAAGCTTCCTCAAATTGTCCCATTAAACGTAAAAGCGTAGAAAATTGAGAAGGGGGAAACGAAATAATTTAAAGTTGTTATGTGCTAACAGTAATTCAGGTAATTGTCTGAATAAGCTTTTGCATATAACAATTTGTTAGATTTTCTAAACAAAAATGTTCATGAACCCATTTGGCTAAGTCCAAAGAATTTTTTCCTGTGAACTAATACTTTATACTATTTTTGATGCTTTTACATCACTTTACCGCTCTCTGTAAAAAATGAAGTTTTAATATAAATTGATTAATAATGCGTTAAGAATTTTAGAGGGCAATCAAATATTTTTAAGAATTTTCAATTTTTTTAGATATTTTTAGAAACATTTGTTTAAATGCTATTTTAAGCTGAATCTCTCCTTAAAAATAAATAATATTTTAAGAAGTGATTAACTAGATATTTCAATTCATCAAAAACAAATTATGGTTAGTATTCATAATGCATACCTCTCTCTTTACAGAAATTTAGTTTGGCGACTATGAGTTAAATTTTTCGGTCCAAAAAATAGAGCATTAACATTTATGTAAAGTTTCAAATAAAATCCATAGCTTTATGGAAATCGTATGTTGAAACAAACTTTACTATCATTTTATTATAAATGTGAATAAAATCAGGTATACCTATGAAATACGATATATACGCAGTTTAATCGAAAGTCATATGAATAATGTATCGTATGAAGTTTTCAAATATGTAAATCATTACAAATCTATCCGTTTTGATGCTCAATAATAGACAGCAGAAGAACGTGCCGGACCTTATAATATTTCTCAATGGAAATTATATTTTATATGTGGCCTAATTGTGACGAAAAAAATTCACAGCACGATAACTATATTGGTAATTCGGTCATTAAGTACATCTTATCGATTTCGAGATTTTTAATAATGAAATGAAAACAAACAAAACCGACATGCAATATTCGAGCAAAAAATAATTCAAGAACAATATTGATAACATCAAAACACAATATATTCATAGCAACGATCACCATCTACGGCACTCGCGCATCTTTATATAGTCCTTTGACGCGTAGGAGTAAGTAGCATTCGATAATAAATGATTATTAAAAAAACTAAAAAAACACGCCTTTAAAATACTGGACTAAAAAGCGAAAAATAAGAATTAGGAAATATGAATTAATACATTTCGATAATTTATATCTCTCATATTCAACCTTTCGTACAAGAAGAAAAATTCAAAATAATTATTAAGCCTCCTTTTAGAAATACATGTTAATATTTAGCAATACATTTGTTGAATGTGAGGGTTATTATTCGTTTAGCTAGTTTGATTATTAACCATGTCATTGTTTATTAACGTATGTACTCGTAGGTCGTACTGTGAAAGATTTTTTTAAATATTTTAGGAGCAAATTTTAATTAATCTGCATAATTTATTAAATAGTAATTTTTTATGGTGTTTATAACTCCTCAAACATTATTTCGAAATTTATCAAAGGAAATTGACATGCATTTGGTTTTACGTCAAGGCAATTATTACATGTAAGAATAATACTTATTACCTAAAATTAAAATAAACTTATACCCTTAATCATCAAAATAAAACAGTCCAAATATATGTTTTAAATTCACCTTTGCTGACCTAGCTTGAAATACGTATTTGCATTTATTTAAAGTAATTAAAGCATATTCCATTAAAAACATAATTTTTACGATTTAAAATAAAAGAAAGCAAAAATTATAATTTCTACAGTTAAATGAGAGTTCACGGTCCTTCTTTATTGTCTCGAGAATTATTTGGACACACACACGCACGCACGCACGTAGGAGAACGCGCTCGCGCACGAGCACGCACATGCGCATACGGACGCGCACGTGCAAGAGCACGCATGCAGTAGCGTATGCGGACACGAACGTGGCACGTTCGCTCACACGCACGCACGCACGCTTGCACGCACGCACGCACGCACGCACATACGCGCGCACGCACGCACGCTCGTACGTACGTACGCACACACGCTCACTCAGTCGACAGCTTACATTAATATTGAATAAAATATTAAATAATAACTAGTAAATGACAAATTTTAAATCCTTTATTTCTATCTTTTTATTTAGAAAAGAAACTAGAAAGATCCAATTGCCTGCTAATAATGAAAACTGATACTATTAAAAAGTAATTTTTTGGCTTTTAATATTTAATTGAGTTAAAGTTAAGTACATATGCTTTATTTTAACAGTTCCTTTATTTGAAGTATGAATTTAGTGACTCGTTCCCTAATTAGACGAGTTATTTTGTAAAATTATGATTTCATGTTTGTTGTACCTTGAAGCAAGATGAATATTGGAACTGACTTTTTTACTAAGATTAATTACTTGAATCTTAAAACACACTGGGACATAGTAAATTGTTGGCTAAATTTTTATTCCTTTCTACCAATCTAAATATATTGGATTGGTAGAAAAGTATTGAGCGTTATAATTTCACATATTTCTTTTTTAATCATAGTTCATTCTTAGTTAGTTCAACTATGCAATATTTCATTATTAGTTGCACAGTAAGCACTTTTGTTATTTATAACCTATTGCCAACCTACAGGTAAAGCGAGGATTCTTTTTGTATAAAAATTTCGACGCTATTACTCAAAAACCTTATTGGGGAAATCTGACAACTCGGCTCTATCATTAAATTTTATCCTGAATATGATTATTTAAAGACCGGATAAAATAAACATCAGTTGGTGCTAATTTAGGGGAATATGTTGAATGTGGTAGAATCTCCCAATGAGGATTCAGTAACTTCTGGCGGAAGATTTTTCTACCCGCGGCCGGGCGTTATTGTGTAGAAAATACACTTTTTAGTGTCGTTCACTTTATTTTATTTTTCTTACAAAATCGGTAAAGTTGATTGCAGTATATCGTCGAGTCTATTGTGGTATTTTTTGATAGTAGCTCTCAATAAAAATTCCTTTTGCATTCCATCAAACCGACAAGAAAACCTTCTTTTGACGAAATTCAGTTGAGCCGGTATTGGTTTTTCATGTAAGCTTCGCATGTAATTTTCGTACAGAATTCACTTTCAGTCTCTAGTTATTAATATGTGAAATCAGTGTTGGATGCGTCTAAGGGAAAAAAAAATTATACACATTTTGGCGTGTCAGTCTAACTGAATGATGGTCAGAGTGTGGTATTCTACCCCTAGTTTACACACTTTATTCAGTTGATGCAAGTGTTCCAATACCTGCACATGACCGCACCTAAGCTTTAATTAAGCACCGTCATCTTTCATTAAAGTAATTATTATATGTATTTTATATAAATATGTATGCATATTCTAATAAAATATGTACATATGTACGAACATAAATACATTTATATAAATATGCGTATTTGTATTCAGTTGATGCAAGTGTTCCAATACCTGCACATGACCGCACCTAAGCTTTAATTAAGCACCGTCATCTTTCAATAAAGTAATTATTATATGTATTTTATATATATATATCCATATTCTAATAAAATATGTACATATGTACGAACATAAATACATTTATATAAATATGCGTATATGTACATACATATACATGAATGCACACACACACAAATACATATAAAAACACAAATATTTTTATATGTATGTTGCGCATACCATAACTGTCGGAGGAAAATATGGGTACAACTGTATACCAAACATTATCCTTTACTAGGTATGGCGATGATACAAGCCTTTCAGTAACCAATCTGTGTTTGTCAAGGAGTCAGTGGATGACAAGGAGGCAAACAGGCTGGGGATTTAATTGAGTTATATGCAGAATTTTTAATTTTTGAGGGATCGGAAGTGAGTACGCGCAGCGGCTTGTGTACACATATACATACATATGTACAACAACACATATACCCGACTGTATGATGTACGCGTTGAACGCTTTTCGGATGAATAAACTCTTATGAGTTTGTGTTACCGACCTGCTGTAATGGCAGTATATCTGTAACTAAAAGAGTGATGTGTTGTGCAACATAGTGCGGTTATAGTTATAGTGTATTTATACAAGTAAAGTTAAATTGACTATGTGGAAAGTTCAATGTGTCTTGACTACGATGGCTGAATTTGATTCTAGCTTGCCTGCACTCTGTGACATGCCTCATAAATATTAATATGGATTCGTTACTCGTCACTTACACTAATGTATTATGTATACAAATCTTTTAGAATAAACAACCTACTTGATGACGAATAAACTTTCCAAATTGAAAACAGAAATGCCTAAATTAAAAGCGAACGGAAAGGCAGACAGATTAAAGTTATGATTTAGGTAAATATAGATCCTATATTTTCACCAACTATTTCTTCTATCAAAATTGTGTTTTATTTTCATATATGCTACTGACTTAAAAAAAATTTGCACTAAGAACCCGTCAAATTATTTGTCCCAAATTAAGAAATACTTTTAAAAGCAAATTTTTTAATTAACTAATTTATTTTGGGCTTAGTTTAGTAAAAAAAAACAGCCGTATGAGGGTATGTAATGTACGGTCTCCATTTTAGCTGACTTTTTTTCCCCACAGAGTTATAATTTGTTACTATCTTTATTTTAATTTCTAGCGATACTTTCATTCCTGTATAGTACCCTAATTTAAGTAAATACTTTACAACTTATTATTATGCGTGGAATTAATAACAAAAAAAATTATTACAAAATATTTAATTAAATTTTTAAATGCGCAGAAGGATTATCTCATATGCGTATAATATTAAAAGATTTATGACTATAATTATCATAAATCATTTTATATTATCAGCACATTTATCTTTATTTTTTTAAAAAAACTTGGAATTTTTTTTATAATTAACATATCATTAAAACTGAGATGAACTTTCAATCTTTAATTAAAGTTGCCAATATAAAATTTTGAAAAGAAGTTTGAAATACGTAAATTTAAAAACCCATAATTTTTCTACCTGCCATGAAAATTTTCGTGAAAATTTTCATAATTTGACAATTTGGTAAATATTTATTTTGTATTTACAATGATATAAACTTTGTTTATAAAAGCCGAAAAGAATTGAGCGTGTCAACTCCGACGTGCCACTAGAGTTTACTCCTTAATTATGATTGTTTTGGAACGTACAAAATAGCTAACACTGTATACAAGTATAAACATCAATATCTATCAATGTATCTTACCGTTAAGGCATCGTTCATAAGAAATCCATCCGCTGGATTGTTTTTCCTTGACTTAATTGCAAAACTGGTCTCTGTGAATTTTTTTTAACGAATTAATATGCACATGCATGCATATGCACTATCTACGTTCATCCTGAAGTGTTTTCAAAGTATAGATGAAAGGATTTTTGAAATTGCATATATAGTTTCGGAGATAATCTCCCACATCCAAAACTTATAAAAT
Source organism: Druceiella hillmani (assembly GCA_039881145.1). NCBI lineage: Eukaryota > Metazoa > Arthropoda > Insecta > Lepidoptera > Hepialidae > Druceiella > Druceiella hillmani. The sequence continues at coordinate 6,299,991 of JAYKKI010000106.1, read as the reverse complement.
TTAAATTGTTTTCAATATATGACCAAATAATTTTAACGGGATAATATATAACCTACGTTCATGATGAAGGTCCTTTCTAAATATCAGTGAAAGTATTTTTAAAATCGGATGTGTAGTTTCGGAGATTACCTCCTACATCAAAACTTATAAAATGTTACACTTTTTTTAACGCTCTGAACTTCTGATTTTAATCCTCGTAAAAATTTATACCTGACTCTACACACGAAAATCAGAATCGATTTTTATGAGTAGTAAACTCCAAAAAGAATACAAGGCTCAACAAATAATGCTGTGGTGTTCTAATTTGCTTACAATACTGTTATAATCAAACTTTAATTTCAAGGGTTAATAATAAATGAAAGCTGTTGTCTGTAATACCCAACTGAATGGCAGCCGTAAAATAATGTACCTGCTATAATTGACTGCATGTGAAAATTCTAGTCTTTTTATAAAAATATGCTTATTTTTCTGTTCTAAGTGGATTACGAACAAATATCTCTTCAACCACAGCGACTATAAAAACCTATTATACCATGTAAATAATATACTTTAAAATCGAGGTATGCTGAATGACGCAAGTTAAAATAAATTTATAAATGAGTCTTAATATTTATTTATGAGTACTACTAATGTAAGTTCTGTAATTCAACAAAAAACAAAAAAAGGTAATAAAAAAAATAGTAAAGCTTATTCTTATATACAAAATTATAACTATATGATACCTTACATTTATATAAATTTTACAATACTTAAACATTTGAATTAATTACTCCAAAAATATCTCTCCTGTTTCTCATCTCATTTTAAGCTCTTGATAGCGCTTATGAACTAATACGATCTTATAACACAAAACCAAGAACGTTTTGTAGTATATTTTGTGATAACTGAATATGGAAATATCATATAAGCATCTGTATATAATCATTTATTCTTTTAAAACAATTGAGTGCTTATATATATATATATATATATATATATATATATATATAAATATATATATATATATATATATATATGTATGTATATATGTATATATATATATATATATGTATATATATATATATATATATAGGAAATTTATTCGTGTTAAAAACACCAATATTTAAGCAAACGAATGTTAAAGACAGCTTGAAGGTTCGATGGAATTATAACGTAATTATGATATGAAAGTGAATGCCATTACAAAATAAAAAACAAAGAGGGACATTCTTGGAGTATATATTCAGTTAACAAGAATTATATAAGTTATTGGAGAGATATTTTTGGTGCAAAGAGTGAATAAAACAATTCAAAGAAATCAAATATACATGTAAGATACACAGGGCGCATATATTGTTATGTGTCTACATTGTTCTTTGAGTTATTGAAATATCAACGAAATAGTATTTTCATAAAGCGCAAATCAAAGAACCTATTTTGCAAACCGAAGTGACGACTCGAATGTAGATTTTTGAATAACTTTAACGCAATTGTTGCTTCATTGGTCTCTAATGAAAACAACACAAACAACAAAGTTCTCAAAAATTCTACAAAATTCACCTTCCCGTGTGACTTCTGCCGTCAGTGTTAGATTTCATAAGGAGCATAAGTGCAAAATTACTCACCAGAAGCGAATAATTACGATTAATGTTCCTCGATTTTTGTAATTAATCATGTAGAATATTCTTATATATTCTATTCTCTATTCCTGTGTATTCTTCAAAGTATATACGCGCATAATGATCCTGTGGCTAGTTGTTGCAGTTATATTTTAAAAATCATTTATATTTTTATTGTGGTTACAATATCGCTTTCAATATTAGACAGCAGTTTTTTTACATTTAAAACAGAGGAAAGCGAAATATTTTCTATTTCTCTTCCGATTAAATTGTTATCTTTAATGAAATGAAGATAAGTACAATCAATAGCCTTTACGAGGATCAAAACAAACCTTTTTATAATAATTTCAATACAAAAAGTATTTGATTCAATACAAGAAAGATATATTTTCTTTTCTCTTTGAACTTCTTCGTAAACACATCATAGTTAAGAACTTAGAGATTTAAATTTCCGACTATCCTTTCTTCGTATTTTCAAAAAATAACGTTATTCAAAAATAAACTTGAAATATAGTTTAGTATCTTTTAAGTTATAGTAAACAGCATTAGAAATAATCATCTTCACTTGATAATATTTCAAGCTTCTGGTTTCAAGGCCTTATAAAATTATAAAGTGGAAATACATTTTTTGTTCAGCGTAGAATACTTTGAACCTCTAGATTGCGATTTTCATATATATGCGATATATATGTTATATATTGTCTTGAAAAACGTGGGGATTGACTTCATATTACATCAGGTTTTTATTTCATCAGAATCGGTAAACTCAATAAGAAGATATACGAATTTATTATTTCCAAAAATTCGTTTGTATTACATTTATATTGTAACAAAAAAATACCTAATTACTACACGTTGTAATTGAACAAATACATAGTGAATCTATGTGCATCAATATGTGGCGCCACATGTAAATTAAATTGCTTAATGACATTTTCTATCCATTAAAAAAATGGCGAAATGTACATGGCCACAGGTGGAGCATGGAGTGGTGTAATGTGTAAATACTTATTAACACCACACCTTTTCACCGCTCCATATTCCACCTGTGGTTATATATTAACTGTTGCAAATACGAATGTTAAAACGAACACCGACATTAAAAATAAAGATGGTTCTTCTCTTGACAGTAAATTAAGATTTATTTTAGTAATAAAATTGTTTGCGAGGTAGGTACCGTATAGGTAGTACTTAAATGAAGACAGAAAATTGTGTTATAGAATGAGTATTGTAATTTAAACATACAACTCTTTTTAAAATTTAAGATATTTTTTAATTAATTTATGACCTTAAATTTAGACACCTTCAAGAATGCACTTTAAAAGTAAGCACAGTGGCATATTTTATGTACCTTTAAATAACGCCGAAGGCAAGCGTCCGCCGTAAAGGTTAATTTAATAATCTTTCATTTCCCATATGGCTTATATTTTTTTTAATAATTAAATAATTGTAAACGTTATAATATATTTATTTGATCAATTGACAATTTTATTCGTAAAAAAGTCCCTTTTTTTGCCACGTCATGCAGCGTCATGTAGTTAAGTTTTTTATGAAATTTAAGTTTAATTTTATTACATAATTAGAAAAGTACTAAATTCTTGTATTAGTCTTATCTAATAATACTGGATAAGTATTTTTTACGACTAAATATCTAGTGTAGTTAGCGTACCAATCTAAGCGAAACAAAAATTAGTAAATATTAATTAATTAATTGATTAGCAAGATTTGTATTAATATGAAATTAGGTTGGATGGAAATATCATAAACATCAAGAGTGTATATGCTAAAATATAGTTGAGGCATCTTTCTTTTTCAATAAATTATGAGAAAACTATGGCTATACAAAGTGGTAATATTTAAAAAGTTTATTTCGACGATATTACGTTTATGTACCTTTATTGTAAAAGGAAATTTACGAATTCTTTCCGTTTAAAACAACCGCCATTTTGATACTTTTAAGTCAGTTTTTACGAAATTTATGACCAAGATCGATGAAAATATAATAAAGGCACCTTGAAATTCGAAAATCGAGATCGCCATGATATATGTATCACTGCGATATTCAACTCAAAGAATAATCGCCCTACATATATTTTACAAATTATTTTAAGTTAAATTTCTAAAGACTTTTGGCAACAATCTAATATTTATTGCAACCTTTAAATTAGCTCATAATTTTAAATTTTTAATTAGTTTTAAATTAGCTTAAAACGCAGTCTGCATTGAAATTATAATAAACCATTAATTAGCAAATTAATTATTTGTCTTTCACTCAAATCACTTCGAAATTATACTCGCTTTGAGCAGCCAATAATCTAGATAACTTTGTTACGACGCAGGACTACTGCTAATCTCTTTACTCGTATGCTTCATAAGGAAGTGCTTCAGTGACTTAGTTTCCGCATTAGCATGATTAAAGCGGTGATAAAAGCTAAATGCACATTACGAAGGTGCATTTATGTGAATAATAAATACTCTACACACACTCCTGCAATAATTTGATTTGATACTTTTAAACGGTAATGCTTTATTAAGTTTATAAAAACAATTAAATGAACATATAAAATTTATGGCACTGGCACAAATAAAATGTATTTTAATTTTTCGGATTAAGAAAAGTTAGGATAAAATTCTTATTACGGTAAGATACAAATTATGGATATTTTTACATAATTAAAATATAGCAATAGAGGTGTTGGTGGTTTTTTAATAGTATTTCTTGGTTAGTTTTGGTACTTTTGAAACTATATAGACTGTAAAATGGTATTTACTTTTAAAGTGCTTTCTTAAAGGTGTTTAAATTTAAAGCCATAATTTAATTTAAAATAAGTGAGAATACCTTAAAATTTATAAAACTCTAAAGATTTAAGTTAATCAAAATAAAAATGTCACAAAATAAAAATAAAAATGTCACACGATTTTACTATTTTCATTTAATTACGGAGACCTATGCAGTTTTAAACTCACAAAAAATAGTCTATATAAAATATATCTAAATTTGTCGCTAATAAAAGAGTCACTTTGTTTTTAATGTCGGTATTCCATTTATCTTTTGTATTTGCAACGGATCATTTTCACCAAAGTTTTAAAATTGACAGATTAATTGGTAAAATTAATCTATTATGTCATTATTATCACAAATAAACCATTTTATTTAGTTTTAGAAATCAGATAAGATAAATATTAAATAAAAATATTATATTCACCACTTTAACAAGATGAAGTTAAATAAAAGCATTACCTACTAATATATATCACTGAACGTAATTATATGTGAGAAAATTTATGACATGAGGCAATTTTAGTAAAATCAGTAGGTTCAAAGTGATAATAAATGTTACAGTAAAAGTTAACAATAAGGGAAACACATAAAAAGTGCATGAATACGCGAAATAGTGCTTGTTGAATATTTAACTTTCCTAAAGTAAAGACTATTAGTAATAAGGAATCCTGAATATTTTTGGTTCCTCTTAAGTTTTACAATGCTTAAATACTAGCTATTAAATAAATATTATATTATGAATGTATATGTGTATGTTAAAAACAATTTTATGGATGATTTTATGTTTACATTTGAGATCAAATTCCACGAGTATCCATTTAAAATCACGTCGTTATTTTATATTTATGCAAATCAAAACAAAGAAGTAAATAATCAGAGTGTGCACAAAATGGATTTATTTTTACATAACGTAAGCCACGTTTTATTCAATGTATACAGAGTAAGCAGTCAATTAACTTGCTTTACATTAGCTAAACCGTGGCTTGAGTTACAAATATAAATATATTTAATGAAACATTAAACATTGGACAAAATAATATAGTTGTCCTACTGGTTGAATTACAAATAATACCATATTTACTGAAACATTAAACATTGGATAAAGTAATATAGTTATCCTACGGGTTGAATTACAAATATTACTATATTTAGTGAAACATTAAACATTGGACAAAATAATATAGGTATCCTGCGGGTTGAATTACAAATATTACTATATTTAATGAAACATTGGACAAAATAATATAGTTATCCAGCGGGTTGAATTACAAATATTACTATATTTAATGAAACATTAAACATTGGACTAAATAATGTAGTTATCCTGCGGGTTGAATTACAAATATTACTATATTTAATGAAACACTAAACATTGGTCAAAATAATATAGTTATCCTGCGGGTTGAATTACAAATATTACCATATTTACTGAAACATTAAACACTGGATAATACAATATAGGTCATTTCCATTTATATTAAGGTTACTTTCAAATAGGGAAAAAACTATAAAATCGTGTCAGTAGGTTTTGAGGTTATTTCTCGCATATATAAAATAGTCCTATAAAAATTGCCGTGATATTTGTAGACCTCAGGCTTCTTTCAGTTTATTTTTTTCTTTAATATAATGCAAGACATACATTTGGGCCAAATTTAAAGACACTAAGTGAGAAAACAAGGGCATTTTGATAGAATTTTTGTTTTCCTTTCGTTAAGATAAAATTTTTATATCGTTAAGGGTTAACAACTATATATCCAGGTTTCTTTATTCAAAACTATGTCGTATGCAAATATTTGTGTCACATCTGTCCAAGTTTCCTCACATTTCGATATATTCCTGACAATCAACGCAGGCTAGTATAAAACCCCCTAATGTTAATGGTCATGTAGGATTTTCTGGACTTGATAAATAATAATGGCTAAACTAACCTTCTCATTCTTTCTTAATAGGCTGATAGATCACTATTTCCTTGTTAATCTTCATCATATGCTACACAATATTTCTATTATCATCAGTTGTCGCTGTTGAGAAATGTCCCTCACGTAAATCATCGTGGGATGGTTTAGCAAGTTTAAGCGTGGTCGTACCAATCTCTAATGGGATCGATACATCAATTTTAAACGGTTTACAATCCTAAAATGCCAATGAAAATTCACCGTAATTTTCTTGTTAATAATTTAGATTACAAAGAAAATGATAAAAAAATGGAATGAAAATTTTCTCGTGTTAAATTAATTTTAAGTGATAAATTTGAACAAATGCCTATAAAATTCTAAAACTGATAGCCAAGAAGTCCGATTTCAAAAATGTCATTTTTTTATTATTACAAATTATCATTTTTAAAAACTTTAGACAAAAATACGACAGCTTTGGTTAAGTACAGACGACTTAATATTTCTACGTTATGTAACTGGGTGGAATTATATAAAACTATATCACCGACCTCAAACATGGTTTCAAGGAAAATTACAGTCAAATCTTTTAAGAACCAAAATATTCATTTATATTTATTTTCTTACGTATTATTTTTCTTATATTTATTTTCTTATATATACTAATATATTAAAATTTATATATTACGAACGATAGGACGTAGGAAATATGTGTGGAAAAAATTATGTTCTACATTAAATAGAAAACTTGACCCGAATCTTTTAACTATTTCAAATATAATATTCAGGTATTTCCGTTAAGTATTAGCTTATTATGTCCATATTAATTAGAAATAGATAGAATTAGATAGAAATTAAATAAGATCGAAGGTACGGCCAATATTCATACATTTATCGAAACCAAAAACATCAGAGATGTTAAAATAGATCAGATATTTTTCCAAGCAATAGTTTGAATACAAAACCCTGAAGGGAAGATTAGAAGATTTATACATCTTCTAAAGTATATGATCGTAATAAAACAACAGGTAACAGGTAACGCTTCTGATAATTGAATACTTTTATTTCCATGATTACATTATTTGCAACCCTTTTATTAGTAATTTAATAAAACATAAAATTCACATTTATACGTTTCCTTCTTTCCAATAACAAAGAGAAAAAATTTCCGAAACATACTAGTATTTATTCGTTATAAATACGTATATATATATTATATATATACACACACATACACACACACACATATATATATATATATATATATATATATGTGAAATCCTCATTGTCTCCGCGGAATGAAATAATTGATTAGAGGCACTTTCATAACAAAATCAACAAATCAAAAATGTAATCACTTAATTGTATTGTAAAATGGTGTGAATCACAATTTATAAACGTAGAAAGTTTCTATAACGTGTAGTGTTCAATTTTATTAAATAAAATAAAATTATTCGGATAAAGAATCAATGTAACCCACATTATTTTTTTTCTAAAAAGTATGTCAGGTATGTCTGGGATCCAAAAGACTCTAAAATAATTGTTGTCTTCTGGTTATGGCCGCATGCAAAATTATTCAACCGATTGTTCAGAATTTTTATTGATAAATATTTAGAATTCACATAAAGGTCCGGACTACTTTTCATCTCTATTGTATAGTATCTAAAAGTTTTTATGCCTATTTTCCAGTAATAGTATAGTTTTTAGGGTATGTGGTAAAAATAGATTAAAACAAAAATTTCATTTTGATAGAAAATTTCGGGTCAGTATAGGTTTCATTCTGTTTTGGCTTGATTTTCTAATACACTCCAAGTGCAATTATTGGCGTTAAGCCAATAAGAACTGAATATACAGGATTATGAAATTTGAATCGAAATAATTGTTGAGCCTATCATAGCGATTCGACATGAGTACATGCTGTAACTTAAGCTATTTTTACTTCGATTTAAAATTTTCACTTATAGTACTTTTGAGACGCAAGTTTAACTGATATTCAAGCGGTAGAATGGAAACTTATATTTATCAAAATATTTAACCACTTGGGCAAACCCACGGACAACGGCAAATTTGCAATATGGGGCATTTTGAAATATAAAACAATTGCGGGCAATATAATGAAAATAAATTTTCAGTTTTTTGCCATAACTGCGATATTGTGTTACGACGTGCAGCATCACAGAAGATGCATGAAAATAGAAACAGAGCTACTCTAGCTTTCCCGATTGTACGGTAAATGTATTGTAGTCAGTATTGCTAGTATCGTTAGCAACTAATATCCTAAAGAAGGAAATGAAATAAAATATTCTGTAATTCTAATAAAATAACATTAAAATAAACACCGGAAATTATTTATATGTCCGCGAACGAGTTTTGTACAAAGTTTTGTAAAAAATTTACGTCAATATGTGCGTGTGTACATTATTACTTAACCCTGACGTCAAATTTTATTGCGCTTTATATTGAAGAAAAAAGTAAAAACATTATATACTCAATAGTATATCCAAAGATTTATTAACATTTCTACATTATAAATACTTAACATGTTTATAAATATGACACAACTCATTTCAATTATCAGCACTTCATGATATAAATTAAAAGAGATAAGGGAACGTCTTTTAAAATAAAGGTTTTGAATATTTTATTTATTGCTCTATATAATTAATTGATCATATTTGTTTGTACTTTATCTAGATTAAAAGTTTATATTAGGAATAAAAACGGATGTTAAGCTGACCGTTACCTATTTAAAATGGAACTTGGTGCGTCATACATAACAACTTATATTTAAGTATTCTTTAGGCTGACGACAAAGCCAATTTAGGGCAATTAAATAAGGCGTATGTAGAAATCCACGAAACAAAGGATGATAAAGTGAAGAGCATTTTACCGAGTCTTTGTTAACAATGTACATTATTTATCAAGTTTAGCACCATTAAACCATTAAAATTCAGCCAGTATTTAAATTATAAAACCAGTTTGTTTTATATAATAGTGTTAATTTCTTTATAAGAATCACAATTTTAGACCTGATAATGTGATAAAAATAGAACTGATAAGATTTTTAACTTCGTCTACTTATTAATATATTTAACCTTCAAATAATATGAAAAGTATTTTCAAGTAATAAATGCTTAATATAATTTCTCAAAACTGAGGTACAAAGTTATTTACTACAGTTTTCTTCTCAACGTTATTGCCACGCCAAATGGGATATTGTATTTGTCCATAATGAATATGTTCGCAGAATCAACGTACTCTATTTGTAAAGGATAATTCAATTTCGATAAAGGTATCGTTAGAATGCAGTATGATGGTTAAAAGTCGCACTTTTGTCCAACGCGAAAATAATAAAAATTCGCACTGTCCATCACAGTTTATAGAAAATTAAAAGTCTTCATAATTTAATTTTAAAAAGTACATAATATTTAAATACATAATATTTACGTTAAAGTTTCCTAGAGGGATAACGGTTTATAACGTAGAATTTTAAAATAAAAGAATTTAATTCTTCACATTGCATAGGTTAACAAAATTACTTAGTCTACATATGTTTAAAAAAATTCTGCAGCAGACACACCTCTAAATAGAATTTTAAATATCACATATGCTCTAATTTCTTCAATTGCACGTTGGAAGTTTAAAGGCTCTCCCAGTAGATTTCTTATTCTGTTTTAACAATGCGTTGGGGCTGAATAGAAACAGCAGTCAACGGATTAAACTATGATCCTACAAGTTAAAAGGAGATTTTAGAAAGTAGAAGAATAGCGTGTGCGTTTCCGACTCGCGGCGTCCTTTTAAGTTGTGACTGAGGAAAAACAACCAGCATTATTAAAAATTATGTATGAGCGAGGCCATACATAAAAGCTAGTGGAAATGTGTAGTCATAAAGTTAACGAAAAGAAAGAACCACGTAGGGTAAATTTAAATCATTCTAAATACCTGTGTTTACAAGAACCTTAATAACTACTTAGTATGTCTACCTATGTCATTATCCATCTACTTTCAGAAGGGTGGGGTAATTATATTTGTATATTTCAAGGTAATATACCTTGAAATAAAGAAGAAAACAAAATTGAACTTTGAAGGAAGTAATTATATATTAGAATATTTAAAAATATATGTTAAATGGTGTCTTTGTTTTATTTTGCTAAATTATATAAATGTATATATATATATATATATATATATATATATATATATATATATATATATATATATATATGTATATATGTGTATATATATATATATATATCTGGGTAATTGCGGAGATGGAATCTCCATAAATATTTACAACCATTTTTTATTTATATTAACAAATTTTTTTTTCGGATTTTCTTAATAGCATCTGTAAAAGATGTTTAACAATCGAGAAAACAGTCACTGGTAATATTATTACATACTGATAAACAAGTAATTAATATGCATACAACATGGATTGTGACCACTGTACACACCATACATCGTGACTACGGGATAAAAATTTTGTTATATTTCTTCCATACTTTCATTTTATTTTTTATATATCTGGAATTACCTCTGTAGGTTATTTAATTTTCTTGATATATTTAAGGCTATTCCGTATGTGCGTAAAGAATATAGGTGTTGTTATTTGATACATCATTAAATGGGGAAGAACCTAAATTTGAAAAATTTAGAGATCTCTACAAATAATTTGACATTTATCCATTTAGGCTATTATTTACGTTTCAATTTTTAAAATCATACACTATCTTTTCTTTTTATATTAATGGCTCAGATTCAGATATCTTATACAGTTAACCTATGCACATATACAATCCATGTATAGCCTGAGTGAATAAAATGTAGTACAAGTTCCTAACGTATTTTCAACGTATATAATAGAGATAGCTAATATTATATTAATAAAGGAGGAACGCAAGTTAATAACTAACACTTACAGTTCATATAATTTATACCTTATTATCATACAATATATTGGGTGTCATTATTGTTACATACCTATATCAAGAGGACTATTTTGCTTTCGTTTAACTGAACTGATCAAAAAAATTAAAAAGTAGCCCCTACATTAATATATATATATGCTTCTTTATTTTCAAATTGAAAATTTAAATTACCATATTACGATTACCCTGATTACGGTTGCCCGTATTTAATCAACAGAGACGAGTAATGACCTTTATTATTTATTTATATTAACCTTCGAAATACAGATTAACCTTTTCAAAACTGTTAAATGAGGATACAATATACTTGCATATGGTTTTACAAGCAACCCTCCCTCGACCTTACGGAATATTAACTCATACCTTTTCGATATTAAATACTCTCATGTGGAATTTTATCAAAAAGACCTAATCAAAAAACGCTTTCATATCCATGTTCCAAATCTTCCCACAAAATATAATATGTTCCAATGATTAAACACTCGCGCGAACGGGTGATCACAAGGTAGCTCCATACATTTAAGTCGACCATGTATCATAAATGACATTCCCATCGGAAAAACATTTTTCTGCTATGCAATTCCATTTCGAAAGGATTTCCTTCCGATGGATGAATGGTTGAAAATATTTTGCGTGGGATGTTAACGATTTATAGTAAAATTTTGGTTGTTAGAACTATACCGAAAAATATATGGATATTTGAAATAGAATCTATAATACATAATTTTTTGCATATACTCCAGAATTTTTTTTGTATAATCATAACTTTCTTTGGCATATTTATTATTTGGCATATTATTTGAATTATTTATTTTTAAATATTTATGTAAAAACAAAAAAATAGTCGCTAACAAAAGCTGAACAGAATGAATTTTCCTCATTCATTTTTATTCAACCTTATCGAATGCCCTTTATCCACCGGCTTAGTTTCTGTTAAACGTACTTGAGACTATATAAAGGCCATTCACAATTTCATTGAATTCATTGTGTCTTTACGAAAACTGATCAGTGGTAAAAATTGAGTGATAAAATGTATAAATTTGTAATGTGCAATTAAAATACAAAATTTATGAGAAAATATCTACTTCTTGATCCCAATGAAATAAAAATCTGTATAGTTTTGGTTAAGGTTCTTCATCGGAACCAAGACGTAAAACGTATTCAAAAATTCGGAAAAAAATAAATGAGAAAGTAAAAGAATATGTGTACCATAAATTGTATGTATGAATGAAAAATGTTACATTGATAAGAAAATTAAGGAAAATGTAACGGATGTGTCATGAAGAATAAATAAATTCCGAGGTAGTGTAGTTATTTTATAAATATCTTAAGCATAAATATATTAGCAAACAGTCACCGTATTCTCTGAACTTGTAACTGATTATTTAACAAAAAAATTATCTCTATATATTCACCCACAAGAAAACATATTATCCCACTAAAAGTCATATCCAACCAAGTACATAGTTTTTATAAAAATATGAAACTTTAGAAAAAGTTATGCCATCCACTGTCTATTACAGACGTTTTTTCTCGAAGCCTTTCGACATAAATATTTGAAATTAGACATCTACATGAAGCATTTTGGAAAAGATAATTTTTTTAAAAGATAATTTTTATTTTTTCAGCTGTGAAAAAAGGAAAACATATGCCTTTCAGCCATCCATATTCAATTATTTCCACTTTCCATCCGGTCCAAAAAGTGTTTGGTAGCTAGCATGTTACGAATATTTTCAAAATATATTTCTTATATATATCTCCGCGGAGGATAGTGGTACCGTTGGAATGATTATATAATGCCATAATCTTCTCGTATCCAAAGAGTGGTGGGTAATTCAGGTAACACGATTCTAAATCAAATCCAATATGACTCACATTTTGGCATGTAAAAGTTCTTATATATCCATATATCAACTTAAGCTTAACGATGAACTGCTGTCACCGTCACGACTAAATTACTTTTATGAAAGTAACAGGATTTGATGTAATGAATATATTAAATTAATTTCATGGAAACAAATTAAAAAATATCTTTGAAATTTTCAATATTGTGATTAGAAATCGACCGGATATAGAACCAATATTTTCTTAATTAAAAATCATTGAATGGAACTGAAATTTAATTTACCTTCACAGATCTGTCTTATTACAATCATAATATACCATTTTATAGATTTTGTCCATTTAATTTTTTTAAAGATTTTGTCTATCTGATAAGCATTTGTTAATTTATAACTTCAAAATGAAAAATGTAAGATATTATCTAAACATATGTATATAACCAAACATTTTTGAAAATTTGGTTTAACCAAACTTTCTACCCGTAAAAATACTCTACAAGTCCTATTTTTATTACATCTATAACTGATTCGCCGCAAAGTAGCATACTATCAACTACTTTTTGAATAGTAGTTGATAGCATGCTACTTATAAACTTAATAGGAGCGTCAGACGCTGGTATAGCATGAAGCCATTATTCAAATATCGTCAAGTTAAAAGTGAACTTGAATACTTGCGAATATTTAATTGCTTTTGGAGACAATATTTCCCGAAAAAAACTTATGATTCAGTCTATAGATTTCAACACTAAAATATTTTCAATTGTCTCAACTCATATAAAGCGTTACAGGACGATTTAGTGTTTTCCAGCATATATTGGTAGTAACGCATTTTCTGAATTATAGTTTATTATTTTCAAATTATTACTTATAATTATATCATATTTAAATTAAGTTAGTGGAGGGATTCCTTTATTAAAACTACATTACAGTAATTAGTAAAACTCGCCGATGGTGAACCGTAGAAGTTAGCAAACTTTATCAGTTCTAGTGCTTAATTGTTATACAAATGACTTAGTTTATTTATAACAAAAACCTCAATTATATGCACTAATATATAAAGTCATATTTGCAGTTGTGGATAAGGGAAAAGTAAAGAAAGCACACCGCGACTCCAATATATGTGTGGTAAATGTAATAGAATTATGTGATACTTTAGAAAAATTAAATCCAGTTTTCCCATTATCTTATTAAATATTAGTAAAATATATTTGAAAGAAATATAATTGTGTTCTACATATTTTTAAGATTTCATATACACATATAGCTAATAATATAACTACTTATGTAAACAAAGAGGAATCTTCATTGCACAAACATTTATGAATCGCCATAGAGTTTAAACTTAATTTTTTAACATTACACATTTCGTTTATTCAAACCCTACACTCTGCGCAATATTTAGTTTTTCTCAATACAAAAGATTAATATATTCATAGCCTGAAAACATAAAAAGCATTGAACCATTCACCTTTTGGCTCGTGCGAATAATTGTACCTGGAAATCTAATAATCTTTTCAGCTCCTTTTGTTTTCGACCATTTCTGAGAATGGTTCTCAATTTTATAAACATACATTATTTTTATACGGTACAGCTATTGTTTCGGTTTTTTTTTCATTTTTGTTTAATACGCTTGTATATTTTCTAATAATCTCATTTGGGAAAGCCCTGAGTAACATTTAAGGTTGTCAGTTCAGTGCTAATTGGAATAAGATAATAATATTATAATTAAATAATAATCAAAGTAATTAATAATATTTAAATTCATATTTAATTGTAGCTTAGTCATAACAGCAATTCGTATCATTACAATCTGTTGGGCTAATGCAACATATTTGAAATCAACATGTTGGAAATACATTATCATATATGATTTACATTTAATGTTTCATTTCAGTTTTTTTACCTCAAATCTTAAATATCTTTGTGTAACTTGTTTGGAAAAGAGATTTATGCATGATTATGAAGTTTCTTTCAAGTTAAATCAATTCACCTTTGTAAAAGACGAGTTATTTGTGGGGAAAGATATTATTCTTATGGGATTTAAGTTTTTTACTTTAATTAAATTGTTATCGTTCAATTTGTTTTTCTACAACATTTCAATAAGTTGAGGTAACTGAAGTAATATTTAGTTGTTAGAGGTAACTTACTAAATAAAATGTTTCTTTTCGATTGGAGTAATATTAGCGATAACATATTCTCCATTAGTTGAATAGATTGGTCGCTATCTGAAAACTGTCTCCGAAAAAATAACGTTGCGTTTAAAAAAACAATGTCTGAACAATGTGTGAAACTGTCGTTAAAATCATTACATTTTATAAAGAATTTAAATGTATAACAAAAAGTTGAGGCGCAAGTATAAATACCATCACTAGATATTTAGTCACTTAATATATGTTTTTCAGACTGTAAATATTGCTGCTGGACATATTTTGGAAAGTTTTCTTCTTATAATATTTTTTATATATTAAAGCTTGAAAATATAAAAATCTTTTAACTGTTCATTAAGGTAATTAAAACAATATAATAAAACGGTAGGTGAGTAATCTTATAAGAATTCTGTTTTTGTCCTTTTTTTCCTAGTACAGTATCCTTCCCGCAACAACTTATTGTCAAAATTACCTTATATCCAAAACCATTTGAGAGCTTATTCTACGCTAATTGGCGTCTTGAATTTAGCCGCTTAGATTCATATTCCTAATGTATGTATATATATATATATATATATATATATATATATATACATGTATCTTATTGTATCTTATTTATTATTACTGGATACAAACACTTATAGGTGTAGAGATGGGTACAATTCTGGTATGTTTCTTTATTTTTTTAAATTATTAATCTAATTAATATTATTTATAATAACGTCTGGGTTTACTATAGATATTTCTCAAGAAATAGTTATTAATTTAGAATCATAGAATTAAAAGACGTCTGCAATTGTGTAGATTAAAATGACACGAATAATTGTATTCGGCGAAATAACACTTATTTTCACAGATTTCATCGGGGCCCCAAAAAAATCATTCTGTCTTCAATGCCAGGAGCTATTTAAACCAAGGTTTACCGAGTAGTTGTTTGTTTGTGACCAATTCATAGACAGTCCCCAGGACCTCCGATTTAAACACTGTCAATGTTTTCGTGTTAGAATGTTGACAAAAGTCTGTCGAAATTTTAATACCATGCCAATTCGCCAATGTATCGCCATTATGTAATTATTCACGTCGAGTGTATCGAATAGGTATTTCTGTGCTGATGTTTATTAATAAACATATAATTAAAACATGTCCATCTACACTGAATATTCTTACAGTTAAGTGAACCGATTTCAATGAAATAAAACTAAATATTATCTCAAGTCCTTCCCTGTGTTTCTAAAAAACCTCAAATGAAATGAATGCGATTTGAATTGAAACCTCAAATGAAAACCTGAAAACCTCAAAATTTGTTCAATTCATTTGAGGTTTTCAATTTTGAGGTTTTCAGGTTTTCATTTGAGGTTTCAATTCAAATCGCATTCATTTCATTTGAGGTTTTTTAGAAACACAGGGAAGGACTTGAGATAATATTTAGTTTTTATTTCATGGAAATCGGTTCACTTAACCGGAAGATGTGTAGATTTAACATTTTTTAAAATTAATTTATGTTACATTAATAAAACATCAGCACAGAAATACCTATTGCAGGATACCTACTCGACGTGAAGTAATTACATAATGGCGATACATTGGCGAATTGGGCATGGTATTAAAATTTAGTAGTATGGGAGGAATAAGTGTTTAAGTAAGCAATCTAAATGCGAGCAGACGTCGGGGCAGACGTCGTTGTTGTTAGTATTCCACGCATAAAATTGCTTCATATATTTGATATAAGCTGACTTTATTTCCCCATTACTTTCATAATTTTAATCTTTGTCAATATTTCCAATTTAATTTACTGCGGTAGATTAAGTATTGAGTTATATATATTTGGTAACGTACTTTGTTACCTATACATATAATAATATTGTAGAATTTGTATACGTATACATGAAAGGTTATTTACAACAAACTTATTTAAGGGAATATGTTGAAAGTAATAAAATCTAAAAATATTGTTTTTGAAATGTTTGTTTTTCGACTATAAGTCTGTTTATTTATTCGCGCGTCACGGAAGAACAGATAGAGTGATTTAGATGAAGTTTTGATTGGTGGATTCTCTTAAAGCTGAGCTATAGGCTATATATTATCGCAGTCGATAAACTACAAAGAAGATATGGTTATTTGATATTTCAATGTAAAACGCAATAAATTAAAAATAATTGTTATAATAAATAGTGTTATGTGTGTTAATCTTAGAATTAACTCAATAATATTTTCTTAAGGCAATCGAAGTTGCGACTATAGAGTGAACAGCAAAATCCGGTCAACTGTGTTAGAACATGCATAAAGCTGTATTCCGTGGCGTTCTTTATCCCTTGAAAAGGTTAGATTAAATTTTTAGAAATAAAAAAATTTAATTGAAAATTCTAGCGTAATGCAAGTACACAGAATTTTTTCAGGTTTTACTAATTGCTAGTCAGTAATTTAGAGGAAAAGATCCTTGTAGATTACATTTTAGACCATAAAACTTCACAAATATGACGTCAAAATGGAAAAGGGAAAAAAAATCTTAACGTTATTTAAAAAGACCAATAAAAAAAAGTGCATTGCGGAGCGAAAGAACAATTTTTGTTACAAACAAGAGGAGATAATATAAATTTTTTTTTAAATTATCGAAATTCATTAAATATAATTGTTAATATTAATTGCGACTTTATATAAAGAATGTCTTACATGTGAAAACGCAGTTACACAGTATTAGCAAAAATAAAATGCAAACAATTCTCACTATGAAATCAGTGGAAAAACTCACAAAGATCTGGAAAGACCGCAGAATAAACAGAAAACACAAAGGTTCGACTTATGAAATCACTGGTCTTTCCGATTTTTCTATATGGAGCTGAGACGTGGACGCTGAGGATAGCAAGACCGCCACAAAAATAGACGCGCTGGAAATGTGGTGCTGGAGGCGTTTTTAGGATCCCATGGACCGCGCACCGAACCAACGTTTCGATCCTCAAGGAACTTAACATCAAAGAGAGATTATCGTCAACTGTGCAATTGCGAATCCTCAAATTCTTTGGACATGTCACCCGTAACGAGGACTCCATGGAACGACTGGTGGTGCAAGGCAAATTCGAAGGCAAACGATCCCGCGGACGCTCTCCGACACGATGGGCAGACCTAATAAAATCTGCGACGCACTCCAGTGTAAATGACTGCTCTCACTCTGCAAAACACCGTACTACATGGCGTCACATCGTGAGGGCGGCAGTGGCGAAGGAACCGGCCGAATCATGATCACGACCACTCTGTCAAGAGTGCACGACTAAGAAGAAGAACTAACTATATTATTCGAAGCTTACTCACTATTTCTAATTATATTTTGTACACATTTAATTTTTTTTTCAATCATCGATACTGTTTCATTTCTTAAATTTTGTCTAATGAAATTATTACATTTTGGTTTGCTCAACGTATTAGTAACAAGCTTTAAATTAAGCTGAAATTGGTATATATATATATATATATATATATATATATATATATATATATATATATATGTATATATATATATATATATATATGTATATATATATATATATTGATTTGAAAATTAAATCAATTACCAAGAGTTTTTAAACTTTGTTAAGAATGCACATGAACATAATTCAATATAATGAAATGTAGCTTTATGAAGATATAGTGCATGGAAATTTTAAACACGAAAATAAAAAAGATGGTAATATTGCTGGTAAAAGATGGTAATATACGTAAGTTAAACTTATTCGTAACGAATAATTTTCTAAATTAAGTCTTAAATAATAAGATAGATTCTTCATATCTCTCCATTAATAATTAAGCTTTTTATATTTTATTCTCGTCGAATATAAAAGTTCGAGCACGAAAAGTCACAATATCATAGAGGAATATTAATGTAAATATTTCTGAAGCTTTATGAAATATACTCCCATCACATCTTGATTTCATAATAGTAGTAAACTGTTAATATAAAAAAGTAATGAGAATGAATTATTTTCGTAAAAAATTTGCCAGAAATTTTTTTAAATGTTTTCATTAATAAGAAAAAATATTCCCGATACCATAAAGCACTATCTAAGATATTACAATGAGAACTATAAAACCTCTTTATAGTTTTCAGCCCTTTCAGAATATCATTATACTTTTTCATTCAAATTACGCACTGTTGATAATGCGAAATTTTTTTTGTCAGAAAAATAAGAGATCATATTTAATAGTTTACGAAATGAAACGATTAGTTAAACGTAGTTTTGGGCAATTTTTTTTTAAAAGGTATTTTTTACGTTGCTACCTTAATGAAAAAATTATTATAATAGGTTTGACATATTAAATTGCAACTTAAAAGTTAGACGTCATGTCATTATTGCTACTGTTAAATGAAAATAAATTTTCGTCTTTTATTATAAACAAAACTTATTTTTTTTTGTTTATGCCACAACTTATGTAAAATTTTAAATAACTTTCTCAAAGACTTGACACTTTTGCAGCGTTATTTGATTTGTAGATTGAAATTTAGTACATTGCCTGAATTTATCCATTTAGAACGTAAATTTTGACAGGTGTATAATATTTAGATGCATTATTAAATAGCAATTTTATACTTAAACAAATCTGGCTATTTTCTTGGCATCTGCATCTGCCATACTCCTTGCCACTTTTTTGCAACCTGTGTAAAATATGCTTGGAATGCCACCATAACAAAACTCCACCATATACCACTCAGTATATGATACTGAGTGGCATATGGTGGAGTTTCTAGTCACTGTCTTCAGGTAGATTGTTAACCAATTGTTCATCTAGTTACCAAACTTAACACAACATTTTACTGGATCCAAATATTTAGAAAGTATTTCAACTGAATGATTTCATCAGTTTATCATAATGCAAACTAGAAATATTTTTAAAATATTTAGAAATATTTGCTATTTTAGAGTGCAGTTTTAATATTTATAAAGGTATTAAGCGATATAAATACTAATCACCGGTGATTCTAAGGTTCATTTATTAAAGAGGAGAATGTGAAACATTTAATCATTACGTTTTATTAATGAAATGTGACTAAGTAAAAACTCGTGAATTTCTCCTTATCGCAATTTGTGAGTGAAGAAAATCCATTAAATATCTTTTTAATAATTATTAACAATTTGTTAGTATAATTATCTTCCTGGTCCCGAGCGGTATCCTAAAACCAACGAGCGAAGAAGAAACTTAAAAGGAAATAAAAACTGTTAGTTTTAATAATTTCAGTAAAATTACGACTTAATGAAGAAAAATGACAATCCTAAGAGTTGTAATTTGTTACGTAGCGATTGACTCTCATTTACATAAATGTAAATTATAATTGATCGAAGTTATTTGATCGACTATAATTTATAAAGATTACGTGAATGCCAGTCAATCACTACGAAGAAGTAATGATCTTATCGCTTTCAAGTTAATGAATATTTAAATCTTTTTATATCCAGTCCAAAAGCAATGTAATAATCTTGCTCCTAATAGCTAGACAGTTTAGATAAAAAAAGTTTGCCACTTTTTTGATCTAAAAGAAATGGCTATTTTAATAGAAATTGGTCAGGAGATTGATGATGACTGGATTTTATTAGAGGAATGATCTATTTGTTTAGAAAATCAGCTTATTCAGGTGAGACTAGATTGTAACTGGTGAAAAAAATAATAAAATAATTTTAGTGGTAATTAGTTAATATTCTTGATTAAAGAAATCTAAATTATGCTGTGGCTGCAGTTTAATATGAATGTTCGAACTGCATTAGATCGATGACAAGATTTTCACTAATTATTTTTATTTAAATGTTATATGGACTTAAAACACAAATATATAAAACTTCTTATTGATTCTTCAGATGAGAGAAGTCTTCACTTGACTTGTCAAATGAAGAGTCGTTGTTTCTGTCGTTTCTAGTCTCCAATTTTATTTGGAGGAAGGATAAAAAATTAATTACATGTTTTTCAGCCTAAATTGTATAAACATTTTACTTAAAGCTATAAAAAAAATATTTGAGTTAATAGAAATTAGGCTTGTTAATATTAATAGTTTTTACGGCAAATATCGATAAACTTTGAATGGTCCATATTTTTGTGACAGAATTGTATGGAAGCTTAAAGCTTTCTATAGCTTTTATTTAAACATTTTGAACATATTTGTATTCAAAAACAAATAAATAAAACTACGTGACGTAGTATTATTAGTACTTTATTTAAATTATTTACCACGACCTAAGTTTCGTTGTATAATAACAATTAGGTGGGTAATTAGCAAAGATCTTTGCTCTAGGTCATGGATGTAGGTCATGGGAAAGAATTGAAATAAAATAG
The DNA here is from genome assembly GCA_039881145.1 of Druceiella hillmani. Taxonomy (NCBI): domain Eukaryota; kingdom Metazoa; phylum Arthropoda; class Insecta; order Lepidoptera; family Hepialidae; genus Druceiella; species Druceiella hillmani. Next base: position 6,278,488 of record JAYKKI010000106.1, on the reverse strand, counting down.
AAATAATACTACATTGCGTAGTTCCATTTAGTTTTAAAGATTATTGCAAACTGAATCAAACCTTCAAAGGATGAAGGTCATTTAGGAATTTTTCTGTCCAAAAAGTTAGAGTTTTCGTTAATATATTAAAAACAGGGTCATTGTAATTAAAAAATACTGGAGTAAATTAGTTCAAAGAGTATAATTATGAAAGACATTGAACATATCAAAAGAGTTTGCTTTTTTAACTATCGTAAACAAGTACAAAGCGACACCTCTAAAACTATTTTTTTGTTTTCACGATGAAATTGAAATACTCATTTTATATATTATTTCCATTGTGAGTGCAATTATGAAAAACCTTCTTTTTGGTATTCGTGTGTTATGTTTTACAATGCAGTACAAAACAAGTGATAAAGATATCTCAAATATGTTGCTTTTTGTATCTAAAAAAATGTGAATGTAGTGAAGTACAGAAAAAGTTGATGAAATTTATTAACTAAAATATCCATATAATGGATTTAACGAAAATATCCTAAGTTAAAAATTTATATTGTGAACGTTAGCAAGAATTATATAATATTGAGAACCCTTTTACACACTTTTCTCCACCCTTTTTCATGTTACACATTTTATCCTCTCACCTTACACTTCATGTTACACATTTTATGTCACCTTACACTTCATGTTACACATTTTATGTCACCTTACACTTCATGTTACACATTTTATCCTCTACTTTCGTAATGAAGCATCCCGAAATATTTTTGCATAAAAAAATATAAGCTGAGAGAAAATATTCAGCGACCTTTAACCTTAATAATGATTAGGCTGAGCCCGTATTTTCAATAAAAAGGTTTTCCTGAATTTTTTTCGCGTTGACATAACAGTTAAGTTCATTGAAACATAATTTGCACCCATTTTTTGGTTTTAATAGTTCAAGAAATAAGTTTTCCCAATTTTAGAACACAATATGTCAAAAATAATTTTAAAAATCTATGTCCACATTCGGCTAAGCAAAAAAAATAACAAGAGTGAGAAAAATCAGGAGTTAGGTTCAGTAATGTTCACAATTCTAACTTAAAATTGTTGAAAGAGTTGAGAGATGTGTTTCCAAATAAATTAAAAGGAAATACATAATAAAATGCAAGTACTTTATTTATTTTTTGGTTTTACATGCATTAACCCATATTTCTGAAACCACTCTCTTTTGCGAGGATAATAGCACCTATTTCAATAAAGAATTCTGTATATTTATATAAGAATTCCCCTTCTACTCGTGCTGCATATATGATGCTGTTTGGTGTTGGATGCTAAAATAGGTATGAGTTCTCGTTTCCAAGTCCTTTAAATAATATTCCAATATATTCTTCGTCAGAAAACTCCTTTGAAAATAACAGACGGGATTTGTGGGACGTAACCAATTGCGCAGGGTATATGAGGAGCAAATAATTTTATCAGTTATTTGGTTATCAGTAGGTCTCTATTAATTAAAGTTTTTAAAATGGGCTTTTGAGAATTTTTAACCCTACTTACCAGAGTATCAAATTTAGTTTCAACGATTCTATGTGCTTTGGATACTCTGTAATTGAATATTTTTTTATTTTGTTGTAAGATTTTTGTCACAGTACAATTTCAATAAATGTATTTTTCATGGAAAAGCATCATCCCCAAAAAAGCACCTATTGATAACAAGTCATTTTCAAGGTTATTTCGTAATGCCCTGTTTTTAAAAATCCCTCCATCTCAGTTTCTCTCATTTGCCCCAATATCTTTATAGCCAAAACGGTAGTCATATTAAATAAAATCCATCAAGACCACACTGTTGGAGAATTCGTAATTAAAATATTCAAATGCACAATTATAATTCCACGGCAACCAAGGAATTTTACTTGGATTTCGAATCTGCTTCTATTTCTTGCCATTTTTCATTGTTCTCTAGTGTTTGAAATAATATTTTGTTATTATTTTATAAGTTATTCATCCAGTCAATGGATGCACTAGTGCTCTGGCTTGGGCTTTGCTTTTACCTTACAATCCCACGGCAATAAAAAAATATAAATGTTATTATAAGTAAAACAAGTTCAACTACAACATCTGAAACTACCAACATTGGAAACACTGTGGGAACAAAAAATGGATCAGTGATATAGTTATAGGTATTTTTGATTTTAAAAATTTAAACCAAGAAGTTAATTCTACAGTATAAACAGCATTTTACATGTTTAGAAAGAGTGTTACAATGCAATTCAAAACTTTATCTGCAGAGAATGCTTCATGAACCCAATGCAGACTTCAAAGTATTCTAAATAAATTAGAAAAAAACACGACAGAGAAGAGACCATATTATATTGTCTTATGTGCAATTACAGCGATTAAAGGCCATCTTCTGTTCGTTCAAATTCTACTGATGTTGATTTTAATAATGTTACATCCATCGATACAATTGATCACTTTACATCCCTAATGCCAATTTATCAATTTGGTAAATCTTCCGTGATATCTTCGTTCCATATGCTACACCAGCTTTTATGGCATCATCATTACAAATGTTTTATTATACACCATACACAAATTCTCTAAATACTAATGACATTATAATGGTAGCCATGAATGCAACTTTAGAATCAGATAAAAGAAGTCAAAAAACTTAATTATAATTAAAGTTACTGTGATAGTTTGAATAAAGACTAATTCAGCAAATTTTCGTTTTATTTGCAGGAAAAATAATTTACATTTAAAAAAAATTCAATTTATAGATATTGCATTCCTCAGTTCTGGAAGAAATGATGATATTGCAGCCCAACAAATTCGAAAAAAGGTTTGCAAATAACGGTAACTGAGTCTTACCGCCAAATAGAATAAAACTACTTGTAGTTTAGTCTTTGCTTTGTTTTATAACTGTATATTTTTCTTTCTATGATTGGGCTAATATTTTCTAGCAACGTGTTAAGACATTGAGCATTTATTCTCAAAAATATTCGAATACATCAACATCCTATAACTAAAATTCCCTCAACGGTATGTTTGTAGCACCAAGATCATAATGTATAATACTTACAATAATGTATAATACTTACAAAATATCTTCATTTGTGAATAAAGGTTTGGCGTATTTTATCATTTATATTATATGCTCAGATCAATAGAAATTAAGTATCATAGTATTGAAATAAATTTAACAAAGAAAAGTAACATTTGTCCCTTCTTTATAAACACTTTGTTTAAATTTGTCTTATAAATTATTAATTTACCATCAAGGTGAGGTATAATAATTATGAAATATCAGTTAAACCTACGAAAACTTTATATAATATTAAATAAAAAGAACTTTTCTATTATTGAAATCATATAAAATAACATGCTTCAAGAATTTCGATTGAAATTCATCATCTTTTATTACAATATACTTCAGGAGAGCGTATGCGGCAAAACTCTATTAAAAACTATTTTAAGGTCAATTATGGAAAAAATGCACTCATTTTGCAACTTCAGATCGTGGAGCTTTTTTAATTATAAGTTTTTCAGTCACTTCTACATCAGGATGCGTGGCATCTTTGAAACATATTTTCTATTAATTTTTAACCCTATCTGGGGACAAAAACCTCCATGGAAATCAAATTTGTCAAACAAACTGATGGAGAGGGATGATTCCGGATCGTTTTCCCTTTGAGCTTTAATTTATTTTATCGAAGTTAGCTTTTTTGATAACAGCCGTGATCTAATAAATGGTTGACTTTTTTTATACAGAAATATTTTTTAAATCGCTGACTTAGAAACATCTACGATATCTTTGTGTATTAGATGTGACTCTTTACAATATTTTCCCTTTTTTCGGATGCAAACATAAAAACACCACTTAGTAACAGGAAATTCATGGTGAAATATGTTATTCTATTATTAAGGCAGAATTACAACGAAGCTTTAAATATAAAGCGTCTTAGTGAAAAGTTTTGCTAACTGTTCGAATTTGATTATATCCTCTGAGGGTCTCCAGAGAAAAATTGCCCTACGCGTTTTTTTTAAAGATCGTACTGACTAATGTAGAATAAATTAACACACATACCTATGCATTTCTGAGTGTCTTGTTGTAAACTACCAAACCTCTATTGAAAGATGAAAATGTATAGCATCCTTATCACAGCTTTTGTTTGATTTCAATTTAACTATGCTGTTTCAATCTGGAATCCTTTTTAAATATTATAGATCGGATACAAAAGTGATATGTACACACATGGATATACTGCTTCAACACGCCTAAAAGTGACTATTCTTAAGAAACTTTGCTATTTAAATACAGCACGGTAAACAGCAGGTGTTTTAATTAAAAGCCATAGTGCTGCAGAATTTCAACCACGATAGATAGGATTGTTTATTTGTTGTAAGCAAATTGCAGTTTTGCGTGCGCGAAACATCAACCAGCAGCTCGGTGCTTTTTCACCTTTTCACAACTCCTACTATGTCCAGCATCTGCACGTGACTACATAGACTTTAAGATGATTGGGATAAGCTATTCCATTCTGTAAATATGTACATTCGCTAGTTTCTTAATACAAGCTGTCCATTTCTCAATATATTTTTTTGAGGTCAACCTCCTTATAATAACAAATTAATTAATGTTAATTTTGAATAAATTTTATATTTTCGTTAATTAATATTTCAAGTATTATTTATATTATCCCCATTATTTGTATGTTATTATTGGTATTATTTTTTTCAAATCAACACGCTAAAAATAACTACCCTCATTAGTGTTAAATTCCTCTATTTTCTTCCTTAGATCAAATATTATAAAGTATTTATGCTATTCAGCTACTTCTGTTACATTTTTATGTCAACTACTGTTACATATATAAACTATTGTTAAATGTTTATGTTTTCGAATAGTGTTTCTGTTTTGTCTTTAAATTATGTGTTGTATTTTTATATAATTATTATCACTGTTGTCTTAATCAATATTTTATAAAGTAAATACTCAATAGCGATTGATATCTTGGGATGATAATATAAGGATAACATTTTGCCTCTTATTGAATTTAAAAATTGTTAATTTGTCATAACTTAGTGTAATTTTCCCATATGAAATAAGTAGATAAATATATTATAAGTCTAGAATTTAAAAATTTTCTTAGTATAATATAATTTTATTATATTTGGCGTTAATTTATTAGAAATTCATAGTTACTTAATTTGTATTCCCAACTAAATGAATCTACGATATTGTATCGACTGTGTCTACTTATCTTAAATTATTAACCACGAGGTTTCGTTGTATGACAATATCTTTAGGTGGGCAATTTAAAAAGATTAACTCGAAGAAACTTCCTACAGCATTTAAATATTTTATAAAACAAAACGGAAGTGGGGTTTGAATGGGGTTTCCCAATTTTTACGTTAATAGTTTTTATTATATAACTATAGTATGTTTAGAAGATATTGAGTATGGTTGATTATAATATATTGAGGTTTTCATTTAATATATTAACGTTGGTTAGATAGATGGACATATAAAAGACACTAACGTTGTCTTTACTAACTATGCCAAATCTCACTTTCGTTCTTGTGTACAATATGCTTAAAAAACGTAAAAAGTTTTCCCCTCACGTATTAATATATAGATGTAAAATAATTTAAGATTGATATAAAATAATTTGAACTGTTATTTGGTATAAAATAATTTACGATTTTAATATTTTTGCAGAGAATTATTCTAACGAAAAAAGTTGCCCGATTTGAATTAATATAATTGCCATGTCTATAAAAGTAGCAAAGACAAAATAACGCCAATACTAATTTGAATAATCTAATTTGAAAGTCCGTAACTTACGTAATTAATAGAAATAATATAAAAGTTTTTATTGATATTTTATATCTTTAATTAGATAACGATATATAAATATGTGCAATTTATGCTTCAAATGTGTGTATTACGTTTAAGACATGTGTCTTCAGGCACATCCAACTCGCTCCCTCAATGTGTCCGCATAGAGTTTATCTAGAGTAAACGTTGTGTCGTTCACATAAATGTTACTCTTAGGTACGTGATATGTATAGCCATGTACTCATTAACCACTAAACTTGCTATGATTATACAACACGCGGGCCGTGTGCTAGTCTAATCCAATTTACAGATAACTAAATTTAAATCTGACATGTCAGTTTCGTGTGCAGATTGTTGACATGACGACATTATGAAAGAAAATAGGAAACTGGGCAATAAATTAATGCAGAATCACACCGAGACATCAAATTTATAAAAAAAAGTGATATAACATTTAATTTCTAAATTTATAAATTCAGTATATTAGGTATATAGTGTATTTTAATATTAAAATGTATTATTTAAAAACTATTGGTGATACGAAATTATATGTGCTCCTGAAGCTTGGTCATGTATAAAATATGTAGTCGAATCCATGCAATTAAAAACATAATTTAAATATAAATAGTATTAAATGATTTTTTTTTATAATCGGATATATACCTCTATAATCTTTTGTCTAATGGTTTTAATAGATTTCCAAAAGTTGAAATTATTTAATCAATGTGGATATTGGTGTTTGACGACTTAATACATATTCACAAAATAAAGTTGCATCTTCTTAAATGATTTTAGAAATATTTCGTCATTATTTTAAAATTACAGCTTTAGAATTAATTACATTGAAATTTGATGCAAATATTTTCTGTTTTCGTTTATGTATATTTCTTTCTCGTTCCCGGTAGACAATATTCCAAGAAATGTTTTACAAAAATGTTTTTGTCATCTTGATCCAGAGTTTGTAATTGGGTAACAAACTCAATAATATGGTAATAAACTTTTGGTAATAAAGAAGTAATAATATTCAGTAATATGGTAATAAAATTTTGGTAATAAAGAAGTAATAAAATTCAGTAAAATGGTAATAAAATTTTGGTAATAAAGAAGTAATAAAATTCAGTAATATGGTGTTGAAAATCTAATAGTATAAAAATTAATAACAAGAAAAATCATTGTGCTTTAAAGTTAATTGTAAATATTTTTACAAATAAAATGAAACCACTTTATTGGGTTTGTATATTGTTAAATTGATGAATACTGATGGTACAGACAATCTAAAAGTATCATGTTAAAGAAAGTGTAAGACAGAACCGTACTCAATAACATTTGCATTTTTTCATAATTTTAATGAAATTGTTATAAAACTGCACTTCTTTACATTGATCCATTACCAGCATTGATACTATCTTTTTTATTATTACTACGAAAAGTCTAGAAATGTTGTATGTTCAAACTTTATTGAACATAATTTGAATTGATAGAAATTTCATCAAGATCAAGATTTTCCCGCATTTTTAACGTTTTAATGTCAATAACATTAAAACGTTAAAAATGCGGGAAAATCTTTCAATAAAATTACATTGATAATTAAGGTAAAATTATTATCATAAAAAGTTGTTTTGCTGTTGCAACGCTGTTTTGAATTAAATTACAAAAATAAGTTTTGTGATAGACCCATAACGATAGCACAAAAATTAACAAGGTCAAAATTCGAACGCCTTAAAAATTATCAGAGAAAGAATTAATTATCGCAATGGATTATTTGGCCATTTGTACCCTATTTTAAAACGGGTAAAAATATATAATAGACATTTTTTTATTTAATAAATATTTGACGGAAATTACCTAAGAATGTTTAAACTCGTAAGAAAACTTTTATATGTACGGTACTTAAAACATCATCTTATATTAAAAATATATTTTTGTCCCAAGCCCCATCCGCTCATATTAAATTTAAATTTTGATCCCTAAGCTTATTTACGCTATTCTAAAATAAACCTCAATTCCTCAAAGTCATTTACTCCACGAATCGCAAAAGTTTGGATTACTTGGATCAAAATACCTTTATCTTATCTTTACTGAATATTTCAATAGTTCTCTAAAAAAAATCCTACCTGCACTCGCTTCTAGTCATTTTGACATTTTGTCCCTTCCAATTTCTAAATCAGTACATATTACAACAATGTACTTTTTGTTTTTTATTGATTTATGCAAATGTTTCGGTAGTTATTTTCCACTTTTTTCGTCTTTATTTTCTAAATATTTACGTTTTATACAAATTTAAGCGTTTCACACTTAAATTAATTCAATGTCTTTTCCTTGCATAATTAAAATATATTGATTTTAACGTGGAAACATCTATTCGCTCGTTAATTATATGAGAGCGGGTAGAACTTTCTCGTATTCCAAAATATGCTCACAAAGGATAGAGCATATCCGTTCGTATTCGTCCTGCAACATTTGTTTTGATTAGTGTAGGTGCATACACGAATTGTGGCTAATTAGCATTGTATAAAGTTACAAACTAATATAGCGTGAAAACGTATTTATTTACGATGTTGATTTGCCTATCATTGTTAAAGAGCTTGAGAAGAAATTGAAAAAAAAAATGGCTCAAATCGATTAAGTAGATGACCGGTCGCGCTATATAAATTGTACATATGCTCAGAATTATAGAAAATGCAAATCAAAGGAAACACGCGTCAAAAGAGGCATAAAAAGCCCAAGATCGGGCAAAGACGACAATTCGAGAATACAGTGTCCAGTGATAGTGCAAATGTCCATCGTTTTAAGGCAATACAGAAGACAGTTTTAATATACAAATCGATGGTAACATGACCGCAACCGTCTAGTATATATAGCGATCACCAAATTTTGTTGTGTTTTCATCGTCGGGCATCAATGCCCGTACATAAATGGAGGGCGCTATGGTGGACTATGATGTTATTGAGCACAAAACTATACGTGCAATTGAGGCTGGATATGCTACAACTCTACTGAGCTCTCATTGAAAAACTCACTGCAAAGATAACTATCGGGTGCGGCAAACCCAAGTATACGAACGCAGTTTACAGAGAGATTGGTAATTAAATTACTTAATAATATTAAACAGTTATTATGATTTTACTCCGAGGTTTTCACCAAAATCTGCGGCTACTAACCCAAACCACCTTTTCGTGTGAAATAATTAATCGGTCTAGCTGGTAATTTTAATGATACACCAATGTCTTATTGTTCAATATTTTCTTTTTAACCATTAAACATAATTTAATATTTTTTTTTAATATATTAAAGAAAATCTAATCAACACACATACATTACACTTAACAGCATAGTCCACTAGAATATACAAAAGTTGCATTCTTACATCACTTCGCACACAATAAAACGATTTTGTGTAAAGAAAATTGCTCCATATATGAGAAAAAAATAGCATAATATATAAAAATTCTAAAATATTTCTACAATAATGAATTGTTGACATACTTTTTTCTGTCATTATTACCTTCAGTAATAATGACAGAAAAAAGTGTTTAATATGTGAACAAAAACGTGATGTTTAATATGTGAACAAAAACATTGAGATTTTAATGAAAACATCAGAAATTGTTAGCCAATGAAAATGATATTTCACTATAAAAAGAAAAATTACGTCATGAATAGTAAAATAACTGCGCCCAAAAACTATTCTTTATGTAAGAGATAATATTCTTTGTGTAAACATTTTATTTTTAAATATGTGTTGACTCGACTTGTATATTTTGGAAACACCAATAAATGGAGAGTCAGTCTAGCATAAATATTTAAAATTACTTCTGAATACCAAACATATAACCCAAAAAATACCAAAAAAACATATTCTCTATGATGATATTTAATACTGAATTTGTTTTGTAAATGGTTCATTTTGTATCTATATTACATTACACAGTGAACGTTCAAATATACACTACAGTACACTACATTAGGTAAGTTGATCATGTAAATGAAAATACTTTTAAACAATAATTTTCCAAAAGCTATTAACCCACAAAAGATTATGTTTACAGGTATGTGTTCAATATTTATAACTAAATATTTATAAAATTAATGTTGAACGAAATATTTTATTAAATATTACAGTGAACCCTTTTACTTACCTGCATGTTTAAGCATAAATGAATATTAATGTTTAAATTTACGGTTTAAGTTTTGATTTTTAATACAGTTTATCACAAGTACTACGAGAAAAATAGTAATTCTCCAACGACGCTCGGGGATTATTCTATCACACAGAATGTGAATTAATTATTAAATTCTTCTAGAGAAATAGATTCTGAATGAATAAGCCGGCGATTTTCTTCAGACTTCTCATATCATACTATTTTCATCTATAATTTTTAATTGATAGAATTTTTGTACTAAGGGGTAACGCATTTTTTTCTATAGTGAAAATTAGTAAATATTTTATAATTCTTAAGACAACAATAAATTTTATTTTCTTTCAGAATCAGTCAGTTTCACCTAGTACATTTTTCATAACATTAACGGTTAATATTGCGTGAAATATATTTGAAAAGCTTAATAATTAAATAAACATAATATATTCGAATTATCAGAATACATTCAAAAAACAAATAGCGAATTTTGGTAAAGTTTTAATTAAATAGCTGCTTGGGGTATGGGACTAGGGTTCTGACTATGTTTTATAAAGTTCTAGGAGTACCTTGTCATATTTTTGTGGAACAATACCGAAATTATGATAATGAAACTTATTAAATTTTGGGATTCAACAGTACATACTTTTTTTCTATATTTATATTATTGTCAGCATACATTTTCGTTAATATAATAATACTAGTTTTTGTCGACAATTTTGTCTGAAACAAATTAATTTATTTGACATAATCGAACAACTTCGTAAGTCTTTGCATTCGGATAATAAATAGAATGAGTGTAAAATGTATGATGTCCTCGCAAGCAGCTTAGTTCTAAATCGTAGCAGATTAATTAAAATAAAAGCTAGAAATTATGCAACTTCTCAACCAGAAACGTAAAATTCATTGCAATTATAATTTTAGAAAAAGACGCAAAAGATATTATATAACACATGAGCTGCATTCTCACTTTATGTAGTTGCATAAATAAAATATGAGATTTAAAACAAGAGAATACAGCATGTAAATGGAATTTCTTAATTTGCTTGGGCTCGATTTATTACAAGCGTTAAATTGCAGAGAATCAAAGCATTGAATTATGCTGTGCACTTAGCATATATACATATTTAATATCGGGTTAAATCAGTTCGGTAAAGTTATTTAATGTTGAGTTTTCAAGTTGTCACTGTTGGAATTTGGCTCGATTCAATTTTTAATAAAAGTTATTGAATATATATATAATAGAAGTCCTGAATTGAAAAAAGGTAATCATTTCATTGGACATATGTAAATATAAAATTTAGCCCTTTATAGAAATATGAACAAAATGCAAGCATCGTATATTACAATTTAATCAAGAGCATAAAGACGAAAATCATGCAGTGATAAAAATCACAATCATTTTCCAAATTAGAATTTATGTACATTTTAATACATAGTAATTGTCATGGTTTCTTTACTAACATATTTACTATTTTCAAACGCTTAAACAAATATTTATAAAGACATATATATTAATTACTGGAAATTATTAGATTATATTAGGTTCCTACGACTCTATACATGTAACATGTAGTTTCAAAAAATGTAAAATAAATAAACCGCATATTTTGACCAATTAAGTATTATAGATTCTTTTAGTTTCTCTATGTTTTAAATAAATGTTGTTCGGTAAATGGAGAAACCGTAGAACTTAAGGTTATTTCTATGCCACATAATGATATATGTATATATATATATATATATATATATATATATATATATATATATATATATATATATGTTTTATTCGATAGGGAAATGCAAAAAATGAGGCAGCCAAGTTTTGTTCCTTTTTTATTATTTATTTAATTGATTAGTTCATTATTATTGTCATTATGCTTTTAGGGAACAAACTTTATAAAACCTGTCGCAAAAGCAGACAGATGAAAGTGATTCGGAAGCGTTCCTTTAAGAGCATCTGAAAGTAGAGTTATTCGATTTTCCTCATAAATTTCCAAATGACCGAAGGTGAAGTAATGTATGCAATTTTCGGTTTCTTAAGGCCGTTTTAAAGATTCACTAATATCTTAAGTAATTTTCCATAGTATATATAGTTTCCATGTAATTTAATAGCAATAAATACAATAACAGCAAAAAAGAAATTAGTAAGCCCTTTGAATATTGAAATGTGCTTTGAATAAGAACAGCAAATTAAAAGAAGATAAAATTTATGACAATGAGAGTGAGATGACGCAAAAGGGCAGCAACGGGATTAATAATGAAAGATACCACATATCATACGTTTCAAGAACTGTTCATCCGAAGTACTATATGTATGGGTGTAATGCTCAGTTATCGAAATGAACTTGACAATGTAAACTATGCTGTTGGGTTTTTGTGCTGTTCGGTTATTCATATTGCGGTTCAGATAGCATATACACAGTGTATCGATACTCCTTTAAGCAACTTACATATTTATAAGTACTGAAGTTAAAACTTAACATAATAACTTAATAAATTAATAAAAAAATAATAACTTAATAAAAAAATCTTACTGATTTTGACAGATAGACAGGAGAGATTACAGATATCTAGATTACTGATAGTACAATAACATTTCTTATTAATACTTGTAGTCTTAATTTATACTATCGTTATTATTTACAATGTCATTTTTGAGACAGTACTTTGAAAAATGTTGAGAGGGAGAATTTTAACACATATTTTAATCCACTTTCACTTTATTAGGCTTCAATTTTTTATGCAACGGTATTAACATATTAACATAACACAGTCAATATTTTCAGTCATTTAAAAATATTTTAATATGCCTCACTATTGCAGCGATTATTTTTAAATCTTCCTATCAGAAATGAAACTATCATATGTATATATCTTACGAAGGAAGAAGTGGATGTATATATTTATATTTTAATCAAAGTTAATAAAAGCTTTATTCTCTTGATAAATTTGTATGTGCTTTTACATAAAACATAATTTATATACCTTATTATCTCTACCCGCCACGTTTAATTTTAGCTGGAACTTTGTGACAAACTTCTTAAATGGGCACTTGTCGAGACACTGTGGGGAATCTTCGATATATCGAAGAGCTTGCCAATTTGCAACAAGAAGGTAAACTTCTAGTCCGGCTACGCGTAGTTTAACCCATTTCAAGGACTTTAATGGTATGAATTAAAATGGTGAAGGTGACATTTCTTTATTTATATTGTACCACTTTGACCGAAAATAAAGCTCTAATGCACATTTTATTTGCATGGGACATGTTCTATATATTAAGAAAAATATTACTTTTAGTATTCATGTTAAAATTGTCAATAATACAATTATTCCTGCATCTATATTTATTTGTAAAACCGTAACTTCAATAAAAAATATTTTTCTATTATTTGAGGTAATAACATATAATGCACTTTTATTGTTGTCTCAATTTTGGCCAACGGTTTGATATTATTTTAATATAGTTTTAAATTAATCCTGCTACTAGAGCAACTGTAATATGAAATGCATTCGCTTCCACTGTCGTTTTCGTTCATTTGTATTTACTTTAGTCTTTCAGCATTCATTTACTTCTTTTTTGTCAACATTTTCAAGACAGAAGCAATTGAACCAATAACATACACCGCATTCAATCGTACTTAGTTCGTAAACCTTCCTTTACATTGAGTTATAGCAGCTGTAAGTTACTATGACAAAAGGACTCGCCTTAGAAAATTGACAAGAATTAATATTGTGTCATGAAATAGCCAGCGACAAAATATACATATTACGGACTTTTATTTATGCTATTTTATAAAGTAATGCAAAACGTGTCTAATTCTACTTTTCTAATTAGTTTGTAGAATGTTTAATTTATCACAAAGGTTATTGAAACAGCATAATATTTTTTTATAAAGTGTAAATAGGCTAAAATTATTTCGGTCAATGACGGCGTCAAACCTTGAAGTGCATCACGTAGAAGGAAATATATTTAAATATATCTCGAATAGAAACTCTTTAACTTTGAAGTGTATCACGTAGAAGAAAATATATTTAAATATATTTCAAATCGAAACTCTTCAACTTTATGGATTAATATTTGTGGTAATTATTAACACCGGAACGAACGGGGTGTAAATTTGATTATTTGGAGCAAATAATAACAGATGACGAGAATTTAGTTGCTTCTATTATTAACGAATGTAAACGCCAATGGCTTGCGTAGGACTAACGGGAAGTTTCAGTACCAAAACCTGAACTAAATGCCAGAGAGGCTATACTGAGCTACTAACGAAATATCAAGGATATTATTAATTGTAAATTGCTTCCAGAGGGATCTACGATAAATGCAAAGTTTTATTGTAAGTATTTAGATCAACTAGCTAATTTTTTTCCGTCAATCCACTTAGCTGTGTTTTGCCAGTCATACTCATTTATCCTACATTTCAATATTCAGTCATCATTTCTTCAGAGCTACAAGAACTATTTATGGATTAAATAACAAAACTTCAAAAGGACTTTGTCAATTTTGAAGAATACAATCCGCCAGATTTTTACCCTAGAGGTATAATCCCACTATCTACCAGATAACGACAAGACCTAGATAAATATGTTGCACATATAGTTTTATTTCTTGACAAAATTTAGATTGAAAAATATTTTTTCTAAAATGTATTAGCTTATTCAATAATGTTATTTCAAATTCAATTCCCAAAATAAGAACAAAATAACATTTATTTTTGATTAAAATAGCTTAAATGTGCCTCATTTCATACTTTTTTTCTTTTCAAACGTACCTGTTTATTAATCCTTATAAACATAAAAAGCTCAAATATTATGTAAGAATACATCAGGTTTACTTTACAAAAAATTACCTTCTTATTCACACACATAATGTTCTAATAAATATGTAAATTAATATTATTTGCTAGAGCCATAAATCATATGACCAAATTACTATTATCAGCTGCTATCTAATACTCAAACTCGAATGAGTGGTAATGTCCATTAAATCAAAGTAATTTAACCTCTATTAATACCGTTTTAAAGTACCTGTAACTTTAATTAATCGTATGAAAAGTAGAGGTTTTAATAAATAGTAACGACGAGCGGCGGTGTTAAATATTTACTAAACCCTGTTGTTATGGAAATTGTTAAATCAATTTGTGTCAAATATTTACAATAGTCAGGGTATATTATAGATATTCATGCTTTTACGCATAATAATAACTTTGAAATATATAGTAAGTAATACACTTATATATTTTCGTTTTCGAAGCCGACTTTCTTAAAAACAATGCGACGTACGATCTTGAAAGTTATAAATCTTGTTAACCCACATATTTTGCATGTATTTTACACCACCGACTTTTTAAAAATATTTATATAACAATTAAGAAGGAAGTAAGTAAATTTCATTATAAATACTTTTCCGTAGATTATATATCATGTAAAAAATCACTTCAAAAGATTCATTATGAAGAACGCCACAATATATTTTCACATTTTTAAATCTCTTATTAAAATTAATACCAAGAGCATAAAAAATGGGCTTCTTAATATTTGACTAGAAGATGACAGGATTATCCTTCATTTTATCGTCTTCGAAATATGAACTATAATTTTACGCCTATGAAAGGTATAGTACACAATAAATAGTTTCTAAATAGTTTGTTGAAAATATTATGTACACTTGAATATTTATAAGTTGCTGAAATGTTACGAAAACCTCTTAATACGAGTTACATTCGTGTTTGACAGGTTTTTATAAATTAATGGATTACTTGACTCAACAATATTTCCCAGAAGCAGCAAAAACTTGACTTATTAAATCGCACAACCATAATCACTTCACCGCTAGCTGTAGCTGGAAACAGAGGCGAATATCGAGGTCGAAATCCGGAGTGTCAAGGCAAAGCCTTGGCTTAGCTCTCGCTGAGTTTTTAAAAAGTACTTGGTGTTAAATATTGTTTTAAAAATATATTAAACAAATAAATCTAGTAAATAAAGTACTCTAGTTTAGTATGACATTTCTTTTGGCTTAATAAAACGAAATATATATTGAACTTATTAACTTCTTTTATGAAACTTTTTATAAAATTTCGTTTCGTTTCTAGAATATTATTCGTATATTATCTCATTTGATTACTTTCTTGCTCCTAAAATTGTATTTTAGGAAATTAAAAATTTCCTTAAGACATATTATCTTAAGACACATTAGAATATCAAAAGAAATAAATTTGCTTTGCGTTTCTTTTATTTCAGAAGCGTGTAAGCATTACCTTAAAAACGGTAAATGTTATATTAATATAATAAGCCGGACACACAACGAAGTTTTCATAATATATCATATTATGAAATTTTCAAGTTATTTTTTAAAGACAATGAATTGTTCACAACCTGCAGTCAATAGATACTTGTTAATTTTTAAAAATCCTTTTCCAAGTTATACATATTTCGTTTCAATGAAACTAAAGGACGAGTTTCTTTATATCATGTCAAATGGTAACCAAAAGTTAAAATTAATAACTTTATTTTCACAGTAAAAGTTTACTCCACGCCCCTGTTTATCCATAAAGAGGTTAACGACTTGGAAAGATTAATAGGATAAAAAAGTAAATCTAAAATATATTTTCGGCTGAATTAGAACATATATTTCACAATAAATAACGAGAAAATTTCAAACTGAAGTAAACAATATTATATTCTACGCACCCATGAATTGCAATATCGTTAGATATTGCAATTCCTGTATGAAGTGCTACCACATATATATTTATTTTCTGTAAAGGGAAAAAACAAACACAAACTATTTGAAATATTCTATAAACACGAAATTTTCACAAAGAACAAAGAAAAATAAATACGTTTATAATATAATACAACTATACATAAATGTGACAATATTAATTGAAGTAAGTGAAACAATATTTTTTTTTAGAATAAGACATAAAATTAATATGGAAAACACTTGTTATTAACTTATCAATTAAATAAAGCTGCAATTATGGATTATATGTTATTTATGTAAGGCACTCTATTTAACTAAGTTGGACAAACAATGAATAAAGTAAAATGATAATAACATTACTGATCCGTCTGTTGTGCACAAATTTCACGGAGCCTGTTCTTTACATCTGATCGAAACTGGGAGCTTGGACTTGCAAGGAGGTCAAGTGTCAACATCTCTTGATTGTATAAGTCGCACAACCGCCGTAGCGGTGCTCTGACACCGGCGTTTGTTCGTGCATTATCGACATGAAATAAGAGGTGGTTACGAGTTAATTTGAAAGTTCGAATCTTTATCTGATGATAGAGATGGTCAGTCATAATTACATTGACAGGTGTTGAACATAATCATCATCTCTAATAATGAACGTCTGTGATAAAGGACATCACATTTATAATTATTAAGTAATACTTTATACGATAATTTATTGCTACCTATACGATCAAGAGCTTTCAAAATGTTTTTTTGTTTATTCTCGATACTATCAGAATAAGTGGCGTATAGTGGATTCCAGACAACAACAGCGTATTCAAGTTGTGATCTTACACGAGCATTGTACAAGATCAAGTAAATTTCAGCATTTTTAAATACTTTGGCTGTTCTTAATAAGAAGCCAAGCATTTTATAGGCCTTAGATACAATATGCTCAATATGCAAACTAAAGTGCAGTTTACTATCAAAAATGACACCAAGGTCACGAATGCTGTAAATTTTTTCGAGAGAATTCCTTCCTATCACATATTTAAAGTTTATTATTTTTTTGTTTGTGAAAGAGATTTGTTTGCACTTCCAGTAACTTAAATCTAGTTTGTTCTTTTCACAGTAAACATGAAGTCAATCGAGATCACCTTGCATATTCGAACTGTCATGTATGTCTTTTACAAGAGTAAATAGCTTTATATCGTCATTAGGAAATTACTATTTTTAAAACAGATACTTATATCGTTGATAAATATGATAAATAAGAAAGGGCCTAATATAGATCCCTGTGGTACACCAAAAGTCATTTGGATATATGGTGATAAGTACCCATTTACTGTAATTGCTTGCTGTCTATTAGTTAAATACGAAATAAACCATCTAAGCAAGTTGCCCCTGATACCGTTAAATGTTAGTTTTAGCGTCAATAATAAGTGATCAACCTTATTAAATGCTTTCTTGAAATCTGTATATATCACGTCAACTTGTTGTCCGTAATTCAATGACTCGAACAAGTGCTGAGAGTGAAGTAGTATGTTAGTGGTGGTAGATCTACCACGAACAAAGCCGTGTTGTTCGGGCATAATGTAATTATGGAGTATTGGATATACTCGTCCATGTACTAATCTCTCTAAGACTTTGGGATAACTGATAAGATTGATATGGGTCTACAGTTAACTATGTTTTATTTAGATCCATTTTTATGCACAGGTGTTATGTGCGCCTTTTTCCAACATATAGGAAAAGTCCCATGTTTTACATATCTATTAAACAAGAGAGTTAAAGGAATACATATGGTATCTGCAGTATATTTGAGGAAGTCTGGTTCAATTCTATACGGTCCTGGGTCTTTGTTCAAGTGTAATGACGTACGCATATTTAAAACACCTGTGACCTCAAACGATATGGAAGATAAGTTGACGATATTTAAACTACTAGTAGGCATATTTTCAACATTTTCAATCAATTTGTTTATGTCTGGATCAGCGGGCTCGAAAGTTGACTGAAAGAACTCAACGAACATTTGGCAAATTTCGTTTGGGTTATTACTGGCACTTTGGCCGGATGACATAGTTGATGGATAGCCATTTGTTTCATGTAGTGAAGAGATATAAGACTAGAATCCTCTGAGGTTTTTCTTTATTATTTTCTCTGTGTTTGCCACATATGACTAGCAAAATGGCTTAGACAAACGCTTAAAACGATATCGAAGCTTTGAAAATTCGTTATAGGCGGATATGCTGTCATAAGTTTTCCATTTCAACCATGCTCGTTCCTTGAATTTAGAAAGCCGTATGAGTTCATGAGTAAACCAGACAGGATACTTGGTTTTACGGGTAGCTTTTTGTAGCACAAAAGAGTCAATTAGATTGATGATAAGGTCGTAATCTGGTCACAACACATTCCGTTGAGAGTTAACTTAATTCATTATCCCAATTTATTTTACTAATCTCTTTATTTATTACCTCAAAGTCGGCCTTATAAAAGTTATATTTTTTATTTTGTGAAAAGGGCAGCATTACTTCAGGGATACACACAATGGTAAAAGCGAAAGCGGGATGGTTGCGATCTTCATTTGACATTGGGTCAGCTGCAGTAAGTATGCAGTCCGTATTAGTAAGAACTAGGTCCAAGATTCTGTTTTTATAATTTTGTAAATAATTATATTGTTTAAGATTCATAAAAGATACTGCCCTAAGAGCAATATGCGTTATTTGAGCTGCACATGTATATGACGGGATGCAGTATTCTTCTTGACGTTAGCCAGGTAATTAAAGGTATATTGTAGTCACCTACAATACAAAACTTGCTTTCGCTTTGTTCTGTATACATTTTCTGTAAATTATTAAAATAGATTTCGTATTTATTAAAAGGTAGATCTAGTGGGAGATAGACTGCATTAAGGATATTAGTTTCTGTTTACCCAAGGATCAATTTAATATTATTACTTCTATCTCAATACTTTCATAATCTGTACGTCGCAGTCCCACATAGCGAGACCATAAGGCTACCACCACTCCACCACCACTCTGTTCGTAACTCGTGTGAGCATCTCTATCTCTGCGATAAACTGTATACCTACTGTCGAAAAATTCTGAATTGAAAATACTTGGTAATAGCCACGTTTCTACAAGCACGATTATATCATAGTCGTTTGCCACTATATTTAGATATAATTCATTAAATTTAGTTCTAATCCCGCTACAATTCATATAATAAATTGACTATTTGTCAATTCTCATTGCAAGAGATTAATCTTGTAAAGATAGAAACCTAATTCATAATTTACGTAATATTGTATATTATTACTGTTTAGAAGCAAGGTTCGGTGCATGTGCAGCGAGTAATGCAAGCAAAAAGAAATTTCATATACAGCATATAAATAACAGTTAAAATAACGCCAACAAAAATATGGTGGTACGCAGAAAAATAAGACGAAATATTGACAATTGTTAATATAAATATTAATATAGACAGAAATAGTCACATCTTAAAAATATCATTTTCACATCTTATCTGCAGATATTTTTTTTTTACGAACATAAATTGTACCATTTTTAATCCACACATATTCATAGTTCTTTTCTAATTTGGCTTTTTTTACTTTTGCGTAACGAATTTTATTTCGTAGTGTGAGGTGCTCATTAACGTAGACCCGCTGGGCAGCCCCGGCGATCTGCAACGACACGGTGGTGAGTGTAAGACGCACGCGCACTGCAGCGATTATATCATCACGCAGGCGTCGCGTAACTAGCTCCACGATGATATTACGTGGCCGTCGGAGTGTGCGCGCGAGTGCACGCGATGCGCCGCAACGCTTAAATTAGAGACAATGTTTAGAACATTTGAAGTTTTCATTTCTGGGACATTTTGAATTTCTAAGTTGCACTGTCTATTAATTTGATCCATATCATCGTATTTGACTTTGTAAGCCTCTAGTTCCGCGGTAAGTGCATTGTATTTTGTAATTATATTGTTCATTTTTTCTTCATGGGATTGTATAGTTATATCCAATTTATGTTGCAGTTCATCCATTCAATAACTGTAACCAGTCAGGGTCAGGGTAAAAGGCTGTAGCTTAGTATCAATATTTGGCACGGCCTGATTTAAATTAAACTGCCAGTCGTTTTTAGTGTCTCAAATTTTGTATCTATGTATGCGATCAAAGTAGCAGTGTCAATAATTGCTGTTGAAGGGGTTTTCCTAATAGTCGCGTCAATATCCGAGTGGCTGGTATTACTCTGGTATGCAATATGATTTTTATTGCTAACAACCAGTGCTTCACGTTAGAATCCGTAGAAACTGATGGAGCGCGTGTGTATATTGCGTGGGCAGCTTCATAGCAATTGTTATTATTGTAATTTTTGTTAGTAGTGAAAAAGTAAGAGCGCCTGCTGGTCTCGAACCCGGTTTGCCTGTGTGCGAACGGGTGTGTTACACACTGCGCTACGCGTGCGGTTTATGAAGGGGTGAATAGCAGCGGGCAGTACAGCGGCGAGTAAATGCAAACCAAGCGTTGCTTGCTTGTAAACAAGTTTTAAAACTTAAGAAATTATTTTATGTATTTTTATAAAAAAGAATGTAATTTGAAGCTAGTATTTATTTGTTTTAACACGAGCTATCACACTTAGTTAGTACCACTGAAGGTTGGACTGGAACATAAAATTATAATCACGACATTTACCCATTATTTGGAATAATTTTTGAATAATTAATTTATATCAATTTAGAAATTACACATAAAACATAAAATTCTGCGTCGTTGACAATTCATCTTGTTAATATGATGCCCAGGTTACGTGGCAAATTCGGACGTGGTGATAGTTTTAGGGTTAAGAAAACAAGTGAAACAAATGAGATCTCGCTCGAACTATTACAAGTAATGAAGAAAAGAAGGAAATGAAAATATGTCAGTCTTTATTATTTTCGCTACATATTGTCCGGTTATTTATGTATCATCTGCTTCTTAATATTATAAATCTGTTGTATTTTCAAATCGTATATATATATATGTGTATATATATATATATATATATATATATATATATATATATATATATATATATTGAAGGGCGTGAGATAGTTTATTATAAAAATTAAGACATGCACTTTTATCAAATTAGGTCACTAAAGTAATAAAAATGTGGCAAGTTTCTACAAGAATTCCGTAAGCATTTTTAAGTATTTAATTTTTTTTCTGAGTAAGTCAAATTTATTCCCTTCATTATATATGCTTTGTAAAAAGACTATATATTTTTAATTAAAAAAATATATGTACTGTGTAATTAAAAAATTTATAACATTCAATGGATGATATTATTTAGTAGCAAAGACAATTAATAAAGATGGAGAATTTACCTTTTCCATATACCTTTGTATTTACGTGATACTTCGGCTAAATTGCCAAGTACTTAACTCAGCTTTTAATACATTACGTTGTTGAGTTTTGATTCCAATTTATTACCCCCACTGAATCACTAACAATTTCAACAAAACTTGACAAATATATAGTGAGTGTTGCCACATTAACTTTCAAACATTTTCACATATATCTGCTCTATATTTATTTTTAAAACAATAAAAAATGGTTTATAACGTTTCATCTCCCTCATAAATTCATCTATGTTTTCCTCCATCTACGTCTCTTATATCTATGTTGGCTTCTTTTTTTGCATTTTATTATTACTGGTTTTGTTAATTTTGTTAATGTTTTCATTTCAAAAATTTAATGGTAATTTAATTTTTTGCGAATGAAGTCATTCATATTTTCACATTTTTGAACGTCTTTAATTTCAGCATTCAAGTGAATAAATATTAAATAATTAATAAGAAACTATTTCCCTTATTAATACGCTTGTAACGCCGCTTCGAACAGTTGTACCATATTTAAAAAGATCTTCACAGCGACTACCGTGTAAACAAACCCTCAACATGCAATAGTCGCATTTACGCATGGGTGATGTGATAAATTATGTCAGTCGACCTTAATTTATTGCACTTCTAATAGGAGGAAAATGGTAGTATCTATTGGAAGTGAGGTCCACTGTAATATCACTTTTATTTCACAGCAATCGAATACTAATAGAGATAGTTTTTATAATGTCGAACATATAAATATATTATGTAATTTTTAGAAACTTTTTATATTTTTTCTCTTCTAAATGAAATTATTTTTCTACGCTGTTATATTTTACGTTTTACGTATATTTACATAATTACAAAAATTCGATGCGTAGTTCCTTGCCAACTTCCCGTTATCTTTCGAATTACTTTTCGATTGGCGTGAAAATAAATATATGCCTAACTTGTCCTATTAGCAAAACCATTCTCATAGAGTAGAATTTGCTGAAAAACTACTTGGGTTACTTTCTACGGCAATTTAGTATTATGCCATTAAGGTATTAGACACACATGAAACAATTTAAGTTTGACTTTTTGATGGTTTCGATATTTAAGTACATGTATTTAAGGTTAAAAAAAATATTTATGAAGGTATGTTGCAAACAACTCTGTTTAAATCTCGAGATCAAGATAGTAAGAGAGTTAGAATTTTATAAAATCTGCGAGTCGCCGACCTACGGTTCCCGTACCATGATTTCTTTCTCCCTAGTCATGCGCGTGCCATCTAGAGTGTAGAAACGTAGCAGTGCAGTGGACAGGCGACAGATCTTGTTGAGGACCTTTCATCGACGCCGCTGCTGGTCTTGAAACAACCTATTATTCCCTATCTCCGTTTAATTGGAGGCGTATTGTTCGTTTTTAGGACAACCAGATTCCTGTTCCTTAGTGAAGACTGCCAACGATGCCACCCCAGTAAGTATTTGCTGTTCCATGTGAACCAAAAATTTTGTCTCAATTCTTGTATGTGCACATATCAGATTGGATGCTTTGGGATTGGTCTCGATGGAAATATTTAAGATATCGACCAATAAAACAGTGCCCCATAGTTAAAGGAGACAGGTTTCTGATATGTGTAATGAAGAGAGTGACTGGACGGGAATTAAAGTCTCCTTTTGCGAGAAAAGCGTTTTTAATTCCTCATGAGCTAAATTAGCATTACCCTTAGCACGCATCTGTGTATATATTAATGATTTTATACCCGCCTCTCCTAAAACACCTAACGTAAGTTAATAAGAGGAAACTGAATACCTTCGTCTAAAGCGATAATGTTTACGGCTGAATTAGAGCACTTTAAGATTCTACTTAATTTATTGTTTCTCCTATGATATTACATTCATTATCACAACTGATAGGGTTAAGTTTGTTGAAACATGATATAAGTCTACATAAATGTAACATAAATATACCTGTAATAAAATGTTGTATCTTTGTTATCCACCACTAATCAATCTTTGATAATAGCCCACCTGAAGATGTTGTAATACAACGAAACCTAGGTAGTGGTAAAGAAGTTGAAGAAAGTAGATATAATACTACATCACGTAGTTTCATTTAATTGTCAATAATACATTTCTACAAAATTAACGCCAAATATATTCAATATTTCAAAATTTTGTTGAACTATTCAATAATTTCTATATCAGCATCATTACTCTTAACAAGTGATTTATTTTCATTTTGTTTACACATGACCTTTTTACGTATGAATATGTTGACCGTACATCAATTCGATTGTTTTTCCATATTTACAAATTTTAATATTATTCTGATTATATGTGTTGGATTAATTGTTCGTTTTCGTATTTATTAATGGTTTACGCCCGTGTTTCATGTTTATGTTTAGATTAAGGAATTTAACGATTTTTCTAGATTAAGGAATCTAATTTATATTTTAAAATATTACTCGCCTAATATTTCAGATGATTCATGGAATGGTATACAATAATAAAATTGTAGCTGCAGATAAACACATTGCTTCTAAGTTACATGAATCTTGTAATAATATGTTATGATTACCTCTACAGATTCAATAAGAATCCAGAAGAATTTACTGTGACAAGTTGTGAATCACTGGATGACAGTTCAAACATAAATTTAATTTAGAAGAGTTTTTACAGAATTCAAAACTTTAAGTTTAAAATATTCGAATATTCTATGCACTACTCTGCAGAATGGATATACTGATCTTATCGAGGGAACTTATTTTTATTTGGTCACAAAATATTTTAATGATTATTTAGCCATAGCTTAGCACACTCTCTTTATTATTTTTAAAATGAACCTGGTACATGCAGCTGGTGCTATTGTTTTTAATAAAGTAAAATGTTTCAAGCATGTCTGCGTGATTAGGTAAAAACATTGTGAAATACTTCAAGAAAGATATTATTTTCTATTATATTTAAATCTCACAATTATATCATAATACGATCTACTAAAACATAAAGGCTTCCATGGGATTCATGTTTAAAAGTTTCAATTTTAAATAATGATTTTAATTAGAAATGTTTATGAAATTTCAGGTGGTCTAGATAATATGACATATTTGGTATCTAATTAGCCCCTTACTCATGTCTCTATTTGACAGTAAATAGAACGTCAGTATCGTTGGTAAGACCAGGTTACTTAGGAGTTGGTAAGAATTTAATTTATAAGCAATTTGAGTAAAGGGTTACTTAGGTACCAAATATATCATATTATCTAGACCACCTGAAATTTCATAAACATTTCCAATTAAAATCATTATTTAAAACTGAAACTTTTGAACATGAATCTCATGGAAGCCTTAATGTTTAAGTAGATATATGTTCTGATAATTGTTAATATGCTTATAACGTTTATCGAATAATCCCTTGGGAAGATGAAGAAGGTAAATTTTGATAATTATCTACATTTATAACGGAACCGAATTTTATGAAATATGTCTGGATTTTCTTTGAAGCTGTCAGGGTCTCTAATAGATGCCGCCAAAAGTTAATTAGGTAATTATTCTAAGTTAATTATTTAGATATAACTAGATGTCATCAAAAGTTAATCACGTGATTATTATGACTTAATTATGTAGATATAAATTTATTCGTATCAAATTGAAAATCTTTATAAAACAGCTTAAATTCTTCACATTTTCTAATATTTTATTACAAATTAATGTCTAATGCCAGACTTAATTGTATTTTCAGTTTGGCTTTATTGATTACTTCTATCACTGCTTTGAAGGAAAATGAAACTAATTAAAGAAATGAAAACCGTTCGGATGTCTGTATTTAAACAAAGTATATATGCTTTAAAACATTTTTCGAATAATATTTTTTCTATTTTTTTTTTAATTTGGCTATTATAATCAAAAAGAGGTGTGAGGTACCGAGGACTCCAACATTTTCAGTATCCTAAATGGTGAAATATGAACTGGTTATTTTCTGTCATTTGCTTCCTTTATTTTAATTGAGGACCTAAATACAAGCCATATCTGATCAGGACTGTATCTTCTTGAATGTTCTCCCAAAACAATCATTGTTAGAAATTAATAGTTTTTTTTCATTACTCTGATATCAGTGAGCAAAATTACTTTAAGTTTCTACTTGTGTGAATTTGCAAACTTTTTTGTCAAATTAACTCATAGAACCTAGTTAATATTGCCAGAGATATATTGTAATTAACTATATGCTTCTCATATCTTTTTTAAATTTTTGTATATTTTACTTCAGTTAGTTTAGTTATGTACCTACCATCATGCAATACAGAAAGTACAATATGTACATACATACATATATATATATATATATATATATATATATATATATATTTATATGTATATATATATATATATATACATATATATGTATTATTAAGGTAGGTAATTTTTCCCCTATCATCTATTATTCTGGCCGAGTAGCTAATTAAAAAATGATATATTTAAAAATAAATTTTATCATTTCAACCTAGATTCCTTATTTCAACTTAGATAAGATTCAATTCTTTCCTCTCTCAATAATGCTGGAACAAGTATGACAGATATTATTGTGACGATTAGTAAATATTTTTAGACTAGATTAAAAATGATAATCCATGAATATTGAATTAGATTCAACTCGCAAATGTTAACAAATAGAGACAGAGGAAAGCCAAAAAACAGGCGAGAGGGAAAAATTTTTGATAACATA
This sequence comes from Druceiella hillmani, assembly GCA_039881145.1. Classification (NCBI taxonomy): domain Eukaryota; kingdom Metazoa; phylum Arthropoda; class Insecta; order Lepidoptera; family Hepialidae; genus Druceiella; species Druceiella hillmani. The sequence goes on along the minus strand of JAYKKI010000106.1, from coordinate 6,251,803 downwards.
AACGGATAATTATTTCAGTCTAAACCACAGATAATTTTGAGACTCTTCACATCTTCCCTCTCAAAATTACCCCTAAATTTAGTTAGGTTTTCTTTGAAAACGACTGTCGAAAATGTAGCTAAAAACTTTTCATAGTATTTCAGTCCAAATATACCTCGAAATAACAAACTACCAAAGTTTATTGTTATCTTTTACCATTATAGATTACCATTGACTAAATATTATATTGAAATATATTAAACATTGCGTCCAAATATACCTCGAAATAATAAACTACCAATGTCTGTTGTCTTCTTTCACCATTATAGATTTCCATTTATTAAGTATTGTATTGATATATATCGGTACCTATTATATCTTCAGGCATATGTTAAATTAAATCCTAAGATAGATTTATGTAAAGCGTGCTTTTCACTCAGATCATGATACATCGTAAATTCTACATTTATTCTCGCATTTGTCAGAAGTTATATATTCAGTTGACAACAAATATATCAGCTGAATAACGACCTGTTTCTACTTTGACATTTTCTTCGAAAAGATGTATGCATTCTACCATGATTTATGTTAATTTATAAAACTCTCTGTCTAAATCTCATTTGCCAATTATTATTGCGTTCAAAAAATTGTATCATTTTGTGTATACAACTTGAACAAATATTACTAAAGCACTGTAATATTACATTTTTTAATGACATATAATTGGTTTTATGTCTTTTTATTTCTACCAATTACCAGCATAAATTAAGTAAATGACATCACAACTGGAAATAAATGTAAAATACAAATTAACAAAGTTAAAAATATTTTTTTCTTATTTGATACGTTAACTTGCAAATACTACTTCATATATATATATATATATATATATATATATATATATATATATATATATTTATTTTTAATGCCACCCATTTAAGAATTTTGGTTACTTTCATTTTGTAATAATCTTTAAAATTCAAAATATAAATCGATTATTTACTATTATAACTTATTAAAAATTACTATACAATCATATAAAAAGTATTAAAGGCTCTTCTTCCAAAAGTGAGATATTTTTAATAGAATTCTTCCTACTGAAATACTATGAACAGTTTTTGGCACCAAATATTTACAATTAGGCGTCAAACAAAATAGTTCAGAATTACCGCAAAGTGAAAGAAAAATAATTGCAAAAAAAAATGTAAATTTTAATTTGAGTAATAGAGCAGCCACATGCTGGTGGTTGATTAGCAGGAAATATTATCCATTGCTGGTGGTTGATTAGCAGGAAATATTATCCATTATATTAATATTATCATTAATTTTAATTTGATATTATCATTAATTTTAATTTGAGTAATAGAGCAGCCACATACTGATATTATCATTAATTTAAATTTAAGTAATAGAGCAGCCAGCAGCAGCCAATTTGATATTATCATTAATTTTAATTTGAGTAATAGAGCAGCCACATTTTAATTTGATATTATCATTAATTTTAATTTGAGTAATAGAGCAGCCGCAGCCACATTAAATATTATCATTAATTTTAATTTGAGTAATAGAGCAGCCACATGCTGGTGGTTGATTAGCAGGAAATATTAATATTTCCTATATATAACAATTATATATTATTGAATATTTCACGAATCACGATCCGGTGACAGTTGAACCAGACACCAATAACATCGAGTAATTCTTCGTTCCAAAGAAAGTGGCTAATTTTGTTGTTTTTCTTTCCGAGATACGAGTCTGGAAATCAAGGATCTTCTAGAATAACCAATTCAACTAACGACGATGATATGTTGAACGAGCTATGATAGCTTCCTAATCCTATAATTCGGAAACTAAATTTGGTTCTCAACGAACTCGTGGAACTATAGATTATAGAATCTAGAAAATAGGCCGCACGCACTCGAATATCTGTAAAAATTATCCCAAATAATAGCAGATTGCTGAGCATGTGGAATTCATTCTCCATGTTTTTCGTGAGAAACAAAATATGAATAAATCATCGACTAAGTAATGCCAAATCCTCTTTGTTAATTAGCTATTCTACTCTTTTGATACATACGTAATAAATTTGTAAACCATACCACGACTAGCAAATAAAATTTCTAGAATATAATTTATGCAAAAAACGATGGGAGGTAGGATACACACAAAATACGACGCACAGACTTGCTACTAGTTGCATAAGAATGAGAGCCATCAGTTTACCCCAAAGTGAGAATTCATTGATAGAGTTATTTTGTGCTGTTCGTGGGATGTACGAGGAAGAATTAATTACCAATTTCTAAATGAAGAAAATACTATCACCTGTGTCTTATATCTTGGTTAAAAAAACTGTCCTACATACATTTATTACGAGATATCTCCCGGACACACGTCGCTTTCACTACACGTCCACAATTGAAGGAACAAATTTAAATTATTATTTTTAAGTAGCATGATCTTCGGAATTTTCACCTTTAGATTACTTTTTGGTTTCCCTCTATGTGTGTGTGACAATGAGTTAATTTAAAAAGTTTTTTTGTTATATTCGGCAAAAAAATATATAAGCAAAAAACGGACTATTTTTTAAACGAAATAAGGTCTTTTAATATTTCATTAATATTTACACTTTCGAGTATATCCAAAAAAATTATTGTACTTAATACACCTTTGTCCTTAATACTCAGTATTTTTGAATATAAGTGAAGGCAGTATAACATATTTTATTAATAAAATATTATACAATAATTCAAACCTTATAAACAAAGAAGACACAGACGAGATAATAGTTCCAAATATTAGGAAACGTCAATAAACGTTTAATCATTTTATGTAAATTTCGTAGAAATACGCCTATTGCAGAAATTTTCACTTAAATATCGAAATAATTTTATTATATCTTCATCAATAATGATCTCCAGATACCAAAATTTTAGGTCAGCCTGAAAAAAAAAAGAAAATATATATATATATATATATATATATATATATATATATATATATATATATATATTCACCGTAACCTTAAATCTCCCTTACAACAAAAGTACATGATATAAATTAAATTATACATAATTGAAATTTTTTGAAAATACTACACCTTTATATAAAACCTTTATTTTTCTAAACCTTCTATTGCACTAGATCGATCATTAAGATAGAATACCAACTTGTTTAAAGAATGATCATTTTGTTTCTAAAAATATACTTACCTATTGTCTTATCATCTACCCAAAAGTGTTCTTCCAAAATTTACTAAAAACAATGGAATTCTTTACACACTGAACAGTGAGTACTAACAGCCATCGAATAATCAGTCATTAATATACATATGTAAACTTGTTTGTATTTAAACACATTTAGATATTATTAAAAAAGTATAATGAAGACAGATAAGACTTAGAAAATTAAAAATTTACTTGAAGAGGGTTACATCAAATAACGTAATGTCAAATAAGAATTATGTATGCAATGTAAAATTAAGGTGCAGGATAAGGGAAATAGGGTAGTTCATTGTTACATATACACACGTTTATACTTAGTCCATTAGTATATAAAACTGTATCTTTATTACTACATAACTTTGAAAAATGCTACATAACTTTGAAAAATTAACGACACAAAGTACTTGTATCCGCCACGCACACGACACAAAGTACGTATATACTCATTCCACAGGACCAAGTTAGATAGAGGGCATATTAATATAAGTATTGTAATGGTTTACGATTTAAAGTGTACATTTTTTTATTTCTAATTATTCTCTCTTAATTCTGATTAACGTAATAGCTAAACGTGTCGATCTAATACAAATTAAAATTGATACGAATCGAAAAGCAGAATAAGATTGAATGCTATGATCTATAGATTGCGATTTTTCTTCCGTTTATAAACAATTTGGTCCATATGAAAACCAGGTAAACGACATACGAGCTCGTACAATATGGTTCTTTAACCAGATACTCGACGACTACAACTTTTATATTAAGAAAGAAAGAATTGATCGTGGACACTAGAAAATTTTGACATTTTCTCTTCTATTCTTCCATGATCTCATTTTTTTTGCACAATGCGGTTCATTATACTAATTCACTTCACACAATGACCATCTTTTTCCTCCTTCATAAGATCTTCTTGATTACAAAAGATGGCCAAAAGATTCGTTGAAACAAATAAAATGAGCATTTACTGTTAATTATTTAAAAATTACCATAATCACCTTTCTCTTCCATCATTCCATCATCTATTGTTAAGTATTAATTTAAAAAAAGCCCATCGAGATGAGTGAAATGAACTTGAACTCGATGAGTATACTGTTAATTATTTTAAACTTCCCATAACCACATTTCTCTTCTATCATCAGATTGCATTATACTGTATCAATTTTATTATCGGGTAACAATTGATTAAAATTAAGCAGCATATATTATTCGCTCTATGTCATGTATCAAATACTGAGAATGAGTTGCTGTAATGTGATCGTTGAAATAAAAGTTTATTGTTTTAAAAAAAGAACTAAAGACACGCTACTGTAATTCCAAAGAGCCAAAACTCAAGTTGTTTACTGTTAACCGTTGAGAAGTTTCCATGACCACTTCTTTCCTCCATCATTAGATTCTTTTCGTTACGTTATTAAAGGTCTCTTAGAGATACGTCAATCGAGTGCAAATTCTACATGTTTTCTGTTAGCTATTGAGAACTTGCTATGACCACTTCCTTTCTCTAACAGCATATCAGTTAAAAGGTACAAATTTTTGTATTGTCATCAGAATCTCAAAAGTTTGCTAAGTTGCAGATTAACAAGACAATCAGAAGTGATTATAAATAAGTGTATATATAAGTGATTATAATAAGTGTATGATTTGCTTACAATGTTATAAAAAGCATGTTAAAAATTAGATTTTAACATTATAACAAAATACGACGTACCTAAAATTTTGTGAGAATATCTGCTCACGTTATCACTAATACAACGGTGATACTAAAAATCTCCCATTGGAACACTAACTTTACAAGAAAAATTATACTGAAAATTGTGAAATGTGAAAATCGTGGACAAAAATACATTTCACGGGGTCTTTGTTGCTTTCGAGTATTATGGATTAATTTGTCATTTATGTGGATTTTGACATAAACTTCCGCGGCGTGTAAACACATTTCGAAACCTCCTTTCTTGTAATTGGCATCGTGTTTCTTTTGATCCATTGTATGCTTTATGAATACCTGTCTACTAAATTTGTTAAATTAGTAACGTGTCGTTTATTTATTTATTATATTTTATTCGTTTTAGTTTTACTTAGCCAGTAAAACTGTAACGCATGTATTATAACACAACTGAGAAGCAACTGAATATAAAACACCTCATAAAATATTCAAACTAGTGTTCAATAACAGGCAATTTCCTGGTCCAAAGGACTGTTGCCAATCTCCTCGAATGCTATTTTAGGTACTGACAAGCGAATATGCTGATGTACCATTACTAAATCATTATAAGCAGTTATCGTTGGGCTACGATATTGTCTTATGTTAATATTCTTATTTCCCTAGACGGCTTGAAACTATCTAACTTAGTTTTCTATATAATTTATCGAAACACTGTACAGCTTCTGAAAACGATATTTTTTTTATTATTTTGGAATACTATGTATCAATATGGAGTGAATGATGATGTTCAGGTATAATATGATAAAAGTGAATAAAAAAGTGTAATCGTTACAAATATCCAATATTTTAAAATATTTATGAATGTTATATACGATAGATTATACCGCCAGAAATGAAAAAAAAATCAGAGTCACGACTTGCGTTCTACATGGTAATATATTTTACGTTCTCGGCACCATGGGCATCACGGGATTGCCCTTAAGAAGCTCTTTTCAACCATATATGATTTTTGTATTTTGAATTAGGTTTTTTACGAGTATAGCCCGACATTTTATTAAGTTTCTTAATTTTTAACTTTTACACATCTAAGACAAAATAGCAACAGCATAATGACACCGATTAACGATTACTTAATCGTTGTAACTAAATTATTTTGGTAACAATTAAGGTTCGAGTGCCGTAAAAAAAGAATTTAAGACTAAACTGAAAGCAAAACTGAACTAAAAGTGAAAGTAAAACTAAAATGTTTTAATATTTTAATATAAAAACATCCAACAGCATTTATATGTTTCAAACACAATAGCGGAAGCTGGGTTTGTGCGGGTTTTTCCACTGCTTATGTTAGTGAGTTTATTGCAGGGTAATTAACTTATTTTAGTGTAACATAAAACGTATGTTAGTGAGTTTATTTGCGTTGTACAACCTCACATAATACCAACAATTGAATTTATTAGCCTCACTAAAATACTGGTATATCGTATAACTCTCGGAAATATAATAAAACCTACACCGCTTCCCTACAATAAACTCACTAACACAAGCAGTGGGAAAACCCACACAGACCCGGCTTCCGCCATTGTGTTGGAAATACATAAATACTGTTGGATGTTCCTAAGATTTAATCTTTGCTAATATCCCACCTGAAGATGTTGTAATACAATGAAACCTAGGTCGTGGTAAAGAAATTAAAGAAATTAGAAATAATACTACATGACGTAGTTTCATTTAATTGTGAATAATGAATTTCTACAAAATTAACGCCAAATATATTCAGTATCAATTTATAGCAAATCGCAATTAAAAAAAAACACCCAGACTCTTGATAACTTACAACGAAATCCCTGAACTTTAGCATTGTGTTTGAATATTTAATTGAAATATTCATATAAATGTAGGAAATTTTGAATAAATTCCCTGTGGCAAAATGCTTGAATTTATTAAATCTGTTTGTTCAATATTAATACCAAGATATTTTTATTTATAAATATGTACACACTAATTACAATTTTGCAACATTGATATACTCAGAATACCACATTCCTAATTTCTTTCTTGCGATCTGCCTTACTTCTTTCAATCTTGTTATAATATATTTTTGTCTATAATGTGAATTTCAAGTAAAATATTCATATTCTTTTTCAAACTATCGTATAAAGAAATTTATATCCCCTACCATCTAAAAATTACATTTCTTGTTTATTTAAAATATTTTAGTTCATAAATAGTTTGTCATGCTTTCAGCTTCGTTTTGAAATTAATGCCACAGCATTCAGTTTAATAGGTTAGCTTTCAACTTTGCGGTCATATGGATCTTGTATATTCTCTCTTTATAAGAATAACTGAAGGAAATATATTCGTTTTTACAAAGAACACATAAATTTTTTATTGCATGTTATTCTTGTTAATTTATTCGATTGATTATAATATTGTATTCCTTATCCTCAAGCTCGAGTAATATTGAATTTATCTTTGATGCTTTTTTGGATTAAAATGAAATGTAATTCTAGGATAAGTTATGTATTATATAAAAATCGTCAATTTATTATCTTGATCTCTGGTTTATATCTAATGATTAAACAAACTGTTTTCTAAATATATTAAAGTTTGTTTAATGTCCAAAAATAAAAGAAAAATAAACTTGGAATGGCTATAATATTATATAGAAAATATTTATTATTTATTATTAACTTTTATGTACAGTACATATAGCGGATTTATTGCTACATGAGCAACCTCTTCCAGTCAACCATAACAATTTGTGTTGAAATTTAGTTGGTAGACTGTAAGAGATTTTACAATGAAAATTCTTCATAGTACATTAGACAAAAAAAATGCATAAGTAAATTAAAAAAGAAAACAAAATATTGACATGATTTGGGATGGAAAATATATTAAAAGGCAAGGACACAAAGGAAAAGGTTTCAGGAGATGCAGGACTTTTTCACTCGATCTTTGAAAATATTTAGAGACGTGATTTCCCTGCTGTCAGGATTCCAAATTTTTGCTGCTTGGACAGTGAAGGATTTTCGTAAGTGGTAGAGGTACGTTTAGGAATAAGTAGGGTGTGTGAACTTTTAAATCGAGGAGACAAATCTTTAAATTAGCCACTAAGATAATTTGGGCTATGAGGATTTATTAATATGTTAAAAATAAGTGTAAGTATGTGAAGTTGGCGTCGATCACAGATTTCAGCCAATTGAGAAGTGACCTGTATTCAGAAATGTGATCATATTTTCTGAGGCCAAAGATATACAGAATGCATAAATTTTGAAAACGTTCTAACTTGAACAAATATTCTTCATTAAGATCAGAATGGCACACGTCTCCATAATCGATTAATGGTAATAAAAGTGTTTGACAAAGGTAGATTTTCGTTTTAGTCGGTAGAAAATTTTAAAGACGTTTCAAAGTGTGTATCCTGTTAAAAACACGACGACTAACATCATTTACTTGAGGCCACCAATTAAGATTTTGATCGATCACTAGGCCCAGGTTTTTAACAGTTGACGTGTATGGTATTATTGTACTATTTAGGACATGAATATCATACACTGACCAATTCAAGCGAGATCTCGATTAAGGATGTCGATGATTTTTGATAAGGAATGGAGGTTCGAGTGCGCATAGATTTATAGGTCATCAGCATAGAGATGATAATTGCTAGAAATGTTTTTAACAACATCATCAATAAATACTGAGAAGAGGAGAGGAGATAAAACTCCACCTTGAGGTACACCAGCTGTAAGATCGTTCCATTCAGAATACGTATCTGATAACTTAACACATTGCCTTCGTCCATGAAGATATGAACTAAACCACTCAAGTGAATGTTGGGATATATTAAGATATTTCAAGTGGGCAAGAAGAATATCGTAGTCAACAGAGTTGAACGCACTGCTGAAATCAAGAAGCACAGGGACAGTGACTTGTGAATTATCCATAGCCAAGCGTATATCATCAGTAACCTTAACAAGGGCAGTTGAGGTATTGTAGCTAGCTTTAAAGCCAGATTGAAGTGGATTTAGAGACTGAAGGGGATTAGGAAATATGGATAAGTCTTGAGAATTGTGCTTTCTAAAATATTTCTAAAATGTTTTGCTGTTCATTAGATGCAATAAAAGGTATTACAAAGGACTGAGCGTCCCGAAGACGAGCCAAATATCCGCTTCATCACAATAGTTTAAAAGATTTAAGCCAATAAGATAATTATATTTCAATCACAGATATTTTTTTGTAAATAAAACAAAATTTATAAATGACACAACGATCTTTGCCTTCAAATAGTTTACGTAACTATTATTAACTAATCGGGAATTAAAGTACCCATAGCTCAGTTGCAATCCATTGCATGACGTTAGATGACTTAGAATTATACCACACTGTAAACGTTTCATTTTGGTAAGACTATAGTAAATACATTTTTACAATGTTTCTATAATATAGTAGATATGACTGAAATCCACGTTCACTTACATTGGTATATGTCAAAAACAGATTTTCGGACAAGTCAATGTATAGAAAGAAGATTTGTTTTATTGCTCTGAGAAATTAGTTCTTCAAAGTTTAATGACAGACTGTCATCATAAATCTGAAACATTTTTATGAATAGTTATTTACCCCAAAATAATAATTAGCTGTGTTCCCCGGGTGGCCCTTGCAATTATATTAATTCCATATAATTCTGCACAAAATCAATTCCTTATATCAGTCTGCATAGACTATATATTTCATGAAATGTGGAAATACTACTGCTATAATAAGAAAACCTTCAACGTTTGCTGGATTCCATTTTGTAAAGTAGACCGCGCGAGTAAGCAGTGCGGTAGTCTACCTTACCGAGCTGCTCTTTCGCCATGATCATTGATCTCTTCCGCTCCGTTCAAACAGTGGCGGTCATCGGAATCTGGACTATATCGACGAGAGTACTGGAGATGATCAATTAGAAAATCAGCCGGTCTCTCTACTAAGCACCGTTTAAACAGTGTTTCCCGACTTCAGTTACATTTTTATCACTACTTTGCTCCTGATTATGATATCTTGATGTTTGTAGCCTAAGTTTTTTTTTATTGAAAACTTTTAAATAAAATTACTTGAATTAATAAATTGAATCAAGGTTTTTAAGATAACTATGAAACTTCACCTAATTTTATTTTGGGCATTTGTTACACATACTTACCCGATTTCATAATTTTTAAATATGGAATATATATTTATTTTGTTTTATTTATAAATAAAGCTTTCAATAAAAAAACGTTTGGTTCCAGAGTACAAAAAATAACAATTTTTTCTGTTGTGTACATTAATACAAATAGTGAAGTAAATCAAAAAGGTTCTACTAATCATTCATCAACGGCTGTTATTACCTTCTTACTTGACTTAAAAATCTATCTAACTATAAATTTATTTGTATTTGAAATAGACGCAAGTCAGGTTATAAAATCTGGTGAAAATTGCAGATGTCTCGGATTTCCAGGAATTCATACTCCAAATCTTTCAAGATTTTGTCAATGATGAAAATCCTCGCAAATCTCCATTAAAATTGTTTTTCATTTGCAATCTAAGTCCTTTCCAGGTTATTTTTATCCAGATAGTATTTGCTCTTTTCAAGGTAACCAATAAAAAGGATCCTTTTGGAATTCTAGAAAATATCCATTAATTTTCTAGTAGACGAAACAACTTTTTTAACGCAAAACCACCAGCTTCCACAAACTGCTTTGATTACTCTTTCAGTTTTGGCTTAAAGCGATAAACCTATGTTTCAGCCACAACAACTAAGTTATTTGGATCCTTTTTAAAGTGGTTCAAACATTATTAGTTTACGCATGTTTAGTAAGATTTAAAAAAAAATGCGGCAGAAAGACGCTATTTGTTGGCTATAAAGGAATGAATTGTAGTTAAAATAAATCGTAAAACACGTCCTTTTTTAATTAAATACAAATAATATATTACATGTAACTATTTTTAGCATACCCAACACTTGCTATTTCAAGAAACAACATCTATTGCTACATACTTCAGATATTGAAATCAATTGTTGTTTTGTTCTTTTTTTACTGCAAAATTTTTTTATATATTTTTTAGTGCTTCACAAAGTTTGTTTTCGAAATCGGTGCTTCTTTGGAAATTATTGTTTTTTGAATAAAGTAAATTACAAATAATTACTAATTTTGACATAATTTATTTTTCGTAACAGTCATCATAATTTCATTATGTCTACATACATTTAGCTGTTGTCTAGCATAACTACTGACATTCGTTTTGCTCGAGCGAGAAACGACATATTTCTAGAAATATTAATTTATACGAATTAAATGCATTTTTTGTGGCGGATTATATTCCAATACTGTTACGATTACAAAGCTCCCAGAGATGTTGTTTAGTTTAGTTATCAAATAACTAAAAAGAAAAATATTTTTAGCGCTATGTGAATGTATGACTAAAATTTAAATATATGTTCAGTATCATTGCTATGCTTGGTAAATACACAAGTAATTGCAATAGTATACGCTTTGGAAATCGGCATTACTACACAATAGACTTACGTATTGCTAACCTCGCAACTAACCGGTTGGCATTCAATCAGTTGATTCGAAATGGAAATAATGACTCTTTTGGAGGAGTGTGCAAACCACGCTATCGATATATTGTACTGTGAAACCCAAAATTAGTGACCGGAGTGTACAAATTAAGTTTACGGCAAGGAAGAACGTTTACAGCCGCTGCAACAATAATAACTAGTTTAAGGTGATATAGGAGATTGAGTCATATAAAGAGTAAATGTGTGGATAGTATGAAAAATTGAGACAATTCATATGTATTCCATGTCGCAAAGATAAACTAGGGAGACCGCTTTTCACGCAAAGAGATTCAAGATGTGTTAGTGTACTAGAAGTAGTGAATGCAAATTTTTGAAATTCCATGGAAACAGTTCAAGTAAGTTTGTCAAGATACTTTTTTGTCAACAGATTTTTTTGTTGTTCGTAGATAATTATGAAGTATCGCGTATTTCCTTAAGCCAAATAATGGAGTAATAAAATATTTCAAGGAATTTAGTTCCTGATTACTAGCTTTTTGAAGAAAGCAAGTATTAATCTAAAAAACAATCCAAATACTTTGGAATCAAAAAACCTGTGTAAGTGATTGAATAGAAAACTGATGAAAAGAGCTCGTTGTCCATTATTTCATGCTAAAATAGGCAATTGTTTTTGGACGAAAGTCCATTTGCAAACATTAACGTCAATTTGCAAACATTAACTTCAGGTTTACTAAGGACACTAAATGCACTCTGGATAGAAAGAAAGAAAATGTCTGTCATATACGGGTTTTTGTGGGTATTGTAACTTTCTAAGTGGCCAACATTTTATGATATTTCACATGACTTACTCCAAAATTTAAGATATGGAAATAGAGAAAATAAATTATAAAGACGAAAAAAGTTTATTGTAGGGATTGAGCAGATAGAGCTTAATAAAATAATTTTGATGACTTACAAGAATTAGGTTAAAAAAATATATGTACGGAACTTTTTATTTGTATAACCATCTCGAAATTCCAAAAAAAATAAATTCATACTTATCGAAGGCTTTTTTATATTTTCAACTGTATTTAAGACGTTTGCCACTAAGAAGGATAGCTAATCACCTGGTTTAAGTCAAAAAAGTTAGATTAATTAAAGCAATTTTTAAGTCTCAATAGAGATAAAGAAAATAATTATTAAGGAGGAAATATTGATAGAAGTTTGATTTTGTAAGTCTGATATAAAAAACTGTAATAATATATATACTCAAGCAAAGTTTAACTTGAGGCTTGAAAACGCTAAAAATAAAAGTTTTAAATATCCTTTTAAGCAACTATTAAAATATAACAGTGAAACACATTGGAAAAATACAAAAGGAGTGTTAAAATATTGAACATTACATTTTATTGTTGAATATACATTAAAGACAATTTGGATATTGTTGCATACGTAGGTGCTAATTGGGTGTCAGATATTGTAGGTAGTTCCTATACTAGACATCATTTTGAATTTTCTAGATGAGTGTTTTTTATGAATGTAGAAAGTAGCAGACGATGATCTAATCTAGGAGAGATACCGAATATAACTGTGGGAATAGCAAAGAAATAACTTTTGTGAAACATTTGTTATTAGAAGTAGCACACAAATTTTTATTATATAATGATATATAAGTGGACCAAAAGTCTCTGAAAGGGCTAATACAGGCTTCTGTACATGCCGTGTGCCTTCTGTACGTTTGTTCATTTTATTTATTCGAGCATCACTTATAAAATGCTATGTCACTTTATCAGTTTACAGCCAGTTTTCGGTTTATCATCTAAACGTTACGTAATTTGCGCGGAGTTTAGATAATATATCGCGTACGTAACGTTTAGATAATAGGTGATTAACTTATTTAACGTTAGAGTGTAACGCTTAGGTTACGCATACATGGATGTAGCTTTCATGTTTTTAAGAACTGAAAATAAAATTACTGATATATGGAATCAAAAAATATTGTTTTTATTGACATTCCTAATATGAATTATGACGAAAAAGTATTTTTTTATGATTTCCAAAAACAATTTTTTATATTCATTTTAAATTTAAAAACAATGTTTAAATTTTAAACCACATAGTTGTTGAATTATGAGTGCAGACAACTTCGTACAAGCTTCTCACTAGAAATAGTTTTCTCTCTATTATATACACCATTTATCCTTCTTGTTTCGTACATATTATTATTCCACATAAAAGTAATGCAATATTTATTGTCATCATTCCATGTGAATTATGCAAATATTTCAAATCACATTACACGTGTAGTAAAAAATAAGTATATTTAGTCAAATTTGAATTAATATGTAATTGTTCCGTAATAATTAATTCAAATTAACTACAGATATTAAGATTTTTGTGACCTATAATAGTATTAACATAGCGTAAAGTGGGGAGAATATTAAATACCTATTTATACACAATTAAGTTTTCATTTAAGTTTCAATTTTCATTCATTAAATTTTCATTTCATGTGAGCACTTTGTCAATATCCCATGAAAATAATTTAAAGTTAAATAAGGTTTGAGAGAAAGTTCAGTAAAAATCTAAACGAATCTAAATGACTCGAATCGTTACCTAGAAAAACGAATAACGAATCTAGTATTTTCCTCAGTAGTTCCCAGATTTGAATTCGTAATTCGAAGAAGTTAAATTAAGGATTCAATTTAGTAAGGAAAATATGGTATATAATATTAGGTGAACGAGAGTGTCCGCGACTTAAAACGTAAATGTCTGAAAAAAAATATTGCTTATTTTTTAATGTTGTAAATAAATGAAAGACACGTGTATGAAAATTAGTCGACTTAAAAATTAATTACTAAGCAAGTAATATTTTTTATTACCGAATATTACTTTGTTGTAACTTTTAGGGAACTTTAATAGGAATTGATTTCGTTTTTAATTTCAATTCTTTAATCGACGAACCCAACAAACGCATTTGTTTTTGTAATTGAACTTGACCAATTTTTGTCATTAAGGTTTTTAGTGAAATATCAGTTATTTTTGCGAGGTTCTCAACTTTTATTTTTTTAACATTTTCTATATTTTCATTAATGGATAAATTAGAACTAGAACGCATGGAACATTCATAGTTTTTCACCTTTTTAATGCTTTTCCTGTTCATCGATAAATATAAATTAATTTATAATCTGTTTTCTTATTTTTTCTTTATGTATTTCCAATGCCAAAGTTTGGTGCCATATTTAAAATCAATAAATCTCCCAGACGTCGTCCAAAAAAAAATAACAATTTTCAGATTATCTGAATAAATAGGTATATGGAAAATATGATTTTATATTATCGATGAGCCTTAATGAATAAAAAATATTCAAGTCTTTAGATAAAATTTATATAGAGTTATATGAATGTTGAAAGTAGCTCGAAACGTTAACATACATGTGAGCATGTATGTTAACGTTTCTGCCCTTTTTTAATCTTCTAACTTGGCAGATATATTGCGGCTTATCTAAATTGAAGTGAGCTCAGCTTCTTAGTTAAATTTGTTGAAAATAAAGTTTAAGTTTCTAAGTTATAAATAGAAAAATATGCCTTCTATTTCTTAAATATTACAAATATGTTATAAATAAGTAATAAGTCGTAAGCATTAAAATAATTTTAAAGTCAACCCAGGGATAGAAAAATAACTAATCACCCACCAGGTTGTAGATAAAGACAGCTAAACGTTTGTAATACGGTGGAATATGAAAACTGCGTTACCATCGCTAATCTTATCTCAATAAGGAAAAGTATTGAAATATAAATATTGATGAGTGATCTATGTATATTCTGTAAAATACAGATTTTTGCATTTACATTAATGAATATAGCTAGCAACCATTTTATGCTTCGTAAAAAATATTCAATTTAACATTATATCCATAGAATTTTATTCATATATTATGCTATATATTTATTTTTCTGAATAAAAATAATTCAAGATATGCAAACAGAAAAAATCATATAAATTTTGGCCCAGTAGTAAAATAATTTTGTATTATCCAATTTTCATAGTAATAAAGTGGGTCAATTTAAAGTTTATCACTCTTATCGCTAATAATTACGTATTATTCAAAACGTCTGTTTTTTGTTTAAATTGATATGTCGTAGGTTGAATATAGTTAATATACTATGTCTAAGTAATATAGTTAATATACTATGTCTTACAAAGCAATTTTATACACACAAATTATTAAAATTTGAAGACCTGCCCAAAATAAATATCGCACTAAATGTGATTTACGTTATTTCATTATTTTTCATTTATACTTATGGTAATTTTCTATTTTAACTTATTTGTTAAATTTAAAATCATAATAAAGAACTTTCAAATTTTTTCGATAAATATTTAAAAAGTAACTAAATTTTACATAATTCATCATGAAAAAAGCTTTCATGCTTTTGATATTAACATTAAAAAAATACATATTTAGATACATAATTAATTGAAACTACGTGATGTATTATTTCTACTTTCTTTAAGTTCTTTACCCCGACCTAGGCTTCGTTATATTACAACATCTTCAGGTGGGCTATTAGCAAAGATATCTTTGCTAATAACCCACCTAAAGATGTTTTAATACAACGAAACCTAGGCAGTGGTAAAGAACTAACTTAAAGAAAGTAGAAATAACACTACATCACGTAGTTTCATTTGAATGTGAATAATGAATTTCTACAAAATTAACGCCAAATATATTCAATATATTTAGATATTCTTTCATTAGTTAACGCAATCTAGACATTTTTTTTTCTTTTATCTTTTTTTTGTATTAACATAACTTTTGCAAATTAATTATATTGCAGTATTACATCTATTATTATGTTGAAATAAGACCGTAACGGACATAAATAACGTTTTAAAGAAATAAAAACCCAATGTTATTTTTTATATCTTATCATTAGTTCGAAGATCCAGGTTAATAACTGTTGAATACTATTAGTACTACAGTAAACAAATAAATTGTTTAATTTAATAATAAACTATTGACGCTTTCTTTTATTTCTAGATTCCAATCTAGTCATTTATTTAATTTAACTACCTATTAGGCTCATTGATATATTGTATCCAACTCATTTTTGTTAAGTAGTATAAATCTCGTTTTTTTCACTGAGAGACAGCAATTTTATGCACCGCCAAGTGACCATTTTTAAGTCCGTTTCTAAATATGTCAACAACAGTACTACGTAGGAAATTGTAATTTTACTTTAACATTTTTCATATCTGTTATATAAAAACAAGAAATACTAAACAAAACTAAATATAAAACAGTTAAAGATATTTGAATAGCAAAATGACATGAAAATTGGATAATTTAAATGCAATTGTTGTTGTATTTATTTCTCTTAGAATGTTTCTCTTTACTACATTCTCGTTAATTATATAAGAACATAATAACTTCAAAAAAATTTGAAGTTATTATGTTCTTTCTTACGTGCGCGGTATGTTTCAATCGGTATTATTCAATACAACAATTTATTTAAAAACGTTTACGCTCTGTAATTACTCTGAAAGAATCCTAAAGCTACTCATTTTCCATAATTATATATTTTTATATGAATACTCATTTATAGTGCGTAGAAACAACTTGAACCCATACAGGAATTGCTTTATCACTATGGATGTTTAAGAGAAGTATAGAAAATTGTAGGTGTGCCTCATTTCTACCCGCGTATGGATGCATTTGCAATGTGAATTAATTTAAAAGGCTTTTATCTCTTAATCTCTATTATATTTTCAATGCCCTGATTTTCCATCTAGAATTCAAATTCCCGTTTGCTAATTACCAAATAATTATTGAGATATCCTACCAACGTATCTCCAAAGACTTGAGTTAGTTTAGTCAACCGTTAGAAAATTACATTATTCTCTTTTGTTGAATTTGTAAATCTTACAAAGATATATGTCCAAGCTAGTATTATATTATGAAAAGTGTGATTTCTTAGACCAAAAAAGCAAGTTAATATTTGCAGGCAGTACTCGAAATACTTATGAAAGTATATATTTTATTTTTTTTTACTTTTTCCTTACATAATGTCATTCCCATCATTACACACACACACCCACACCCACACACATACACACACACACACACACACACACACATATATATATATATATATATATATATATATATATATATATTAAAAAAGTAATGTAATAATGTGCCGAATCTAGAAAAAAATTTCATTTTGCTATGTTATTGCTTCCATTTCCGACATAGATCTCATGAAAATCATATTATGATTTTTATAATTTGGAAAGTAATACTCAAATTCGTGCTGCGTCCTCAAAGTCAAGGTGTTAAAACTGCAATAATTGTTGGATATTTGAAGAAAACAAAGTAATTAATAACAATCTACAATACACACATATATATATATATATATATATATATATATATATATATATATATATCGCTATATCTTTTCACTTTAATTGTTTTATTTTCGATAGAGATCTCACACGATTCACGATCTGCGATCTTATGATTGAAATATTTTTTTTTATTTTCGGAGCATGATCCAAACAATAACGAGGCCGGGCTGCTTTTAATTCATTGCTTTCAATAATTATTTTACCATCGAATAACAAACGTGTTTGGTTCCTATCTATTGGCATAAACTCTTTAGAAATTTCGCGGCGCGCTTCCGTCCGGTAACAAACGTTGAGAAAAACTGCATAAATTTTTATTTTGTTCGGTAACGGACTCTGGGAGTATCTAGGGGTTAATTAGCTGGTTCTTTATACTAATATGTAACTTAATTATTTCATAATCTTTCCTTATAATACATGCTGCTAATATCTTATATTAATAACAGTATATAATTTCGAGTCACAAAAAACTAAAATAATCACCTAGTCAGCAAAATATTAAAGTTTAAACGCATCGGTATCTGTTCGGGTGTCTAATTAAATTCAACGCGTGTATGTTTTTGTCGAGATAATTTTCATATACTGTCTGAAATAAAATACTCGACTCAAAATTAACTTATTTAATATTGATTAGCGCCGCTGCATTAAAAAAGGCGTGGATTTAATAGGGGGATCGACCTTATCCAGTCCTTGTTAACTACCTAAGCTACATACTTTACTTTGGTCGCAAGAAAATGTTTGACGTAGTACACATGAGAAAAGTCATTTGCTGTGGAGACCACGACCACGAGATTGTCGATATACAATAATACACCTTTATAACCAATAAAGCTTTTTAGGGTTCTATTTACCGAGCATTTACAAACGATAACCAATTTTTTGAAGTAATTTTACGGACTTTTTTTACAGAAGGCACACATATTGCAAGTACTGCCACAATGCTTTGTTTGTGATTATACAAGTTTGGTTCTTGCGACAGTGAAAATAATTTATGACTAGCCAGGCCATAGAGACACGTTTGAGAATTGATTGCGTAAACTGACATGGTACTAATTTTTGAGGACAATAAGGATATGCAGATATTTATTTTTTCCTCTCACGATAGGATTTATCATAAATTGATAAAAAATATTCTACCACTCGAGCCTGAATACCCAATATAAACCAAATACGTTCCTCATTAATTTGTTATTACAAGAATATTTTTTGCCATAACAAGTAGCCAAATATTTGATAAAATCAAATGTTAAATATTAATATATGATCTTATTTCTGTTTCGTTTCTTAGGTAGCTGTTAAAAAAAAAATTAAAGGTTTCCATTACGTATACTTTAGTACCATTTTACTAACGAATATACTGACTAGATACACGTATTAATTTATATTAATTTTATATCAAATTCCATTAACATTCAAACAATTATCTATTTATTAAAATGACGCTACATAAGAAAAGGAAAATAAAAATCTGTGCTTTAACTTCCTTCTTAAACAATTAAATGAAACTACGTGATGTAGTATTATTTCTACTATCTTTAATTTCTTTACCACGACCTAGGTTTCGTTGTATTACAACATCTTCAGGTGGGTTATTAGCAAAGATAGCTAGATCGATAGATAGATCTTTGCTAATATCCCACCTGAAGATGTTGTAATACAACGAAACCTAGGTCGTGGTAAAGAAATTAAAGATAGTAGAAATAATACTACATCACGCAGTTTCATTTAATTGTGAATAATGATTTTCTACGAAATTAACGCCAAATATATTCAATATTCCTTTTTACACTAAAAATCTCATAAATTACATTTAGACCATAACTCGCTGTATTAATACATTGCTTCATTTAAACAAATAATACAATAATTACAATTTTCTCATTAATATTTTAATGCCGTTATGAAAAACGTAAAGAATAATTAAGATTCTGAGTCACTTTCTATTAGAACAAACAATGAAGGGAATCACTCACAGAAGAATTAGTCTCAATAAGAATTAAAAAAACGCACTTTGCTATTACGGGAAATAATTCTTCATTGTTTTTTTATGTATTATATTAATTATAACGCATCAAAGAACGGTGTCTGCTATAGTTGTAGAATTGTGTAATAATATAATTCCCTAGTTGATATAAAATAACCCTTTTCTTTTTATTATCCATGTGAATACACAAATATTCATGTGACATGTTAACATTAGTTTATAATAGTCTCACATTTAATTTTCAGTTCATTTGGAGAAATGGGTTAAACACTGTTTCCTACTAAAATAAAAAGATAATCGCCTTCACTGACAGTCAATTACTTATATACTAAGTCGTCTTTGTGGTTTACAAAATGAAAAATTCATTCTTACCAACTTTATTAACTTTCATATTCCTTAACTACATAATATTTACAATGATATTTATATATTGGTCCTACTATGATCCATACATAAATATCTGTATATATATGTATATATATATATTTATATATATTGCGCAGTCCAAAAATTTCTATAATAAGATATTTAAAAGATTAGAGGTTACGAAACAAAAAGATAAGCGTAATAATTATTAGTATTCCAATCAGATTAATGTTAAGGCATAATATGTTAATATTATTAATATAGTAGTTAGGATACTTTATTGAAAGATAAATATAAATACTTACAGAAAATATTATGTCAAAGTTTTGTACCTCTTTATTTTGTATTGAATTTTAATATCTGAACAATTTTTGTTTATTATCGACACCAAAATTCGTTCACTTGTTTGAAACTTACCTCCTTTTTTGACCGACGTTCCTTATCTGTAAAAATATCATGCAGTCGACTAATTTATTTACGTATCACATACTGAGAATAAAATTCGAGCAGAGAGATAACGTCAAAAAATATTTCCGAAGAATACTGTTTACTAAATTTTGTTTGCTTCTTTAAATTAAACTAGCCTATATGAACCAAAAATAAGTTATGAATAATCACACATAATACTCGTTTAATTACTCGTGAACTTTCAAAATAAGTCGATAATGAAATGATCTATTTATTTATCCCATTTGAAGCCTATTATCGCCGACAAAAGTCCGAATTATTACTTCAAATAACGCTGTTCGTCACTAGGTTTGAGAGTTATTGGGAAATCCGCTAGATACTCTTCTAATAACTGTGCTATTATTCAGACTGTTCATGAGAAAATATTTTTATCCTTATATATGTTCCTATATATATGTTCCTATATCTTATGTTTTAATCTTCTTCATCATTCGAGACTTTTGCAGCGGCGCCAACGTTTGAGAAAATGTTCCTTAATATTATTGCGAAAACGAGAGTAATTTGAAGGCATAATATGTTACCAATATTAGGAAAGTTATGAATCATTAAATTTTAATTAAAATACGCAAAATGTTTAATGGATTAAATGTTTATCACAAGTATTACGAATCAGACCCTAAGAAAAATACGATCAATAAGATATTTTTGGACTGGGTTTAATAATTACGTTATTGATACTCATGAGAATTTTTTTTACAAAAATGTTAAAGATCTTTTTTGGGTAGATATAAAGAATATGTAGTAAAAGAAAAATATATAGAACTCACCTTGAAATATCTGTATATTGACATATCAATTAATGTTATGTTTGTTAAGGATTTTAGATATCATCAATATAGAGGTAACTGTTAAGGAATAAACCATAACCTGGTAATTATATGTGTAAAATTTTGCTATGTATTACGCGTAGAGAATAAATATTAAATAAAATATAAGTAACGGATTTTAAATTTGTTTTTAGAATAATTATTTTCATAATGCTGGAATATCCGGTAATAAATATTCCACTCACATCATCTCGCTGTAAGCACTGATCTCATCTTTATATGTAACTCTATTTTGTCTTCAAATGAGCGATCAATTGACGGCCTGATCAGTCGTACGCTTAAGTTTTTCGGCCCCGAGTAAAGAAGACGCTTCCCGATATAACGTAATTGGCGACAAAAAATCATTAATGTGTTTTGAATATTTTATGTTATAACTGAGTATCTAAAAGGTGCAATATACGAAGGTATGAAACATCTTTATTAAAGAAAATTTTACTACTGCAATAGTATAATAAACAAATATTTTATTTTAGTTTTTATAAAGTAGCAATCAACACTTTGTGCAGATCTTGTGTTTCATATTCCAACATGTAAAACGTTCTTTAGAAACAGTATTTTTCTTAGTTAAACCCTGTTCACTTACAGTTTAATTTGATACATTGAGTAAGTAAGTAAAAACTAGAAAAATAACGTTTACTCTAAGCCACAAACATTCAAAAATTATGGCTCGTATAGAATGAGTGTAAGCAAGTTATATATCATTAAAAACAACAGTGGACCCAAATACTTTATTGTCTTAAATCTAATTTTTCGAATCGAACAGGAAATCGAGACAGAGTAATCAATGCCTCCCGTACCACATCAAGGACACCGACAACTGAAGACCGCAAGCATATTTTGGTATCTGCAAGAGGAGTAGGAAATGTTAGATGCCTTTCTACTCGCGCATAACAATTTGGTACACGAAAATGAAAATATTAAGAATACTGATAGGTTTTCAATGTAACCTTAACATATAGCATAAAAGCAGGGATGGAAGGAATTATCTTCTTACTTGCAGACTAATACCTAATCATGTCCGGCACGAAACCTTGATGCCGTTGATGTAATGGAACTCACAAAAATGGTGCCTAACAAGTCAGAGTATCGTAAATGTACATCCTTACAAGTATCAATAATATCATGGTAAAATGAGAGCGAAAACTACACCCAGGTTCAAAACCTTGAAAACATACATGACCCTCTTTAAAGCATAAGCATTGACAATCTGGATTCAATGATGAGAATAGATCATATTTATATAATAAATATGCAGAAACTTATATTTAAATTATTTCTATATGGAATGCATTCCCGAAAAGAAACCATTATTTAAATATTATAAAATCAGAAAGAAAATAAATATTCAATTTTTAAGAGCATAGTTTCAAAAATAATTATACACAAAATTAGTGAGGAAAACAGTATATCTACTTCAGCCACCATTCAGAGACCGTTGACAAAGGCTTACCAAATTTAAATAAATTATAATTTTTCCACGACAGTTTTAATAAATACAATACGCTTGTTCCACATATTATCAACAATTTATCCACCAAAATGTTTATTTAAATAATTGTCCGACCTCGTAGCCATTTACTTAATAAGCAAATGATCCAACTAAAAAATAAATCGTTATTTATTTATTAAAAAGCAAGGCAGCTTAAAAAACTGAAATCGCAGAAAAAACAACACAACAAATATTTTATTATAGTACATAATTTTTTAAAAGTCATTTTGTGCTGCACGCACGTAGAACCATACAACAAAGTGCGTAAATGTAAGCAATAACGCAAAAATGTGTCTTAATAATAATAAATTAATTACAAAAAAAAACAGAATGGTAAGAGAATCGTTTTTGAAAAAACAACTCAAACGGGTCGATTATTGACACTGATACCGTTACGATGCAATTACAATGAAGTATTTATTACTATTCAATCAAATTTGTTTAATTATTTGATTTCTCAACTTAATGGCTCTAAGTAACGCTTGAAATAAACTTTAAATTTTCTTAACTGTGCTAATCAGGTGGAAATATAAAATACTAAAAAGAATATACGAGTAATATAATATGCAGTAATAAAATTATTGAAAATTTATGAGAAATGCATGTTCAAAGCATAAAGTAATTCAAAAAAGTACATAATGACGTTAGTTCACTACTGTAACAATTTCTTCGTGTAATCATGCAAATACCACGAGAAAATTCTGGGCATTTGCACAACTCGACTGTATATGTATGTATGTATGTATATATATATATATATATATATATATATATATATATATATATTTATATATATTAATTTGTTTTCCATTAAACGGATTCCGTTAATTAATGACACAAAATACCCCCTGCAATGTTATTTAATAGCTCCACTCATTCGAAAATATTAAAAATTTTCTTGAAATACAGGAAATTTTAATCTATTATAGCATATCACAAGTGAATAATTGAAATATTGCCGGCAACGTTTCCCATGAACTTAGATTTTGCAAATGCTACACCCAAGGAATTAGTAGATTCTAATATTCTAAAACATATCACTTATTCTTGAGTTTTGAAGTAATATAAAACATAAGACATGTTTCATCACTATGCAGTCGATTATTAAATATAGTATACTAAATTTATCGGTATCGAATAATATTTTAAAGAATTTACATTTACTACAAATGTGGGTATATCAGAGTATGGTATATTTGCACATATACTTTTTATATTTAAGACTTTCTTATATATTTAGTGTAGAATCTAATAAAATACTACCAATCGTTCAAAATTGCAATATTTTCGAACGGTAGTTAATATAATATTATCCCACTGTGGGGTACACAAAAAATTATTAGATTGTAATAAGTGAAAGAGAAACAGTTAGAAACAATTTTTAGCATATTTCCAAGCATTTTTTCTTATTTTTATTACTCTCGCGCTCATCGATGTTGAGCGTGGCCCTAAAGGTTAGATTTCAATATTAATGTTATATTTAATACTTTTTTCTCAGCTTGCGCATCACGTGAGTCCAAATTTAGTTTATTCTAAAGTGTTTGTGCCAAAATGGAATCACAAAATTGTTCCTCAAATTGTAAGATGTAAATAAGTCTCTATTGAAATGTAAGTTTCAATTTCTGCCATTCATGTTTACCCTGTAATTTTGAAAACTGAAACAATATTTTGTGTTAAGGTATACTTAATCATTCTAAATTGATAACGAGCGATAGGGAAAAGTTTTATTGACAAATCCAATTTATGTTATGTATTTTATATTTATTGAAAATTATATGAACGAATAAATATTTTCTTCACTCCTAGAATCCTAGGAGTGAAGAAAATGTATGTTCCTTCTCTCCTAGAAACCAATATCATAAATTTATAAAATCCAAAGGAATCAAAAAACACCGACGAACAAATTTTAATTAATAAAAGTTTTACTATGATGTAATTATGACAATGAGGCTTAAGGGCAAGTCAACTAAAAATAAGGAATGAAATAAAATAATTTTTAAATACTTATCTTTTGTTAAAGAAATACAGATTATACGCCACCACACCAATGAATGACCATTTGCAATATGCTAACGGTCAAGTATAAAAATTAAAAAGGCCACCTATTAAAAAGAAATTGCCTAAATTTTATGAAGAGCCGATACATCGAAAATGTAGCAGCCACTTTGAAGTTAGAATTAAATAAATCTGGTTAAAATTTAGCCAATTACAGGAATTAAATCATTAACATGTAATAGGAATAAACTTTGCCAGGATTCTATTTGAATCTTTATATTTAAAAAAATGAAAGTAAAAATAATGAAATGAAATTCTAAAACTTATTAACAAAGTATTAAATGAAGAAAATACGAGTGCTTAGTTGCGGTATAATATAATTTATAAACATTAATTAATTTTCAAAATAATGCTACTGTAAGAGATTTTTTAAACTAATGCTAAGCTTGCGCTCCTCTTTCTCTCGCACGCACCTTCATACACCAACACAGATGAATGCTACATTACATTTTAGTCTTGTTCCCCTTATCTTTATGTAAACAAGAAAGTAACAAACTAAATAGGTAGATAAGTATATACTGATACACACAAAGATATGATCATTTGATCATTAGGCCTATGTCATACAAACTCGATCACGGCATCTGTGATGTTCACTGTCGAGGCATTCTATGGTTTACCTTCAATTTCCAAAGTAAAATTTTAGTCAAATTTTTGTGAGAATACATTGAGGATATATTCATCCAAGTAAAAAAGGACCCTGTAAATAAAATGACAATACACGGAGATATGAGGGAACACGCTTCCTTCTTATCTGAAATCGGTGAAAAAGGCATAAATCCTGAAAATACTGTAAACATTTTAAAATAAATTTTCTTAAGGGAATGAAAAGTTGACTTTTCATCTCTTTATATATATTTAAATTACGCTGACATAAATTGCCAACATAGCAAATATTTCATGGATAGCAGTCGAAAAAAAATAGTAGTTGTTCAGCAAAAAAATAGTAGTGTAAAAATTCTAATAATCTCTTTCATAAAGAAGTTGTTCGGACTAAGCCTAAAATATGATAGCCGCTATTGTTTTCAAACAGAAAAAAATATTAAACGATCATCACCGTTGCGTATAAATTTTAATATATTAAAGCAGTAGATTTTACATCAGGTTTTACCATAATTTGCCGGACAAATGAAATACCTGATTACTAGCAAATCACAAAGAAACAAAAACGACAATCCCTTCGGCCTTTGACGGCGCAGCTCACCGCAGAGATCTGGGTTCGATTCCCGGCCACTCATTGAGCAGTGATTGATGTTCGGATTGGCTCTAAGAGATTGCTCTCGTAGCAATAATTTGGCCATATGTTTCAACTGTATATATTGAATTACATAAATGAATAATTAAAAAGACATATTTATACACTGACGTAGTTGTCGCGTGACAGTAAGATCCAAAAATTACCATACATTTTTTTATTAAAAAATAATTTTTCCGAACTGTTTATATAAGATTGCATTTTTATTCCGTTTTTTTAAATAAAATGAAGTTACTTGAAAGACTCGCTCCTCCTATAATGTTAATAGTATAATTTTTAAAGAGAGATTTTTTTCCAAAACTAAACGGTAAATTTTTTTTTTAAATAACTCTTAGGACAAATCACTCGGCGTGTTTTTATAAAAAATTAAGTCTAGTGAAAGCACTACTTTTCCTGTAAAGTGAATTGTAAAATTTTTACGAAAACTAAACAAAAAAATTTTTTTTCTTTTCAGAATATTTATATAACATCATTTTACATTGACTTAATTTTTTAGATAAATTATTCGACGCGTTTTTTAAATAAAATGAAAAGTGTATAAAATAAAATGAGAACTATTTTTACTATAACTAAACGGTAAATATTTTTTTCTTCAAAATATTAACATAATATCAATTTACATTGCCTTAGTTTTTTAGACAAATTGCACCACGGGTTTTGTAAATAAAATGAAAGGTGTGGTGAAGTAATTACTTTTTCTGTGATATTAATTGCACATTTTTTAAGTGATTTTTATCAAAACTAAAAGATAAATAATTTTTTAACTTTGAAATAAGTTACATATTTATAATTTGAATAATATATGAAAAAAATCATTGAATATCGTCAACAAGGCGTTTTATATGACAACCAAGGTAGTTGTCATATAAAACGCCTGGTTGACGATACTGTAAATTTGGGATTTTCACTTAAAATTTACGAAGATGATTTTAGTAACCTCCGCAAAGGTTAATGTTAATTTAATACTAGTTGAACTTATTCGTATCGAAATATGCTCGATACGAATAAGTTCAACTTGCTATATAGTAGAAGACGTGATATTTAGCTTTTTATATTTTAAGTTCAAATTAATTTTGCTACATGAGAATACAATATTTTCTCAGTCCGAAAACCTGAAAGCAATCGATTTATTAATATCGTGCCGTAACTTTACTCCATTTGCTAATAAAACTAATTCCAATTTAGCCTTCACAAATAGTAAAATATTCATATCTTCAAAATAACAGAATTTGATTCAGTTGCAAACTCAAAGCAAACCAAGCATTAATTGGCGCTATTGATGCTCGTGTAAATTTTGGACTACTTATAACTTATTTTTAACTTAATAACTTTATAACCAAAGAAAAATCAAGGAAACTGATAGATTCACTCGGATCTAAATTGAGACACTGAAATCTGAAATCTTACTTCCGAGCAAAAGGACTATTTTTGGTTTGTCTTCATTTGTTTATAAATACTAGAACTCTGAAGTTTTCATATACATGGCTCAAAGTTTGTTTAAAAAAGTCTTGTGTGAAAATTTTAGATAGTGCTTAATACGTCTGTTGACGACTTTAACTACCTAAGAACAAATCATTACTAGTCTCGAGCGACTAGTCATGACTGATAGTACTCATATAGAAAAATAACTTTAGTCCGATATTTATAAAGCTTTTTTACGTCCTTTAAATAATTTTGGTTTTCTAAAAATGGTGTATCATACAAAATTAATATTAATGTGCAACTTTTTTACTCATAATCAAATTTATTTCATTTATGGTAATTTAATTTTCCTTTTATCCTTTTTCGATTGATAAACTACCTTAATCAAAATAAAAATACCTTCAAGTAGGTATGCAATAACATCAACAAAACGTCAAAACTTTATAACTTACTTTGTCTTAGCGATACATTGTTATTACCTGGCGATAATTTTATTTTCTAAAGAATTTATAATTTGACGTAATAGTAATTGTTAATTTTAGTTTCAATTAGAGGTTGGATTCAAGCTAAAATTTATTTTATTTTACCACTATTTTTAATAAATATTGACCCTCAAACCCTTGTTTAATATTCTAAGTCAGTCATAAAGACGGAGCATTCCAAGTTTTATTTGTGTACTTAACTTAAAACGGAACATTTTTGTACAGCGACGCCATTCGACTTGTATGACATTCTAACTTGTGTTGAGAAGGGCAGTTGCACATTAAAAGAGGTGCTTTCATCTTTAAGTATTTACGTTAGAATCCAATAAAAATTAAAGCCTACGCAATCTGAATATTAGATTCGAGTACATACGTTATTCTGAAATAAAGTTGGTCGTTAATGATTTCACAAAATTCCAAGGTAATAAAATTTTATTTTTTCCGATAGAACGTTTATTTTAAATCTACTTTATGCGTAAAATTAGCTTGCATTGCTCAGTTTATTCATTGCCTGAATTTTTGTAAATTACTATTTGGTTTAACATTTATTTGAATTCTAACATCCATCATTAATATGAGGATTACAAAATGTTTTTATGTGATCTCGGAATGATTGTTACCATAGAATGATTTATTGCATTGGCTTAATTTCATAATCAATTTGTGCTATCACGTATATTTTAGCGTTGAAAATATGACGTTATAACAAATTATGCTCTTGTAGTTCTTTCGTTTCTTCCACTGAAATTATACTTCTTTTATGTAATTTCGACTAATTTGAAAAATTTCAAACATTGTCTTACTTTCCAAAATTTTCTGTATGCTATAGAAAAACCATATTTACATCGCACCATATTTTGTTTATATTTTTCAAAGTTATTGATTTTTCAATTATCTTAAATGTTCAAAGATTAAATTTCAAATTTTCACGACCGGGTTTAATCGACCTTACTGACCGATTTGGAGTAAGATCTCTTTCTCATTATTATGCTTTCATTCATATTTTCACTTTTATGCACTGAAAATATTCGCCGTTTTCCGTTAAAAACTTTTCTCTATCCTTCGTTGACATACTTGTGATCTCCAAATTTATTTACCCGTTTATTTCCTGTGTAGAATTTTCATCTCGTTTCAGTAATTATTAATAGTGGATTAAAATTTAGTTAAGTTTTAAAGTTTATTTCAGGTATAAAAAACATTATTATTTAAGTATATGAAATATGCTACCGTGTTAAACAATAAGTTCAACTTTAAATTTGTTTGTTAAAATCAAGGAACAAAAAATAATATAGAATTCGTCAAATTGTGAAAACTCGTGTCGCCCGTTAAAAATTGTACATACCACAATAACAATGCGGTACACGCTCCTTTGTTCATAATCACCATGACGATGTCAAATTCGTGCTTGTATTTGCACGTTTGAGTCACATATTCTTATTTCGCTTGCACCAAATGTTCGAAAATTTTAGTGTTGTACACACATTTATCAACCGTTCACCGTGATACCGAGCTAAAGTAGCATCATTATATTACGTTATTTGGAAGTAGCTGCATTTATGTACGTACCCGTTTATTTATTAATTTATTATGTACATATGATACACCAATATAATTCTCAAAACTTTTAAACTAAAAAAATATGATAATAGGAATGTCTGAAGACTAAACCAAAAACAAATTTATTACGATAACTGTAATGTACAATAACTCTAGTATCTATTTCAAGGAAAGATTTTAAGAAATAAATTTGATCTTGAAATTGATATCTCTTTTTTCGAGGAACCAGATAAATTATAATTTTTAGATATTTTCCAAAATTGTGTTTAAGAAAATATATAAAATATCTCAATGTTTTTAAACATTATAAGCGTATGAATAATGGACATACATACCAATATTAATTTATTATTTTCTTCAATAAACTCCTTTTTTATATATTCAAAAGTTTTCTATTTTATTTAGTGGTTAATAATTGCTAAAGGAGAATGCTCAGGTTGCATGGAGTATTTGGCCTAGTTATGAACATGAATGACGGATGTATCATATTTTAGATTATACAAAACAAGACATTTTGACTCAGTGAAGCAACTCTCATTTTCAGTACGGGCATAAATATATTACATTTTGAGGTCATAATTATTTGATAACTATTATTTCTAGAAATATTAGGGGTTATTGTCAAATGTGAAATTCATTTTCAATGTTATGTTTTAATTTTATAAGACTCTTCTCTATTAATTTCATTCCAAATATTAATTTACTGGGCTATATTGACCTGTATATCAATGATACGAAAATAAACCATTTGTAATTGACGTTTAAAAAATTAATTTAACAGTTTTTATTTAATTTAAATTTTATATTAATGTCTTAGAGGAAGAAAAAAATGCTGCTGTCAAATTTTGGTAATACTTACAAATCTGCTTATTGGTCAAAATAGCTACAAGTAGGGAATAAATAAAGTAAGTTCATTTGATTTCAAAATAAAATGATTTTATGTTATTTTATCATTATATGTGTATAAACGATATATTTTATAATTCCATCCGGACACTTCTTTAAAACATCCTTTATATTTATATTTTATATAAGTTATCGACACTTTCATGCAAGTATATAAATAGTATCGATACTAGCTTCCGAAACTAAATAATGGCTAGAAGTATCGATAATATATGATATATAACTATCACTAAGCCATTTCTGCTTTCACATTATGGCGCAGGAAAACTTTATTCTTGAGGCAGTGAATACGTTTGCGTTTAACGTATTAAATATTTAGATGGATATTTTTCACTCCAGGAAAGTTTTAAAGGCAAAAAAGAAACAAAAACTTAAACAGAGGCAAAGAATAATTCTTTATATTTTTCGTCTATGTTCCAAAATTGGGCATTCTCCTTTGATTGTTTAACAAAGACATGAAAAGTACATAAAGGAAAATTTAAAAAAAATTATACTATTCTGGTCGTATAAATAATGCAAGAAATTGATATTTTGTCAGTGAAAATAAGATCGAAAAGACTAGTTATCATAACTGTATACAAACCCATGTCAACAGTTTCGAATTCTTATAGTTTGGAGTGTTAATAACATTGCGTTGCACAATTCCATCTCCACTTAAAAAAATTTACCGAGGTGTTCTGGCTATTGCGCTCACCATGATACTTAGATAAAGCAATATAATTTTTATTGAGAATTTTTATTTCCTGTGAAGTTCTAATATATTAATATATAAAAATATTTATTCAAAAGATATTTATTCTTTTCATTTAATACAACAAAACAATTATGTGTACACATGGTTATAATTTCGAAAATTGAAATAAATTATGATACATGGAGAGTGAAGTTTCGATAAAACACAGGACTTAATTAAATATAACATCAAAGTGTTCTAAGTTTCTAATGGAGACCAGCTCCTCAAAATAAGATGTGGTTCGTATTGATTAAAATGATTATACTTTTGGTTGCTAAAATTTGTCGTATGGATTTAAGTCTTTAGGAATTACGTGACAATAAATCTGCTAAAGATTTTATAAATTTAACAAACAACTGATGTGATGCTTTAAATTTCAGATATGCAGATGCTTTCGTTTATTAGTTGTCGTCGACAGAAAATAATGAAGACACAATATTTAATTTATTCGAAAAGATAAGCTCACTTTTAAATTTACCTTACTCGTTATTGGACCAAGGAAACAAGGATTTACTGGTTTGTTTGATAAAATATCTCACAAAATATTTAACTTATTCCCGAAAAATAATACATATTAATTGACGTTTTGCCAATTTGGTATCAAGACGTTTTGTTAGATATTATAAATGAAAATAAATGTACTTCCCCATTATAGCTTTCGTTAAATTGGTTACAAAATTGCTTGGAGGAAAATCTCCACGCTGATAGAAAAAAATATTTTCTTAGATAGAAAATAATTTAAAGCCATGATTATCTTTTTTCCTTCTTTTCTTTAATTTTATATATTATTGAATTTTATACTGTTACACTGGAAAATTGTTATACTGAAGAATTATTGTGTAAACAGTTTTAAAATATCAAACTTTTATTTCATTAAGATGGTAGTCCCCAAACATATTCACGTTACCAGTATTTATGCGACCATGCCTTCAAATTACTAGAGTAGAGCCTTAAATATTCAGACTACGGTGTGATTCGTGCTTATTTATTGCCATATGACTATGAAATCATTACCTTTTCTGATTTTCCTCGAGGTTTTACTGAATACTAAGGTGATATTTCCATTTTTTTGGTAAACATAAAAGTTACTTTGAGGGATTTACAGTTTTACGCTGTCCGAACTGTGATATCAATAGTAAATTAACGCAATGGAAGCGGAAGAGTTTTCGCATCATAATATTTTATCTCCAAATATAATTTAAAGTTAAATCATCACGTGGAAATAATAATTAAATTTTAAGGTAATGTACGTGCATCGATTTATTTGTTGCGTATAATGCTATTCTAATTTATTCACAGATTGTCTGATAGTATTTGTAACTTAATTGCATTACAATTCAAAATTACGTGTATTCACAGCTTCAAACTCCACTCAAACCAAAAAAAATCTGCATTAATTATATAATTACACCAGAACAACCAATACGCTGGAGTAGAAGTGCTATCTTTAATCCCCTCACAAACGTAATAAATACTGCTGACTAGGCTTATTACTTACGTTTCCTATGTGCAACTTAGTAACTATGGAAATCTACGTAAATACTTACGATACTTTATAATTTACGTTGAGAAGTCATAGTGTATTTCGAAATTGAGATTTAAGCTCATCTGAAACTTATTGGTTCTTAGGCAGTTATTAATTTATTTTCTTTCATGTCGACGATTCTGAAATTATTATGGTCAAATGAAATATTAGTATGACATTGGTTTTAGAATTATTTGAAAAATATTATCATATATTTTGAGAAAATTTACGATATTCAAGGGTTTTAATAACATTCTGTTAAATTTTAGTACATACATCTTTGTTTTTATGGACTTTAAATTGATTTGATAAGAAATTTTGGAAAAATGTATTAATTTTATTTTTATATTTCTTAGAGAAGGTGGTAAAACTTTAATGAAATCGTAATAAGTACTAGAGAAATCTGATCTATGACTAAATAACATTGAACTTCTTTGGTATGGTTTTTAAGGATCGTGGCGTCCAACTTAATTTTCAGAGAGCAATTGAATTGTGAGTAAAAATGATATAAATAAAAGGACATGGAGGACATAAAGTACTATTATTTTATAAAATCGAGGGCTAAATATGAGCGAAGTATCACGGAATATATACAAAACGATGGCTGATGGTGCATTCTCTCATGGTACGCCAAGTACAAATTTCAAAGTTCGAAAGCAGGAAATTTCTCCTCTAATGCTCGTCCAAAGCTACCTCCTACAATAAATTTAAAAACATTAAGAAGTGTAATTTAAGAGGATTCTAGGTCTAGTTATAATCAGCGCTCTTTTTATACTCTCATAACACAATTGAAAAACCACTTCATGCTTTGGAAAGTGGAAAATTTTGTTTCACTACTAAATGGGTTAGCACAGACGAACTAAGATGGTAAATATACTAGCTGCCAACATAATGAAGCAAACTCATTAGTTAGAACTTTATATATTGGTTTTAATCAGACTTCCAATTGACAGATTTTTTATGGAAAGTTTTTGGATGTAGCCTTTTGAATTTTCTTTCATATAACACTATTTAAAATTTAAAAAGAAACAAAAGGCATTTCAATTATAAACGTGCCCATTGCTAATCTGCAATTAACAACTATTCTATGCAAATGTTTGTTCAGCCGAACACATCACCGAACAGGGGGTGTAGACCGCAACCCTATACGCCCGTGCATACAGAGGGTGAAGTTCGAACACTTTCGAGCAAAGCGTACCCGGTTATAGATTCGGTTACAAAAAACAGAATACAGAAAAAATTAATAAGAAATTATAAGAGAGTAAAGAATATTAATAAAAAAGGCAAAAACTGAGAAGGTTACCAAAGGAGAGAAGCCGAAATTAAAGAAAGTATACATATAATCATTAATCATATAAATACCATATGCACTCATTGTTCACTGATCGACCTTTTTGACATATATAGGTGTATTTTTGTCGACTTATTCTTTATTTACAAATATATTGAATTAAATAGTATTATACGCAATCATAAAAATATTTCGGTCTCTGCACCAGACAATAGTTTAAGGCATACTCGTAACGAAAAATCTTAGAAAATGGATAATAAAAAAAAATAAAAAATTCCATCTTGATGGAGAGAATTTGAAATTGGCTCTGGTAGACGCCAATAGGAAGCCTCGATGATATTTTTCTCGTTTTACAAAAACAATCACTGACAGCCTCCTGTGAAAGAACAAACGAACTAAAGAGGTCGTCCTTAAAGTCACCGACCTAAATAAATAACAAGGTCTGTCTGCGCAAAATTTACACTCGATGTCTGCAAACAATTACGTTCCATGTTTTTCTTTAAATGATGTAATTAATGATAAGAGACATCAATTATGTCGTCAACCTTATATATATTTAGGAGCACGGTAACGAAGAAATAACTATAGTCAAACAAACGAAAGTGGAAAGATATAGTAGGTAGTTTTTAGGAAAGATATAGTAAATTTGCAAAACTTCTCTTCAAAACGTGCAAGTTTAGTTTAAATTTTTCCATAATGTTAATTTTAATAATTAATAAAGATATAAACAAATAATCATATAGTGGAAAATATTGCATTAATAATAATTCGAAATATTGTTGGAATAAAGTAAAATAAATCTACTGTACCAATTTTAAGTGAAAGAAGCTTTGTTCAGTTGGAGATTGTGTCATCTTGACTGAAAACTGAGGTAAAAGTTTTTCTCAAATTTCAATCTTAACCCAAGTTTGACCATTTAAAACTAGAACAAACTTGTATCCTTCATACCCTCTTCTAATTGCAACAGTAATTATTATTTCGCGATCTTGTAGTGGTCATGGATATCGTGCAGTATTTTCTTTCTTGTGAAATGCATGCTCTGTTACCTCAGGAAAGAAATTTTATGATTTAGTTAAGGATTTGAAATGCTTATGTTATACAATTAATAATAAATATCGTGTTATACATGAAGGCAATATTCCAGAAGTTTGTAGAAAGGTAAAATAATAGGTAAAATACCAGTTCAATTAATCACACACTCTTTAATTTAGAAACAGTTATAATATTCTAGTTGTATATTTGGATACTTCTATGATAAAGAGATTCGATTTCTTATCTAATTTTTTGTTAATAACTAAATCGTTTCGATTATTATTTGTTATTATAAAATTATTTGGCATGTCACAATTAATGGCATGTCACAATTTTTATATGTTTTAAGGATTTAAAAAAATTAACTCGTAAAAGAAATTAACTTAAATTCTATTATATCTTGTATGTCACTCAAAAAATGATCAAATGAAGTTAGTGCATTTTGAAATATTACGAATCAATCATATTCTTAAATGAAATGCTGGCTGGGGTATAAAAAAACTGAAAGAATACCTATGCCATGAATATTATGTTCATCTATGGGATGACAAGTTACATATTAACAAATATGACAAAACACATAAAAGTGTACAACATTTTTTAACAACTTGTTATAAATTTAGTGTTCTATTCTCCAAAAAGAACATAATCCTTAACTCAAACATATTTATATAAAGTTTGGAAATCGTGTGAGTTGTTAGGATTAACAAAACAATTTTTATAGAATTTTATGTAAGATACGTCTAAAGATTATGTTGAAAACGCCCACAAAAATAGGTTGCGGTCATAAAAGAGGGGAGGGAGATATATTTTTGAAACTGCTACAGTCAAGATCTGGAAGAAGTCTATTGAAACCTCAAAAAAAACGAAACATAACATTAATATTTGCAAAAAGTTCAAAACGAATACTACGCACCTTTTAATGTAAATTATATATCCTAAATTTGTACGGAACCCTCATGATGCGAGTATTCAACACGTTCTTGTAAAGTATGTCAGCTGCTTCGAGAGTTCTCACAAATGCAACTTCGAGATTTCTCATCGAATGAGTAGAATAAAAAACTTGTGATTAGGAGAAAGCATTAATGAAACATAGGGCAAAATGATATCCACTCAATACTGTGCCAATATGTATATATTCGAATGTAGATAGATACAAAGGATATTACTAATGCTATTATGTACTTTATTTGGTATTGGTTGATTAAATTGAATCTCTCATTATTAACTCAGTATCTCTTTTATCATTCACTTATCAAAATACTCATAATCTCACAAATAATAAAAAATAACCCAATCGTCACATATTTTATTTTTCGGGTCAGAGAACGATAATGTTACTTTCTAGTTAACAGGAACAATGAAAAATTGCAATTTTGAAAACATTTTGTCGTTACAGATATCACTTTTTTTCTTGAATTTTTGTTATTTCTTCTTTTAATTTTGATATTATTAATAATATTAAAAAGAAACATTATAAGATTACTAAATCATTCCAAACGTAAATCACACTATTCACACATTTTCTCTAAAGAAAAATTAAATTTAAGAAATAACTCAAGTATGAAAAACATTCCAAACCCAATTTTTAGCTGGTTTCAGAAAGCATTAAATTAATTACGTCATTTACGGTTTCTAGATATACGTTTCAGTAAATAAATTGGGGTGTGTTATTAGAAAGGGGAAATAGAAAAAAATACAAAAAGAGAAAATGGAAAAAATTTATTTAAATATTTTCTCATATTAAGCTAAGCCCAATATTGAAATAAAGCTAGTGAGCTGAAAAACTCATGTGCAACAAAAATTAATTATAACCAAACTTCGTTTAATCATGTACTAAAAATTATAGAAATATTAGTGCAAATTGCACTATTTTCTTTCATGTTTGCAAACAAAAATTTTAAAAATATTAAGAATATCGGTATTCGAGATTGCAATT
This sequence comes from Druceiella hillmani, assembly GCA_039881145.1. Classification (NCBI taxonomy): domain Eukaryota; kingdom Metazoa; phylum Arthropoda; class Insecta; order Lepidoptera; family Hepialidae; genus Druceiella; species Druceiella hillmani. The sequence goes on along the minus strand of JAYKKI010000106.1, from coordinate 6,214,686 downwards.
TACATTAAGGTCCTACATAATTTTCTAGAACCCTCGATGTTATTTTTATTAGGTAGGGACTTTGAAGTCATTATTTTACATAAATTAGAATTGCGGAAATGAATAACATTTGAAATCTCTCAATCTTTTGCATCTAAATGTACATACATTTACAGAAATAGATAGTCGCTGATGAATTAAAATTGCAATAGACGTTTACAGGATAAACCTTTGCAAACAAATTCCAGAAAAATATTATGACAAAATATTTAATTTTCGCGATTTATATCGTAACCAGGAAATTCTATTATTAGTTATCAAAAATGATTATTAAAAGCACGATAATTTGTGAGGCGATTCTCATTATCACACTTGTTAAAGGACGGATTCTTTCTGAATAAAGTCACGGTCTTATTCGACATATCGCGAGAAATTTAATTTCATTGACAGCATTTCCTTCATTGTTTGCTGATCTTATGGCATTGCTCAAATCTTGACTGTAAAATTTCGCTCTTATCTTATTGAATAACCGTAATAAGTGGCTGAAGACTTTAAATATCGCTTTGTCAGCATTTCGTGATACTAATTTATTAAAATCAAAATAAATGAATAGATAAATTCAAATGCAAATGCAATCCGCCCAGATAAATGTAGAAACATGATTTAAGAAACAAAATAATTAGAATATAAACGAAATTTTAGTCGCTCCATTTAAGATAGACCTCATATTTGTCAGACACTTACACGCATTGTTTCATGTCGGTATATGCACCTTATATAGATGTTAAAGTCGTCTGTCTATTTAACCGTTTTTTAGTAAATACAGCATGTAATTATAATAAAGACTTTATTTTATAACACTATTGTAACCTTAATATTGCACGTCTCAATTATTTTCACCATTTTAAATGAGCTGTTTTATTTTAAGAAAAGAAAAAAAATGTATTAATGGGGGATCGTATTGGTGATTTTTGCTGTTCAGCCAGCAATTGAACGGACAAATATTTCATGAGGTGAATTATTGTTCAAAATAGTATGATTCTTTCACCGTTTCACCGTATAAACTAATTATTTAGCTCGTTGTTCTTTAATGGTGGCCTCACCATCACTGAAATCTATAATATCTATTAATAATGTACTCAGTCAGCATTTTGCAAGTATAATACCTTTTTGCAACATTTTCCATTAATGTAGTTTTCATTAGCAAATATTATAACTCCTTATTACAATTTCTGCAGTATTTTGTAGAAGAACATATTGATACCTGCATGATTTACTCCTAAGTGTAACAATTAAGACCATTATACGTATATACCGCTTTATTTTTTTATATCTATTAACATTTTCAACTAATTTAAAGACACGGCATAACAAGTAAATTTACATAAAGTATGACTGTTTATAAAAATTTCAATAGAAAAAGTGGAAGTCTTTTTTTGTAAATGATCTGAAAATAAAACTGTTCACAATATTGTATACTGTAATAACTATAATATAAATATACCATACCGTACTAACTATAATGCATATGTTTTTGCTTATCTGTGTGTTGTTATGGTAGTTTGTTTGTTAATCTAGTTGTTACGTAATAATTTCTTAACCAAATGCTACCAAATTTGTCACTTGTAAATTGTATGATGGATTAATACATAACAATATCCGCTTCGGAGAAAAACATCCTTTGTGGAGGTGGCTCGTATGACCTAGCGAAATATTCGTTCTCGTCTCTTAGTGCATTCATTTATTTATTGTTTTTCAAAATAATATCCATGGCATTTTATGCATCGTTCCTTGGAACCACTGAGAGAAACAGTCGGTGCACTCTTCCTTGGGCGTATCTTAGAAAGTCTTTTCGAAGGCATCTACACATGACAAGTATTGCAAAGACGTTGTCGTGATGACAGAATGGCGTTACTATGGAATGGAGTTCTTCGTAAAACAACAGTCTGTTGTAACTATTCTTTCACTTTTCCAGAATAATCGTTGCACATTAACCTGAACATCCAAAGAACGAGGTAACCATCTTTTTTCCAGCAGTTTGATCTTTCTTTAACTTTGCAGGCAACTTTTCAGAAAGAAATATCTACTGCGTAGACTTTTACTTAAGGGTTTGTATTAATATGTCCAGGTTGTGTGACCCATGTCGATGTTAGATACAGTATTTGAGTGATTTCCGTGAAAATTTTCTAACATTTTGGGACACCAATCAGTGGCTTGAAGTGGACAGTCATGTATGCGCGCATGCCTACGTATACAGTTCCATAAAACATTTGGATTAGAACAAAAACTAGTCTGTTGACATACCAAAATATATAAACCATAAAAATATATAGCTCATTATTCCACGCTCTCTTTTCTTTTGGGCCAACAGTATAATTATTAAAATAAGAAAAACCAATCATTAAAAACATTGAAATTTAAGTGTGTTACACTGAAATGATTCATTGCCATTAAATTAAACAATAAAATTTAAAAGAATTTAGCGTTTTTTTAAGATTTTCCTTCTCTTCAGACGGAAGCTGTGGACTAGTTATGAATCATTTCAATATTATATGCATCTGGTAATTCCCATGAATAAAAGTTAAGACCCCTTGTATATACAAATAACAATTAGTACAGAAAAAGTATTTTACATTAACGTCTCTATCATTTGTGGCTCCAATGAGTCTAAAATAGAAATATTTTTACACTGAAATCAGAATTTTACGAAAGAGAGAGCGGTATTTCAATTAGAAATAGTAGTTCACTTCTCGTGCATAGAATCATATGTCCTATTTAAATAATCTGCGGTTAAAAAAAGAACATTTCGTTAGGCGATTGTGATGTAAAAAGTAATGTTTACATTAGTTGGAAAAATTATGCAATAAGGACAAGGTTTTATAATTATTCTCATTATTTATAAATTAACTAACCGGTTACTAATAATGTAGTCTGAATATTTATGACATGCTAGTATAAAGTTACAGCAAAAAACAAAGAATAATAATAATAACTGCTGGAAATAATATTCACAGTAAGCGAAAATAAATACAAACAGCCTTTATTTTGCGTTGTAATTCTTAAATAAATCAACATTTAGCAGTAAAATTATTCTCAAAATTTAAAAACAGTTGCACAACCTATAAGGAAACAATTATAATTATTTTTATTTTATGTAACAAAAATTTTCGGTACTTCAGATATCATTAAAACAACTTGAAATGTTTTTGGTAAGCTCACTTTCACGTTAACTAAATCACTCGCTCCCAATAACGAGTTGCGACATGGATTTAATACTGGAATTAACATGGTTTAAACGCAACTACCGCTCTGTCAACGGGTTTCAAACGACTCGGCTGAATCGCTAATCTGTATAAATTACCGTATTTATTGAATTCCCTGAGTAACGCATGTAATAAATTATGTTGATGGTTGGTAATTTGTAAGCATTAATGGTAAACCTTTCACAGCAGGGGGACACAACTTTATAGCTGGTGTACCTACTGTAAGGGTAATCTTGTTCCTACCCTAAACAGTTAGAAGTGTTACGTTGAATGATTTGGGGTGAAAATTAATTGAAAGGCAATTTAAAGACAACTGCTCATCAAAATAGTCCTCACAATAACACATTAAATAAAATCACTATGGAACATATGCAATTATTGGCATTCAATTCGAGTAAAAGCGTTATGCAATTTTTAGACGTATATTACGTTTTACTATGATCTTTAAACATGATATCATTTCACTTTTATTCAGCGGATTTAAATCCGCTTTTAATCCTAACTTAAAATTATTGAATCATTAAGTCATTTTCTTATTAACATTTCATCTATTTAACTTTCTTTGACTATTGACTTTCAAACGAGATATACATTTAGGAATATTTTCTCACGTTTCGTAAACGGATTCAGAGTTCCTGTGATGATACCAATATATAATTGGATTATTTCCTTTGAAAAAAACTTCGACAATATTCCTCGAAATGGCCATTTCAATCACCGTCTCAAACTATATATTAACATATTTAAGTGCAAAGATACTTCATATTTTTTGCACTTAAATATGAAAAATATTTTCAGGTTAGGCTGTAATGAAAAATTGTTATTTTATTTAAAGGTTTTGAGCATACAATTGAGATCAATAATTCTTTCCTAAATGCAAAATAAAACTTATTTTGAAACCAATAAAAATTAACTAAATATCTTGGACTTTTAAGTCCACTGAATAAAAGTAAAGAGATAACTAAAGTTATACAAAAGGCTGGATCCGGTAATAACATTTATCGTCGATCTATTGTTTGCCGGGAAACCTATCATCCATATGAGTGGACAGCTTTAAAAATCATTAATATTCTTTATCTCAAAAGAAAAAAAATACCGTGAATTTTAATCGGTGATCTTTTAATCCGCGGTTTCATTTGCTCGAGCGAAATAATTTTATTGTTCTTTCTTTTACTCTTACTTCGTTCATTGACAGCTATATTATATTCTCTTCTTTTTTCTAATACACTCAAATATAAATTCTCACTTTTGAATTTTAATACTTCTTTTAAATCACACTAAGTGGCTTCATTTGTTTACAGGTTACATAAAGACTCTTAGATCAATACGTTTCTCTTATTTTTACAAAATTATTGTCAATATTCGGTACTGATAGTATAAGTTTCTAACACAAGAATTATTTGTAAGTAGATCAAAAATTTACATAGATATATCCAGAATGCCTTATTTAATATTCTATGTTTTTAATAGATGTCCTAAAATAACGCCATTTTTGCGTCCTGATTATTAGTTCAATATCGTTTTTATAATGTACTTCTATATAATAGATTTCATATATGGATATTGAAATGTTTCAGATTTATCAATATAATAATTATTTTGTTGTATTTAACTTATACGTATCATATTTATTGGTACAAATATAAAGCAAAGAGAAGGATAGAAATTACTTTTGATATCGTCGATAAGTTGTTGTTGTGAAAAAGGTTTCATTTTATACTAAATATGATTAGAATAAAATTTTAGTCTATCCCTAACATCATAATTTTAGTGCCATATTTCATTTTATCATATTAAAGTGATTGTAACGCAAAAAAACAAACCTATCGAATTATGGCTAAATTTCACTCATTTTTCCATATTACTAACCTAAGTTTTTAGTTTCAACTCAAAGAAAAGATTTATTCGATTATTACTGAGAAAAGTACGTAAATTTTAATAAAACCAAATAACCATTTGCCTATATATTCTAAATAGATAGTAATATGTTTAGGTAATAAGTAAATTAATAACAAGTACTCTTACTTGACTCTGAGAATTTTTGCAAATTATTTTGATCCGTAAACCTAATAAACTGGTTTGCGAAACATCGTCATACTGCCCAATCTGATTTCCCAAATTGAAAGAGTAGTTCTGTCAATACTCACATCATACCTATGTGAATACCATGTTATCCGGGTCTATCAACTCAAATTTTTCAAACAACATTATACACTGCAGCAAGTGCACAGAATCTATCACACTTTAATATTATAAGGCAAAGCCTCGAAAAGAAAGTATCATGATGGGTGGATTTACTGGATGCCCAACAAACACATGAAGGTCTCTTGTACAAGAACGAACTACTTTTCTGACTGTCAATCTCTCTAATAGTGGTCTACTACTGGAGTACTAGGTTATTCTAAGCAAAACGTGGGATGTCAGATCTGCTCTTCATAATGCTTGATTGGAACATCGCAGAGTTTTGACAAAATCAATATTCGCTGAGATGCCCTGTTTGTCGCCATTAATCTCGATCAAAATTAAATAAGTGAGCTGCTGTGAATCCAAACACATAATAACATAAATTCAATGGAAGTGTCATATTCAGCGCCAACCAGATAAAGCCATTAATTGATTTAGAATTTTTTTTTAATTTCTCTGTAGACATTCCCACATATCCGTAATCTACGTATTGACAGTTTATTGCTCAATTATAAAATCCATTTGGACCTATAGAGTACAACGGCGAGTAAGTTAAATATTTTCTATATCCAATAAGCTCAAAAAACCATTCCGAGGGTTTTACCTGTTGCGCCCTAGTTCACTCTTGGCTACCTAGAAATTACAATTCTTGAAGAAGTTAAACGTTACTTAAAAATTATCTTAGACCTATCCTAATAAATGTATTATGGAAAAATATGTTTAATTTTTCCCCTTGATGGAAAACAATTGCTACTAATGAAACCTTTATGTCTTTTCTCATCCCATATAAATACATTTATCTTAATAAATAAATAAGGTAAAATACCATTAACTAACAAATTAATATAGAAAAAACATATTTTATTATAATTCTCTGTCATATAGTGTATACGGAAAACTAACGTATTCGAAAATAAACCCCGTTCTTCAAAATAATATTATAAAAATATTACAATACCGCTTAAAATATTCATAAAGTTTAAAAGCTCTCACATCAAGTAGACTGATTTAAGTAACCAGCATTTGTTTGCTCTGAGAGTAATAAATGATAGTCTTGGTGAAATCTATTTCCTTTATTCAATAATATGAGAATTGTAAGGCAGAAGAAACGAAGAAATTGTATGAGAATTCCAGTGAATTAAATTTCAAGCTACTTGAAAAGAAAATACGAAAACGAAGTAAATTATTATGCAGTGAGGTAATTTCCTAGAAAAACCAAATATGAGTTATATATCTCGATCAGGATGATCACTTGTTAAAATTCAATAGTAGAATCTATTGCATAAGTGAATGAAAAATGTTTTGAATGCTACGACCAGTATTAAACACATTAACCTCAGTGTACTTTTGTTCAAATAAATGTCTTAATAAAAATTATAAGCGAAGGATTCAAATATTTAAAGCCATAAAAATAATGAAATTATGTCGTAATATAAGTAGAATTTAATTTGCTATCCATTTTATTCGTAAACAGTGATGACGAAATAAAACATTTATTAAAAAACATGTATTATTTTTCCCTCAAAATGATACATTTCTAAAGAACTCATAATGAAAATATAAGTCTATATAATTTAAAAATCTATTTAAAGCGAAAAAAATATAACTCGAAATGTAAATAAGTAATATTACTATGTAAAATAATTTTGTGCTATCTACGACTCTGCTACTAGTCGATACTACGCGAGTTTTAGATAGTTCGATTTGATTAAATATAGAAGTTACCGTCCACAAATATATCATACTTGTTAAGATACTGCGAATGTTTAAGCGCCGAAATTTAGTACTGGTAAAAAATTTTAATGTAAAGCTCATTTTTTAAAGTTTGTTAAACGGGTTGAGAAAAATTAATTAAACATACAAATTAATTTGGTAATATTTGTTGCTCTCAGCTGATAATTCAAAGAATTCATAAAAAATAAAATAAAGTCTGCTTTTTGCATGACATCACAGTAGTATAATCATTCATATCATGTAATTGACAATTAAAGCATAGAAAATAAATCATTTATTGAAATAAGATAAATGGTAAAATTAAATAGTATTATTTAACTAAATAAGTAAGTAAATACATGCATTAGTTGCCACTATGTTTCTCATCCATTTGTATTAACCACTTTCTAATTAGTAAATCGAATATATTTCATTTTTAATATTAAAGTAATGACAATTCACCCTAGATATTAATATAAATATGTCATAGTCATTGTTTTCTAAAACTAATGCAAAAGTAAAGACTTAAATCTGAATTTCAGCCTTATTCAAAATGAGGTAAATATTTTTTAACCAACATATTGAAGAAGATTAGTGAAATATAGATGTTGCATAATAGGATTTAATTCATATATTTTTTATATCTAAATCAAGTGTTTTATTCGAGGCTATTCACCAATATATAAGTGAATACGTTTTAACAAAATATTACAGTCAATATTAATTTGCTCCCAAAACGCATTTCTTTCAATATTGCACGGATGAGTATTACTCACAAATAATTGGTACATCTTAAATAATCAAATGTAATAAATATGTATTTTAATTCGAAAATCCTTCTCCATTAATCGCGTTCGAAACTTTATTATTTGAAAATCAACATCCTTGTCCGGTTTATTCATCACAAAAACAAATATTAACTTTCAACTCATGCCTTCAATGCAATTAACGACCAGCTTCCTCGGTTTTCCTCGTTCCATATTCATGCATTTGTTGCAGCAAACTACACTTGCTTATATGTATAAAACCTTTAGTTCAAAGAGGTTTGTGGTTTTTGTATGTTAATTAAAATGGATATGCGTGGTAAAATATTCCGTGTTTTGACTATATTCAAATGCTAGACTTTGTCATAATAATAAACTACGACATGATATAACGAATACGTTTAAGATATATTTCAAGATATTTAAAAAAAATATCTTGAATATAATTATTCATATTTTCTTGGAAAGCGTTAATTTTCGTAAATTTCATATTGCTACTCTACCCACTAATAAAACAATTCAATTCACTCAGAAAACATCAGGGCCATGAACGTTACAAATCGTACAGTTGCTATACAAATAAATAAATTAGATGTATGTATATATATCACCACTTTCCATTTTACCTTGATTTTTACAAACAAACATAATTGTAACTGACTATATCTGGTATATATTAGCGACAATAAATTGTACAAAAAACGTCCTATAGAAATGACAAAAAAGGAAAAGATGTCGAAAGTTGAAATAAGAGAAATTGTTGTCATTATTTCCGTGATGTTCGTGTTGAACGTAAAAAAAGTTATTGGTTGAGGATCACTTTTTAGTTAGGGTTTATTAAAATTATATTTTCTGACGAAGATGCCAATTTTGAGGATTTTAATTTTGCAAATGCAAATGTTTGATGTCTTCGGACTAAAATAGTTTACTGTAACAAGAGAAATCTAAAATAGTCGTTATATGAATATTAAACACATATAATTATTTAATATTTTCGACAACTATTTATTTACATATTTATTTTTAAACTTATAAAAAATATTTAAATTTAATATACGAGTTAGGCCGACAACGTTTTACCCCAATCCTCTTATTTACCATTTAATGATGTTTCGCATAAGCGAATATTTCCTAGCAGCTAAGGCACATATATGATAATAAACGAAATGAGGAATATTCAATAGTTAAAAGCACATAAAGCACATATGTAATAGTAGATGAAATCATTTTGTAGGTCATTATTGCGGAATATTTATTCTAAGATCCTGATAACACATTTCTAGGGACTTAATAATTAACCTTAAAGTTAATAACCTCTGAAAATATCTGCGAAACATAACATTTGAAGCGATTTACGCACACTATTTGATTCAATATATAATTTTTACTTTTGAGATTATCCATCATAGTTGTTTTAAAATCTACAACCATAAAAGCATTAAAAATAATGCCAACTTTTTTCATTATGTCAACCATTTAGTTATAAAATAGGCACTGAACTTCACAAGAGCTCATAATTCACCTTCAACCCAAAATTTTGATTAAAGTTAACGTACGTAGATCTGCAGGTAATGCTTTCCTTTATATATGCGTTAATCGTCTCGTCCATTCGGTTGTTTCTAAAAGTGTTCCCATTAAGGATCTGATTTTATAGGGGTTAATTGAAAATGTGATTTCATATCCTGCGGGGTACTGATTACTCGGATGGTCATTTTCAATTTGTGGTAACGCCTTAGTAATTTATTATAATGGTTAGGACATACATAATTTTTCAAAATATTGAAGAGAAAATTGAGATAAAATTTTTAAACACCTTTAACTCATTGTCCACATAGAGCTATTAAACACTAATTCAGATTCAAAGCATACTTTTTAAAGGGGCATTGTTAATGTGAAAATAAATACTTACTCTTTGTAAATTAACAGATATCTAAAATTTTGGATGTAATAGGTATTATAGCTGAAATGGAATAATTTTTTGAAATTATTACATTCTTATACTTTTTAAATACCTTCTATGTTAGTGACTATAAATTTATACCTATAGTAAACATTTAGCAATCTGGTATAAGCTTTATTCTAGCAATAGGATGGGGTGTTGGTACGTAACTGCTATTTCAAAAATGGAATAAAAGTTTATAACTAAAAGAACTACTTTACAGTATGTAAAATTACATTTCCGAAATATTCGACTTCTAATAACTATAACCTAATAGTTTTGTGGAATACATATTTGTATTTACTTATGGACTGAATAAAATTATGAAAATTGAGTAATGGTTAATGGATAGTTGGTAATCGTATAATGTATAATGAATGAGTAATAGCTAAGTATTATTTAAAAATATTAAGTAAACGAATATTTTTTTAATGAAACTTCTGTGGTCTTTACGCTTTTCTTAAGACCACTCAAAGGTTAACAATATTAGCGTTTTTATATTATATGGTCAAGTATTATTCACTGATGGCAAGAATGTCACCACAAAATCGTCGTAATACAATTAAAGTCCTTTTGTTTACTAAATAACCTTGTGTTGTGGAGGCAATGCTTTCCTTCATTAATAAAATCAAAACGTGATAAATGCAGTACGTAATTTAAATGTTTTTACAGGATATTTGAGATAAGTTTAGAATATTCAAAATTAATTTTTCTACGTTGCTCGAAACAAGTTTTGTTTTATTTAAATTATAATTTTATACTCATAACGATCAGTATTCTATTTGTCCTTCCTTGATCCGATTCAACAGAAAATAAATTTTTAAGTAATGTACTGTTTCCAAGGTAAATTTTCGCCTCAAAGGGAAATATTGTATTTTTAAAATCATCTACAATATTTTGTAATATTATTTTACGCTATAAAATTTTATAAACAAAGAAATTATGGATAATGCAAGCCAACTGGCTTACGTTTATAAAAATATATTTGTTTAATGAAGTGCCGGCAAAATGGTCGACTTGACACTCGATCGTTTGTTTATTAGCATTGTTTATTAACATCACTTAATATTTTGTTCAGTAACGTTGAAATGAGTATCCGTTCATAATGTACAGTTTTTCGTGAAAAATACATCTATATGATTTAATCAAGTAAGCAATTCTTGAAATTTTAAACATTCATAATTATTAATATAATAGCTACATATCAACTTTTAATGTCTATGTGATATCGTGCCTGCTACTACATAAAATACAAGCAGAGGCTCTGCCATTAAACTTCGAGTTCCAACTGCTCAGTCTTGATGCTGTGGGGTATTACCTGCTTAAATAGTGAGAATTGAGGACCCACTATTTTTAAATGTAAACAGAGAGCCTGTCATTTCATTCTGGGTGTAATTCCTCGTTGGTCATGCTACAAGAATACTGTCTGTCTGAACCGTGAGATTTGAGGGTCTACTGTTTTCGAATTGGTACTGAGAGTATCAAGCAGAGACCCTGTCTTTAAAACTTCGTGTTACGATTTCTCAGACTTGATGCTATACAGATACTGATGCCTAAATTGTGAGACGTAGGGATCTGCTGTTTTTAAAATAGTATTTTAGGTCAAAAGCAGGGACACTCTCATTAAACTCTGGATTCTAACTTTCCAGTATTGATGCTGCGGGAGTAGCGCCTATCCAAACCATGGGATATGAAAGTCTGTTGTTTTTAAATTGCAATTATGTGGGTCAACCGGAAATATATATATATGTATATATATATATATATATATATATATATATATATATATATATATATATATAAACAAATATGTATATATTTAGTAAACAAAAGGACTAATTGTATTACGACATTTTTGTGGTGACATTTTTGCCATCAGTGAATAATACCTGACCATATAATATAAAAATGTTAATATTGTTAACCTTTGAGTGGTGTTAAGAAAAGCGTAAAGAGCACAGAACTTTCATGAATAAAATATACGTTTACTTAACATATTTAAATAATACTTAGCTATTACTCATTCATTATACATTATACGGTTACCAATTATCCATTAACCATTACACAATTTTCATAATTTTATTTCATAAGTAAATACAAATACGTATTCCACAAAATTGTTATGTTATAATTATTACAAGTAAAAAATTTAGGAAATGTAATTTTACATACTGTAAAGTAGATCTTCTATTTATTAACTTTTATTCCATTTCCGAAATAGGAGTTACGTACCAACACACCGTCCTATGGCTAGAATAAAGCTTATACCAGAGTGCTAAATGATTACTATAGTTGGGTGTAAATTTATAGTCATTAATATAAAAGGTATTTAAAAAGTGTAAGCGTGTAAAAATTTCAAAAAATCATTCCATTTCAGCTATAATACTAGGTATTATCATACATCCAAAATTCCAGATATCCGTTAATTTACAAAGAGTAAGTATTTATTTTCACATTAACAATGCCCGTTTAAAAAGTAAGCTTTTAACTTGAATTAATGTTTAATAGCTCTATGTGGATAATGAGTAAAAGGCGTTTAAAAAATTTATACCAATTTTCTCTTCAATATTTTGAAAAATTATGTATGTCCTAACCATTACAATCAATTACTAAGGCGTTACCACAAATTGAAAAGCGAGTAATCAGTACACCGCGGGACAGGAAATCACATTTTCAATTAACCCCTATAAAATCAGATCCTTAATGGGAACACTTTTAGAAACAACAGAATGAACGAGACGATTAACGCATATATAAAGGAAAGCATTACCTGCCGATTCACGTGCGTTAACTTTAATCAACATTTTGGGTTAAAGGTGAATTATGAGCTCTTGTGAAGTTGAGTGCCTATTTTATCAAATGGTTGACATAATTAAAAAAAGTTGGAATTATTTTTAATGCTTTTATGGTTGTAGATTTTAAAACAAATATGTTGGATAATCTCAAAAGAAAAAAATTACATATTGAGTCAAAAAGTGTAAATCGCTTCAAATATTTTGTTCCGCAGACATTTTCAGACGTTAATAACTTTAAGGTTAATTATTAAGTCCCTATAAATCTGTTATCAGGATCTTAGAATAAGTCTTCCGCAATAATGATCTAAAATATGATTTCACCTTCTATTATATATGTGCTTTACGTGCTTTTATCTACCGAATATTCCTCATTTAGTCTATTGTCATATATGTGCCTTAGCTGCTAGGACATAATCGCATATGCGAAACATCATTAAATGGTACATAAGAAATAGAACCGAGTACGCTAGTTCGACAATGTCTGGAAAAACGTTGTCGAACTAGCTCGTAAATTAAATGTAAACATTTTTTTTAAGTTTAAAAATAAATATGTAAATAAATAGGTGTCCAAAATATTAACTAATTATATAGTCATATAATGATTATTCTAGATTTATCTTATTACAGTAAACTATTTTAGTGCGAAGACATCAAACATTTGCATTTGCAAAATTAAAATTTTCAAAATTGGCATCCTCGTCAGAAAGTATCGCTTTTTTACGTTCAACACGAACATCACGGAAATAATGACAACAATTTCTCTTATTTCAACATTCGACATCTTTTCCTTTTTTATAATTTTTACACGATGTTTTTTGCATACAATTTATTGTCACTAATGTATACTAGATACAGCGGTTACAATTATGTTTGTTTCATATGTTGTTTACTTAAAAAAGTTAATGACACTAGGCCCTTACGTAGCAAATGATATAACATTTAAAATAAAAATAAAATTCCTTTAAATGTTTTCCTCTGTACCGCAATTCGCAGAAACCTTACATATATCAAACAGTAATTAATGGTATTACTTATAATAATTAACATTTCGTTTCGGAACATGTTTAGGCAATATAGTGTTACCAACATGAAACGAAAAACTTCAAATATACGATACTTAAACAATAAATAATAATAAACATAACAATAAATACGTGTTAATGATTTACAGTGTATTTAGTTTCCGATCGTCTATTTCCTGAAACCTTAATTCCATTTTAATATAAATTTTGTAAAAAAATGTCGCTATTGACATCTCAAATGGATGGTGTCGAAATAAATGGGGTAAGGGTATGCGCTTTTGATTAATTTTTAGACAACTCGTACGCTAATTGCGGTACGTATTTTAAAGGGTTGTGAAAATAATAATAAATATAACTCCATAATATATACATATATATATATATATATATATATATATATATATATATATATATATATATATATGTTTATATAACCAGGTAATTGGCAAATTGCAAAATATTAATCAAATTAATAATAAAAAAAAGTAATGAACTTTGTTTTACATTGGTTAAATGACACATTTGGTACCGCTAACTACGCTATACATAGAATATCATATCCTTGAAAATGTTACATGTATAGGCAAAGAAAATTCTGTGGAATAGTCATACCCGACCATATCAGTATATAAGGTTACTTTTATATAACATTACCATATCAGTATAAGATATCACATCGGAGTTTCCCCCATTTTACAAGTATATTTTTAGTTTTTTTTTCTAAGTTGCCATAGAGTGATTGATCTTATGTAAAACAGTATATTTGCATGTACATATGCATATGCTAATCCGTAACTGCCTATCCAGTGAATCTTGATCAAAACGAATATCGACCTTTTTTTTACAAAACCAACCTTTATTTTGTTTTGAAGGTATTTGTTTCCGAATTAGTTACAAATTTAGGACAGTAATTATAAACAAGTTACGCAAACAGATTGAGAATGGAAAGATTTTAGTCATGATATCAACACATAAGCAAAAGCTAGATTTTAATATATCGGAAATTACCGCAGAAAAAGAGACTAAAATAATATTTTGATACCTTTCATTGTATATAAAACACCAAAAACGACAAAATTGTATATCAAGATCTCACGATGTCAGTAATTTACATAGGGTAAACAACAATTATAATTCCCTATTCAACTTTATATACTTATTGTTGTTATCAAATGTGGAGGCTAAAAAAGTTCTTAAAACTTTAAAATAAAATAAAACAACATTAACTTAAATACATTCTACTAGGCACCTATGCCAAAAATATCTAATATTCGCAATATTTTACGAATCTGTTCATGTTCCGAAACAATATTTTGCTGCAAATGTCTCAATTAATAATTACACGTTTTTTGTTTCACACTTTACAGTTCGTTTATTGTCGATGGTTATTTAAAGTCGGTTCAATTTTAAGAATCGATTTTCATATAGCGCCCACCATGAAGTTTTATGAGGAGTAACATCAGAAATTCGGAACGTACGAAGTTCAGAGCGCTAAAAAAATGTTAGATTCTGATCGTACGAAATTCAGTGTTAAAAAAAAGGTAATCGTTAGGTTGCCTCTCCGCGCAACATTTCTATGCATCGTTAAAGTGAGATATCAATATGTTTATTAGACATCTTCGTATGGAGTAATCGCAATGACGGAGTGTGACACATAATTTATTGTCGTTCGCTTATAACATGATGTAATTATTTGTGAATATTTGGTGTCTTCTATCCTACAAAATTAAAGTCTCTTTTCATTTTAACTACTAGATAACTACTTCTAAAAGTTAACTACTACTAAATTTACTAAAAGATTTTAACTACTACTAAAGTTACTAAAGATTTTTAATTTTGTTATATAAATATGATCTTGTTCATTTGTGTTTTACTTGAAAATAATTTAGTAAACATCAATACATAGAAGTGACTATAAAAATTATTTATATTTTAAATTATAATAATTAGATAAGACACTAATATTCAGAATGATGTGATATTACGATCTTAAAATTTTTACATATATAAAAGATACCTCAGAAGTAAAAAACGAAGCCCTTATGTGATTATTCAAGTATCCATCCATGTGTCTGTCTGCCAGTGATATTCATCTCAAATACCGTTTGAATACAGCATACCCACATGCCATGGTTATCACAAAAAATATTTTTATTCAAAATATATAGTGGACAAATCAAACATTTTTATACATCCATGTGTCGTGTATAACATAAACGCAAAGAGTACTTCAAAACGATTATTGATAAGCGCTTTAAATTGTTTTTATTCAAAATTTTGTGACAAAAGTAATTTTATGCGTAGAGGTATTATTAAAATATCTACGCCATTTTTCACGGAATCTGTTTTGATGGAGAAATTTGAAATTATGTCATAGTGATAAAACAAATTATTCCGCATATATTTCAAAAGTGATATCCTAAAATTTCGGAATAGAAATTTTAGGGGGTGTGAATGAAATACTTGAATTTTTTTATAATTATATTTAGGTTATAACTTCTTTTAACATATAGAGTATTGATTTAGAGAGCTAATAATATGTTTTATGAAAGACTACATTTCAAAACTACTTTTTATGAAAGACTATTGTATAAATATTGTAGAGAATGTCCAAAAATACAAATTCATCTTCTTTTATCTTTGACACTGTTCAAGTCAAAATTATGGGAAAACAAGATTAATGGAAATTTGTTCCAAGTTTACAGGAAAAATGTAGCAATTATTCTAAATCTTAATTTTTGTTTTATATAATTCACAATATTTTACGCATATGAAAAATACACAATACGATATGGTGAAAAATAATTATATATATATATATATATATATATATGTATGTGTGTGTGTGTGTGTATGTGTGTATGTGTGTATGTGTGTGTGTGTGTGTGTATATATATATATATATATATATATATATATGTATATATATATTAGTAAATATTTTAATAGAAATACCAAGTATACCACAATTTTCGTACGTGCCTAAGAGTGTGCAGAACGCTTTTTTTATCGCGTAGCCAATATATTTAATAGAAAAACGCTTATTCATCACCTCGTTGAAATCTCGAAAATTCAAAAAGATGAATATATGATTTTTAGAAATGTTTATTGCATTTGTTACGAACATAATATGCAAAACTTCGTAGGCCAACAAAATATTCTATCCAAATTGAAATACGCCATGCAATATATTGAATTGTGTGATTCAGCAGCCGTCTGAAAATAAGTAAAGTAATTAAGCTCGCGCTTCCTAAAAAACACATCCTCGTCCAATTTGAAAGAAAGTTGCAGGAATTTCGGACTCGCAAACTCGACAAGGTTTGTTCCAACAAATGAAAAATTTGTATTTTACTGATCACTCTTATTTAACTGAAAAGTTTCTTCGTTGTAATTTAACGAAATTTTCATATGTTCACATTTATTTGTTCTTTACAATCATTTTGCCTTGTTAAATTATTTTCAACTTTGTGTAAAGAAAATTGAGGACCCTTAAAAATTAGCTTTTCCGATTTTATAACTTTTCATCGTTATTTTTCTTTCTTTACCTTTTTTCCTCAGAGACGACGTAGACCGAGATACAATATAGGTATCGTGTGTAATAAATATTCAGAACCATATATCTACTGCAATGGATACAAATGAACCGTCTACTTCCACACCTATTGTGAATTCTTAAATTGACTAGCAAATATAAACGTATGATTATTGTTATGTCTCGCATCATATATATCATATAGTTATTACTCGCATCATAAATTATTTATCATGAAGATACCGATTTTATTTTGAAGGTGTAACTTCTTCATCTGTATAATAAATTTTCACCAATCAAAAAAAATAAATAGTAGTGGAAAAAAAGTAAAGAATTATCAAACGAAAATTCACATATATTGCAGCTATACTATGTAAGAGGTGACGCTGGTTTTTATCCTTCTTACATCCTACTAACAAGAAATTTTGTAAGTGCATTCGAGTTGGTTTTGACAAAAATTTTAAGATAGATAAAATACGATTTCATTTTTATCTCTCTATTTTTAATTGACAAAGTTTAAATTTGATGTTAATGTGTTACAGTCCTTATCACTTAGTACTTCTCGAATTATGCGGTTGAGCCTCACGAGATATTCATACACATGTATAAATAAATGTACAAACATTAAATCTGACAACGTTACTATGCATAAATGGTGTCCAGACATACTGGCTTTGATTATAAAATTAATTAATCTTACATTTGTTTGCATCATCGCAAAACTTTATTCCTAATGGTATCAATGTGTGGGAAATCTATAATTTACATAAGTGACTTTTGATGCACTCGAAATAAAATCGATATAATTCTCAAAATAATTCTCAAAATAAAATAAATTAAAAAAAATACGAAGACAATGTTCTCAAGTCTGTTTACGAAGATCAATAGAGAAACTATTCTTTTCTATAATTAATTGTAGATAGAACGTATTAATGTCTTATTAAATTAATCAGCGAAAAGAATTATCAGTTTTCAGAGTAATCCATAATTGCGGAAAGTAATATTGTAATTAAATTTACTGTTAACATTTTAATTGTTAAAATCATGTAATATTACTAAATGGTAACCAATTATTTCGATAGATAAATATTCATCAATTTAATAATAGTGAAAAAAATCATTAATTTTTAATATATACACTATTTCCTTAAATTTATCTTTATATTTACCTGATGAGAAAAGTTTTATAACGAAACATGAAAAGTTCAGTGTTACATAATCGAATCTAATCATTCTGCTACACACGGGAAAAAGTATTAATAAATAATAAAATTATCAAAATACTTTTTCAATAATTTAAATTATTAAATTTCTATTTTTTTCCCTTCATTAACAAGACACACTATTGTTTTTTGTTAGTGTAAATTCTTCGTAAATTTAGAAAAAAAATGGAGTTGAAAAGTGCTTTCATTTTTGACAAATTGCTTTAAAATATCCTATGTTGTTTACGCACTTTTTTACGCACTTAATTAATTTCTCCATAGGTTTTTAATATTATATAGTAGTTTATACACCAGTAGTTATAATAATTATTTGAGAATAAGGCAGTGTCAATTATATCGTAAACATTATTTCTTGGAAAAATAGAATTTAGGTGATATAATTTTGTGACGTAAATTCATTTGTAAAATAAAACCTTGAGCCCGTTTTTTGACTTTTCAAAGCAGAAATTTGGTTTTATTTAAATATGAACACATTAAGAGCGGTTTTGTAACGAGAGAGCCATTATGATACCAGGCGTTTGCATGCTGCACGTTGCCGAATTCACAACCGGTACAATTTATGCAGTGACGCCTTTACGTTTATACAATTAAAATAAGAAAACACGCAAAATGTTTTTTTAAAAGTGTTGTACCTACGTAAAGCTAATACATCCACAATGAACAATTACGCATATCCATTTCTTTGACACTCGACACACTATTTTTTAACTTTTCTTTGACATTCTTCTCATTTCCCCTTATTTCGTTTCCTTTTTGGGTTTTTCCAATTTTTCCTGTTCAAGTATCGGCATTTGTTGTTAATAAGAGCTATACCGACATTAAATCGTTTACATTCCGTCAAAAAGTTAAAAAGTATAGGTGCGATATTATAAACAGAAAATGGACAAGACTTCTGATTTTACTATGGGGCGTGGATTAACGAATATATTTATAATGTTTTTACGGATTTTTAAAAAAGGTAAATATAAATTATTTTTCCAATTACATTTTCCTCTTTTGTCTTTCATACATAATATACACATCGCAATTAAATTTTCCCTTTAAACCTTTCGAGCTGTAGATAACGATCAGTTATATGATAGATGGGCGTTACACAATAGCCTTTGTGTTAAATTTGTAAAAGTAACGACAATAAAAGCGTGTAATACTTGTATTTGGTCGGCGATCGTTGTTGCAATAGTTTTAGTAAGTGCGTACATGCGTGCTAATACATGTATATATATATATATATATATATATATATATATATATATAAATTCAGCAACAAAGATCCTGAGAGTGGTTATTATATACGGCAACCAATTACAAGCAGTATGTTATTAAGTAACTATATCATTTCATTAACCATGTAATTACAAAATTGCCCTATTTCTACAAAAAAAAACCCTATTTCTAGTATGCAAAATCCTGATGTGATTATGGGCGACTGACCTTATCACATTTCATGTTCATGGGCATATGTGTTTGCACGAACTTTAAATGAGCTATTTTTCGTCCACTGTCGCGATATAATATTTCCAATATAATTTATTGTGGACATAAATGGTTGCAACTATGTCTCCGTATTTTAAAATATTGTTATAGCGAAGCGAGAATAAATGTGCCTCGTAAAACACGTACCTATGTGAATAGTAGTACAATTAGCCAAAATTCCTTATAGTAAGTATTGACTTCACTAATATGACATTTAGCTAAATTTTTATCTTTTTTTTTAACTAATATTTTATTTATAAACTTAACAATTTATATATTACATACATAGGCGTGCATCTTATGATAAACTTTTTCAATTTTTTTTTCATTGGCTAAGTTGTCTTTAAAAAGTCAGCTAGAACAGAGAGCATACATCGTTTTCAGACCATACATCAAATACGCTGGCTATGGATTTTGCATATTCTACTTCTTATTGAGCCGCCTGAGATATGCAATGCTCTGTCGCTTGTTCCTTTCCACTAATTACAAATAGTATCATGACGAGAGTTAATAAATCTCAAATACATATATGAAAGGCCGATATGAAAAAAAAATTTGTTTAACTGTGTAAAACCACAAATAATATATACGATACAGATAAAAAAAATTTTACTAATTTTTGATTCCGTGTAACGCTTCTAAGTTTTCACCGCATATATGACAAATAAAAGTAAAATTGGAATCTAAGCCTTTTTTTCAATACAAATGTGAGATATAGCGAAAATAGAATTGTGTATAATAATAAATCAAAACAATTTTAATAAATAATTGGTACCTAATATTCTTTTGTATTTTATTTTGAATATTATTTCACTGGTTCTTTCCTGTCAAAATAAAACGCAAATAAAATAAAGAGATGTAAATATGACAAAAAAGCAACGAAAATTAAATATATCCGAATAAAAAATAAACAAAACTTTTCTTACACTTTCTGCAGCTGCTGACGTGCTTTCTTTCACTGATCCTGTCTCCAATGTGTAAATTCTGGAATTGATCAATCACTAACTAAAATTAGCACCAAACATAACAATTAAGGTCCAGTAATTTTATGGCCAGAGTATTTTATACTGATATGCCCTTCAATGTAAACATGGGCTAGAGTAACAAATTTATGCTTTTAAAAAATCATGATATAATTCCTGAAAAAAAGTCAACACTGTAAGCGCAAATAATACGACACTTATTACTCTTATTCATTAATATTGTCTTATAACCACCTGTCAATTGTCTTTTAAATAATGCAGCATCGTACTCGTATGAATGTTTGAAAATAATTATAATCTACAATGATTTCATGTGTAGTGATTATCTTCGAATTTTTACTATTCTTCGTTTATGAGTGCGGTTGAAAGAGTCGCGTCTCTCTGAACTTCAAGATCTACATATAAAACAAAGTGAATAATTATTTTCTAATAAAAAGCAATTAATTTTATTCTGGAGAAACATGTTGATTAATTTAATATAAAAAACACTACCAGTAGCTTTCTTTAGTGAATTTATTAAAGCTAATGTTACTCATAGCATTTCATTCGTTTGAATATATTCGAAATGTAAATTAAACTAAAAAAAATATACATAAAATAGTGAAGAATTAACGAATTAATTTTCCTTACTGAAAAGTTACACGAATAAGTAAAATGCATTAAATAGTATATTAAGTGGAATGAAATCAAAACTACTAATAATTAAATTGAGATACGACTAACTTCAATATCAATGCAAGGCTCTAATTATCGGGGTGGACACTTAAATTATTATTATAAAATGTAGACGCAATCATATCAAGTACATAAAAACAAGCCAAGCACAAGTAAATCAAATTTGTTCATCCACTCATTAATCTTATGGGACTATCCTAAAAAATGATCTACTGTAAATTATGTGGGTTAAAAAGAAATATTACTGTGCCTCTTTCATGTTTCCATGTCACGTGATTTGTGAGAAAATTAGTTGTAAATATAGAAAAACGTAAATGCCTACTACATTTTAAATATGCGTAAAAATATGCTGCTCATTTCAAAAATTATGACGTATAAAAATTATGAATCATCAGTATAGTTTTGCAGCAGCCTTAACGTGAGTTTTAATAAACTCTATTTTTTATCATTTTAGGTTCAGTAGTATGGGAAGTGAGGGGGTGGGAACATTTTTTTGTTTATTTTTCGGTATATCTCTAAAGATAATATTTAAAATTAAAAAAAAGATATATATATATATATATACAAATATATATATATATATATATATATATATATATATATATATATATATATATATATATACCTATCGCTCCGTACGAAATAACTTTCATTCATATGAACATTGTATGAAAATACTAATACCAAAATCAATTTATAAAATTGTGTGTATTTTGATTACAAAAGAATTATCTGTTTGTAATCAAATAATCAGAACTCGTGATATGCTTATTTACTTGTGACCTAGAGTGCTGTTAAATAAACTAGTATTTATTTACATTGGGAAAACTAAAAACCTATATTCTGTATAGAAACGTAACGGAACAAATCTATATAAAACCCTAGAAAACCGCATATAATAATTACTTATCTCGATATTTTCCAACTCATCTCAATATTTTTACTTATGGTGTACGCCTTAGTGAAATAGTTTAGGGAGTTTAGTTACTACATTTTGTCTTTAATATTGAAAGCCGAATAACATATAAGTTGTTTACTATTAGCACCTATTTTAATAATATTATATGTAAAGCAGTGAGTAGCGCTTGACTTTTAAAACAAAAGTTAGCGTAAGTAATATATTTAGAAACAGGATCGTGGATAAATAAATATGTTTTACGTGGATAAATATAATGTATCGGCATAAGAATTAATTTCCCCTAGATATTGCTCCATCCATAAGTTCAGTTATTAATCTGTGTTGTGTCTTTTTTACATGAGTAAATATCTAAAAGCTAAGTATAAACAGCGACTAATATACTTTCTATAATGTGTACCGTCAGCCATGAATGTGTGCCGTCAGCGGTAAACACATTTGGCATGACGGTACTGGTGTATCTACAGTACAGTCTGAAAGAGCGAGATTCATATCAAAGAGCTGACGTGAAGTATATAGATAATGGACGAAGCATAGATAGGCTTAATAACATAATACCGTGACCTTCAGATCGATCAATTTAATACAGTTCTTCAAATACCAAGTACTTGATACAAAACCCATTTATATGATAAAACAGAGTCCCAAAAAGTATATTTTAGATAATAATAATATTTAACAAAACGAGAACGAGGCTGTATACAGACACATCACGAATAAATAACTGAACGGATTGCAACACTATGCAGTTTTATGAACTATGGGCTTGCTCAACATCAGTGTGATATGCGCCAAGTGTCTGAGTTTTATACAGCAATTACTGAAATGTAGGTATAAATACGTTGCTAAATTAATAATATTTACCAAAATAAAATAGGTAATCTGAATAATAATTTTTGTATGGTGTGGTCACGAACGTTACCTCGTTGCATTTTGAATATATTTATGGTTATTACTTGAACTCAACCATAGATATTGATCGGCAAATATAGCCAATAGACCACGTATATTCTACAGTATATTTCTTGATGATACTAAACTGGAAGGCATCTTAATCAGAGGACATGCAAATTAAATTCAGCGGAATAATTGAAACTGAATAAATAATTTTTTATTTAATTATTTATATGCTGCTATGAATTTAAAAACAAAAAATTTTTGTACTTTTGTTTAATTCTTTATTATATAATCCGATACCAATGCTAAAACAAAAGACTCTGAAAGTATAAATAAAGTTTAAGATTATTCTTTGTAACTCTTTTAAGTTTAAACATATATGATTATAATTAGAAAAATTAATCTCATAAAAATTTACATAAGAAAACTCATAGAATTTTAAAGAAGACAAGTTTGGTTTAAAAAAGTTTTTGGTTTCGATTGTATTTGGATTAGATGTCAATTGAAAAGACGAATAAGAAGAACTTTTAAATTTTCGTGTAAGATATACGTAGTTCTGTATACATCGGTGAAAAAACATGTCTCCAAAAGTATTAAAGTTATATATATATATAAGTATATAAAAGTATATATATATATATATATATATATATATATATATATATATATATATATATACTAGAATAAAATTTACCTATATGTTTTTAAATTGTTTGTGTGGCGGATTGCGGATTCGATTCGGATGTCGCGTTGCGGATTCTATTCAATTTGAAGTCCTTAGAATTAAATATTATTTTAAATATTATAATAATTGCGATTAAAATACTATCTTTCAGCGAAATTATATTTTATGAGTAAACGAATACCGATATAATACAATGAGAAAAGAAATATTTTGTGTTAATTATTTATTTTACTATCTGTTATGGAAAATAGTTTATATCTAGACATCGACCAACTACAAAAAAAAAACAGTCAAATTCCAATTTCGTTAGCCGACAACGGCTAAATAACAAAACACCTATTAATAGTTTTTTTCTTGTTTTTATCGTATTTTTTTGGTGTTATGATCTCAGGAGCATTTGAATCAACCTATTATTCTTTGAAGTTGATTTATACAACCTATTATTTCATATTGACTACCAATGGCAGTGAAATATAAAATCTAATGGAACTAGATAATTCATATATGTGTGTATAATAAATGAAAAATGTAATCATTCCTATGATTCATAAATCATAAATACAGGTAATATTTAGGCCCTTCATAAAAACGATTAAAAAAAATTTCTCATTAACTTTTTGTTAAGTATTTTTTAAAACATCACATTTTTTCGGATATTAACTTTATGAAATACAACATATTAGATTTGCGTAAAATGCTTTAAACTCTTAATCGTTTTGCCCTCATTATTTTTAGTTGAGTGCCCTGACTAACTGCAATGTGGCTGCCGAATTCACTTCTGAATCCTAATCCTAATTTTTCAAATCGCAAAACTAGATTTGAAACTACCTGTTTATACGCATATATATTTAATAATATTATACTAAGTTCATACTCTGTGACTGAAACAATTCACGAATAGTAAGAAATTCATAAGAAAATGTTTTAAAACAAACTGTATATGTATTTCAAACTTTTAGGAACTTTTTACGAGAAGTAAAAAGTTCCTTCAATAATGATCTCCACTCAACATGGTGCTTAAAAAGTCTTGGCGTATGCGCAAGCAAAGTTGCCACATTATTTACACGAATCATTTTTATAACACTGTATTTATAGGTAATAATTACAATTCAAAGCAAATGTTTAATTACTAGGTTATTAAATGAATCTTATTCCATTGTACTCAACTATACGGTTTCTTTCAATATGATACTCATTAGAAAAATATTGACCGAATATTTCAATGAGAACTCCTAACATTATTTCACTTGAGGGTTTTTGGTGAGATAAAATCGACGAGTATATTAGAAAAGATTTCGTAGTTTCAGTTTATCTTCGAAAAGTAGAAGAAAAATTAACGACGACAAAAGGTGAAAAGGTTTTCCCCTGATGCTAAATAATTTTCTACTACGTCAAAATTTATAACCTTTTCACTGTATAATAAATATTTTCAAGAAACTTGTACGTAAACCTATTTTATTTAAAAAATACGTATCATTATTTTGTACAATGAATCCAACACACCTCATAAATTATATATATATATATATATATATATATATATATATATATATATATATATATATATATAACAAAAAAGTATATTCCTTTGTTTCTTTTTATTACATGCGGCTATGGTTCGCAAAGAAATGTTTACACCATCCATTGTTTCTGTCAGTTAAATTAATAATTAGGTTGGATTGGAAATTTTTTTTCATTTTTGAATAAGTAGTCGTAATATTAAACCGAGCGATGTAAAGAAAAAAAAATCATTAAAATTATAAGCGCTATGAATTACATCATTCCCTAAAAGTATAAGTATCATTTTAAATAATGCGGCTCAAAATACAAGTTACATAAATTTAAAATCAAAATTTTCTTTTTTTCCATATTAATTATTTGGGTTCAAATCTGAATGCTAGAAAATGATAGTGGGATATTTAAATTTATCTACGTGCCGATTTTAACATAATATGATATATATTAATATGATACATAATATTCAGAACAGCAAAGGTTTAAACTTAAGTCAGATACGTGTCCCATCTTATTTAATTACCTTCCGTTCCTATCGTTCCTATTAATTAGAAAAAAATAATATTTCGTAATTTTACATTTAAAATTTCTATGATTTTTACTGTGGAAAATTTATGAAATAAACTACTCTACCACAATAATTCATAACTTGTTGAAATTCCAAAAAACAATCAATCCAGAAAAGGAAACACTATTTTCATCAAAACACATTTTTAATTAATGAAATCCTGTGATATTGCCCGAAATTATTGAACATTTAATACCATTAAAATAAATATTTTCCACATAAAGTACAAAAAATAAACATGAATCTTAATAAATTATCTACAATTGCCTACTCGTTTCTTTCTTTTTAATATTTACGAGTATGTATCAGTTTTTGCGCACAGAATTAAGATTTCACTATGTAGGGTATCACTGAAAAAGCAGCAACAGAATTTTTATTAGAAGCTTTACAAAAATTATGTTTAATAACCCAAAAATCCTCTCTCACAGGCCGAGCAAAGTACAAAGAACCTTCAATTTCAGACAACTGGTAAAACCTGTAATTTTATGTAGAATTTAACCTACTTTTTTTATTTGATTTTAAGTATGTTCTTTAATTTAATTTCACTACACAAACTGACAAATACCATGAAACAAAGATGACTTATATTATAATGAAATAAAGGGACCCTTTAAAGAGTAGAAAGCTCCATAATAAGTGAATATTTTTTATAACACACCTTTCTTTAATCAACTATCGTAATCTTCATCTTTCAAATGATCAATCACCCTAAATATCGTGTTTCTAAATTTATTATTCAACTAACTCAATTTGAGCAGTAATGCAAAAACCCCGATGCAGTTTTGAAGATCGCCTCATACTTTTTGTTGATGATGCCTGGGGATAAAATGAATACGTCCCGACGTAGAAACTAGAAGCACATAACTATAAACGTACCGGGAGTAAATGAGCCATATGGGAATGTCAAAAAAATTAGGGCCGTGCTAAAAATAACACATGTAAATGTATCTACATATCTGTACTTCCATTACAACAATGGTACATATTTAGATAAACGAAGAGTCGGTTCAAATAATCGAATGCGCTTATCATCGTGAATTCAGCTGCAACCTTAACACGAAAATGTAATAGAATAAAATGAGAACATCCACGATTAATTGCTTTCAAGGCATGAGTTGAAACTAATATTCGTTTTTGAAATTAATAGAGAACGCCAAATTTTTTCTAATTTAGTAATGAAATTCTATACGGAGGTTACTAAATATTATTTACATAAATAGTTTCCAATAAAATATGATTTATAAAGTATCCAAATTATTTGAGAATAATTGTGGCCCAATTTTAATTGCGGTAAATTTTATGTTAAGTAAATATAATTTATATTTGTCTAAAACCACACTTTTACTAAGGTATGTACTTTCTGCTATTAGGTATGATTCATACATAAATACTTTGGTAATAAGCAAATCATTAATATCTTAAATGTAAATCGTTAATAGGGAAAATCAATGAAGGGACCAAAATGAACTAAAATCTTGTTTTTATGTGTACGAACAATTTCTTCTTTTCTTATCTTTTTTTTATTTCGTCATGCGTAAATCTTCCCTCAAGCATATTTGAAACATTCATATTACCAAAAGTTGTAAAGATAAGACCATTGTAAAAATAAAAAACTCTCAAATTATTGGCTGATATTAAGCTATTGTACAAATAATTTGGAAATTTAAAGTTAGTAACAAAAGTGTTAAAAACAAATACGCCAAATCATTTTTGTATTAAATCAGTCTTAAATTTTACCGAGAAGAGATAAAAGTAATGCTGATCACTGTAGATGCAAAATATTTTTATAAATATGACAAGACTAACTTAAAACGAAGGCCGAAAATACTTCATATTTATTTACTATGACTGTTTATTGACAACTAAAAGCACTGGGTCACCACTACTTGCCAATTTAGTAAAAACAATTTTTAATTGTGTCAAAGAGATTAGATTATGGCCATTACATAATCATGTCTGAGCTTCTAATACACAAACGCTCACATTGTCATATTTTGAGTGAACTTATGGTAAAGGACAAAAGTCATAATATGTTTGAGAAATTCATACGTGATATATTGGACAGTTCGGCAATAATATTAACATTTACCTAATTTTATTACTTTATCAATAACTAAATGAAAACGCATATTGTATAAACATTTTGCGTTCTGATTACTTGTAACACAATACTTGAAAATGAAACTTTACCTACGGTATATGTACTAGTTCTTTTAATACAATTTTACATAATTTTCTTAGATATGACTTTTATTCTCTATAAATGTATCTTTTTATTTTGTCATAGTACAATGATATATATAATATTTACGAAGCTTGAATGCCAATTTAATTCTTACTTTTACAAATGATATTTAAAAACATTTAGACATAGGAAAATTTATAATATTTATTTCGTTTGAGTTAGAATATATTATTACTTTTTTCAAACATCCGTTAAATAATCTGAAGTATGCAGTTGTCTTCTTATTAACAATATACGTTTCAAAAAGTATCCTCTAGCCATAGCCAGAATAGAAGATTTACTTAGTCGATGAGCGATACAGTTTTGAAACTAATTATCCTAATTTTTTCTAGATTATCTCGAAAAATCATAAATCGCACTTGCATTTTGGTAAATTAATAAGACGTAACCACAAATTGAGAAAAGTTGGCCAAGTAATCAGTGCACAGCAAAAAACGTATCCACGTTAAATCTAATTCTAATTCAAATCTAAATCCAATTACCATTGGTAATGGGAAGACTTATTAAAATGACCGCAAGAACGAGGCTATTAATTTCTAACTGAAAAACTTCTAACTCACTGCACTTCTAACTTCTGAAACACGAGATCTAATCAAGCTTTCTTTCTTTTTTATGGGCGCTTTGGTACTTAAATTAAACGATATAATCATTGTCCTCAAATATATTCATAATTTAAAAATTGAAATTATTATGATTAATTTAATGCGTTATCACAAAAGAACAAACTATCTTTCGAGTTGAAAGGCATGGAAAAGTTTATTAAATGAAAATCCATATCGTTAGCATAGCAAATAATTTTAAGGTAATATTTTTCTTTTTCGCAAAAATTTTTCGGTAATAAATCTATAGGTAGATTCAAAGTGTTTGATTAACAAGATCGGCAACACGAAATGGCTATTTAATGTTTGATCATTTCACATTTTTTATACACGAAATATTGTGTAATATAAAATAACAAAATGATTTATTATACCAGGATTGTGATAAACAAAATTATTAACCAATTTTATTTTTTTCTTCAAAGATTTATATGTAAATAAATATAAAATAAACAATTTGTTTACTGTTTAAATTTGTTTAATATTAACGTGACTATTATTATTTATTTATATATTATAGTATTTGCAATATTTTCATTCTCTTTTTGGAATCGAACAAAAATAGTACAATCTTTTTGGAAATCTTTGTTACTTTACAAAGTTTCTAACATCCGTATTTACTATTACAATCCCATAAGATCATTTGTCGCTGTATACTGACATCCTTACGATACTGATATCCTTCCGGTAATATTATATTCGACCATCCATGCAAACCTTGATGAAACTATACACGTTATTTCAGCATCCATTACTTTATATTCTTTTAGGACTCCGTACCTCAAAGAAATATTTATAAGGTATCACTGTCGTGTCCATTCGACCGCCAAAACCCTTTCTCCAGATACTCTTTGACGCAGATTTGCAAGTAAAGCACATCGATCAGAATATATTTGTCGAAACGTTAAAGTTAAAATGTTTTAAAATAAGTATTTTCGTTAATAATGTTATCACAATTCATTGTAAAATAATGAACCTCATATAAGCATTGATAATAATTTTAATGCAAGTTTAGTTTATATTTATATATATATATATATATATATATATATATATATATATATATATACATATGTGTGTCTGTATGTATTATATTTATATGATTTACAGATGATGAGAAATTATATGACCCATTTTTGAAGTTTGTCTTGAAACATCTATTTGTAATATGTCTTGTAATAATGTGAGACCAAACTTTACAAGCAAGCGGACGTTAAACAATTATTAATGTCTAACGTGGCTGAACGTTGGATACACCAAACCAAAATAAATATTGATAATCTCCCAAAAGCACTATCAAAAAATCTCTAAACTTTTGAGTATAACTTAATTTTTTCTTTAGTTTCTATCCGAATAATCTATGATATATTAAAAAATCTATCCAAAAACACCCTAAAATATGAATATTTAAACTATGTATATAAATATTAATATATTTTGCTACCATCTTCGTGTAGATACATTCCTAATAACCATTAGGATGGTTGCCTTTTCAATCTCCTACCACAAGCAAAGATAGTTTAATATCCTTTGAAAGTTATAATAATAGTAGTGAATATAAAACGTTAAATCACGTGACAAGTGAAAAATGTGGCAAGAAACATAATTATTATCTCGAAATTACATTCTTTTAAACACAGTTACAAAATCGCGATGA
Organism: Druceiella hillmani; assembly: GCA_039881145.1. NCBI lineage: Eukaryota > Metazoa > Arthropoda > Insecta > Lepidoptera > Hepialidae > Druceiella > Druceiella hillmani. The sequence goes on along the minus strand of JAYKKI010000106.1, from coordinate 6,184,056 downwards.
GAGATTACAACTCATTTGGCTCCAGAAAAAATGAAACATTTCGCCGCTTTTTATATACTTTTCCTATTTTTTTAAGCCGCTCACAAGATTAACGGCTTACTCCACCTCGACACGGTGTCTGAAAAAATATGCAAGGCGCAAAAAGAGTAACCGGAGTTTATTTTCCAAGTACGTAAAAATGTCGACAGTAAAAGTTATCTTTACTAATGAGAGAATGAAAACCTCATTTGTTGAAAGATTTGAAACGAATATCATTAAATTTCTTCAGTGTCAAGCTTTTTATCCCACTCTATTTCTTCTTTATATTTAAGTACTCTTCTAAACTCTTTTTACTCTTCAAAACTTTAATTCATGGCCGAGATATTCATGAAAAATAATAAAAAAAAGTTAATTTTTACATCCTTTACGAAAAATAAACCTGGAGCATATTGATTGAAATATATATAGTGTTCCGTAATAATTCCAAAACTTAGGATCAGTTTCATAAAATAAATTGACTAATTGATCAGCAAAATGAAAAGAAAAATCAACATTATTTCGATTTTAACAAATAATATAGATTTTAAAAGATGGTTTTATTTTTAAAAGGCATATTTTAACTGATTTTTTATTTCGTATTGTTGTATCAAGGGCAAGTTACAAAGATTAAACCAATATTTTTTAGAACTTTACAAGAGACATTTCAAGAGATATATGATTGAAAATGTAAACGCAATTTTTCCCGCAAACACCTCGTTCAAAAATTTGCAATTTGATATAGTAGTAAAATATATTGGCCTACATATATTGCTATAGTTGACCTTCAAATATGTTTACGTGGAAATTTTAAAGGGAGCAAATGAAATAAAAGAAATACAAAATAAATTTTTAAATTTTCGAAAAGCTTAATCATAACTTTAAAAAATAATGTTTGTCAAAAAATTGTTGTAATGATTCAAAATCTCATCATTTTTGAGAAATTCACGAATGAATGCCTATGAAAGATATACCAAGCAATAGACATATCGAAAAATTATAAACTTATTTTAAATAGTTTAGTAGTATTACCATGTACCTCAATATCCATATACACCTAAGTATATAACTCTTGTCGTACGAGTTCTACGCATCCTTAACAATTTTGTTTATCATAAAACCGATATAAGATGTATGTTAGTTTTCATTCATTACTTTATTCAGGTTTCTAAATTAACAAAAATGTATCGCTTAATTTAAATATTTTTAGTAAGATTTTTATAAATTTAATTACATTAGTCTTGACAACAAATAATTTATCCAACTTGAAATTACTCGAGGCAAAATATTCAATCGTATTATAGTTTGACGGGTATCCTAGAGAAACTGAAATAATTAAGCTCTTGGAAAACTCCTGGAACACTCATTAACGTTCAATTAAAAGGAAGTTCCAGAAATGCAGCAAAACACAGACTGGAGAAATTTTATTCGAACAAACGTACGGAAATTATATTTTATTCCATATTCTTATACAGTCGAAAGGTGTCATCAATTCACATTAAAGAGGCTTTGTCTAATGTTGGAATTTATAGAAATATCTGGAAAAGCCCTTATTTTTAAGAATAATCTTGATAAGTACTTATTTTTTCTAGTTAAATCACTTTATAGTTTTTTGCAGAAAGTCCGTTGGGGGATATTTTTCAACATTGTTATTAATATTTACAATACTTCACCTTAGGTTCATCCGCATACGGAAGCGATCGTTGACGTGAGTAGGATAGCTCCCGTATAATTTAAAATATAAAAATTTCCAAGTGTTTCTTTGGAGTAGCAATGTATGTTTAATTTGTAAAAGTGATAGTAAAACATATAGTGTAAAAGTGGTGTTAATCTCTCGTAAATTATACTAAAAATCAGTTACTAAATACCATAAATAAATTATTAAAGTTGGTTACTGTAAGTCAATATTGATAAAAAAGTGGGTGGTTTGTAATTCTCAATCGGTACCCGGTACATAGACAAAACGTGTTATCGTGTTTACAAACTTTATTTGTTGACAACCGCACGTCGTGTACAAAACGATAACAATTTTTTGAGGCTCCTCGTAGCACGTTCGTGGTACAGCGTGTAACGCTAGCGCCCACGTTGCTGCGTCGTAAAGCGGGCGGCGGGAGCTCCCCGGGTTCAAGATCAGCTAGTTGTAGTCTTGTTCTTTGTTTTGTATTTTTTTAGTACGGAGTTAAGCAACACTACTGCTGCCATCTAGTACCGAGCATTTGAAATCACACTTAATACGCGTTGAGTTGGAGTGCGAAGTCATCATGCTATCTATGCAAGTAACATCGGGTAGCGTGTGAAAGAGCATGGATAACAAGAATTCAAAAGGACAATCACAGACAGTGATGACGCCATATTATCGTCCTACAGCTAATGAAGCCCAATTGCTTCAATCAAATAATATACACTTCGCTGAAAATACGCGAAGGACACAAAATGAGGAACAACTTTATTCTGCTTGGTGCCAAGCCAGACAGAATGAAGATAATTTGAAAAAAATTATCTTTGATCTTCAGGAACAAGTGAAAGTAAAAAAATTAGAAATCGAAAATTTGAAAATAAATCGAAATTTGAGTGAATTAAAGTCACAAGGAACAGATGAGTTAAGCGATAATGATCTAGCGGTCGACACAGAATAGATAAGAGTTAAAATAACAAGAAATAAATAAAACTGGCTGATATTAAATCATCGAAACATGGCCGACAAATAATAAACAAAGTAAGTGATATTACCAAACCTGCTATGCAGTCACAATCAAATCAAATCCATAAACCACCGCCTATTATTGAAACCGATGTTGAAAATATCAATGAATTAACTGCGTTAATATACCAAACAATTAGTAGTGATAATTTTAAAACTAAACTGATGAACAATAACGTTAGTAAAAAACTTGAGAGGTGTTAAGGGACACCCGGATGGAACGAAGTTCCTTTCGATTAATTAGTGAAGGAATTGTAATAAAATTTTATTTCTTTTAAGTTATAATAATTATTATTGTTATTATTTTTTATTATTATGTACAAAAAACCTGTATACACTCAACAAAAATAATCGTCGCGACACCACACTGTTCAATGCGAAATAGAAAGACGAAACGAAAATAACTGGCTTGCTTTCTATGAGAGAGCGAGAGAGACAGACAGAGAAACGCGCACGGCTTGCAGCGCGCCCGCTATCAACTATAGCAAAAAGTGTCGTTACAACTTTTGGTTTTAATTTTTTCCGTCTAGCGCAACGCGCGATAAGGAACTTCGTTCCAATAAATGTTTTGAGTGATAATACATACAGAGCCTTGACTAAGGAATTGAAAAAAAACATTAAATTTCGTGGCATTCCTACGAAAATAAACAAGATAGGGATATCAGAGTAATGATCAAAAATATTCATCATTCTTTCAGTCCAATATTTTCGCAAATTTTAATAGAAAACTGACATGTAAACTTTGTTAAATTATTTTCACCGTTCTCTTAATCTTTGCATTACCGAATTAGAACATTAACCTACGTATTCTTGTTCACATACTGGATTAAAAAATTGTTTCTTTTTTTTTAGAATGAAAAATTTGTAAAAAAGGAAGAAAACGAGAGGAAAATTAAATACGTGAAACTAAGATTTTCAGGAAGATCAATCAAAATTATATTAATGTGAGCTCACAAGTATAATGAGAAAATAGAATATGAATGAAAAAATTACACTTATCTTAAAATTCTTCTATTATCCAGGCATTCCAATTTTGGTGCTATGAAAAATTAAATATCATTAAGACTAAAATTTTTAATGTAGTCAATAATTGAAATTGTGTGCATCCTTCACTTTCTATGATCGAATCTATGTCGCAGGTTTAAAATATATATTTTAGCCTAATAATATATTTATGTCGTGGGGTCAAATGATTTATATTTGGCCTGCATTATACATTGAACGATGCAGCGAGGTGTCATGACGGCATAGATATGTCCATGGACATATCTCGGAAACAAATTGCTCATAGAATTTGCTACACCATGACGTACAATAGACCATTTAATTATAATGGACTAATTAATTTTGCTAGTTAATTTTCAGCGCAAATTTAAAATCATTTTTACTTTGAAACATTTATTTCATATGCTTTTAAATTCCGAAAATATTAAAAATACAGTGCCATCGCAAAAAACTAAAATGATAACAAAAAATTAAGGAAATTAATTTTTAAAAAACTTACTTGTATAATCTTATGCAATAAAAATGTAATTCGACTCTAAGAAATATACTTGATTGTTCAGAAATATTATATTATTATTTTAAAAAGAAATTTCAAACGTTTACATAAATGTATGTCTAGTAATTATAAGGTTTTATCGCTGTAAAATATGTCACTTTATTTCGAATTTATTGATCACTCAGAGAAGGACATTCATTTTTAATGTTAATTAAATTTTTATTTTATGGAAATAAGACTGAACCTTATATGTATATCTATGGTAGATTTCAACTGCACATATTTTCCCAAAAAATATGGTCCGTTTTACTAACTGAAACAACCGCATCATCGTATTTCTTTATTGATGATAACATTTATTGAAATTTTAATTTTCGATACAGGAAATAATGAATTACCATGTTTTTAGACTCTGTTTTTATTAATGAGAGCGTGTTTTACTTTCAAAATCATTAATCTTTTCCCGTGGAAAATTTAACAATTACATTTCTTGGGGAACTATACTTCCAAATACCGATACGGTTATATTCATAAGGGTTAGATTAGATTTAAATTGTTATAAATCATAGTTAATAATTTAAAAAATAGGTAATAATTTTAAAAAAATATTTATTTTTTTCCAAATAAAGTCTCTATGGAGTGAGGTTCTTCGCTCCCATTATCCTACTAAACGAAAGTAGTACATTTCTAAATATTTTCTTTATTTTTGTCAATCTCGGCTCTTTATGATCTAATCTATAATTCAATACTTTAAAGATCTTAGATAGAAGGTCTAGAAAATCTAAGGTCTACTTGAGTCCTCATAATCTTGAATGAAAAGAACAATGTATAAATATAAATAGTGAGTTCATCTCACACCTGAAATTTGCTGATGACATCTTTGTTCTAGCAAATACACCGCAGGAGTTGGCAAATATACTGATTGGCATAAAAAATTCATTCAAACGAGTATACCTCGACAAGAACCTGATCACGATATAAAACATGTTCAGTTCACAGATCATATCAAGACTGGTAAACCTTAGTAACTTAAGGACCGAAGTTGTTCAAGAGCATGTCTACCTGTTACAAAAGATTCAGTTGTGAATAACTTCGACAAAAAGCTGACAAAATAATTAGTTTGGGCTGGATAACATTTGGAAAACTGCCTCTGATCTTTATATTACCGATTCCGCAATCACTAAAGATGAAGATTTCTAATACTCGTAACTGCATTCTCCCTATAATGACCTATGGCGCTGAAACATGAATACTCACAGCCGGCCTGATCCTTAAATTTTAAGTCTTGTAGTGAGCCACAGAAAGAGCGATGCCTGGAATGTCACTAAAGGATAAAATCCAAAAGATTAAAGTCCGACGAAGAACCAAAGTAGTCCACATAGTCCTTAATATAAATAAAGTGAAGTAGCTATTTATAGGCCATATTTGCTGAAAAAAACAACAAACAAAGCAGTAGATAAGTTCTAAAGTAAAGACTGCAAACTGAGCGGAATGCCATCAAGCCAGATGATTTGACGAACTAAAGAATTCTGGGAAAAGTAGTTGGATGCGGGAGACGAAGGACCTTGTGTGGTGGCGTGCCTTGGAAAAGGTTTATGTCAAGTAATGGATAGTTCAGGCTGATTACAATGATACATCTGTGAGACGAAATAATAATAATTCAGAAAATTTCCACAGTAAAAATAAAAAAAATATATTTGAATCAAGCCATGCCCACGCACAAACGCATACGCGCATACATATTTACGCGTGCACGCAAGGCACACATGCTCATATGCATACATACACACGCACAAGGATGCGTGCGCCTGCACACGCAGAATACACGCGCACACATACACACACACAAACCTTGAAGAGTTTTGTAATCCTTACATGTCGCTCTTTCAATGGATATTTTGTGTAATACAAGGAATGAAAAAAAAACGTCAGTACCCTTTTCTCTGGAGGCAGACTTATTTTTACAGTTTATCAATATTTAATGAAATTTCTTTGTATCTGGTTTCATAAACTAGATTATTTTTTTTAAGTCTACAACACTTATTCTCCTGTAATATTTACAAAGATCTGAAAGTTCTATTGTTTCATCAGCGAATGGAAGTTCCCTTGGTTGAAATTTGAAAATTTGTCTTACTTGAATTTTGTGTATTGTCGAATATAAATTATTAGTAAATTGAAGTAATTTGTTCTTTGTAGACTTGACATTTGTTGTCTTTTTCATAGAATCAATTTGGCTTAGTGCTTTGTTGTTATTCCAACTTGAACAACATTTTGTGAGTTTGTATGTTCTTAAAGACACAGATATGAATCATTTTCTAACCTGACCTTTTGATGTTCTTTGTTTTCTACATTTCCAAATTTCATAAAATGGAAATACGCCGACAGTTTTCAATATAATGAATGAAAACAAATTATAAATCATATTAGATATAATTTCTAGTTTATATATCGAATGAGGTACGGAATGGTAAATCGAAGGTCCCATAAGATACATTTAGAAGAATATTCCATATACGTAATATTTACCTAGTAAATCACATTAGTTGAAATCATCAATAGACCATGGGAAATAATGGTTATTTTTTAAAGTTTCATATCCATAAACTCAATACCAAATATTATTGCTCTTTTTTGTCCTTTCTTCTGTCTGTCATTGTCCTTTCTATTTAAATAGAAATTTACTCAGATTATAAAAAATAATTTACTTAAAGACAAAACTAAATTCTAATTTGTTACAAAATTATTCCGAAAATGAATAAAAATAACTTACTTTTGTAAATTTCTTGTAAAAAAATTAACATATAATTTTAAATGTTTTTACAGTTATTTATTTATTTTTAATAAGTTGAAGAAAAATGTTTATTGAGAAATTTGAAAAATTTATCAAGTCAGAAATTTTCAAATACAGTCGGATGAGGAATTAAAGCTGCACTCATGCCACAATTACATAGATCAAGATCTATGTAATGTCTGAAAATTAAATACTTTTCGATATAGAAAGTTGCTTATAAAACTTTCAATTTGCAATTAAGCTGTTAGCTCAAGACGGACGGCATGGTATGGTGTTAATTAAAGTTAATATGTTTATTTGAAAAGGACATATTTATAATCTCATCTTAGTAATAATTTCGATAAACTTCACACAAAATTTTATTCTGTTATAAATTGGTTTAAATTCAATCAAATATAAATTGTAATCTTTTGAACCTAGTAGTATAATCTTAAAAACTGTAGATTTACAATGAAATGTAAACAAAACAAATATTTGGAATTGAAAGTATTTAAGTCGCCAGAAAGATATTCTTGAATATACTAGAGAAGAACCTATGCATTTTAATAAATATTTGGTGTTTTCGAGGACTTCAGAAAATTATTCTGAAGTAAATAAAATTAGGCACATTTTTATGTCGTACTCTTTCGTAATTGAGAAATATTACTAATATTCGCAAATTGAGTACAAAACATCATTTCCACTCAATAGAAGAAAAATTAAGCCATATTTTTATTTATTTTACTGGCCGAAGAAGCAAGTTACTTGATAAGTATATTTGGTAGTTTAATTGAAAATCATCAGCGTTTGTTTAATTAATATCGGTGCATTGGTTCTGGATATATTACAGCAGTCATTTTAAAACACGTAGTTTTGGTAAAAACAAAACATTTAAAGGTTTCAATAGTGTTTTTATTATTTTTCTTTATACCTACATTTAACTTAAGATGTCTGGGCCAAATTTTTTTATTTGCATAAAATATCGTCAAATTATTACAAATTTATTAGTTGCAGAGATATATGGCACCTAATTTGAATTATCACATTGTAAAAAGTGGTTTTTAAATGTAAATAGATAAAAATCAATCATAACACTAAAAGTTGAACACAAAAATACTTTAAAAAGAATTTCGATTCTATATATTATTCGACATTAGTTTAAGTGAACATTTTAATCTATAAATTTTATTCGTAAGAAATTCTTAAAGAAATCCCTGCTAGCTAAACACATTGAATATTTTGATACAAAATTTTATAGTACTAGAAATTCCATCAGTTTTACGGACAGATATCCATAATGCCAACACATTTTTGGAAACTTCAAATAATCTTGGCAGGTATGAGCAGAACACATCCTACGAAGGTATGTACACATTTAAATATATATATATATATATATATATATATATATATATATATACATATATATACAAATGTATATATATATATATATATATATATATATACATATATATACAAATATATATATATATATATAAATTTAAATAATTGCCCTTTTCATAAGTACTTATTAACATTTTCCGCCATGTAGGAGGAGTAGAGTATGTTCGTACTCATAAGGAAAAAGTAAAAAAGACTCTCCAGATGGTATGAAATATATATGAATAATACAATTGAGACTTATCTCTCCTCATTCAGCTAAAATGTTTATAAAATATTTTTAACCTAGACACTTTACTCAATTTCTATATATTTTTGTGTGCTTCTTACTGAAATTACAATACAAAATTGAAAGTAAAATAGTTTCGTATCTTCTTATGCTAATATTCCTCTTCAAATACCTTTTTTCAAAGACTGATAACGTGTATCCGTTAACAATATATTTTATTAATATCTATTATCATATTTGCACGTATTGAAGCTTCTCTCAGAAAAAATGCCATATTTTAATTCTTATAATTTTATACAATTTATTCAAATTTTACACATACCTCATTAGTAGTTTAGAAATTATATACAGACGCTCGAACAATCGAGGTAGAAACTCTAAAAAGATACTTACATTTTCAGGTCTGATAAATTATCATCCAATATAGTAAACTTTATGGAAAATAGCTGAAATGTAAACGCATTCATACTAGAAGAAAATTATTAACATAGTTAATTTAGATTGAAAGAAATTTTAGTATAAATATTTTACCTAAAATATATTAATTTAACTATTAAAAGGTTTTCGCATAGCCAAGCTTCTTTGCCTACTTCTGAGCATTCGCTTCTTAATTACAGGAATTTTTAGTTTCCTTCAGCCATTCCGAGTAAGTTAACTTTGAAAATGTAACATGTTGCGCTAACTTAAGCCGTCAAGTCTTCAAAGTTAGCTGAAAGTATAGTAACTTGTTCCTTTCTGGCTGTGAAAACTTAAATATCATATCATATTTTGCTTGAAGAATACAGAGTTACTACTAGAAACTGATTTTTTGAGAAAATCAACTTTAAAGTGAAGAAATTATTTCATAACCTAAATTAAATATTGCCTCGACATATATGAACTTGCGTGTGTGTTGGTAAATAGAATATTAAGACTATTTTAATTTACGGAGACGTATCAAAATTTAGAATATATTTGAATGTTTTACCTGGAATATTTTGAGACCAATTTTATCGCAAGTCTTGTAATATTTAATTAAAAATAAAACTTTATATGGAAGGATACTTCACTTGTGAAGAGAAAGAAGCAAACGCAGACCTAGCTCGGCTACTATCATCTAATGGAAAGTGTGTTAGTTGCATATTGTGCAAATTTTAATATATACATGAATAAATAAAAAATGTAATAATAAAATCTGGTCAATAGCTCTAATATTTTAAATTATATATGGAATTTAACTCTTCATACTTCGGGATAATTAATTTCTCGTTCATATAAATTATAAATTACGATTGCTTTGTTTCCTGCATATAATAACTAACAAATCAATTTTATTTTAATTTTGTACTATTACAACAAACTGTAAGCAATATTTTCAAGTAGCACCCTTAACTATAAAAGTGTCAACGTTTGCTTTCGAGTCTTTTTCACAGTTAGGCGCATTAAACAAATTTAGAAAGATATAAATCATTTTATGCGGCGTAATTCGTGTAAAAGTGTAAATTTATTGAAAGGAGACAAGATACAATTGAGTTGTCAAAGAACAAATAAATTATTCGCGTGCTGAAATCGCTGTCACTTGTTCAGTTAACAATATTTGTAACCAGAGATTTACTTACCTAACTATTACCGTTTGTTGTGTAAATAAAGTTCTCTAAATTAAAAAAAACCATGTATTAACCAATATAATAAAACGGACCATAATCCTATAAGGGTATGAAAAGAATAAAGTTACTTTATATGAGATATTTTTAGATATTTCATATATCTCGAAATCTTTAACATATATTATCTTATTTGTAAGTTCCAATAAAAGGCTAGTGTTTTTTAGTATTATTTCAGATTTTTCCATCCCATAGTTGTAAAAATTAGAGTATGGCGATTAACTACACGTTATTTAATATTTCCTATATCCTCAGTGGGACTCAAAAATTAAAAATGGTAAATTTAAGCACGATCTTATTTTAATAAACCTATTTAATGACAGCTTATGAATAAATAATTATAATCGTATAGTTAAACCTATTTAATGACAGCTTAAACCTGTCATTAAATAGGTTTATTAAAATGAGATCGTGCTTAAATTTACCATTTTTAATTTTTGAGTCCCACTGAGGATATAGGAAATATTAAATAACTTTTATTGGAACTTACAAATAAGATAATATATGTTAAAGATTTCGAGATATATGAAATATCTAAAAATATCTCATATAAAGTAACTTTATTCTTTTCATATGAAACGAGCAAAATGAGGATTCATCCCTAGGTCCTATGTTAAGTAGTACATCGGAGGTATATTTAAGAAATTATACTACAAGACGTGAGACTTCAATATCAAGCATTTATTTTCAAATTACATGCTTACTCGTACAGGTCTAATTAAAATGTATATCGTCATAAGGGAATCAAATCTAAAATCAAAAAGATCGTAAAAGAAATTCGATAATATGCATCTTTGGTTTAGAAAACTAGAGGAAATGCAAAATTAAAAGCATAGGAAATAAGTTCCTAGCTACTCGACGCATAATAGTTACTCAAATGTATAGTGTATCTATGTATCTGTGTTTTTTTAAATTTGCGTTAAATTTTGTTATCCATCCGGACATACATTAGTGATATGGATAACCAGAAAGTTAAGGATGAAGTATGTGTAGGAGGGGTAGGTGCTTAAGTAAGTAACCGAATGCGGCAGACGAAAAGGGGCAAACATCATCTTCCATACGTAAAAGTTTTCTATGTCGTATATACTCGTTCTGATCTTAATTTGTTTTCTTAATTTATGTATAATTTAAATCTGTCGTCAATGTATATAAATTCATTACTTTAGAAGGATTAATATTAGACTGTAAAAATGTAATCATTATATGGTTTATCGTTTGTACATCTGATAAAATAGTAGATTTAACGAGTATGTTTACTGAAATTATTTATAAAAAAGTTAATTAGGGGACCATAACAAGAGTAACAGAACAGAAAATTATTGTTTTTAAAATATTTGTTCATTCACTTGTGGGCCTATTTATTTATTCGTGCATCATGTAAGACTAGATAAATGAATTTTAATGAAGTTTTCACTCATGAATTCTGGTTTGGAGTAACATATCGGTTAAATTTGTGTGATCATTCTAATCATAAAGAAGACATTACAATTTTACCTTTCAATGCAAAATGTCCTTCATTACAAAAACTTTTAATAAATATTATGTTAAATATAACGAATAATAATCCTGCAGTTAACTTAATAATATTTTCGAAATGTCCATATGTAGAAGCAGTAGCGAGCGCTACTTGTTTCAAACATAAGCAGTATATTTTAATATCATTCATACTACCAAATTGTACCTTATCATCATGTACCACCTAGTCAGGATAAACAATTGTGATGAAACGCCGTACAATAGAACATAATAGCATGATTCATTTGCTTCACTAATTTACATTTAAAAGTGCTCAACAACATGTTTCAAAGATGCTTCCGTAGGGTTTGTTTTATTTTGTAAGGGGGTCTTATAATCTTCTTTAAACATTTTTGAGTTTCATTTACCAATATGTTTTTAGGATTAATGTTAAAAATGAATACATTAAAAAGTGTTAAGCCTTATCCTCCAAGATGGAATAAATAAAGACAGCAGAAAAAGGAAATACTAAGTGTATTATAAAATGAATCTGCTGATCTTGCTGCTTTTAATTCTAATTTAATGACTAGTTTCTTTCTAATGCAAAATTGTAATCTTAATCTATTTCTAGTCACATATATCAAATTATTAAAGTGATATTATTTTCCTAGACAACTATAATTGTTTCTATTGCATGTTTGATGATATTTTCTCTTAAAGGACATCTCGAAAACCTTCAATTGCATACCAAATGATATCTTTTTCTTGTTTCCATTGCAATTTGGGTGTCATGTAAAATCTTGTGAATTAGAGACCATTTGTACAAAGTAGTAACTTTTATTAAATTTGTAGTTTATATAATCAGTAGTAGAATAGTTTTCAAAATTCAGGTTTCAATTCATTTTTTTATTTTATATGAATATTTTTTTGCGTTGTCACCATTACTACTTCGTATTGGTTGAACATGATATCGATTTCATTACCAACAGGCTTTTTGCTTACACCAGGCAAATACTTATTAATAGTTGGGTATAAAAACTAATATATATATACATATATATATATATATATATATATATATATATATATTTATACATATATGCCGTTCAATTTCAAAATGTGTTCAATTTCAAAAATCGAATGTTTCTCTGTCGACTAGATGAAATTATTAATTCGAATATCAGATTTGCATAGGGGAATATTTCTTTGATAGCAATGTAAAATCATTCATTTAAATATCAGGTCTGAATTGTGACGGTATATGTAACCAAAGATTGGGCTATACAGCAATAATTAATTTACAAATATGATAGTTAGATTGAGTAAATATCAAGATTTTCCAATGAAACTCATTCGTTTGTTACCTTGTAAGTTTTTGGCAAAATAACTAATAAATTAATTTATAGTATTATAATTTCAATTTTACGCGAATAATGAAAATATGATAGATTATCCCAAAATCATTCTGACAAGATTAAAGTTCCACATTTTGTAATTAAAAATAGACGACGTAATTATAAAATTGGTACGTATTATAAGTTATTGTAACTTACTGATTTGGTGCTATGTATTATTAAAAGATCTGCCAATTTTCCTATTGACAATTTCCTCTTGGTCAAATTCTTGAATTTTGAAATACGTAACATATTCCACTAGGTAACCACAATTAAAGCAGTGTAATTTATTTGGGCGAAACAATTATTTCAATTTACAATAAATTAAAATATTTTTTTTATTTGTCTGTAATTGTTTTATACTTTGTTTTTACATTCCACGTGTGACTATTGTACGACGGTTTATTAATTTTGATAAACATTGAATGTAACATACTAATCTCTATTCCACACTTACAAGAATATTTTCCATTTGGTATATTGGTATAATAATAAGTATACTTATAAATATAGATATATGTTTAGCGTCATAATAACGATGAAGGTGTATTATATCTCGTCTGTTATGCTTATTTAACTGACTACGCAATATGAGTTAAGTGACTGATATATATTTTCAATCTTTGGAAGTATTGGCAATACATTGGCTTTCGCGAGAGCCACCGTACTTAAGACTTTTTATAGGTATAATTTACATTCATGGACCCAATGTAATAATTGTGTGATAAGTTACTGAAATTAGAATCTGTTTCATTAAGCAGAATGAAATAAAGCAATCTAAGTATAACAGAATGTCGTTACGCTGTATAAACATGCTATAGTCGTCAATTTTACGGTAACTAGCATGCTTTAGGTAAAGGAATTAAACAGCCCAGTGAAAACAGGTTTCATTTCTAGGCGTTATTTAAACTGAAATGTAAGATTGTAAAATTTATTTTTAAAGTATAAGTTCGTATGAAAACGTTGTAATTTAATATTTTCTGTAAATTTTATTGCAAATTTACTCTTCACATATTAAAGAATTTTTCTAGATTCTATTAGTACATCCACTTTATTCTTTCGATATTTTGCCTTTTGATTATCACTTATTCTGAGCTTTAGGCAGTCATTTTTACAATAAAAAATCGACAGTTTGAAAGATCTCCAAGAAGATTTCGTAAATTATTTGGAATTTCTAAGTTGCCAGCTATAAATTGATTAATTATCAGATGAACTTTACGTATACGTTACGCATATATAGTTTAATTATCGTATTTAGATTAAAATTTTTTTTATAAGAACAATTCGGAAATAAAACCTATCAATCAATGAAATATTTACAAATAGTAATATCAATTTTCACTACGCGAATATATTGACCACAGATTTGAAACTGAGTAATGTCAAATCTGTGATATTACTTAAGTATATATTTTATATTTTAGTTGTCTATATTGCTTTGATTTGTTATCGCGTTGAACTATTTACTGAATGCCGTTATAAGGATAGAATATTTTGGTGACACGAATCTGACGAAGGAAATTCCGTTTCATAAACATACTTTTGATAGTCTTAAAATACTTTTTCCAGAGAACAAAAGCTCCATCCTAAAGCTGGATATGTGTTCTAAAGTCTGATGTATGTTAGTAAGTTTATATAAGACCGCTACGACTTTCTGTCGAATTTCATCATAATTGGTGAACGAGTTAATTAACTATAACTTACGCGACTTATTAAAATTGTAAACATTAGTTTTATAGATAAAGCTGTGCTATATACGCATATTTATATACATGTACACATATTATATCATATATCTATAAATTTGTTCCTATTTTAGGCCTCACTTCCCTAACTTACTCCGTAACTTAAACGTTTCCCTAACTCAAGCTCGTTGCCTTTGGCTCGGAACCGCCCATATAGGCAAATTTTAAATTTTAATTAATATATTTTCATAATACCCACGAGTTTGGATGTTATCTATATCCTTTTAAATTTATAAATTCGTTTATTATTTTCCTTTCTTTACTTTAACCCTCAGTAGGCAAACAATTGCTAAATTTCGGTCAGATTTGAATGACAAATAAATAAGGAGTACATTGGAACCTTTTTAATGAAAACATAAAAACATTAATAATAAAAATATAATAAATATAAAAACGTTTTTTACGGCATACTAGTACGTATTTATTTCAAAGTATTATACATCAATTAATTTAAAAAAATGAATGCTTGAAAATTATTTTAAGATGGATGAAATATTTTTTACGTTTTTTTTAATTTCACATTTATAAATTTGGTCATTTCAAATATTAAATGAAATAAGGTCAATTGTAAACTATTGATTTATTTCTTTATTACGTAAGATATTTTTAAAAAATCGTATTTAAAAGGGTAGAGTTTTTCAAGGGCCATCATAAGCCGTATTTTTAAAAAATCGTATTTCACGCCTAATATCGAAATAAAATTAGATTATGCCCTAAGTATAATTTTGTTTTAATTTTATGAAAGAAAATATTTTCTTTTTTCTTTTTTTAGGGTTTACAAGAAATTAATTATCCGATTAACGTGAAATTTACCATTGTTTTTCTTGCTCTACTGATAATAGAAAGATAATGTGTAAAACTTTTGGATAATGAACAACAATGATTTGATTATGTGTCAAAGTATTTGGTGTGCATTTTTAAATTTTAAACCATTTTAGCTATAATAAGAAAAAACTAATTATACAAATTAAGCATTACACTAATTATACAAATTGTTTATTATATTAAATTTAAATTAACCTGTTGAGGAACTGTTTGGTAATGAAACATGTAATATACAATACGAAAAAAGATCGATAAGAAATATATTCTTGGCTCTTTTGTACTGGAGAAAAGTCGAAACAGGTAGCTCGCAATTAATAAAAACATCAATAAAAATTGTAATAAAAAAAGTAAAATTATTCGTGCAGATAATCTTTATAAATTTTATTAAAAAAATTATTAACGCAAATTTAAACACATAATAAAATAAAAGTTGATACTACCAGAAAATTTATCATACACATCATTTCTTTAATTTAAAGTGGAAAGAAGTCGTCACGATTTGACAATAAATCCCACAAAACAGAATTCTTATAAAATATTGGATAGTGTATGGAACGTGTAAAATAATAATATGAATATGTCAAGAAGATATTTTAAATACCTATAGGGTAGTCGCAAAATATGGTGATGAGAAGGCTAATTTTATGAGCGATATTACGAAAAGTGATGCAGCATACAATGAACGCGTAATCGAATACAATGACGATGGAGACCAGAGAGAAGAGAAGTCTGAGGAAGACAATGGTAGCTAAGATGATAGAACTGGCCAAAACGGTGAGCTGACAAGACGGAGTAATAAACAAAAGAAAATTCCTATAATAATAACACAACTCATTGATCATTCATAACTCCATGAATAAACGTGCGCGAGTACGCATACGCGCATAAATATACATATACATAAAAATGCAAAATCCTTTATTATTTTTATATGCTTATTATTAGCATTATCAAACTATAAAGAGACCCACTTACTAAATGAAATATTCTTCAAACTCATTTAAAATTTTATTAGTTATGAATACTAGTATCCCATTTGACAGAATGTTTTCGTGAAACGAAATGCGTAGATTTACAGAGTAATTCCTTAAATAAATAACGGAAGCAAATTTATTTTAAATTATACAACAGATAATATGTTTGCTGATAACCTGAGCTTTACATCCGAGTATTTTATGTTGCTGACTCTCGAAGTCTACAGTATGATATGTATGATGATGTAGTTAAATTGTACAAAATAATTGGATTGGAATTTGATCCTAACAAATGGTCATTGGTGAGTTATAGTCGGCATCGCGTTTCTATTAACCGTAATTATGTCGTTGGTTTGAAATAAAGGATTCGGATGCAAGATTTCACACACAGTCTTTCGGGATCACGTTACTGAAGTATTCCGTTCATACTCCCTTACTCTCGTATTTTTATGTGATATTCACGTGATCTTATCACATTACCCTTTATTGCTCTTCTACATAAAAAGTTAATTTACAGTAAGATAGCGCCATCCTACATTTTGTAGAGTCTGCAAAAAGAAAACTTCTGTCTTATACTTTCCTGGGCATTATATAGAAGACAATACGATTACTCTCCTTTCCTCTTCCTTACTTCTTTTAGCCTTGATATGATAAATTGCAATTCTCTCGAATATCGAGGAAATTTAATATTACTCTGTTAATTTTCAGGCTGTCAGATAAAAATATTTTCTTACCTATACTAAAATATCAGACCTCATTTTTTGCCCCAAATAAATACATAAAAGCCCTTGACCCAAATTGTTCGCCATACCTCCGTTACGAACCGTTTTATAACATGGCATCGCACTATACCGTAGTATGAATCTCGTAAACTGTCTGCTCGCGAAAATACTTAAACCTGAAATATTTTTAGCGAATGAGAATCTCCATATACCATATTGTACCAAATTCTTACCATTCCCCAATTTTTTTTTCCTATTTACTCCCTGCTTCTTTTCTTCGTTGGTGCAAATAGAGGAACTTTAAAATATCTATTAAAAGTCTTTGCAAGCTAAACTTATTATTATATATAATGGTAAATTACAAAAATCGGCGTGATAAAAAATAATGGGTTAAATCCCCAATATTAAATTAAAAACTTTATATTTTTTATACGAATTTCATAAAATATTTACACCAAAATTTCAACAATATTTACACAAAAAATATTTTGTGTGGCAAACCAATATTGTAATAAATAAAACATATTTCCAAATTTATATTACTCCTCAATTTTCTCCATATACTTACAATCAGTGAGTGAACTCATTATATTTTATAATAAAATCCTTGCATACTCCATGAAACAATTATTCGTAACATTCTGTAAGAAATGTTATGTATAACTCAGCACATCGATCACCTACATTTCACTGCGAAAAAATATTACAAATTATAAGTAATTAGCAAAAATGAGTCATAAAACTTAACGATCATTAAAGGTTTATCAAAATATATAAAATGGCACAATTTATAAAAATTAAAATTTCCCACCTCACGTTTTATTTATAACATACCTGTGTTCCTACAATTCAATTGTAATTCTAATATTTTTAAACAGCTGAAATTATGAGAAAAAATATAAATATAATAATTTTACATTTTATAGTGTAAATTATTAGCATTCCATAGAAATAAGTCGTATAACGACACTGTAATTTTATGTGCATAATTTATTTATTATAAATACAATTTTCTTTGGGTGCTACCCTGTTATCAAATAATAACACAAGTAAAATATTACTTAACCACAGAAGATGCAAATACATTTCTCGGTATATTATCGTTCTATGTATATTTTTCTTGAACTTTATTCAAAATTATCACGATTTTTGTTTTAAGTGCATCAAAAGTCTACTGAAAAACGTAAATTTACTATATGTTTAAAATAAATTAACTAAATTATTTAATTCCTAATGGAATTACGTCATAAACTAGCAAATTCAATGAGCGATATGCTTCCGAAGTAAACAAACAGATATTTATTTTCGTATACTGTAACGACGCGACAGTGCATCGCTCAATGTAGAATACAGACTAAATATAACCTGTTTGTCTTTACGGGGTCATTGGCTCGCAAAACAATGAGGGAAATGCCCAGCCGGCACGAGTGCAAGCTTTAAGCGCAATAATTTAATTAAACATTATACTCATTTATTATGTAATCAATTCTGACCAAATTATATGAAAATTTGTTTTGAAAAAACATGTATTTATGCCATATTTATGTCCTCTCAAAGACAATACATGTTTTTACATATTTGATTACACAATTCTTATTTTTGTATTACCGTAGCCATGTCATGGTCTTTATGACGAATACCAAATTATTATTGCGCAATTAATATAGTTCTGAAACAACCGTTGTTAACAACACGTTTTAGCTTAAAAAAAATTGTTTTCAAATCAATAATTTTTTTATGACTTAATATATTTATTTTAAATATAGAGGAAACTTATTAACTTGAATTAATTTTGTATGTTTTTTATGCAACAATTAACGTTACGACTATTTTATATCGACCAGTACAAATTCACACCGTTTCAAGATAGCCAAATATGCACCTTTAAAAATAAAAAAGTAAATTTATAGTTAGTGTTACATATCTACATAATAAACAAAACTGTTTCTCTTTTTTAACGGAAAGCTTAAACATGAATTATACAACGACAGAAGTACATATTTAATGAAGACACTCGACAGCAGTCGGGCGACAGGAAACTACGTTATATTCACTTGCGGTATGTAGGTCATTTAACTATGTCACACATTTTGCTTCTCTGAATATTTTACCTGTTTGCAATGTTCTATGCAAATTTACAAACTTGTAAAGGAATATGTTATATAGGTTTTTTTAAGTCAAAATTTAATGTATTTAAAAATCTTAGTGTATAAATTTTTAAGAGTGCGGTAAATTTAGACTTGTTAACTACTTAATTTAGACTTGTTAGCTAATTAACTAATTAAAATGGTGTTTTTAAGTATTTAAATATGTTTGTTACTTAAACAAATAAACGGTAGATAATATTTGTATAACCGGATAGAATGAATAAATGTTAAATATTATTGCATCGCTAAATTAATGCCGTCTTTTATTATTCTTTAAATATTTTATTATCTCTCTTGACGTCATCTTTTTCTGTCACTTTTTCTTTATCTCTTTATAATTGTCTATCCATGGATGCATTAATTGTTTATGGCGCCTCTAGTCACTCACTCCTTTTTTTGTAAAATTACTCCCTTTTTTATATCGGAAATTTTCTTCTAATACTAGCTCCTCGAAATTTATTTTGAAATCTAAAATTATGCATATTTTATTTGGTTTAGAAACTTGAGTCAGAAAAGTGACATTCAAAACACTAGAATCAGTATTTTGTTGGTTTAATGTGATCACTTCTTTACGAGTAATAGATATACCTAACTCTTTATTTGAAACGTCAGTAACCATATTTTCTAATGCCCTTTGTCTTTTCCTATTGAAACGTTTTAAAAGTTGTATTTATGGGTTGTATTTATCTTTCGGTGTGACGTGACTATTAAATGGGTGAATCCTAGTTTTTTATACCCACTTTTGGTTATCTGGATTTATATCTTGCCACGTTTCGACAAAGATATGGGAAAACATGTTGCTTTGGCATTTTTATGTCTATATTGTGGCGCTTCCATGCTACTAATATTGCATCCATCTTACTTTTAAACAATTTGAATACTGCAACGTTAAGGGGCTGAAATAAGGCAGACGTATGTGGAGACAGCTAAAGGATCATCAACATTAGCATCTACGTGCGTAGAAGTCCGTCGTAGAAAAATATACAGTTTCCATCTTAAGGCCATGCCAATTTCCATCTAAAGATGGAAACTGGATATTTTTCTTGTAGCTATAGAAAATTGTTGACTTTATCCATTCCTTAGAATTTTCCACGTAAAATAGCTCAAAGTCATCGCTTTTGATCCGGAACATATCAAAGGTGAAATCTTTTTACCATTGGCACTCGCAGTTTTTAATAATGCGGTACATTATTTTCCGGTCCTGTAAGTAATTATGAAGCATGGTTTATTGATCGTACCAACTACTTTTGTTCTTATTGTATCCGGAAATATCAAAGTCAAATGTTTACTTTAAAAATATTGAAATCAGTCAATATATGTGCTGAAAATTTAAAATATTAAAAAATCACTAAGGGATCTGTCATTTTCTTTGTAACATATTCAACTGCTTGAAGTTTTTTAATAGGAACCTAATCTCTTTTAAAAATTTACAAATCAGAGTGGCCCTGGAATATTGTCTCGCAACATGTAATATTTGTTTTCGTCATAAACCGAATCCAACTTTTTCCATTATTCGAATAGTATTAGCCAACCGCTCTTCCTCGTTTCATGGATTACACTCTTCCTGATTTATAATATTCGTTAAGTTTGTGAAAAAGAGTAATTGTTGGGATATTATATTATTTGGCTACAACATATAATGTCAACTAACCATTTGTATGTCTTCAATAGCACTGTCTTTATATTCCTGCGTGTATGAAGTAGTTATTTTTCTAATATATTTACGCAGTATCGTTATTCTACAACATACATTAATCTTTAGTTTTCTTAAAGTTCTACTGTATCAAAAAATGATGTCTCTAAAATATTTTTTTTAAATTATATAATACGTATTTTGGCAGCACTTAAGATTGTTGAACACAAAATATTTTATTTCTTAGATTATTATCTACTTGTTTAAATAAGCAACCTTCTAACTCTGAACAACAACTTATATAGTATAATTTTAACTTTCTTGTTACACTTAACAAGAAATCTTTTTTTAAATTAAAATTTTATTTTATAGCTGGTGGAAGGTTTTAGCACGAGCGTGCGTGCGTGCGTTTATGCGTGCGTGTGTGCATGTTTTTGAGCGTGCTTTGTTTTGTCTATTGTAGATAGGTTAATTAATTCAGTTTTAAGATATTACAAATAAAATAATATAATGATATTACTACTTTGCACCGCTTCCGTACGAAGCTATGAAATTATTTTCAAAAGTCAAAAGTTTATTTACATATTAGGTACAATTACAAAAATTACATATTAGGTACAATTACATATTAGGTACAAATATATTGATTCATGCCAATTTATTTCACTAGAAAACGACTCACTTATGAATAACTTATTGCCATAATTACAAAATGTATTCTAAAATTCACTTCAGCAATGAGCGGCGTCATAGTTGTAGCCGCCACTTGTAATTTAATTGAACATGTCAATAATACAACAAAATAGGTTGTCGATAGTTTCCTTACTATATTTTTTAAATTCATAAAGTGATTTAGAAAAGCGACTGATTTCATTAACCTCAATATCAGGTTTCTTTGATTTATAAAGACTTAAATTACAGTGAGGAGCCCAAAACAAGTTGATGAGAGTTACGAAGCTTAATAACACATAACTTTAAATTTAATTTTTTTTAGACACGATATAATATATAAATGCATTTTTAATGTTCCAATAATTACAATTTTAAATCTGTAGAAACGTAAAAATATATAGATAAGTGGATACTGTTACATACGAGTGAAATTAATTCCTCGCCAAATTAAGCTGATAGCAAAGTAGAAAAATCACCGCAATCGTTAAAAGGAATACCTGTTGAAATCCGATTAAATATTGAAATCCCTGAAAAATTTTGGTGAATTTTTTATGACGAACTTAGAGATTGTAGAGTATTTTAACGTGAATTGGCATACATTTTTAATTTTATCGAAATTAGTGCACTAACTCTGCGAATTTATCATTTTAAACATTTTTACGTTGCATTAGTACGATAAAAATAACTGGCTAGCTACTAGGCACTTAGTAATTATACAAATATATAATTGATCTATGTACACCAATAAAATGCGCTAAGTGTTTTTAAATGGCATCATGAAATTTTCAACCAGATATACATTAGCGAAATGAGAATGGGAAAGCACATATGTGATAAAATTGCGGGCCATTTAATAATAAATTTGCAAGATCATTCTAACTCAACTCATAATTCGAGTTTTCAATGAAAGAATTACTCTACACAATTAAATGAAACTACGTGATGTAGTATTATTTCTACTATCTTTAATTTCTTTACCACGACCTAGGTTTCGTTGTATTACAACATCTTCAGGTGGGATATTAGCAAAGATAATCTGATAAAATGAAACAAGATCTTTGCTAATATCCCACCTGAAGATGTTGTAATACAACAAAACCTAGGTCGTGGTAAAGAAATTAAAGATAGTAGAAATAATACTACATCACGTAGTTTCATTTAATTGTGAATAATGAATTTCTACAAAATTAACGCCAAATATATTCAAGAATTACTCTAATAAAGATAAAAGTTTATTTAGTTTTTTATTTTTTGAAGAAAAGAAAGTACATAATATATTTTATTATAGTCTTTTCTGTCTTATTTTTTTATGCAACATATTATGAAATATGAAAATATCAAGTGAAATATTTTAATTTTATTTTCATATTACAACTGTAAAAATGTTTTAAAGCTTATATTTAAGGCTAATTTAATTACACTGATCACATTTTCTTGTACTTAATTATGTGTACATACAAAAATTTTATCGAGAAAATTATATTGTATAGGATAACAATAGAAAACTTATATATAGCACTAGTCGTGTTTTTCATATGTTGTATACGCGTTTATATGCCCGAATGAGATGGCAATAGAAAACGTTTTACTTTTTAAATATTACTTTTGAGTAGATATCATAGATATGCAGGTGCGATCGAGGGGAAATGCTGTACAGTAAATTAACTATATATCGAGCGTCGATATTATCGCTCGATATTTTTCATATCGATGGAGTGATAAATTTTGCCATCAGTTTTTTGCATTCATTATTAAAATAACTTATTAATAATACATTATTCAAAAACTATTATTACAAGCTGAACTTTGGCCATATCAATTATTGTAATCGATTTTAATTAGTAACAATTATGAAACTCTCATGATTATTGCCGTTGGCATTTGTAGTAAAACAAGACGTATTTAAAATCATGTGATACAAAATGAAGTAACCGCACGTTCTAGAGTAATTTATAAGTACCTTCACCTAATAAGTGAATGTATTTATTAATTATATGTGGACACTGAAGATAATACTGGATTTATTATTGAGATCTCAGGATGTCACCGGTTTTTATGGTCACTCACGTACGTTTCATAAATATAAATGATTTACAGGAAAAATAATAATTCTATTAAACTGTTAATTTTAACTTTTTCGATTAATTTTAATTGATTTCTTTGATTGACGCCGCATTGAACATTGTGGTGAAAATTATTATTAGCCACATTATTTCGTGTAGACTTCTGATCAAATTGCTTACTATTCTCAAAAGATTCTAAGTTTAATCATAAGGATGCGATTTCACTGGATTAAATTTAATGTTTTTGACAAACATTTTTGCCATATATTTTCTCTTTGTTGAGTTTAACTTTTTCGAATAATTTTAATTTATTTCGTTAGTTGTAGCCACATGTGATTGGCTATATAAGTTGGTGACTACTTGTGGTACTATTTGTAAAGGATTTTTAGGTCAATTTACCGGATTCAACTGAAATTTTTTATCAGATATTTTTTGTCAAATATTTCTTAAACTGAACGAGGGAACGTTAAGGGTTAATTAGGATGTATGAGTAGCACATCCTAATATAATTAAAGTAAATTAATTATCAAAATTTATAATTCCACATGCCATATAAACATCGATCTTTGATCACAATTATTATTGATTGACTATTTATGATTCCACATTCCGCATAAACATCGATCTTTGAATTTTTCCCTTTACTCGTTATATAAGATCTCCTGTTTATTGTTTATGCCTATTTTCCAGAATGTCGGTCGACTGGAATTAAGTACCTATGGGTTTTGATGATAAGCTATTAAGACAATTGAATGAAAAAATAGCCATATCTTTTTGTTACATGTACCAAACAACTTGAAACTTATAAAGCTATGTAAGACTACATGCTCAGTGCAAAATATTAATTTCAACTAGATGTATTAAGCGGTTTCTGAGAAAAATAATTTCAACAGACTAACGGACAGACAATTAAGGGATCCCATTAAAATACTTTTTTATTTTAAGGAACTGAACTTTAAGAGTTATATTTACATGTTATGTTATATTTACAAATACGATTGAAGTAATGGTTAATTTTTTTTCAAATTTAGGTTTTAAAGACACTCTAATTATTTGTTAATAACAAATAGTTTTAGGACATTGAAGTAGAGTCAATATTATACCGAAAAATCAGAACAATGAACATAATGTTTACTTAGAAATAGTGTGTATAAATATATTACAGAAGAATACAAATGTATCCCAATTTTCCTTCGCTATATTTAAAGTCAAACTATGCCATGCTATTTTAAGGAAGATACCGTTTTGTCGTCATAGCGACATAAAGAAGAAAATTAGATTAAGTATTCTGTGAGTTTATATTACTACAATTTTTGTACAGTAAGAAATAGTATCGAAAACATCTTTCATGTAATTGATTTATTTTTCAGAGACACCTAAGTTCTCAAATCATAATCTTCAAAACACTAAGATATATTTATGCTCTTTCAATGTATTTTAACGTTTCCTTACATATTCGGAGCAGATTCGTGAATTTTATACGACTAATGGAAATCCTATACGAGTAAATTAAATTAACGCTATTGGTTTTATTTCTTTCGACAAGATTTAAATTAGTATGATTATGTATATGGTATGCTTGATATAATTAATATATAATATGGTCGGTATGGTTCTAAGGTACTAGCGGAGATTTTAGATAACTTCAGATGAAATAAAATATTTATGGAGTGCATACAGATATTTTCGTCCGATCATTGAGGGATCTTATTAAAGTTCATTACGGTGAAAGCCCTCTGAACCTAGATAAATCATAAAGAAACCCTGTAACTTTTCTCGAAATAAGTTTGGTTTCAAGTTATTTGATTGGACGTGTAATTTTTTGATCCATGCCTATTTATTTTGTAATTTTTTTTTTTCATTTCTAATTTAAAAACTATAAACATAAGTACAAAATCAGAAGAAATGAAGAATGAGTCGAGAACCATGAGTAAAAAGTTCACGATTTTGAAAATAAATTTAAATATTATATTACCTTTATCAGGTATATTTATTTGTGACCGAGTTTAAAATCAAGTCAAATATTTATAGCAAGATATACGCAGCTGGCTAGTTTTCATACTTTGATTATGGATAGAGCAGGTTTTGTATTTTATTCCAAACTACCATATGTTCATATTACAGATTTTTCATCAAGTAACTTGACAAATATTTAATTTTTTAAGGACGTTAAAAGTTTTGTATTTTATGTTATTTCTTTAAGTCAGGAGAGGTTTTATTGTTAATTAAGTCAACTTTACGCGTTAAAATTTGTAATGAAGTAAAATTTAATTATTTATAACTCTATTATTATCTTGAAAACGGGTACCTTTTCCTTTTCTGATTGGTATTAGTTTATCATTATTTATAACAAACGTTTATATATATTTGAACGAAAGTTAATATAGTTTGTATTTCAAAATTGTCTTCGCACATGGAATATTCAATTCTTTATCTACATCATGGAATTTAGCAAAGCATAAACTATGTAAGACTGGAATGACGAATAGGCAATAGATAAAGAGCAATATCAACGCGTTTGAAAAATCACGGGGCTCATATCTTTGCATTATAAAATGGATGGCTGGGACGTGAATGGAAAAGAAACATAAGAGTAAGTACAAATATTCCATGTAAATGTAGTTTATGAAACTCATAAATTTTAGGCTTTTATTTTTTGAAGCAATATTAGTTTCATTGCCCTTCTCTATCTTTAGCATCCGAATTTGCAACTATACATATATATGAGTAGATATATATATATATATATATATATATATATATATATATATATATATATATATGTATTGATATTGGGAATAAATTTATAATCAGATTAAAAAAAAAATTCACACAGAAATCGTCTTCAAATTTAATTAAAGTTCGGTTTAAATTATATTTTATCTCAATTAATCTTTCTTTTCCTTCTTTTTATATACAATGATACATTATAAATTAGTACTGGGATTAAATAATACAAAGTGATCCAATCAGAACGGAACAAAGGACATGATGAGAAGATATGAATTAGGCGATAATAAGGAATGCCATGTAGCAAGAATATTCTGCACCAGGTTAAAACAATGATCGTGTATTTGACCCGAGACGAACTTAAAGTCGTGTCGATTTGATATTGGAAGATTTACGGAGAAATTTTGATTTGTACTGTAATATTTTAGGAGTGTTATAATTATTAAAATTGTTCATTAAAAGAAAACCGCGATAAATTTCACAACACATTTAAAGTTTTACGTAGAAATGAAGCAAGAGATTCAAAAAATACATCAGCTACTAAAAGTTCAGGAGATTGTAATTTGTTTGCTACTTCTCATGTTATGTCGGAATTAATTAAATGTAGAAAAAAAAACAAAATTTTATTTTATGCAACGATGATACCAAAAATTTCATGAAAAGATATTAGATTTTTAATTATATTAATGTATGCAAAAAGTTTAGAAATATCATTATTTCATAAAATGTTATTAAGATTCCTGGTTTCAGATGGAATTTATAAAATTAATTTCAAAATTTTGATCTATGAGTTACAAACTTCTGATTGTTGAACTGACAGATGTCTTGACGATGGTAATAAATATTTATCAATAAGTAACTAACTCAAAAACTGCAATTAACTACCTTTACCCAATGGATACGAAATTCAACAATATTTCATTAATTTATTTTATATATCAGTAAACATGATCCCTTACAGCATTGTTCAGAAAAGGTAATTTTTTATGACAGTAAACATATCCATGCAAAGCCATTTTATGCAAGACGTGAGGCAATTTAAATCTTTTTAATTGCTTTTGTGACGGCGCGAGCGATAAAGTAATTTAAGTAATTTTTAAGTAACTTTCAAGTTGAAACATATCGATTCCGAAAGTTGGCAGAAATTGACGGTGTAATAACAGCAAAATTTGATCACAAATATGATCTTTTGTCTGATACAGATGTGTTAAAAAATATGGGTGCGAACAAACTCTGCTACTAAACAAACAAATGAAGAAAAAATCAGTGACATAACTTTCGAAATTATTAAGTGACCACTTAATTACCTAAGAGTGCCCTAGAATATTCTTAATTTTTCAGGAAAAAGTTCTTTTTTGTATATTTTGCAGTTTTAAAGACACTATTCATAAAGGTTTTTTCTCTTTCTTGAAATCTTATATCCTGTTAAATTGTTCAAGATAGCCTTTCGCGTGTATTTCACGGCAGTGCGAATAAAAAATAAATTATTTTCTTTATTGAAGTATATCAATTATATAAACATGTACAGACACGCACGCACAAGGTATACTTTTAAAAATAATACTCTATATTTTTATTAGTTTTCTTGTAAAGCTATCACGTCATAATTTATAATGATTTAACGGCATAGACATTTTTCTTATGATATTTTTAAAAATCATATATTTTTGAGTGTCCGTATATGAAAATAAATGTTTCGGTTAAGAAATATAATTTCAAATATTTATTGTCTATAAATGCATAAAATTTCATATTCTCTTAAGTTAATTAAATCATAAAATTTTACATTCCATAAAATTATAACCCGCAGTTAGAGCAAAAAAGCCAAAAACATTGTTGTACACATTTCTATTTCATCCAAAAGCGATTGAAAAAAAAATTTACGTGTATGTGTAAACAATACACGATTAGAATAAATATTTTACCAATTTTTAAAATGGAATGCGCCATCCTGTTTTTCTTCTAAACTATACGAAATAATATTTAAGAGACCACCTCACAATTTTCAATAATTATTATTTCTGAGCTTTAACATATGCATCCAAATCTTACATAGACTATCTAATATAGTATACAAAAAACCTTCCATGAACACATTTTCCAATCGTTCTTTTTTCATATAAAGATGATCCACGTGGATATATTAAACAAAACAAAACCTGTGAAGCACGAGTGTACCTCACAATACGTTTTGTACACATTTAGGTATTTATAAATATTTAATGGTAAATAATATTTCTATTAAACTATTAACAAAATTTTAATTTTTCAGAACAAAAATATATTATCTACTGTATCTTTCATAGGCGCACATTTTAAAAAAAAAAATTTTTATGTAATTTAACAACAAATTAGAGATTTTCGGAACAGAGAACATACTTCTTGCTTCTTGCTAAGTTTCATAATTTTTGGTCAACCGGAAGTACCCTATAGGTTGTGATTTATTTGCGAGTGTCAAAATGTGCGGCATAAATGTCGTACTTTTAGGCTTCTTCTTGATTGCTTTGATTTAGAACATGGCCCTAACAACCACTGGACGTGTAATAAAACAAATTTACTAAGAAAAAAAATAGTGTCAAAATTTGAGGTGCATGAGGGGATAGTCTTCACTTCTGATTGGCTAACGCGGTGTACACATTTTGTTGTAATTGGCCAGCGGACGCGCCAACACATGTTGGGTAAATTATAAATGTTGGAATTGTGGCAATATCGGTAAACTATTTTTCGATAGCGCTCATTTACCGAGCTACGTACTATCGCAATATTTTAATAATTTATTAATTTTTTAGCAACTTTAATATTAAAATACCAACATTTACATGAACAATCTAAATTGGATGAGCACTGTATCGTCTTTTACTTATATTTGGTATTAAGTGCAAAATATAAAAAAATTTCGTCATCAAAAAATTGCGTGGACTAATATTGTAGAGTATCGAACGTACCGAAGATAAAATTTGTCCAATGTACAGGCAAAACTAAATCATACAAATCTAAGTATAATTCAAGTAAAAAAATCACGTAATGAATAATGAAAAAAATAGGTAGAAAATGGATCAATTTTTGACGAATAAACATTCTTTATTAGAAAGTATAAATCGTTCTAAGAAATACTTTATGGATATAAATTATTTTCTAATACATTAGTATCTAAACCTATTATTGCATTTTAGTGACTCAATAGTTAAATGCATTTATCTAAGGTACATAATTGAAAATGTATGTAATCTTCATAATGTAAAATATAAATATTCTATTATATATCTGTAAATTTTAATACACTCTTGGACTCAGTTATTAAACAAGTAAAAGTTTTTAATACTATTCAAATTACGGTGTAGGTAACTACTAATAATATGCATATGCGGGAACCATATTTTTTAAAATGTAGATACTATTAACGTGTTGTCATCAGTCGTAGTCATAATATTATGCAATACTAATAAACAAGACATACCGTGACATGTGGAAAGTACATTATATATAACTTTAGTATGAAGACACGCATCTTGCATTTCTTTCTTAGTTCATGATTTAAATTATTGGTAAATATTAATGATTTAAATTATTGGTAAATTTAAATTATTGTAAAACTGCCCTCACTTGTGAAATTTTATGTCAGGTTTCGAATTCCAAAACACATTTGTAATACTTTACATCGCAATGTACTGTTGAAGCTCTAAATTTAGATACACATTAATTATATTTAATCGTGTTAATATTTGATGTGAAATTGAAGTAAAATTTCTTTAACATATTTTTCTTATTCTTCGTATTCGAACTAATTTTTAAATATAAAAATTGCGAATACCGTTTTCCTTGGCGGAATATTTTAATACGGCGCCAGAAAAAAGTGCGTAAAAATTAATTAATCTGAGATCAAGAGGAAATACGGCGTGAAATATATAACTAGTGCTTTTTAAGAATCTTGATTACCTTCGTACGACCATGAACACGCGCTTAAATTTATTAGACCTTATTTTAAATGTTTACTGCAAAGACATATATTTGTCGGCTAACATTTTAACACACACGTATATATATATATATATATATATATATATATATATATATATATATATATATATCTTACAAGAAAGTTCAGCAAATAATATAAGTGTAGAAGATGGTCAGCTTGACTTCGGATCAAAAGCTTTTAATTCTATGTAACAAAAAGTAGAAACGGTTTTAAAATGATTTCATACATTTCTTTGTTATAAAGTGTCTTGGTAAAGAATGTCCAAGTGCGGATACCAAAATGATTTCTTGAGTATTTTGGTTTATAAACTAATATAACTACTGATTCCAATGACGAAATGAAAAGTATGGAATATCCATTAGACGGTAATTCCTTAAAGTTTACTTTAATTATTTATGGAGGTAAAATTAGTGTCAAACCTGATGCGATTGATCTAAATGTTTATGACATTAAATTCAAAATTAAATATTTCATAGTTTTATAATTCTATTTACAAAATTGTTTGCACTTTATATACATAGATGCAAGCTGATACACGACTTCGTTGGCATGGAATTAAGAAAAGCTAAACTGAACGAGATGTAGTTGTGGAGCAATGTCGTTTCTTAATGTTTACCGTATCCACAGGATTTTCCCAAAATCCTTATGGGTTCTTAGCGATTGCTTGGTTCATAAAGGCTCTCTTTGTTTTAGATTTTAGCCCGATACGTCCCGTGATTTAAACTGAAAGAAACCCAAAACACTAGATTGAATTTCCATAAAAAAGTGTGATCTGTATATTTGGTAAATAAATCTACTTTGCAATTGACCGATTTTTAATGTCAAATTTTAATCGTTTAAAAGAAAGACTCCCTAAAAATATTGAATATAAGCAGACTTGTGTAACTTTTAGTATTCGAATTTTTTGTTATCATTTTATATATGCATGAATGATTTTAATTAATGAAAGTACATATTGAAAAGTACTTCATGTCATTTTCAAAGATATTAAATGTTTATAACATTATTATAGTTACATTCTAAGTGTATCTAGTATTTTAGAATGGTATTATGAATATATTATAATTTACTTACATATAATAATAAAAATAATGTGAGAATTGCAGTTGGAAAAATTGTTCTTCATTTATTTTCGTTTATATTAAAGCAGTCATTGATAGAATACTTCGATATATTTTGTGAATAACCAGTTTTTTTTGGAAATCTATGCAAGTAATAAAACCAGTAATGATTAACATTCCATATAGTTATCCAAGCGACAAACTTTTCTCTTCAAAACTACCTTTTATTTTTAAATTACTTTTATGGTCCCTTTCCAAATTGCTATGACTAAACTTTTAATAGTAAATATACAAAATTCCCTGAATACATTTTGGACAAGCAATAAGAACATCGTTATAATGTGATTTCAAAATTTTTACGTTTCGTTTACAATTGCAATAATTTTTGTTGGTAAAATATTGGCACTAAATTTACATCTCACTAATGTCGTAAAAAGTACATGTCAGTTTCTATTATAAGTAATTAATACTTAAAAAAAGAAATAAAAGATGTAATAATATAAATGTTATATACTCACGAATAAAATATTTTCATCTTTTTCCAAACGTAATGTCCCACTATGTCTTCTGCATCGATTAATTGCACAATTTAGCTATTTCTGACACAATACGTTCGCGATTGTGATCTATATGCAACTGACGTATTCGTTTTTCAAAAAGAACACACATGCCTGATTTTACCAACGCACGACTTGTGGGGTTTTCCAAGTATCGCACGTCCAGTGGCTATTAGGTCTATGACTTAGAAGCTTAATTTTTTTTACATATCAAAGGTATCGTAGACTTAAATATTTCATATTAATTACAACTTGATGCTTCCTCGTGTTATTGAAAAAAATAGTCCTAATAAACCGAAAAATGGACAGTAAGTGATTCTATAAAGGTTTCTTTTTTTCCTTTTGAGGTAGGGGCCTCTAAAACATTTTAAAAAGCCGTCTTATTATCCTTTCGAAACTATACTTAATTTATTCATCTAACATTCTCTGAGAAATGTTTTCAGTGATATATGCAGGTTCTTTAGATTCGAATATCGAAGGTTAACATTTTTCTATTCTGTTTTCATCCACATATACATTTCATTAAATAACTTAAAACTTCACGAAATTCTTAACAATAAATATAAAAAATAACTTTATTGATAGTAACTGCTATGTTTTAAACAATAGTCAGTGTTTAGTTGACAACCGTCAAATATAACAAAACATTCGAGACCTGAGTTCTTAACCTTCTATGTCATTTGTTAGAGAATGTATAGCAGTGAATTGTCTTCGGTTAATTATGAAGTTTTAGTTGTTGCGAATGAAGTAAAATTTTCTCTTTTAAGTTATATAACCTATGCTATTCCAGTTTCTTTATTAATACTATATTTTCTTCCATTTTATAAAATACTTATATAATAAAATATATATTTTATATGCTGCAATTGAGGATTACGTATGTGTATAAAGATTGTCTGAGTGACTTAATTTTTAAATCTTTTTGACAAAGCTAAGTTATTATTTTCAGTTACATAACAATAAACCTTGTATATTTTTGGCTTGATTTAATCCTAATTATATTATTAGACTTATTAACTTTATTCACTTACGTTCATAATTATTCTGCATTTTAATATTTTATCTATACATATAATAAAATTGTTACAGAATGAATTCTGTATATAGAAAATATTTTTAAAACAGTAATTGATTTAGCGTACGTAATGGTAGTAAAAGCCAGAAAACCTGTTTTTTGGATCTCTGTTTCTCTGTCTGTATGTTAATTTCACGCAAAATCTACTATTTCGACGAAATTTGATGTATTTTGACGAAACTTGGTATGATAATAATTTATATCCAGGATCAACATGTGAGAGATGGGCATGGGCACAGCTAGTATTATAGTCGAACGTACGCTTATATCTTATGTATGTACTGAATAAATTATTATATTCATTTAGTTAATTTTATTGTTTTTCTTTCTTTCCTGGGCTTTTTTCTTGTTCTAATTAAAATAATGTGGAGAAGTAATTTTATTTAACACAATTGTTTTACTATTTTCATTATTTTATTATTAATTATATCTCCATGCGGAGTATCATTGGTTCGTATTTTATCCATGACTTTAAAAATGAATATAAGCAGCTAAATATTCGATTTCATTCATAAGTCCTAGTTAAAATATGGCTTTTATATTGATTATAACTTTTAATTTTTTTTTCCCAAATATACTTTTTACAAATATTTCGTATAAAAGATGATGGATCTTTATTGACACTTAGAAATCTTTACAAAATGTAAATTTGTAAATTTCTAAATGTGTAAATTTCTTTAAAACGAAAAATTTATTAAGAAACTAGCTATGATCGCTTTTTTTCTTAACGTTTTTTTGGAACTATCAATAGTTTTTCCGTGTTTTTCTTTCTTTTCTGTCCTAGAACTCTATGATCATCATGTTTACTTGAATACTAATAGATGGCGTTGGCAGCCACATCTATTCAGTCGGTTCTGTTTTTAGTGCGCAAGACGAACTTAAGCTAAAGATTTACGTATCTTTTCTATTCGTGAACCAATTGAAATAAAACCAAAACGTGAGCCCAAGCTAATCATAACACATCACTGAAAACCGCCTCCAAATCAGTTCAGTTGTTGCTGAGATTAGCGTGCACAACCAAGTTTTGCGCATACAAACAGATAAATAGACAAAAATTCTAGAAAACTATTGTTTTAAGCTTAGTAGCATATCTTTAGAAGGTAGCATTGGTTTACTTAAAAATATTCAATGTACGGACTCAGTTTTATTACGATTTTATTATACGTGTAGATAAAAGATATTACCTCCATTATGCCTATTTAAAACATTTGATGCTTATGGGTAAAACAGGAAAAGAGGATACTTTATTACAATGGATTTACTTCTATTATAATACTCATAAACCATTAGACCATTTTTTCAATATTAATATTTATATTTAGGAACTTATGACACGAGATTATATCAGAAAAATCAAACTATATTACGAGATAAGTAAAAATGTCTGCCAGGGTATGGAATAATTCATTATAATAATATACGGTCTGATAAAACAGAAGGACTTGAAAGGCTTGGGCAATTTTTAAAAATAATATTTAAAAATAACTTTTGAAAAAAATACAAATCATCTCTTTTACCACATTTTACTTTACATAAACGTTTGTGCATCATATAATGTTTTCTACGAAGTATCCTTAAAATTAATTTACAACTCTTGAAAGCAGATAAAATGCGTTGCTCGAATAAATAATGTACAACTTATATTAGTTAATTCATCACAAGTACATAATATTGGTATGGGCTTTAATGGCTATGTGAATTAATGCCTATTTTTGCATTATCACTTATTGGTTAGGTTAAATACAATCAGTTTGAAGTTACACCAGTCACTGCTGAAACTGCGAAAACTCAATGCTACGTAATTAGTTTTTAACCAATAAAGTTAAATAATAGTAGAATAATTATAATTAAGGACAATAAAAACTAACCTTCAACGTCGCAGCAATAATATTTAAGTTATCTTTTAAACGGAAAATTCTATATTCATCTTTTCCTGTCAGCAAACCAAATTAGAAATGAAACAATAAAATAAATTAATATGACTTATATGGTAATTTAGACACTTCTGAACATAAAATGTTGTTTCATTTCACTGAGCCCAGTTTAATATATTCATGACACTTGCTACAGAGGTATCTTAATAACTGTTCAGAGAGCACTAAATTATATGTTATAATTGATATTATACATTTCTTAAACCTCGCTTTACTCTGTTTCTTAAATATTTTCGCTGTATGATGTAAGTAACGCACAGAGTAAGTAAATTAAATCACCTAATAAGACCCATAAATAATTTTTAAAAGCTGTAAAAGCTATTAAATTATTAATTAAACGAGTACCTTCTTAACATGAAACGTAATTATTTTGGGCAAATATGACAAATTCCGCCCTTAATTTTGAGAAACTTATTCGGTATAAGCGACGTGATATCTCATTCATTTAAAGCATGATATTATTTGAAACATATAAATATAAGTATTTTTTTGTTATTTGTGTATACTTTGATAACAACAAAACAATTTTAAAAGAGATTATGTTTCACAAAGGCTTGTTTTGTATATTATAATAGTATATATAAAATGTAATAAAATATTTTCACCAAAATCTTGATTGAATTTCATATTTCATTGTCAATCTATTTACCAATACATCCTTTGAAAGCTAATTTACATTCAGATTAATATTAAAGTTTAATTCATGTATAATATTTCTGAAAATGAATGAGTATGAAGAAAAAATATAAAAATATTAGAAGAAATTGGAGGTATTTAATGAGGTGTTTTAATAGATTTTTTGACATGATTTCTTCTCAAATAATCGTATTCGTTGGACATTAACAGATTAATAGGGCGTAATATATCAATCCAGGAGCGAACACTCCAATATAAAAAACGTAAAAGCGTTTTTCAAATTGATGGTCATTTTCACCTTACATTTTTGTTAAATATATTAAGATCCTTATTTGTACTACCTTAATCTCGTACTGGTTCTTCAAAGCGATTGCTACCATTTTTTATTTCATTATTTCTATTCAAATTATTTGACGAATTACACTTTTAAATTAAAGTACGGTCGATTTTGGGAAAGGCTCACCATATTGGCATGATCATGGTACATAATTTCAATTAAATAATGAAACTTCGTACACAAATAAAGCAAGAAGCTAGAGGAAAGAAAGAGCAGGTATAATATTCAATATCCATTGAATACAAAATATCAACGTAAACGTACGTTGTCACTATGATTCCTACATGGTTAAAAAACTAAAAGCTTAAACTTAATTCCTCCATCATATAACTAAAATTAAATTAAAATATGTCAATATATTTGCACGAAATAAAAAAAGATTTGCGTTTAACAAATTTTTGTTTTTTAAGTTTTTCAGAATAAAATTTATTCCTATAATAGCCTAATGGGAAGAATGTTGGAGAATATTCCCATTTTATTTTAAAAAGCGGAATTTCCATCAAATTCCTAATAATAAATAGAATTTATTTCATATCGTGTTGAATATATATGACAGGAAGGAAATTTCTTGAGTTATCTGTGATGGGGCCGAGAAGGTTACGATTTTCATGCGTCTTCAATATCTTGAATAAAATGTGTTTGATGCCAATCCCATTATTTTAAAATACGAATTAATGACTGAAAATGAAATTTCATTGTATGTTTGTGATTTAACCTTAATAGTCGTCTCACGTGAAAAATTAAATCAATTTCGATAGTAAAGTGTTTAATATCTATTACATATAAAAAAATTAAATAAATAAAAAACAGTACATGAAAAATTAAACTATTTAAATGTGATATCATTAATTTGAAAAACACAAATTATCCTTGTAAATAAGACGATATGGTTACACAAGATCATATAGAAACTAACAGTAGACGGTGCACAAATATATAAATATGCCAGCAAAACGTAATTGTTAACTTTGTTGTATTGTATGGCGCGACGCAACTTCCAAAAATTTATTTAAATTATTTAAATACAACTTCTTACTTCTCTGCCTATTTCTATTATATATATATATATATATATATATATATATATATATATATATATATATATATATATATATATATTACATATATATATATATATATATATATATATATATATACATTGTTTTTTTAAACATAATTACTATTAATAAGTCAAAATAGTTGATGAATCTCCCTTTAAATATTTAAAAACAGCGCTAATATGTAGTTACAGCCGACCTGCATAGCGCACAAAAGTTTTCCCTATCTTAAGAGAACGCCTATATGCTAAATAAGTAGAGATCACGCTACATAGCGCACGAGACCCACGTTTAATGAAGACATTCGTCAAGCGTTGCCCGACACAATATTTGACGATGTTCACACGCGATGTTATTTAGATAACCATACTAAGTCATTAGTTGTTTTCGACATTATTTATACAAATTAATATACTATGTTATATTCGTAAGGAGATTTCATGTTCATTATCTTTTTAAAGATAATGAACATGAAATTTTGAAAATTTAATTGATGGCATTTATTGACACGTAGAAATAATCTTTTCCATTTACTTATGAGTTATATTTAAAATTATTGACATAACAATTAAGAAAAAAGAAAGGAGATAATCGAAACAAATAAAGCGATTGTGAAATAATATTAACATGTATAATTTTTCCCAACGAATTTAATGTCAAAATTTTTTATAACATACGTCCCTATTTTTACATAAGCGTGTCACATGAAAAAATGTACCAAAAGTTTCATACCAGGGAATAAATTGTTCAACATAACATTGCTACTCATTACTATAAAATATTTTATGGTATTGTTCTGTTGTTAAGAAAAGGTCAGTGGATTAAACTATAGGCCCATAATAACAATGGCCATGTAGTATTTGCATTTATTGTAGATATTATGGAAATAACACTTTTATTCACTTTTGAAAAAATAGAGATATGAATAAAATGCAGTACATATTGATTTTTTTAAATTATTATTGTTCTAAAATTATTATCATGTTGTATTTCCACTTATATAACATTTACACTTATGTAAGACAAAAATATTTAGTTTAATGAAAGAAAAAAGATGAAAGTTGTGATGGTAAAATAAAACCACAGAATGAACACCACTCAAACTTAAAATCAACTACCAATCAATAACAAATTTAATTTATAGTTCGAAATTTGAGCATTTCTTATTTATGAATTTTATAAGTACCGGTTGACCTGAAATTATTGATGTGAAACGTCTATAGGCGCAGGTATAAACCGGATCGTTGGCGTGGCGACGTTTGCCGTGGCGACGGGTCGCCACTCTATACTAAGGTATATATATATATATATATATATATAGTCTATATGTAGTAGAGTGTACGGTATGGCGACGTGTCGCCATGCGCAACCGACTACGCGACCCCCTCCTCACTCAGTTCGACGCTGTTGTTTACTACGGTACAAATAACCTGTGCTTTATTATTTTTGTATTAGTTGTAAATAAATGTTTATTAAATAAAGTCACCATTTTCTGTAAGAAATTCGTAATACTTTTTTTTTTCATTGTGCTATATTTAGTTCCTGTAATAATCTTGTCTTTTATGCATATTACTTGTACGAACACGATGTTTCACATCTGCCAGGCGTCCCGTGAC
Organism: Druceiella hillmani; assembly: GCA_039881145.1. Taxonomy (NCBI): domain Eukaryota; kingdom Metazoa; phylum Arthropoda; class Insecta; order Lepidoptera; family Hepialidae; genus Druceiella; species Druceiella hillmani. Next base: position 6,145,183 of record JAYKKI010000106.1, on the reverse strand, counting down.
GGCTCATTTCTTTTCCTCTACACTGTCGATGTTATTACCATAAATGCAAATTTGATGATATTTATCCTTATGTAAACATATATTTGAAGGACTTAGAGTTTCATATCAAGTCAAAACTGGGAAAAAATTTCATTCGAAAGTATATAGACTCTACCTTAGATATGTAGACTACCTTTTTTATTTTTTGAAAATACTCAGTGATCTAAAGAAAATTAATTTTTCTTCAAATCGTTGTCTTATTTTTCTACTTTCGAAAAATTCCTTAGCTAAAGTTTTTAACTTTACTATGAGATTGACACCTAAATACGTATATAAAAACAAAGATGTTTTAAAAAAAATTATGGGTGTTAGCTCCGACGATTTAATGTAATTGTCTTGAAATATATAAAAATAGGTAACACTGAATAATAATATAAATATCAATATCATTAAATGTAAAATTCTTTAATAGAAAAATACTGACAATGTAATTATTTTCAAGTAAAACACAAATGAACGAGATCAAATTTATACAACCAAATTAAAAACGTTTAGTAACGTCGGACTAAGAAGTTAAAATTAAAAGAGACAGTTTAATTTTGTAGGATAGAAGACACCGAATATTCAGACAAATGACATTTAATGATTACAGTTTAAAAATTCTATTACTGAAATTCAATCTGACTAGCAACATGATTACCTTTAGCTATAGCTAGAATATCTTAATGTGCATCAAAACTAGTTTGCGTTTAATGGTCACTTTGCCTATAACCCGAATGTTAAAGTGTGCACTTAATTACTTAGGGCTAGATGACATAAGACAGTGACTATTTTAATTCAGGAACTTATCAACACATATTTATTTTTAATATTTGTAATTTATTGTATTCTGGCAAATTGAATTCATGTACAGATGATGACAGAAGCTACATTAAGTAAAAATTCTGTTATTGAAACGCAACATATGGTTCAATTTGCCCAAAGCTAAAACAAAAACGTACGTTTAATTAGTTTGAACTAGATAATACAAACCATTCTTTCATAGGGTTTCAATATGAAAATCCTGTTTTATTGATTAATACACCATTTCATTGAACATTTGTTTTACCAATCTCTTACCAAATAGTAATGTATGCTTATATACCCTTATTAACAAAGCTTGACAACGTAAATACGATTTTAACAATTAGTAAATAATTTCCACCATTTTTGGGTAAGATCAAAAATATAAACATTAACATTTTTAGCTTTGATATGTTTTAAACAACGCGCTACACTGCCTATCTACACACAACAATATAATGACTATGTGATTTAATATAGAAAATTTAACTGTATCTTATTATTATTTAACTGTATCTAACTTCTTTACTTCTTGACTTGACTTAACAAAATTTTATTGCGGATTTCATGGAGCTCATCTTCTTTCGTTGTCTCAGTTCTACTTCATGCCTCATGCAATGTCTTTTTAATTCTTTCGTCTGAAGTAACTGCTGTTGACTGCCGGTGATCCGGATACTGGCTGGTAGTGCGTCGCCTGTATACATTTCAAATAAATCAACATAAAACTTTCGATACCCCGTTTCCATATAACCAGTTTCTGAAAACACAAAAGTTTATTGTTCACTTATTTACCTCGATTATATTACACACGTTGTTTATCTCGATTGAATTGCTGGACAAAATCGTTTGATTCCACAATTAGCCCTGGCACTATTAAGAAAAAGACGGGGTCAATTTGGATGTCGCTAATCGCACCTCCACGGCCGTGGGCCACCCGCTACTGCCTTTTATTTGCAAACTCTCTTCTCTACTTGGCTTTTATATTAAACCAAATGCGGCACAGTTAACTTCCTTTTACCTAAAGAAACAAATAAAATAAACATGTCTTAAACACATTATTTGAAGAAAATAAATTACAAACAAAAAAATTAATTCTGTTTTCATCAAAGAAATTAATTCCGACTTCATCTTGGATGACAGTAGAGATCTTATGAAATTCAACTACAGAGATTTAATTTGTCATCACTAGCTACACGGAGAAAAAACGCATATATATTATATTTATATACAATCATACATTTGCATGTTGATTGTCCCTATCTCCTCTCTCTACTCTACATCAAAACTCTACACAGGTCAGTTTTGATGTAGACTAGATGGAAAAAAGGATGTCAAAATATTTTGAATAAAAACTCAAATCGTTAATTAAAATTAGCCAATGTCGAGGTGGAACACATGAATTTGCTCCACATGTTTTAACGTCAGCGTTGGTGTCGCACGTTGAGTCGTACGCACGATGCGAGATACTCATAGATGTCAACTTAAACATTCCGTTTCTAAATATAATCTGCAAATAATGAAAATAACTGCTTAGATGAGAATACCATGAGCCATTTTAAATGTTAATTGAAAAATTATATACTTATAAATTTTACCTGCATTTCAAAAGTAAACCCAACTTGTTGAAAATATGGCACTACTATTAAAAAAAAGATATAAACAACTCTTACTATTAATAAAATAATCGGACTTTCTCAGATTTGTAATGCTTTAAGTGCCTAAAAATAATTACCTATTCTAGGCGTGCGAAAATAAAAATTCAAAAAAATGGAGATTAAAAAAAAGTACTTCAAAAAAATTGGAGATTCTCAATTCGAATAATTTTCATTATTCTTTTTCTGTTTTCAAAGGAAATTATTTCAAATAAGTTCTATATAAACATAACCAGGACTTGATAAAGGACACCGGAGATATCCTAAGAAACTTCTTAATGAATAAGGGTATAGATCCATCGAAAAAATAATAAAAGACGATGCTTCAAGGAAGGCGGCAAAATAGCCTACACAGGTCAACAGCATCATTTACACCTTCTTAATTTATAGAAAGTACAAACAAACTACGTCCCCGATTTCCCAGAAGTTTGAGCGAAGTAAAGCAATATTTTTCTTCGATAAGACATGCGGTCCAATCGAGGAGATATATTGCTCTACTTCTTGCAATAGAATAGCGTACATGAAACATTCAAGGAATTTATTCTTCTACAAACATTTTAATTTATGTGTTCTCGCATCATAAATTAATTTGTATAAGATCAGATTGTAAAAACAGCAAACCGGACCCATAAAAAAGCGTCTACTGAAGTTCTTAAGGAAGTACACAAATTAAAATCTAATCTCTTTGAAGACACTTGAAGCTTGCTTAAATAAAATGCATATTCGCAAGGCCCGTTGATATAAATAGCAAAGAATGCAAAAACTTCTCAATTAGCAAGAAAACAGGTACGTAGAAATATGTGCATATTCTAACCTAACCCAATGAAATCTAACCTAATACAAAATAACAGAACCTAACCTTACTTTACTTTATCTAACCTGACCCAATCTAACTCAAACCCATCCTAACCCAATGTTAACCAATAAAACCCAACCTGACCTAATCCAGCATAACCCAACCTGACCCAACATAATCCAAAGTAACCAAACATAATCCGACATAATCCAACCTAACCTGATTTAAATTATGCTAACCCGTACTAAACAAACCTAATCAAATCGTAAGCAACCTTGCAAAATCTAACCCATACATACCCAGTCTAATGCGATCTAACCCAATCTAACCAAAAACTTATTTTATTAAAAAAAAACATAAACAAAATCTATAACGTATTGGATGGAAAGGATATATTTCTTCTTATTACATTCATGACCAACCAGATCCCAAAGATGTTTTGAGAATTAATATTTAGGATTATTTTTATTAAACAGCTTGAAAAATTCCAAAAAAAACATCTTAGCTTAAATCTTAAGCCGAATCGCTTTAATAATCGTGACCATTTTATTCATATAATTTAAGACCACGCGCTCAATCTCACTACCTGAATGCCGATAATTGAATTTAAATTTTTTTGGAAACCTTTGGTAAAATAATGCTTTCACCTTCTAATACCTTCATCATTTCTATGAAGTATAATTAAATTTCAAATTTAGTAGTTTAAAAAAAACAAATAGTTAGAAAAATGTAATCCTACCTAATGGAAACAAAAAAAACATGGACTGCCAAGATAAGTTAAAATTTCAAATTGTGAAATAACAATGTTTTACTTTAATTTTAAAATTAATTATAGCATCAAAAAGTAAAACTTCGTAATTGGTAAATTAAAATGATTAACATCAGTCTGATTTTCCCATTTATCGGCGCTCCGGGATATCTACGGTGTGTTGGGATAAAACCTAAATGAAATAATGATTAATAAGTGTATATTAATCATTATTTCAGTTAGGTTTTATTCCAATACAAAATTTAAATAAAACCTAACTGAAATAATGATGAATATACACTTACATTATTTATACATAGTATTTGTATTTACCTAAATATCAATGAACTTAATTTAATATTTAAAATTAAGTTGTCATGTTTTAATTTTTTGCATCAACATATTTGAAAAACGCAAAACTTTCCTTACATAATTAATATATTTAGTACTCATTGTTGTAGAGTACAGTGATCCTACAATTAAAAATAATCAAACTAAAACTCAAACCAAACACTGTACAATATACACACATTGAACTTTCCACGTAATCAATTTAACTTTACTTTTATATATATATATATATATATATATATATATATATATATATATATATTATAATATGTTTGCATATATTTGCACGTTTTTCAGTTTATAGCTGAAAACTTAATACCTAATATTTTGGAAAAGAAATATTCAGACCCTTATAACTCGCTCTTACTCATGATAGTTCGCATTATGTACGGAATTTAAAAGAAAAATTAAAATACTCAATTTGTCGTCCTTAATCTTTCCAAATAATATGTTCTATTACTGTACCAAATCTCAAGCTACAACATGAAGTAATTTACAGCTAGTAGGCTACGACATCAGGTAAATTTACTTTTATAATTATATTAATGAATAATGTTACGTATATCAATCTTAAAGTTAACTTAACAATATTTACAAAGGTCTTCGCGCGCATAAAGAAGTAATAAAAGTATCTTTTATCTTTTTTTTTTCATTTATTTTAGACATTATATCTAAACACATATTTCTTGGAACTACCCGAAATATATCAAAATCTATATAGACGTATATGTGTCTTGTTTCACGTATTTCAATTTTATAATCTGAAAGATGAAACGTCAAAAATTTTGGCACTGAATTTAATGGAAATTAGCTACAACTAAATGATATCACTAACATTAATTTATATAGTTTTTTACATTAGCAAAAGTGTAATTAAAAAAATATGCTAATCCTTCCCTCTATCCCATATCTCCTAAATTTAAAAGCCAATTCATTTTAAATTATTTTAGTAAAATGTTACAGGATTAAAGAAAAATGTCTGAAACTAAGATTTTGAAAGAAAAAAACTTACCGCACATAAATTTTGACAAACATACACCCCAAAAATAACTATAGATCAAGTTCATATAGTATTGATGGGTTGACTTGTTCTCTTGTACATTTTTTTGCTGCTTTTTTTTGCAGTTTACACTGGTGAATTATAGTTTCTTTTACGTTGATTAGTATAAATTACAGCAGTGTTATGATATATAGTGTATATTAAAATTGAGAAAAAGGAAACAAAGAAAATTTTTATTAATTCTTATGGGACTAAATATGTAGCAACTTGAAAAACATTCTATGAATAAGTTCTTACATGCAGTAGAAGTTCAAAGATAATAAAGGCTTCATAAATAAGAAAAGTACTTTTAATGAAAAACTGGAACCGCCTTTTGACCTCCCATTCAGAGGTAATATCAGAGTTTACTATTAAATAAATTCGAACGCCGCCCGGCACGGTCGCAGATCTCATATGGGAAGGGCTAATAGGACTCATTACGTTGTAAACGAAATAAACCGAGATTCAGTGCTGACTTTGTCTTATTACCCTTAATAATAAATGTCTTCTCCAACTTTTCTAAAATAAAGATTCACATAGCTGTATTATTCGTTAGTTACTTTAGTTTTAATAGTTGTTTAGTTTTATATCCAGATATCTACAAATTATTTATTGAATTTCTATTAACTTTTTATTTTGCATTAATAATTTATGGACAAGATTACACTCTTGCCAGTCATACATATAACATTATATTAGAAGAAGTTTTTAATTTATATCTTCAGTAATTTATTTTGATATTGTTACTTTTTTTAAATTGAATCTTTGATTGCAATACTATTGATTCAGTTCAAGTATTTCTTACGTTTATCGCTACAGTAATTTCGTGAATAGATGCAGACTAAATAAACTATTGAGAAATATATATATATATATATATATATATATATATATATATATATATATATATATATATATATATAAATATATATATATATATATGTATATATGTATATATATATATATCCAAGGGAAATTATTATAGCTAAGTAAACTCTACTCTACATTTACGAGTATTATTCAATCACCTTATGATGTGTAGGTAGTTGAGTCTGTAAAGAGTTCATAGAAACTCAACACAAGTGTTTTAAATCAACTGCAAAAATAACTTTTGGTTCTAAAATATACATTTGTTATGTTTGTGAAAGATATACTATGTCTGTGAATATATTTATATATTTACATGACAAATCATATTATTTACATATGCACCATATTTTTACGCATATGAAAGATATAGTGGTAATATACCTTTATAAAAATATAATTTGTGAAGTTTAATAGAAATGCTAAGCTTCCTTAAATTTTTGTTAGTACAAAAATCTGTATAAAACTTCCTAGGGCGCATTCTACTTGTATTTTATAGGTTTTTCCATCAAAACTTCGTTTACTTAAAGATAAGTATTAGCACGTATACTTACCAAAGCAGATGCAAAATTCTAGGTGCAAACGCTTGAGAATGATTACTAAGAATTACCCGACGTCGTCATAAATTCAAAGAAGTAACTAAACTAGAACAACATTCCAAACACGTATATAATCATTTCCTTATTTGAAATATTGGGAATCCCTGATTACTTTAATAAATCTTAACATTCTGAGGGAGTTTCATGAAAACAGACCCCTAATTATTTATCTAAATACATGAAACTTGATAATACACATTCGTAGTATGTAAAGCGGTCGCCTAATAATTATGCTCATAAGTTACATTATATCTCGTTATTCTGACTCCACTGGAATAATTTACCAGCACTTTGGCATGGAAATTATAATGAGAGTAAGCAAAATAGCAAATTTCTAGTGAGTGAACAGCGTACTTCAGAGCGAGGACAGAGTCCGCCGTCCTCGATTTGTTGAATGGGGATTGAGAGGTGGAACATGCAGAGTAGAGGGGGCAGATGGGAGGTCGAGTGTGCTGTTATGTTATTCAAGTAACACGAACAGATTTAACAATATTTGCTTTATAGAAAATATCATAGTGCATGTTTAAAATATTTAAATGATCGGATAATCGCTATAGCCTATTATAGTTTAAACATTTTCAAATTTGGTAGTTTCGGAAACAGGTGGAGAATTCTTTATTCTTCCACATTTTTTTAAAATACCTCTTTGATATTCAATTTTATTCTTCCTAATCAACCCGTTAAAATTTGAAAACAATTATTTAAAGCACTCTCTTCATCCCGTATTTAACTCCTATTTGAATATTTCATAAAAGTTTGCTAGTGAAAAATATGTTGTTTAATAAATTATAATACTAGATTCTACTTTAGTGACACAAATCAATTAAAAGATTTTCATATCTCTAATTATTAAATATTTCTAACTATAAAATCATTGTTAAAATAATACGATTCATAAATAATCTAATTTTTTCTACGTGTCAGCAAACAATGGTAAATTTTTATTAAATAATAATATAATTCCCACTACTGCTCCTTACACACACACATATCAATATATAATATTTTTATCAAACTATTTACATATATTAAAATTATTTCTCAAAGTGTGAATATAGTGTGTTTTAAATGTATTTTCATTAGATGTATCTTTCAAAAACCTACTGAATAAAAAATGCATTTGAAAATATAAAATTAGTTTTACAATTTATTTAAGTCATTTATTTGAAGTTTTCGTCAATTTTTAATATTGTTATATAATAATAAATTTTTAATATTTTAAATGATTTTTGAAATTTAGCTGTTTAGCTGGTACGGAAACCTACAAAAATTATCATTTTAAATATTAACATTTCGTGAACGGACACCAATATTGAAAAATTATTAATAATGTACCTCTAATATCCTTACAAGACTGAGTGGTATAGTACATAATGGGCATACAATTAAAAAAATTAATTCCACTTTAACTACAGGGGCGGTACCCTAAAAATATTCTCTAAAAAATTTTATTTTATAACTTTGTAGATATTATAAATATATGTAATATGCTAAATTTCGGCATAATAACATTAATAATCTGTGAGGAAAAGGAATGTGACGTACAGAGAAATGAACAAAGGGAAATTATAAGGGAAACTATAGTTACCTAATTTGTTTACGGAAACCTAAAAATATAAAACCGAGTTACTGTTCTTGGCTTTTGAACTTTTTGACCTTTTGAAAGTGATTTTAATTTTGGATATATTTAGCTGTCCATGCTTAGGTAATTCGTATCGTATTCCTTTATTATGTAAGATGTGAAGTTACCATTACTTAGTAACCATACCTATGATTTTAGCTGTCGACACGCGCGGAAAAATATGAATTAAAATTTTACGTATTGATTTACGTCATTTTTACCTTTGTAGTCCTAATATTACTGAATCAATTTTCAGGAAAACGTGTCAAATTAGTCATATTAAATTCATGCATGTTAAGTTTTAGGAGCTTGCATGAACTGAACATTCAACTAAACATTCGCTAAAGTTAGTTTGATAACATTTTTTCCCCAATTTAGCCTGGAAAAGGATAGATAAGCGTTATATTTTCAGTATTGATCTGGCATACACATTTATTTTTATACTAAAATATTTTGTTGATATTTTAGCAATCTCTTCTATTTCTCTGCAACCTATTACGAAAGTAGGAAATTTCTTTGATATGAATGCTTTATCTAGATACTATTTCTTGCATATTACATAATTAATTAGTAAAGCTTTTTTTAATTAAGGCACTTAAATATAGAATTAAATTGCCATTTATTTGTTGTCAAAGAAGTTTTTTTGTCATGAAATGATCTTTTACGCAGATGCCGTAAGTATCATAGGGATATAAGGTGAATACAGTTTGGGGCGTTTTTCCTTTTTTGTCCAATAAATAGTGGAGAAACTGAATTTGGAAGAAAACTTCAAGCGTTTTAAAATTATTTAGCATCTTGAAACCAATCTCGATTAAACGTTATCTCAAAATTCAGAAATCGACATCGTCTTGATAAGTATATTTCGGCAAATTTCAATTTTAAACCAGTTTGGTGCACATGCGCATGCAAAACATGCTAATGTAAGATTAAAAAACAAAGACATAAATGTAACATACCCAAAACGTTTTTTTTAATTAAAGTGCTTGCCTATGGTTTTTTTTCTTTGTGATATATGTTAAAGTTCTATATTTGTCTGAACCATCTACTTGAAAAATTGTATAATTTAAAAAAAAATAATCGTGAAAACGTTTATGTCCCGAAAAACGAACGGCTGTAAGGATGAATATAATAAAATTATAGGGGTCCGAAGATTTACTATGGAAACTTAAAAATAACTATATTTTCATAATAATTTCTTGATTTACGCAATATGAAATATCTTTGATTTTCAGAAGAGCATTAGATTTTGCTGTTGGCATGTAAGCAAAAAAAATACTGAAATATAATAAATAAAATAAAAGAATTAATTTTTTTAAAAAATATTTGCTTTTAATTACACAAATTTTTCTTTTAATTAAGATTTGTTCATATTAAGCATTACTAGGCATATAATATAAAAATAACGCGTTCGCAATATAATATTTGTTAATACTTCTATTATCATTTATCGAAAACCATCGATCACTTACTAAATATTGCTTGGAAACCTGATTATGTGCATTATTATTCATCGGTATTAATATGCCAATTGCAAGTCTTGCCCACGTCTTGTCTATGGTGAAAATTTTATGGTTTCAATAGTATTGATAAGACAAAACCAGAACAAGGGATCTAAAATTCCGAACTGTAGTTTTTGATTATCGCACCCTCATCGTACGCACCTGCTGACTGACATACGCCACATATACTAAAAGCACAATTTTAAAATTTACTACCAATTATTATATAACTCCATAATAATAATATAAGATACCTGTTATAAAACAACGCCTGTTATGAAACTGGGAATATTTTTCTTACATGACGACATATTTTTTCCACCAATTGCCGCAAATAATAATCTCGTTATGACACTTCCGCCCCAGCGCGCTGGGCTGTAATAAATCACACTTTTTATCTCGTCGTGAGCGCGGGGAACAAAAGCTTGGGGCAAATAAACTGTACTTTTGCATTTAGCGGTAACAATACGTTAATTATACGGGACCGTTTTATTTACATATTTACAAAAAAATATAATGCCATTTTCTGCATATATTTTTGTTTCATGGAACTACAGATTCTTTTTATTTCGCGCGCTGTCCATTATTTTAAGGAAACAGACTGATACATAAAAATACGTAAAAACTACAAACAAATTACTTAAATCAAATGCGAAAAAAATTTTATGTTTTCAATTGTATTTTTTATTAAATAGGTTTGAGAAAGATACATCTAATGAAAATACATTTAACACACTATATATACGTTGAGAAATAATTGTAATATTTGTAAATAGTTTCATAGAAATATTGTATGTTGATACGTGTGTAAGTGTGTAAGGTTTTGTCGAAACTTTAAATTCCATAAATTCAGGGTGCAATATAATGATTATTTGGAATTTATTGAATTATGACATCGAATCCTTGCGTGTCAATTCATTTTAAGATCAAGGGCTCCTTGAAAAACCTTAATAATGTACTTTTAAACGTTAAGTTGCATATAGCTCCTGTAAGTACAGTTTTTCTGAGATGATCTATGTTTAACTTAAAATAAAACAGAGAAAGTAGAAAAAAGGCAAATATTTATCACGGCGAGGTGTTTTTGGGCATTTCGAAAGGAATGTAATTATTTTTCTTTTGTTTCGAGGCTTATATTACTAATGTTTAATATATGTTACTAAAGTTTTTTTAAACGAAAAATTGACTCGCTTTTTTATTTTTTTTTTATTTTCATTTTATTTCAAAATGCTTATGTAGAATTTATATAACTTCATAAATCTTTTTAAGTCGACAGTAATGTGGTACATTGATGTGTACATTTTTCACGTGTTACGTATATTAAAAATAGGACTCGTATTTATTAAAGAGAATAAATAAATTTTATAAAAATGGTATCTAGATTTAACAAAAAACAATAATATTGGTGTACGTCGAAAGACGTTCAAAATTTAAAATAAATAAAAAAAACAATTCAACAGTTAAGTTAAAAAAACTACAGTAAAATGTCTATTATGTTTGTTAAGTTTTAAGTCATAATTTAAAAAATTAAGTCAGTGTACTCTGTGTTCTTTCTCTCATTTTCAATTATTTTTCTTTAAGTCCTCATGATATGATAATAAGTAGCACTTACGTTTTGTTATATTCAATTTCCGTCTAATAACCTGGTATGCTTTCAATTAATTTCAGTAAGTATAATAACCCCGACACGAAATTACATATGGAGGTCAATCTAATTTTTCCTTAATTCATACTTCTTTCAGGAAATACATACTTCTTACTTTTGAAGAAAACTGGAATTAGAGGCAAAGATTATTATTCAAATGCACATAATTTGTTTCGGTATATATTTATGGTCAAACTGAGTCGTGATATTTATGGTCAATTGATATACATAACCTGGTACTACGCAATGGACCTAAGGCTACTGTGAGAACGTTGCCAAACAACTGTCAATAGCGGAAATGTAAACATTGAAAATGAACTGATAGTAGACTTGCCCTAGATAATTAATAGCGATGAATAGAGTATCAACAGGATGTCTTAAAAAGCCTTTTGGTATATATGAGCTGAATAATCACCTGTAGTATGTTTTCCTATTATTAAGAACAATGAATATAATGTGTGCACTTACTTCACACAAATTAAAAAAGATAAAGTTTTTTTATTTGTCGGCATAAACAGATGTAAGTCATAATAATTTTGAAAAAATAGCCTTTATTCGCTCCAAATATTGCCTATTTATATCAAAATGTAAGGTAAATTTTTTGAAACGAATTTTAATATTGAAAATCTATGGAGCGTTTGAATTCACTCTTTAATTAATTTACTTACGTAACGGTACTTCGAGAATTGTCTCATTTATTCCTAATTCTATTATTTCCTATGTTTAATTTTTAGTTGTTACTTTATGTGGTTCTTATATAATTGACTTTTTAATAGGTTTTTCTTTGTGCAAAAATATGCACCGTAAATAGAAAGTACCCTTAATTTCATAGGGAATAATTTAACTCTGTCCACTATATTACCATTTTTAAGACTATATTTATTCATGTTTCTTGAACTTAAATACAGCAAATGGTTATAAATTATAATACGACTCTCAGCAGCAAATTCAAGTTATTTTTGTGCCATCAGCGAAATGACTTAAGTAACTTTGGCCATGTAATATTTGAAAAATGTAAAAATGAGAATATGTAAAAAGTATCTAGAGTAAATTATATGACAGAGAATTAACTGACAGAATATAATATTATCACGTACAATATAATAAGGATACATGCACCATACAGTAAGTAAATGCATAATTAAATGAAGATGATTTTACGTAGTTGAGTGTTAATATGAAAATTATGCATAGAACTAAGTTTTGGATGTTAGATAAAAAGAAAAGGCGGTGGCATTAATGAACGTAGTAGCGTCAGATCCATTAATTAGTACATGGTTATATTAATCAACTCTCACTTTAACCATGAATTTACATTGACATAAGAGTTATATTCATTTAGATGTACAATGAAATAAATTATATTTATTTGAGAACAATCATTCGTTCTCATATTTTAGCTTTGTGTCTAATTTCACTTTCCTTCGAAAGTAAGTAGTAGGTATTTCCTGAAAGAAATATGTAAAATTAAATTGATTTCCAGCTTCAACTTTGAATATGATTATTTAACTTCTATGTGTAACTGTGAATAGAAACATGATTTAAGACAAAATGAGATTAACTTCCTTGTAGGTTTTCCATACTTGCTGAAATTAAATAAAGTATTGGAGATTATTAGAAGGAAATTTAATATAACAAAGCCTAATTACTTCTTATTATCTTATCATTAGGACTTAAGGAAAAATAACTGAAAATAAAAAAGGAAGATACATTTATTCGATTTTTTAATTATTTATTAAAACTTTGTAAACATAGCAATAATTTTACTGTAGTCTCTAGGGTCACTTAAGTTCCTAACAGATTTTTTTTATTTATTGTAAATGTTTAATGTACCATAGAAATATTATGATTTTTCGTTAATTTTACTTTTAAATGACCGTATTTTTAGCTTGATTGCGTTGATTTATTGAGTTGAAATTAACACCAAATATCTAAGTATTTGGTATTAATTTCAACTTGATACCTCCACACGTTCTTGTGGAAAAGGGTCTTGACAAACTGAGAGATAGAAAAGAAGTGATACTACGAGGGTTTATTTTTTCTTTGAAACACAAAACCTTATGACCGAATAATACAAATAATACAATGCATATATATATATATATATATATATATATATGTTAAACTTCATATTATGTCAATAAATATTGATGGAATGAAAAAAAAAATGTATCATCAAAAAGTTACGGTAAATTGTCAAAAATAGAATTAACTACCTTAGATCGCTCTTACACAATGGTTACACTTATATAACAGATGACATTTATAAAACAGAACACAATGGTAACACTTATATAGACAATGATTACATTTTTATAATCCCTTTAAAGTTCTTGTCTATGAAGAAAGTTCTATTTCAAATATTCAAAAATTCAAAAATTTCAATACTTTAAATCTCATTTAAAATGTGAAGCGACAACAATTTTAAATTCACTATTGGCATTTGATCAAAATTACGAAACGACTTAGAAATAATTGCAAGGTCATTATAACAATATAATAGTAATAATTCAAAAACACACTAAATTATTGTTCGAAGTGTAAAGGTATTCAAAGGAATCTGCATGCGAGTTGCGAAAGTTAGTCCATTGTGTAAAATACCATATTCGTGCACTAACATATTTAGGTAAACCCGTCGATACTTGCGATACCCTATTATTTCACGTAATTACTGGAAAGGCTGATAGACTTACTCATAAATCATGGGAAAAGTTAATTGAAGGTTGTGCAAAAGTTATGAAATTTAGCACATTTATAGAGTTTTTGAAAAAAATGTCAAATACCAAAATCCTCCGCCGTAAATGTTAATAATACTAATTTTAAAAATTCGCAGAATCATTCCAAGAAACAAAAGCATTGATAGTAATACAAAAATACATGATTTACAAGTGTTCTCATAAAGCATATGCATGTTTCAAAAAAATGACTGTTATAGAAAGACTAGAAAAGGTTAAGTCAGCTAAGGTACGCTTAAACTGTTTATGTACTGGATATCGAAGAGATAAATGTAAAAATCTAGCTGTAAGAAATGCGGAAACAAGTATAATACATTTTTATATGATAATGCAATGACTAGTGATGGTAAATCGGAATGGAGAAAAAGGGAATTAGACCATGCGCCTAAAAATTCGAGTATTAAAATAGGTAGCCTAATAGTTAAAACTTAGGTATTGTTGACAACAGCATTGATAAATATTAAAGGTAAAAACGGTAAAATGCACCATGTACGAGATCTGTTAGATCCAGGATCTCAATCAAACTTTATCACACTTTTTAAGAAGAATAAGAAGTTTGCGAATCTACTAAACTTGCCACTTCAAAAGGTAGATTTACCAATGGAAGCTATGAATTTGTTAAAATCACTTCTAAAATAATGAATTAATACCGAGACACATTCTACGCATAAAAATTACCATGAAGACTTAGAGTTTCTAATATTACCACAAATATATAACAATTTACCTAATCAGTATAAAGAGAAACGCGATATGAATATTCCTCACAACGTTAAATTCACCAATCTTAAATTTTATGAAACAAATGAGACTGACGCATTACTAGACGAAGAAATAGTATCAGATTTATTATTTATATGGGTGGAATTTAGATACCCGGTCCGGTAACTTGAGGACTTAGAACATAAAGCTTTCTTCTCCGAATAAATTTATAAAGTCGAAGGACATTTTAAGCAAAAGGTCCTTATATTGTTCGGTTGCCATTTGATGATAAGATATCATAAATTGTTATATATTATGTATTATTATAATATATTATGTATTATAATAATATACATAATACATTATATTAAGCAAATAATATAATTTGGCAGAAAAAAAATATTAATATCTTGAAAGAAAACTTGCAAAAAATACAATGTTGAATGAACAATATATCGATAATATGTGCAAAGCAATAAAATTAGGATATTTGATCTTGATCAACTCACAAGAAATAGGAAAAAGGCATTATTTTTGACCACATCACCCAGTAATAAAGGAATCAAGTTTTACCACAAAGGTCAGAATAGTATACAACGCTTCAACTAAAACAGGCATTGTATATCACTATTGGATATCACTAAACAACTGTCTATTAGTAGGTGCAATCATATCAAACCCAATCTTCGACATTATGCTGTTATTTTGTACATATCAAATCGTGATGCTTGCTGACATCGAGAAAATATACAAACGAATTTTTTTGGGTAAAAAAGCCGCGATATTTTTATGGCCCGAAAAGGAAAATGTTATGTTAAAAATAAAATTAAAAATTACTGTAGTTCTATTTGTCTAATTATCTTAAGTATCTAAATATCCTGGGCCAGCAAAATTTTGAAACGTGATTGCTACGTAGACAACATTGTGACAGGAACATTGGATACGTAAAAGGAATAATGGACGAATTAACTGATAATAAAAGATCGTTTATTTAAAGCAAAATGATCCATCGAATATAAATTTATTTGTAGAAAGCCATTCCGAAATGAAAGCTTTAGGATTTCAACGAGGTAGCGTTAATTATGGAATTGCTTAGAAGGTTAGAGAACTTGACTCAAAAATTACGTTCTTTTAGAAATCACTCAAATCTATGACCCTGTAGGACCAGTAGATGTGTTAGGACCAGAAATATTTGCAGCAAATATTTTTGTATTAAAATAATTATTGCAACTATTTCTGGTCCTCATGGGAGGATAATGTTGAATGGGATGAGCCTCTATCACTTTATATACACACGGCATGGTGTAACATTATAAGGCAACTGCTCACTTGAATGAAATTAAATTCACACAAAAAACGCTTGTTTAAAATGCAGTTTATACCGTTTTGTAATTGTCAGCGACAAAGCGTATGCAGCATGCATTCATATTAGACCTGTCGATAAGAATAATAAAACCTTTACTAATTTACTATGCTAAAAACTAGAATAGTCGCATGATAAACTGTACAAATGCCAAAATTGGAGATATGTGCAGCGTTGTTACTTTCTCGGTTCAAAAAACAGTTGGAATGTAGGTTGATGATAAAACACATATCAAGACACATCCATATCTATTTAAGACATTTGTAGACAAATCCATATTTATTTAAGACATTTGTAGCAAATCGGGTATATGAAATACGGGAGATTACAAAATCAAAGCAACAGAAACATGTGCATTTCAAATAGAATGTGGCAGATTATTTCTCGTGGTCGGGACAAAAAATATATGAATTCAAAACAAATCAGTATTGGAAGATGTGTCCCGATTTACTAAACAAAGACAAATTTTATTGGCCAAAAAATGTTAGCCACCTAGTTCCGTTGTCTGGTCTAATAGTTTAACAACTGTAGAACAGTATCAGCCGCTTCTAGAAAAATATTCACTCATAAATTTGAGGAGAGTTATGGCTTACATTTTAGGATTTAAAATAATTCAACAAAAATCATTATTGAACAATATGGTCCAATGACACTTAATAAAATTAAGAAGCCTTTAACTGTAAGTTTGCAAATACTTTAACGCGAATATTTTCCAAACGAAATAAAACAACTATCAAAGACGAATAGCCGACGTTTATAAAATTCTAATCTTACTTAAACTTAGAAATATCCTTTCATTTTACCGAAGTTACATCACGTGACTAGTTTAGTCATAGGCGAGCAACCCATCATGAAACTGTATAGTTGAACTTTAGCAACTCTCGACGCAGTCCGAACGAAATACTGGCCTTTAAAAGTTAAAATTTAATTTTTTTTTTTAAGTTTCCACAGCAAATCTACGTACCCATATATTTTTGCCATATCCATCTATACGGCACTTCATTTTCTGTAGCATAAACGTTTTTACGACTTTTTAATGTCTGTGAATCACATACAAGTTTACAAGTAAATCCTTCAGGCAGAAACCGTAGCTTAGAGATGAAGGTTTGAGAAGAAGAATAAAAATAAACATTTTAAACGTGAGTCCCCACAGAAGGTATAAAGATGCATATTCTATTCAGTTGGACACGTGCAGGGAATAACCATAATAAATATGTATATTTTGATTATTTACGAGATGTTAAGCTTTAAGTTAGTCTGTAATAAATGCAACCTTGTAAGATATATTACAAAAAAAAATTAAGAATGCTAAATACCAATTTAATTAAGAAATGGGAATTTTTCTTTAATATTTTTGCTTCCTTAGTTTAGTTTTACATGTTTCGGTGCGCACTAAACTGGTTTCAAATGAATTTCGCAGAAATATACCTATTAACGTGATCTCGGATTCTGAATTCCGAAGATAAATCTTCATTAATTGATTCCTACATCATAAATAATTTTAAAGTGCTGGAAGTTTTCTTTCAAATTTAATTATTTCATTACTTACTGGAAGAAATAAAAATAATTGTTTTCAATTCATAAGCCCGTGGTACTTACGGCACCTGCGTAAAAGATCATTTCATTTTAATAAACATTTCTTTCACAACTCACACATTTGATTCTATATTACTTTAATTTCCAAAAACTCCTAATCAATTAATTCATATGAACTCGTTCTCATAGGACATGTACAAGATACGTAAATAAAATCTTTTAAAAAGTTAACCCCTGTTAAGTTTTTAGTTGGAAAATAAATGAATATATTATATAAATGAATATGTTATATATTATTCCATAATAAATAAATGTATTATAAAACTTTCTTTCGTCACTTATACGTAGATTTTTTTACAAATTCAATGGAAAGTTTTTTCTGTCATACAATTTTCCTCGTAATAATTTTTTCCTTAACAAAATGTATGTTCACAATTAAATGAAACTACGTGATATAGTATTATTTCTACTTTCTTTAATTTATTTACCACGACCTAGGTTTCGTTGTATTACAACATCTTCAGGTGGGATATTAGCAAAGATTATTACAGGGGCGCGATGTAGGTATAAGAATCATCTTATCTTCGCTTCAATCTTCAACGTTTGACTAAATTTATATTGTACTTATATATAAAACCCACAAAACATTATCTTTCCTCAGAAATCTACAGCAACAAATCTAAACCAGCTTTTTTTGATAAAACTATTTATCTCATAAAGTGAACTATAGAATAAATGTTCATTTCATTTATGTATAGAAACTAGTTTCAGGACAATACACAGTATTACCACGATTAATATCGATATTCTTTATTAAATAGTTTCGATATAAGTGAATTCGTTCAAGTAAACCATTTTACACGGCTACGAAAAATGGAGTATTATGTATTCAAGATTCACTTATATAACTGATTTCTGTTATGTAACTTTCGGCATGAATTTCATTATCACCTATAGCGATAAAAACTCAACCGATATTAATAAATGAGGTGTTAAAATTAATATATTATCAAGAGTAACCTAGGCGACATGAGTTTACAACTAAATCAAAATGGCGTCCGTGAAATTAAAATTTGTAAAAATGCTGAATATTATGGGAAAATATTAGAAAATGAAGGAAAATGATAAATATTGAGAAATTCGGCATGTTGAGAATTTCACCTTCTACATCAATGCTTTTACAGAAAAAGTATCCTTCGAAAATTATTGTGATAATTACAATAAATAACAAGCCTTCTTCAGTAAATATTAGACTCAAATGTACGAAATTCTATTCGAAGGAAAAAATATCAGTTTAGATTACAATATATTGTGCTTGAAAATTTAGATCATGATACTCTCACATAGGTTTCCTAGCTGTAACCCAAATTTCCAGAAAAGTAGAATCGAATTTGTTCTCTAGTTTTTAAACTTGACATTTTTAACGTCTTATGAATCACAATTTATTTGATGAAGAATTTACGAGTTTTTAAATAAATCTAAATCTTGTTAACTTAAAACTTTTTACATAAAACTAACAGATGACTGGCATGCTAAAATTTATTACAATTTATATCATTAGGGTGGCCATTAGCAAGTTTTTTTTACCATACCATATACCACTGTTTTAAATTATTTTAGTCCTTTCAAGATAAAATATGAACTTATAACAATGCTTTCTGTAATATTTTGCATGGTAAACTCAAAGAGACAAGGATTGGTTTTCTGTTCAGAAGAGTAACAAATGAGGTTACATACGCTGTGAAAGTATAATTTTTCTTTTCATGTTTTCTCTTTATGTAAAATTGGTTATCACAAAGAGCAATAACTATTAGAAAAGTATTCATAGCGGACCAGCCACTTGTTAAAATGAGGCTCCTCGAATTCAGCTGAGTGCGAAAAAAACCCACTTTCGGCAAAAGGCGCAATGTCAGATAGTGACGTCAGGAATATATTGACGTACGATTCTGAATCCATAAAGAATATATTGAACACTAGGATTATCCCAATCCAAAAAGTATACAATTTTTGTTCTTCCTGGGTAAAATAGCCAACATTATAAATCTAGGTCATATCATATAACGAATGCCTTAAGTATTAAACTGACATATTACTGTAATTACAAAAATATAGCAACTAGCGAAACTACGTGGAAGAACAATAATAACATAAGAATCTTTTTAAGATATGAAACAATCCTTAAAATAAGTGTGTTTTCGGCCTGGTTACGATTCGAAGATATATTTGATACAATCTAGAAATTTGTCTCCATAATTGAATGTCAAGTTGATAAGGTCAAAATTCTTGAAATACTTAATCGGATATCGTTCCTATTCTTATTACAATATCGTAATAAAAATGAGGATAAGCAAAAGCCATAAAAATAAAAGAGAAAAAGCTATGCAAATCATATTACAGACAAGGTAACGATTTACACAATATATATATATATATATATATATATATATATATATATATATGTATATATATGTATATATATATATATATATATATATATATATATATAGATACACATATATATGTGTGTGTGTGTATATCTTTTAAGGTATGGAGCATACATTCTATTTCAAGTGGTGTATAATTTGAAAAGCAATGCTAGCGAGTAAGTAATATCAGGAAATGAACAAATATTTTTTCTTTAGTCGTATAATTTTTGAGAATTTCACTAAATTTTCACAGGTCCTAAATATACATTAAGGTCTGAATATATATTACGATGAAAATCAATATTGATATGTCTAAATAGTTTAATAGAAATATAATAATAAGATATTCATAGATATTAATGGAAGTAACTTAATATTACCCGATCATCGAAATTAACTAATTCAGTTATTGCAACTGTGAACGGCATAATAGCAATTCTATTATTCCAATAGTGGACCGCACAGTAGAATTATTTAGCTCCAGAATCTTTTTAAAATGTTTGCTTCTCTATGATTATACAATCCAAAAATTTATTTTAAGATTACATCTCTCCTGCATTTCTAATGTTTTTCTTATTGTCGGTTCGATTTTATTATTTATTATTAACAACCTATTAAATCTAGTTTAAATACATTTCTGGTTTTAAAACAGTATTTCGTTAATATTTCAATATTTCTGTTAAAGATTTTAATAGAAAAAAATAAGTGTGTCTGTTTAAAAAATTATCAAACATTAATGCACTACACATTCACTTAAACACGTCAGATAAAAGAATTACATCTTATGTATTTCCATATCAATTTTTCGTCTGCAATTTGTTTGGCGACTGATGTAATAATATTAATGAAGAGAATAATATTTTCTCTTAGAGACTATTTTTCATATGAATAAAAGGGCACTGAGCAAATTTTATTGTTTGTGTTTACATAAATGACTACTCGTATCTAGACGCATGACCATACTTGGTCACCTAAAGAGCGATTGTTATTCCACTCGTCATACTTTAATTTTCCTGCTTTACTTCAATAATTATGAATATTCAACATGGCTTTAAATATTATACCAAATAAAATTTCAAGGTTAAGATCAATAATTAAACTAAAGTACGAGTCAAAGCTGTGGGGATGAACGAGCTTGTGCATTATAGACGTGACGGGATTGAGGAGGTTTCGAGACGTGGGAGAACCTTCCTGCGTTCGTGTTAAAGAACATATTTTAATATTTCAGAGCTTTTATGTATAATGTGTATATATATGTATATATATATATATATATATATATATATATATATATATATATATATATATATAGATACACATATATATGTGTGTGTGTGTATATCTTTTAAGGTATGGAGCATACATTCTATTTCAAGTGGTGTATAATTTCAAAAGCAATGCTAGCGAGTAAGTAATATCAGGAAATGAACAAATATTTTTTCTTTAGTCGTATAATTTTTGAGAATTTCACTAAATTTTCACAGGTCCTAAATATACATTAAGGTCTGAATATATATTACGATGAAAATCAATATTGATATGTCTAAATAGTTTAATAGAAATATAATAATAAGATATTCATAGATATTAATGGAAGTAACTTAATATTACCCGATCATCGAAATTAACTAATTCAGTTATTGCAACTGTGAACGGCATAATAGCAATTCTATTATTCCAATAGTGGACCGCACAGTAGAATTATTTAGCTCCAGAATCTTTTTAAAATGTTTGCTTCTCTATGATTATACAATCCAAAAATTTATTTTAAGATTACATCTCTCCTGCATTTCTAATGTTTTTCTTATTGTCGGTTCGATTTTATTATTTATTATTAACAACCTATTAAATCTAGTTTAAATACATTTCTGGTTTTAAAACAGTATTTCGTTAATATTTCAATATTTCTGTTAAAGATTTTAATAGAAAAAAATAAGTGTGTCTGTTTAAAAAATTATCAAACATTAATGCACTACACATTCACTTAAACACGTCAGATAAAAGAATTACATCTTATGTATTTCCATATCAATTTTTCGTCTGCAATTTGTTTGGCGACTGATGTAATAATATTAATGAAGAGAATAATATTTTCTCTTAGAGACTATTTTTCATATGAATAAAAGGGCACTGAGCAAATTTTATTGTTTGTGTTTACATAAATGACTACTCGTATCTAGACGCATGACCATACTTGGTCACCTAAAGAGCGATTGTTATTCCACTCGTCATACTTTAATTTTCCTGCTTTACTTCAATAATTATGAATATTCAACATGGCTTTAAATATTATACCAAATAAAATTTCAAGGTTAAGATCAATAATTAAACTAAAGTACGAGTCAAAGCTGTGGGGATGAACGAGCTTGTGCATTATAGACGTGACGGGATTGAGGAGCTTTCGAGACGTGGGAGAACCTTCCTGCGTTCGTGTTAAAGAACATATTTTAATATTTCAGAGCTTTTATGTATAATGTGTGCGACATGATATTTAATTGTTAAAATACAAAGTTTGTAAAATGTTTCATTATTAATAATACTATATACCTGGTTAAGAGAGGTAGGAATTCTTATGTATAGATGGTTATATGACAGTTAATTCTCAATTACTGGCGTATATTGGCGATACGACTTAAACAAATGCTCTTCATTGAACGGAAAAGATAACTGAAGGTAATAATAATTATGTAATAATTTCCTTTTTTGAATATCAATAGTTATCCAATTTCGTTATTCTAAAAACAGAAGTAACTGATTTATTCTCTCGATAATACAGTAACAACTTTCTGAACTTCGGTCTTGCCGATTCAAATCTGGAAAAAGTGGTCCTAAAAATTTATATTTTTATTACATTTTACACAACAGGTACAAAACCCTCCGACTGCAATTCGATTTCTATTTGCCTGGCTTTTATTGCAGATATTTATATCAGGTAAATGTCAATAACTTCTGTGGTAAATATTGGGAAGCTTATTTTCAATATGGATAGTGAAATAATTTAATCATTCATTTATTAGCTAGAAATCGTCAAATTTTGTTCCTTTTATAGCAACATGTAAAACTTTGAACTTGATTTAGAAGCTCAGACTTAAAAAGTAAAATAATTTTAAAGCAAAAGTATCTAAGTGAGATAAGAATTCCTTCCTTGCTTACGCATAGACTGACAGCACGGTAAAGATGGAAAATACTTAATTATAAGATAAAAATAAAGCAGTGGCAATTATCGTTCAACATTAGGATTTAAATGTTTGGCAATATTAATGTTAATTAATGTTGCGTAAATAATAGTTTGACAGGCAAATAGCATACTATCGCATGCAGATGAAACTGTTTTTTTTCCAATTTATTGTCAATATTATATAATCTTACATAAAATTAAACGCGATTTACTAATATACAAGACATGGTCATGACATTTTGCTTTAACCGACTTCCTTAAATGCTACTTTTAGTGCATTGTTGTTACGTATATTTCAAAATGATAAAAAATACACGTTACGTTGTTACGTGTATTTTTTATCATTTTCTTATTATATTATAATTAATATAACTAAAAAATTTCAATAAGACACAGTCCTTAAGTCAAAATGAGATGCGGAATTCGTATTAAATAACTCACTTACCTGCCTGTCAGTCCGCCTGCTACAGTCGAATTCATCAGAAACTAGGTGACTTGTAAACTTGAAATTTGACGTAATAATACGTCTTATTGATTTACGTATTTTGTATAAGCTAATGTTTTTAATATATTTATAAAAAAATTTGAGGGGTGTGGTAAATAAAGTAACCATAACTAATTTTTTTAAATTTCATATATTGAGTGGGAAGTCATTTGAAAGGAATTGTCATGACAAATAATATCGCACCTTTAAAACGTATTTTAAAAATTCCTCCTTATTTTCGAAACTACTGCACTAAAGCTCGTAAAAAATATTTCTAAAAAATTACATAAAAACTATCCAAGATTTTACAATGTTTTTAAATATTCGCTAAGATTTTATTTATTTGCATACCCGTAATTTTTTTAGCCTTATTTTATTTAATATATCACTACTTATAAGTATTGTTTCTGTAGGCAAAGTAAAAACGCAAGGAGAAATTATTACTTAGAAATTATACTAAGAAATTATACCTTTTAAAACTAAAAGTGACATTAAACGAAAATGGTAAAATATAAATATCCGAAAGCAATCTACGAAAACTTTTCCCATACATACTATACTGGAGATAAAATATAAGAATCCTACGTGCCAATTACGAGCCATACGTAAAAGTAATGCCAAAGTTAATAAATATTGCTCAATGGTACTTAATGTAACTTTTCTCTGGAGAAATAATATAGTCAATTATAAAGAAATGATGTGTTTTTTTGGAATTTTAAAACCCAAATTGTAATTGTGATTAATATGCACGTAAATTAAATAAATTACGATAATTTTTAAAAATGGAGGTACAGAATAAAACATATTTTGATTAAATAATTATTTTAAATTTTTTTAAAATTTTTAAATTTATCTATCGTCGGTAATTGAAAATAAAAATTAATAGCAAATTGAAAAATATAAATTTAAAAGTATTTGAATGTTTTTCTGCTAATTTTAATTTTCATCCATTCTTTGTACTTCATTCTTAATCACAATAATCAAGATAGTGACGTCATTCAATTCTCAATTAGGATAACCCATTCCGTCTCTATCTTCAGCAACGTGAAAAATATTTTCTCCTTTTGTCAAATTGTTGAGCCTAATGTAAGGAGCAATGGAGGAAAAAGTGAGATAAAATTGTCCTGCGGTAAAAAATGCTCTCGAAGGTTCAAAGCTTTTTTGCGAAGGGCTTCACATTCGGACGTATTTGTGATTTTTCTTACTCAATTTTATTCTCAGTCTGGTATTATCGTAATTTATTACTTAAAAGCGAATTTGCTAATTGATTCCAATTTATTTAAGTTTTACGTCCATTTATGTCTCAATTTAATTAATAATATGAATTTATTAGCACAATAAGGTTAACAAGTATTATAATTTTTCATTGAATCAGTTTACAATATGGTCAATATTTACATATATGTCATTAAAATAAAAAAAATAATATAAAAAATGTCATTAAAATTTTTAGCATTATTACAGATAATTTATCATTAACCGGCAGGTGGGCTTTTACAAGCATCTTTGCTAATAGCCCACATGAAGATACAACGAAACCTAGGTCGTGGTAAAGAACTTAAAGAAAGTAGAAATAATACTACACAACGTAGTTTCATTTAATTGTCAAATTACATCTTATTAAAACATATATATTTATATAAAATTATTAAATCAAAAATTTCACACAATAAATATATTTTTCCTTTATTAATTATTGATATTACAAATGTTTTACGCATGTTATTTTTACATTTGAACATTAAGCTGTATGTTCATTTTGAATAGATATAATTCACATATCCCTAACATATATTGTGAACAGAAAATATTTTTTTATGACGTTTAGGATATAAAACGATTAACAAAATGTTTGAATCCAAATTAATTAGATCTAAAAATGTATTATTACTTTACAGTTAAACTAGAAAATTAGAACACTAACGAGGCTTAATACCAAGCAAACATCAGTACTTGCTATACCATTGGTTATACATATTACTGGAAGCAGAAGGAAAAACTTAATTCACTACTATGCGCAACTTCCGGCTAACAATTAATTAACTACAACTTAGGATTAATTAGTTTCTCAATTCGTGCTTTTGTTAGAAATTATTTGCTTCGCTTAAACTACGCTTCTATTAAAGAACATATTTACAAGTTTTTCGTAAGTAAAAAATTAACAATAATTTTGAATGAACATTTTGCTCTTGTTCAATTTGAAAATAATTTCTGTTTCAAAATAACATATATTCTTTAGTATATACATTCATATCAAGTGAATGGCTTTGAAATTTTAAATTAAAATGTAATCAAGTTAAACTTAGTCAATTGAAATAAAACTGTTAATAGTTCAGATTTCATTTAAATTGATTATAGTTTAAATAAAGGTAAATATTTTAAAAATGTAAAGTCAACTAAAATTACTTTAAGAAAAAGTATTTAACATCAGTGTAAATTATATATATTGAATAATTGTGTAAATAATAATACTATTAAACAACTAAGAAAATCAAGATGTAAAACTTCCAAATTAATGATTCAATATTGAGTAGTAATAACAATATAGAAAATATTTTGACTTTATATGAACATCATATCCATAGCTCCTACGTACAAGAACATGTTTTAAAGTCGTTTTTTATTCCACGAGAATCGAATGTCATTGTCATTAGTGTATTTAATACGTTTAAGTACTGATGACAAATATACATACAATATTCAACAAATATACTTTAAGTATATAAATATTGTACCGTTCGGCGCGAACGAATTACAGTCCAACTTAATGTCACATACATATAGAATCGCTGAATAATCGTATCGTAAGATTTTCTCATTTGTATTGTTTAAAAATACATATATATATATAATTAACAGACACTGTCAGAAATAACGATCACACATTCCATACGTATTTGGGAAGAAATGATTTAAGCTGAATATATCCATAATATTAAATATTTATGCAATAAATATCTAACTTTCTACTAAATGAAAACTTTGTTTATAAACAAAAAAGTATTTATTTCCTTATAAACGTTATTAAATTCATTTCTTATCCACGTATAAAGGATTATGTTCGACGTATCCATATTTACCATTTATTACGGAAAATCTTATGAACTTTACTGTGCATACCTTTAGTAGTCGTAGTCAGTCAGTTAGTCCAAAATCACAAATACACTTTAATTTGCATTTAACACAGATTGTAACAGGGTGGAGTTCCAGAAAATTCCGAGGTGCCTGGAAGGGCGGAGGGTGCCAATGTTGTTTTTAAATAATTCGAAAGACAATGCCACAATCAAAATACACAATATATGTTTTATTCGATTGAGAGGAATATTTTTTGATAATTTATTTGAACATTTAATTTACTTTGCCTAAGCAAATTTAATTTCGTTATGGGTATAGTAGTTAGACTCAGTTAAGTTAGTAAATTTATTTCTTTCCTTTAGTATACGACTCTATTCTTTATAAGAAAATGACTTAAATAATTTTAAAACTCGTTGTGTGTATTTCATAATATTTTTCATCGAAATATTCAATTATTACTTAGAACTTTTCTACGAACTATAAACGGGCATTTATTAATTTCCTTTTTCACTTCCTTTAAGTAAAATTATGAAAGGTTAACTAGATATTTTATAGATGATTAATTTAAAGGTTAACTAGACATTTTATAAAAAATAGAGAAATAACAATCTGGTTAAAATGTTATTCCAAACTATTCAAACAATATATCATAAAACCTGTCATCCGCAGTCATCCTCAACACAGTTCTTCGATATTAACTTCTAATAAACGTTAGAAACTTTAATTAGCTCTTCTGTAAAATAAACTTTTAGACATATTGTTTGATACGTATATATATCATATAATGTTATGAAATTATCTTTATGTTTCCACTTGATACGTTACACTAACGTGTAACCCCTACTGATATTATAAATCCAAAAATTCAAATGTATACTTATTTGCATGCTTTAAAAATCATGGATCCTAGTTAATCTTTGCATATACTAATGTCACCATATCATACTTTGTTATATTATAATTAACTTTACGCTCTTTGGTAATATAAACAAAATTGGTATTTGAAGAATTTAATGATGTATTTTAAATTACATATATCAGGTGCGAGCAGAGCTTGCACATCAGGCGTTCCGTAAAATATGTGAAACCCTGAAAAAATATTTGAAATAATAAAGTTGTGACACTTTATTAATATACATATATATTAAAAGAGTACTGTAAGAATAAAAAATACTGAAATGTATATTATTTCCCAAAAATCAAAATTTCTGGAATCGTAGTAGTTTTCGAGGATGAGGAAGTTTATATAGTTTATTTTTGTATATTTTTGAAGATTACCTAAAAACGTGAGGTTTAAGATAACAAAAAATCGCTAAAATATTTGTAGTTTCTATTATCAAATAGCACAACTTACACAAGCATTTCGAGCAAACTGAATGAAATTCAGACTCACACAAAAAGAACTAATGTTTTGTGAGACAATTTTATAAGCTTTATTTGACAGATACCATCACTAAAGGATCCTTTATAGCAAAAACTTTCGAATACTAGCTTAAAAAAAATATTTGAAAATGTTCAGGAAGGAAAATATTCAAATTGCAACAGGAAAATAAAAAAAAGATTAGTAGCTTTTATAAGCGATTATTTAATCTTCTCTCCATCGGTTGCTGCATTTAAATCATATTTTAATTTTACTAGATATAACATGTCATAAAATATATTTTCATATAGTGAGTGTATTAAACCTGCACGCCACTATATTAACAATTCGAAAGTTTACAGATAGAAATATATTTTTTTAATGGTTTTACAGTCACTGAAAGATTGTGAAAATTGTATATAACTTTTAAAATATCAAAACTGTTATCGAAAACGTAAAGGTCGAATTGAATAAAAAGAAGAAAGCAATCATCAAAAAGAATCTAAAAAGTAAAATCTCACTCATGATGAAAGAATGAGCAAATATTCCCAAGATAAGCCTTAAATCCGCATAATGGAGAAAGAGTGAGCTTTCCTATTACGATTAACAACATTTCTGTCATGAACTTTATAATGAACGTAAACATGAGAACAGTTGAGACAGTTGAATCATGAGGACATAAACGCTTTTTGTTTTATTTTCCCTTTATTTCTAATGTCATGTCTGTAAATATATTTTATAATCGAAATATAAAATGAATATTATTATTTCGGTGTATAAATTTGTATAATTCCTGCTGTCATGTCTCGGAAACATGTTATGCTGCTAAAACAACGCTTTATTTCGAAACAATAAAAAAATCTGAACGGTTTATTAAATCAGATTTAATAAAGTTAAAGCAGTGAAATATTTGTTCACCGCTAATATATTTTTCAAAAATGATTTTTCTTATTTATCTTTAGATAAACCATGAAAAGAATACTTTCTATCTGCTCTTTCATCTCATTGCAATGAATTTAAAAGACAATTATATTAAACATTGGATATATATACGACATCGTCTTATATTCAACGTTAAATATTTTTAAAATTTTAAATGTTAACTCGTCTATGCGCATGTGTGATAAACCAACGGACGCCATTGTATAAGTTTCTGTTATCGATGTTTTATAACTAAAGATACTCATGATAAAATGTAATAAAGAATTATCTTAAAAAAATTTCGAAAGGAAAGGAAAAAAGTTCAAATATTAGATGGGATAATTGTTACTAACAAACAGTACTTTGCGCTTGCCTTTTTGTATAATTTTCACCTCAGCGAAATGTAATATTTACTTCTTATAATATGGATTATTAATTGTATATACTTAATAATATGTGAAAAATGAGCGAATACGAAAAGGTAATTTTAAAAGAATAGTGAAATATTTTGACAAAACTAGATATCATTTAAAATATCAATATCGCTTACCTATAGAATTTTAGAAATGCTTATTTTAGTTGAGAACGTATCTAAAATATCTTATTACTACGTTCGTTTTGTAGTTATAGTTTGCTTATTTTTTGGCCACGAATAATTTGGAATATAAATAAAAATTTTCCCTTTGAGCATTTTCTTTATAAATTATGAGAAGTGTTTTGATTTTAAATATTTTAGATTAATAATTTTGCGCTATGAAGTATCATTTTGACAAAATATATGAATTTTCAAATCCAATTAGTAAAATATTTTAAAAACGCTAAAATTCATTACGTAAGATATATTGGTAATATCTAGTTTTGTCAAAATATTTCACAAAACTAGATATTATTTTTGCCTTTTTGAATTCCCTCGTTGTTCATATATATTGTTAAATATATATATATATATATATATATATATATATATATATATATATATAAATGTATATGTATAATAAATAATCCATATTATAAGAAGCAAATATTATATTTCGCTTTTAGTTATGGTGCAAGATGAGGTGAAAATTACATAAGAAGGGGAAGCACAAGGTACGGTTTTGTTATATCATCTAATATTTGAATTTTTTTCTTTTAAATTTTACGAAATTGATAGACAGATATGTAGTAACTAATTTATGCTTCATATATGTACATAAGTGCAATTCTACCTACTAACATTTGTTTTGATATATTATTATATTTACATTTATACATTTGCATATCTACTTACCCTTTAAAGTTTAGTTGTTTCATGCATTTTTCTATATATACTTACTTACACACCAATGTGCTAACGTTTAATATCTTAGCAGATATATATATATATATGTACATATATATATATATATATATATATATATATATATAATACGACAATTGAAGTAAATGGTGCACATTTGTTTAGCGAAAATGGGGCGTGGCACTTCAATGATTAATACTATATGAGCCTAACAATTTAAATAAAACATTTACTTTTTTATGACTATAAAAAAACTATAAAATATTCCTAGTTTCGCGAAAAAGAATATGCACACACTGATTATTTCATCTGGTAAATAGTAACTCAGTAATATGTATAAAGATTTCATTCAAAAAACTAATAGCAACGAGAGACTTCAATTGCCAATGTTATTAATATTATCAATATTATAATTATTTCCCAGCGTTGCCATGTCTTTATGCATAGTTTTGGATAAAAGTAGATAAAATAATAGAAATTAAATTCCTGTTACGATAATAGTTTCGAGTGTGGTTAATATTATATACATTATTCGCTTCTACACTACTAACTTAATGTAGGAAGGAACTTGAAAATAACATCAAGCTAGAAAAATAAGCTGTCAGTTTGATTAAAACGCCTAGGAGTTGTTAACCTTTGAAAGCTTCCTCGGGTTAGGACGGAGTTTCCAAAGTTCTCAAGTGCAAATTTCATAGAGGAAATTGCTAGTTCGCCATTAGTTTAAGTATTAAGGTAATTAAATATTATCCCGCTTAGGGGCTCTTTATACAACCTTTAAACCTAAGTAGCAATAAATGCTTGAATTAATTTTGTCCCTGAATATAGTAAATACTATTACCAATTTTCTATTGAAATTTATTATTGTGTTAAAAAAACAAATTACAACTTAATTGTTTATGCTAATTATTATTCATTAACTTTGACATGAGTTATAATAAATGGACATCAGGAATTTCATAAGGTTTTTTTTGCTGATTACTACCATAAATTAAATTACACCGCCTATAAAGATGTTTGTTTAAGGATTCGTTTCATTTCGGAAACTGTAAATATTACTACTTTTCTTAGCTTGGAATAAAATTATTAAGAATACGTTAAACGAATTGTTTAAAATATTATTAGAAGACGATAGTCCTTTCCAAACCATTATTACTATTTTCAAACATAAAAGGAAATCACTTCGAAAGCTCACTTCTCCTATATTTGTATATTTGAACAGACATGTACTCGACCCCTTTTTTTGATTTATAACATTGTTCTTTTTAATGCTATCATAATTTACATAAAATTCATATATATAACCTCAAATATACATATAATAATTGAATATTGTATCAAAATAATTATACTAGTAAATAATAATAACAAATCTCCTAAAAAGGAGTAGAATTTTAAATTTTAATTATAATTTTAATGGGAAATTTTCTTAAAAAAGGAAACTGTAAACAATAAAAAATATTTCTTAATGTTACCTACTTTTTACAGGGTTGAGACAAGTAAATTGGTAAATTGACCGAATAGATTTTGAATAAAAATACGTCCTGTAAATCGCTATCTTGATTTTTATCCGATATTTTTAATGTTTTGGAGACTCATATTAAACCTTTTAAAAACCTCTTCCATGTACACAAATCGACGGATCCCGTGAATAACAGTTTTAAAATATAATTTTTTTCATTTTTATGCTTTAGTAATGTTATTAAATGATCAATATGTAAAATTCCCTTACAATCCGTAATAAGCTGAACGAGTTGTGTTGCTTTAACGTAAAGGTGGACACAAAGGCACGTAAAATGATAAAGATCCGTTTTAATTATTTTTCTAAGAAAGCACGAAAATATAAAGCAATATAAATATTGCTAGTAATAATATATGAATTTCTTTTCAAACTCTTAATCGAACACGAATGTGCATGCTATATTTTTTTTCCTGGCAAAATATTGGTGTAAATTCGGTTAATAAATTTTGGTTAAAGTTTCTTTTATGTTATGAACCTTTTAAAGTTTGCAGTGAAGAAATCGATGACTTTTCACTATATACTTACAGCGACTAAATTAACCGGCAATATATATATATATATATATATATATATATACATATATATATATATATATATATATATATACACACACATATATATATATATATATATATATATATATATTGATTAGTTTAATCCAATCATTATATTAATTTGATATTTATATACCAATTTTAGGTATAGAATTGTTTCAATATACAAAATATTCAAAATCATATCCTATTATATTGTAATAAATTAAAAATCCTTGTGATAATTTATTCTATTACCTATCAACTAATAGCAATATTAGAAATATCTCTCCTAATTCAAGAGCATATATTGCAAAATGGCTGTTCCTAATAACACTTATGTCCCATTAAAATCCACTTTATGTCCCATTAAAATCAACTGATCTAATTACATAACGTAGATGAAATGCCAAAGATATAACTGGAAAGTTTAGCCAGTTTCCATTTTTACAAACTTATGTTTAAGTATTTCCATGATACATCATTGTTGAAGTTTCACAGTTAATTATTACATCACTTTCATAGAGTTAATAATTGACATTTTATGTAAACAACATGTATGCTGTAGACACATAATTTTACATTAATAAAAAATATCCGCCAAGGGATTGCTTGAAAAATTTCCCGCTACTAATTTACTACGCTTACCATATGGGAATGACTGTATATTGTAAAATGATAGGGTAATATTATAGCTGAACTAAGTCGATAAGGTAACATGGATAAACATACTTCATGACGTACAAAATTAGGAATTTATCAAAGCTTAAATAATAAAACTATTTACTTTAGTTAATGAAGTATTTATAGTATTTAATGATATATTAGAAACAAAATTGTTTATAAAATATTCTTTAAATTGTATTATGGGTAGAATGTGTTTTTAAAATACAACAATTTGCTAGTTTTCATAAAATACTTATAAAACACTTTTATAGTTCTCATAAAATAACAGAAAATATTTTTAATATGACAACTATACATCAAATCTCCCAGAGATGACAAGAATACCAAAAACTAGTATATTTTTCGTCGATATCACAAATCAAAAAAAATGCAAGAAAAAACGTTTTGGTTATAACCATGTTTTAAATTATAGGAGGATATTTGTCAGTAAACAAGATTCCTCAATTTACGTCAATAAATAAATAAATTATCTTAAAATGTATAAAGTTGTTTGCCCATTTATTTTTTTATATTACCGATACAAATTAGTTCTCACTTAAATAAAAATGCGTATATAAAATTATCTCTTATGATAGAATTTGTACAGGTGGAAATAATACTTCTTAATTGTAATGGAGAAAACAATGTTTAATACGTTTTATGTCATTTTCGAAAAAAAAAACTTAAATACCAAAGTTACACTATATATTTAACTATATATGGTTACATTTCGTTATAACTAACTAAATATTATATCACATTTATACTTACACTATATATTTAACTATATGTACGTTGTATAAACATTAGTCAAATAATTGAAACTTCTCCTTAGACTCACCAAAGTCAACATATTGTAAAACCAATGATTTAATAGTAAAACTTTATAATAACAAACATGATATTAACTTTAGAAGAAACACACTTTACTGAGTAGATTGGATATATTATATGGGTTATTCTGCCTTCTACATTAAGATGTACTCTGGGCGGACCCGACAAAAACCTATATTATTTTCAAACATTTGTAAATAACGATTATATCCTATAATACATAACGTCTATTTTATTATCAGTCAGTTTCATTAATTAAATTATCATAGCTTTGTCGTAATCGCAACTTAACTTTGGGAACAGTCTCTCTCCTGGCCTGTGTCTTTATTCGTCTTTGAGGAAATTAACAAATTTAAGTATATTCAAATTAACTAAAATAGTTATATTTTATTTTTTTATAACAGGGATAAATAATAACTCAACCGTATTACCAAAATAACTTAACATTTACCGTTTCATAAAAAAAATTGTAAAATTGTTGTCCCCCATATTTCCCGTCTCCGTCTCTTGGTATTGCGATAACTTTCAAACACTATATGTGTGAACTTGTTGCTACAAGTTTAAACCTATGTCTGATGATTTTAATGTAAAGTTGGCAAAAGGTATGCTTTCATTGACGGACAGTTCGATCACGCCGCTTGCTAGATGCAGAGGTACCAGTGGACATTTTCTCTCCCCTGTTGAATTTTATTACAGAATTATTTATTATAATGTTATATTTTAGATATATATTTATTGTAATTTGTGCATAGTGTACCATGTTTCCTCGTGTAAAAATATTTCTTGTAAGGAAATAATGCTTAAAACAAATACTTTTACGATTATCTCTGTCTTCTAATAATAAAGTCTCCCCTATACCATATTTCCCCTGCTTCATAAAAATTAATATTAAAACTGTAATGTAATATTAAAATGTAATATCAGAGATTTGTTTTGATATTACATGTACTGTATTTCTGTAATACGATAGGCATTCGTGTTTCTTTATTAACATGGCAAAAGTGTAAGCTTTGAATGAAATATTTATTTATATATAGGTTATGGCAGCCTTAAAACTAAACACGTGATTAAGATATTAACGTATAAAAAATAATCCTGAGAAATATTTAATTATTCAAGTCGATTTTAGCAAAAATATTCAAACTGAATTCGCTGAAGAAATGCAATCCTTTCTTTTGGAGGTTCAGAGGAGCTTTGGAAGATCAGAGGAGTTTTGGAGATTTTAAGGAGCTCAGATATGTATCCATACAGTGGTAGTCTACACTAAAAAAGTGTAGAAGAGGCAAAATGCTCATGTTTTTCATTTTATAAAAAAATACGTCACACTCGCCTTCGGCATTTTGAGCACATTTATAGCCTATATCGATAGCTTGCCTATTGAAGTTTTCAACCTACATTTCCTGACTGATACAACGTTCACTTAGTACCGGAATAAGACTATGTTTCACGTGTTGGAAACAAGATTACAAATTTTTTCCCCTAATCTTATTTATTCACGTGGAATTACCATGGGCTTCATGGTCGCGCCAAAGAAGCTTCCGACGAAGTAGGTGCGATATACAGATATTTCGTAGTTGGAAGGGATACTGATATTTCGTAGTTGGAAGATTTGATAAACAACCTCCCGAAAAGTTGTCCCAACATCAAAGGTTTGACCATTCATGACACAGATATCTTAGATAAAGGAGCATAACTCGGAGCAACCGACAACATAAAATATTTTTCCGGTCCTCTAAAGGTTTATCAAGCCACAGGAAGACCATACTTTTCTTGGTGGGTGGACCACATTTTCCTTCCCAATCGTTTAATAATGAAGAGATAAGCTTCTTCTGCGATCTTGATGTATGTAGATAATTCATCTATTAATTCAAAACCTCGTCTGATATTGAGGGAGTATATGGGCCAAAATCTTATTCTGATGACGACCTATTAGCACCACTAATATCTCAGAAAGTTTCGAAGCAGTCTAAAATATTTTTACAGCCCTCTAACGCAGTAAGGCAAGCTAGCTTGAAGATGAACCGCAACCCCGTTATGTAGTCATATGAACAACGGTTGAAGAAGGTAATGAAGTTCAGGTGATATTCTGTAAAATGTGTGATAACACTGAAAAAAATTTTAAATTTATTACTATGGTACTTCTTGTCACTCGGAATCAGATTATATCATAGCTATAAGCTCAAAATTTAAAAATGAAAGGACAGCGGATTTTTTTCACTTTCGTTAAAAGGATTAACGTTTATTTGCAAGGGTAAAAGAAAAACCTCAGCTTTTTTAAATTGTCCTATTGATTTTGGTTTTAAAAAGGTTAGTATTCATAAAGTTTTCTTGTATTTTCGTAAGATTCGTGTTATGTCTAAGTTAACATTGTCAACTAATGCTTCAATTAATTATCTCTGTTTCATAAATTTATAAAAAGTGTTTAAAAATCTAAATCTTATTCCACAGTCTATAAAACAATTCTAATTAAATTTAATACTTAAAAAGTAATGTGTTTTTTAACAAATCAATACTAATATCACTTATCTGTTCATTTCGTATCCTACTCTGGTTTTATTGTCTCTCCCTTGTATGAAATATGTCTCTGGTCCCTAATAAAACATGAAAAAGTTGTTTTGTTATTTGATTGGCCATCTTACAGGTATGACCGAAATAAGCAATTAAATAATAAGATACTCTTATAAGATTAAATTTCAAACATTTGACGTAAATATCTGCCCGCTGACCAACGGCAAATGATATTTAAAGTAGAACCACCCATATATGTAGTTCAGATTCAAAGTAAATATAAACGTTACAATTATTACTTCATGGCATCACATTCAATTAAGACTCACTTATATTCATAACGAAATTTTAACAAGGTAAATAAAATATTCGACTTTTCTTTAGTTTCTTTATCGCGTGAAATGTCGATTAGAAGAGCGATTTATATGTATTCGAATAGGGTTTTTTTTTAAATACATCCAGAGATATCGCTAAAAGTATCTACAAATATATGATTAGAAATTATTTAATGCAAAAACTTGAAGTTAATACCGAAACATATCAGCTAATGCCAAAACATATCAATCTGTAAATATACCTCAATAGTTAATATCCAATAATATTCGCATGAAAATATTTGAGGTGGTGAAAAAAGTATCGTGCAAGATATTCATTGAAAAAATGAGGTATAAGAATTTCACAATTTTTTTTTCTAGAATTGTATATAAATTACTTTTAGAGGTAGTGCTGAACAGATCTCAAAAAGTATGATGAACTCAATTTCCAGAATGTGGAAAATTATAATTATGAAAAAATAGTGACTAGAAGTTTACCAGATAACTATGTTCATGGTTTAAATTTCTTAGATGGCAAAACGTTGTATTATTGCTTAACCCGATGGAACTGAGATACAAAATACCCACAAATAAATATTTTGATTCATTTAATAATTTCTAAGCCACCGTTGGTGTACTTGCATTTCAAAATATTTGGGTATGTCTGTATTCTATTATTCAAATGTTTTAAGTCGTAGGAAATAATTTTTTGTATTATAATGTCAAGGTAGTTACATTAATTACAAAAAAAACTAATGTGCCCATTCAATATTCATGAAATACTCCCTTCAATTCAGATAAAAGTAAATGGAATCAGAATTTATTCATGTTTTTGTTATAACATATTAAAACCCTCAGATTTCTTTCGAGTCCAGTTGAAAATTCATAGCAGTATAAGCAGTGTGATTTCGCCCTCAGAGCCAAATGTCGTGAATGTTATATTGATAGTTACGTTATTAAATTACGTTTATATTTATAGTATTTTAACTTCGTACCTACAACCTTTTTTGATTAACCTTCAAAAATATCTTAAAAATGATGATTTATTTAAATTTAATTTTCTCTGAAACTAATAAAGCTGAGATGATAATTGTCAAATGTAGTTAGAAATAATATTGAGAAGAATATTACGTATTTTTTACGTATTTAATTTTTCGTATTTATACATATGCTGCAATGCTTCTTTTTCAAGAAAAATATTTTTTATTTATAATTTTTGTTATCCCCTTTAAGTGACCGTCTTGGGAAAATCCTCAAGTAAAGCTCTTAGTATTGAAAAAAAATATGTAACAGTTTCATTAAAATCAAACTGCCATAAAATAGTAAATTTTGTTGTTGTTTTTATTGTTATATTTATCCCTGGTTAACACTGAATTATAATCACTATTTGATAATAAAAATAATTAATATTATATTAATTTGTATACAAAAAATCACGAGAGGTACCGGGGAACACCAGGTTGGAACGAAGTTCTTTTTTAAAGAAGATATTATGTACTAAATAAAATATATCTCAGCATAATAAAATATTGTTACTTTTTAAGATATGAAAAAATAATAATAATTTAAATCTTTTTTTCTTTAACGTTAAAGAAATTTTAAAAAATTATATCTTTATAACATAATTTAAATGTTTATTTTTAATATATTTTATTTATATTAATTTATATTCATTTCTTCGTGTGTGTTAAGTGTGTAATGCCTAACGATGAGTTTTGTTGTAAATTTAGTGAAGAATAGGCTAGTAATATAGAAATTTGAACATATGTATTGTGAGTCTTTTTTTTTTAAATTGATTTTTTTATTATAATTAATAGTCAGCTATAGAATGTTTTTCTAAATACGTCGTTTTTAATGTATATTTTTCATATCGTACTAAAAAGTTCCCGGTACTAAACTGCATTTGTTCATCTTTCATTTGCATCGATAAAAATTCATACACATATTAATTAATATCAAAACAAAAACATGCCATACTGTTCTGTTGCTCGAATCGCTTCATTGCCATTGTTATTTTTTCAAAATTTTAAAATTAACATTGTTTTGATTATGCTGAAATATTTTTTTCTTTATTTAATTATATCTAGCGAAAGGAATTTCAATCCAACCGGCTGTTCCACTACATCTCTCGTTCTTTTTTGATACAAGTCAACATAATATTAGCTACATGTATTATCAACGAGTGATTCTAATTCAGTGTTAACCAGGGATAAAAAGAACAAAAAAATTATTACCATATTGTGGTAGTTCGATTTCGATGAAACTTTTATTCTATTTTATTTTCATTTATTTATGTACTTTAATGTATCTAATTGACACATATGGTGCACCTATTCCTACCAGAACAATCTCTTACAGCCAACCAGAACACCGGTCCAGCCCCGCTCGACGAGCGGCCGGAAATGGATCCCGGATTCCAGAGATGCCTCGTATAGTCAAAAGACCTTATACCTTATGATTAGACCAACACATCACGGTGACGACTTTTACAACTCAATGTTCATACTAAGAGCTTTATTTGAGAATTGTCAAAAGATGGTCGCTCAAAGGGAACAAAAATAATCGAAAAAACCATTGCGGCATATATACAATTACAAAAAAATGCGTAATATTCTTCTCAATATTATCTACAATTACATTTTATAATCATCATCTTAACTTTATTAGTTATAGAGAAAATTAATTTATAATAAAAATAAATAAAAAATTAATCATTTTCAAAACATTTTTCAAAGTAATTGATACTGCTATGACCGTTCATTTTAAACTCGATCAGACTTGAAAAAAAAGCCGGTGGGTTTTAATATTATGCAATCACAAAAATATAAATCATTTCTGATTCCATTTACTTATATCTGAACTGAAGGGAGCATTTCATGTTTATTATAAGAGCAATACAATTTTTTTGTATTTAATATAACTCTCTAGATATTATAATACAATAAATTCTTTCCTACTTCTTGAAACATTTAAATATTAATATACACACAAAAAATACTTGAATAAAGTATTTTTAAACGGAAGTACACGACCGATCGCTTAAAAATTAATATTTATCTATCGGTATTCAAAATATTTATCTGTCGGTATTTTTATCTCAGTTCCACTACGTTAAACAATAATATAATGTTTTGCAATCCTGTCTTTCACAGGCATCTTAAATATAATGAATATCTCAAAAAACTATCAAATTTAAATCATCAACAAAGTTATCTGGTAAACTTATTATCATTATTACTGGTAAATATTTTGGAAACTGAGTTCCCCATACTTTTTGCGGATTTTATAACAATATCTCTCGAAGAAATTTACATAAAATTCTAGAAAAAACATTGTTTTGAAATTCTTATAATTCTGTTTTTCAATAATATCCTGCACGATATATAAAATGAAAAGAATAATCGAGTATCTTATTCGCCAGCTTAAACATTTCCATGCAAATATTATTGGATATATCTATTGAGGTATATTTGCAGGTTGATATGTTTTATCATTATTCCGAACTTCATGTTTCCGCGCTAAATAATTTCTTATCATATTTTTGTAGATATTTTAGCAATATCTCTGGAGCAATTTAAAACCAATGGTATTGTAATACTTATGAATCCTTCTTCTACTCAATATGCCAAGGAAGTAAAAAAATAGAAAAACAAATATTTTATTTGCCTTACTTAAAATTTCGTTATAAATGAATGGCATCACTTTCAATTAAGACACAATGTGATGCCGTACGGTAGTAATAGCGCCTCTTATATTTACTTTGGATCTACCTCACGGAAGTGAAATTTGTACTACATATATCAATGGTTCCACGTAAAAAGATCATTTGCTGTTAGGACAGGCGGCCCTAACATAAATATTTTAAATTTAATCTTATAACAGTATTTTGTAATTTATTACTCAATCAGTAATAAAATACTGTTATAAGATTAAATCTAAATTATTTATGTCAAAGCCGCCTGTCTTAACAGCAAACGAGCTTTTAAAGATGAACCATCCAAATACGTAATTAAATAATTAATGCATTTCTGTGAGATGGCTAGTCAATTAATTCATTTATCTCGTTTTAGAAGGGACCAGGGGAGATAGTTCATACAAGATAAGGAAAGACAGGCAGGGTGGGATAAAATATGAAGAGAGAAGACTTATAAGTATTGGTTTGCTAAAGAAACACAAAATTTTTCATGTATGTGTCTTGACTGTAGTTAATTGAGCACCATAATACATAGCTGCCTGTAGTATTTGCAATATGAAGAAACTATAACATATCCTATAATAAAAATAAGTTTCATAAAATATTAAAATTAACATCGATTTTCAGTAACAAAACCGAAGTTTACTCCGATATAATCCAACTAATAGACACCGAATAATTGCTATTTTATTAGGAAGCTCTTGACAATTTTATAAGAACCATATTTTTGTAAAAAAAATGCGTCCAATTACGGAAAACCTCTGTAACTAAATCTAATGTTTCCGTTAAATAGTATTATTTTTTGATAAATAAACTATCGTACGAACTCGTTAAGCGTCACCTGATTTCCAAATTAAATCGTCTATATACATTATTTTCAGTGAGAGGATCGTTCTTGGCATTTAAGAATAAAAACAAATTTAAAATGTGAATAAAATTTTTAATTCGTTACTCTTTGCAACACTTGTTTGGTTTAATGGGATAATAAAATAATATAATTTGACTGGATTTTAGGTTGTCAAGAAACATAGTTAAAATTCAAGAAAGATAATAAAATAATATAATATTTTACCGAAGACTTGAGTTGGAGTACAGATGTTAATAATTCCATTTCATATTTGCTTTTATATTCTTAAGACAAATATCAACTAAATACCCGAATTATTATTGAATATTAAATTGCCCTTAGCATATTAAAAGCAAATTAAAACACGAGTCTCATATCCTTGCGCATATTATGTTATTTCGATTGTTTAAATTCGCTGAAGTTGTCATGTTCATAAAAGTGACTCTCGATGGCAGGACACATGTTTTAATGGCATGCTGACGGTTGTAACGGTACTATTCGATGTTATGTTATATCAGTACATATGACCATTGTGATAGCTCATCGATTACGAATTACTTAACGTCTTTTATCGTGTAGAGATTGCGCAGTATGGTCGTCTTGCAAGATTTATTTAATATAATTGGGCTATGTCTTAGACAATTTCTGCTTTCGACATAATCATAATTGTAAATGGTTTGTAAAATTGAAACTCAATTTCCGATATTTTTTCATGTCCTTACGTAGGTCTACTCGTATCTCGGTTCACTGTAGTATGTTCAATATATGGTCATGACAGATATGTTTATCAAGTTATATTTTAATGCAGACTTCATTAAGAAAGAGGCAGTATAAATGAAACTTTGCAGAAAGTATTTTAAAAATAAAATAAATGTTGAACGCGTAAGAAACTTACATCAAATATTCGAATAATACTTATTAGGCCGCATTAAAACAGTATTAAAAGTATTAGCTGTACAAAGAACTCCCGACATTTCATTTGCATAACGCTCCTACGATACGCTTTCGATCGTCGAACTGAACAATTTATTCTCATTAAAGAGACTTTTCTAAAATATTGAATTTTCAGAAACGTACAAGTCTGTCTCCTCTTTTTCGATAAAGTTTTCTCACTCACGCCTTTCCCCAATTTCTATTTATTAAAATAATCATATATGATATTAAATAAGAGTATGCCTCAAATCATTATTCGGTTGTTAAGAAAACAAATTAATTTTATATTATATGTAGGTAATTACAATTAAACGTGACATACATTATTTCAGTATTATTTGTTTTATATGCGTACACATAAAAAAAATATATTCACACACATGTGCGTCTATACTTAGGTAATCAAAATGTTAGTATATATTTTAACTTACACCTAAATTATGTTTCGGCCGTTATCATAACTGAGCATTATATTCACAATCCTTAAGTGGAGATTGCTAACCAAATTTATCTATCTTTGAGCTCAAAAAAAACAACGAACCAAATATTTGAGTTACAGGACTTTAATGAATAATGGATTTCTGAATACTTCTCATATTTTTTTATTCAGATCTGTGAGGTTTTGTAAAGTTTGGGGCATGAAAAAGTCTAGTCTCCAAAAAAAATGTGGGGAATACGTTTTGGTATTTTATTTTTTTGAATTAACTTAAAGGGCGTCAAAAGTTAGTAAAAAATATTGAGAATAAACATAGCGCTAAAATAGAGTCGAGCGTTGGTACAGACTCTTTTAAAAGAACGTGTTCAGATGATACCACGGTGCACAATATTTTATACGAAATTAACAATAATGATGTTTTATTTATGTACTGTACAAATAATTATAAATTATTTACTAATTTGCCGTATGTATCGGACGTACGGATGAA
This sequence comes from Druceiella hillmani, assembly GCA_039881145.1. NCBI lineage: Eukaryota > Metazoa > Arthropoda > Insecta > Lepidoptera > Hepialidae > Druceiella > Druceiella hillmani. The sequence continues at coordinate 6,101,714 of JAYKKI010000106.1, read as the reverse complement.
AGAATGTGTAGAAATATAATACATGTATAATCTTTACTATTCTTAGAAATTTCACTTTGATTGCTAATATGTTTTTAAAGTGAATAAAACTAATATTCTATTAGCTATCTTATTATCGTTTCAGCCTAATTTTTCTAATTTACGCATAACGTGTCTTGAAGAAAGCCGTGTCTGTGTAAAGTTATGTACTATAGGTCATCTTTCAACATCTGCAAAAAAAGTGATAGATTATTCTTGAACATTACTATTTTATTGAACTCTACTACGTTTGTTTCTTTCATAAGCAAGAATCGTAAATAGGTTTGCGAGTGGTGGCTATAACTTTAATTTTAATAAATGTTTTTCATGTTATATTTCTTTTATATTTATCTTCTAGTATCTACAGTATCATCATTTGTTTGATTCTAGGACACTCTGGAAAGAGATAATTTTACGATTTAGTAATGGTGATATAGCAAAATTTCGCCCTTCTTATAATAATTTTTAATATTATTCACTTTTATCAGAACACAAAAAGATTATAAGTAGTTTTCTTTAAAAACTCTTATGTCAAATATGCTCTATATAAGTTAATCAGATGCAATTAATTATGTAAAGCTTTAATATTTCAAACTATAATGGCAAAGCTTGAGAGTAATGTAGTATAAAAATGTCATCAAATATAGAAAACAATACATAAAATATACAGATGAACTTACATGTAACAGTACTTTAACAATATTTATAAACTACATTAATAGCCAAAGTGAACGATGGAATCTAATTAAATTGAATAGTCGAATTTCTTCACGAACCTCTTCGAATACTTACGATTACACGCGCCTTATTCATAAACTCCTCCTCAACATGTACTGATCGAGCGTGACATGAACTTAACCGAAATTAATGCCCGTATAAATCAAATACGGTCAGGATTCTTAATTGGATTTACTAACAGTTAAAAACGTATTTTGTAAGGATACTTTAGGAATTGGACCGTGCAGTTGGGCGCGGTCGGTAAAGTAGGCTCTTGTTCCGACTTGACTGATAGTTAATGAGAAACAGAAACACGTTGTTAACTGTCAGTAAGTCCGATTGACACTCTTGACCGTGTGTGGTGCATATGGGCGTAAGTGATTACGTGCGACCTGACCCCCGTTACTCGGAGCGCCAATCAACCGCCATAAAACACATTTGTCCCATTTTCATTCATAAGTGTTTTAAATGAAATCGAATTATTTTTGATGAATGTTTTTTTCTGCAAAAGAGGGTATCCGTCGATAGTTCCTGTTGCAGAATGTCATTCATTTGAATAAATGTATTTTTAATAGTATATTTTATCCATCTGATTGAGATTGATACAAATGAAATTGGTTGGACTATTTTCGGGGTCTTCGACAATTTTTAATCATAGATTTTATGCTAAATTTTTGAAATGTGATAACGCTCTATTTATAACCAATGTCTCTGAATCGTAAAGTAAGAAGAAAGTATTAGCCAAATTGTGAAATATCAAATACGTAGAAAATTATACAATTATGATTACGTAGAAAATTATACAATTATGATTACGTAACTTTCCTCAAAATAATAAGAAACACTTTCCAACTTTGAATTAGAATGTATAGAAATAAAATCAGTGCTGCAGAAAATAAATACATTTTTTAATTTTTAAAATATTTTGGTGGCAATAAATAAGTACATCACATACCCGACCAAAGTATTATTTGTCCACCCAGCCCTTTGTCAATCTGTCTGTGCGTATAAACTTGCATATATTGTTGAGTTCTAATTGTTTTTCTTCCAAATATATTCCATTCTCAATTTTCTGAAATAATGTAAAAGAATTACTTTCCGATGCAAAATATTATTATTTGTAAAAACTATTTTATATCTGTCTTAGAAGAACCTACATCTTTAATAATATTTCAGTCGACAGAGATCAATTTTCGTGCAAAAAAAAATTAATTTGTGTTTTTCTTCATTTCTTTGTTTTTACGTAATGAAACTACATTTTCCTATTTTCATCACAAGTATCTTTTACGCCGCTATAAATATTAAAATATTAAGCCAAGTCGAAAAATGTTTAAATGACAAAATTTTTGTCAAATGGTATAAAGTTGTAAAGTTAATAACTTACAGTCCAATAATGTACATAAATCCAAATCGCGTTGATTAAGAAAACATGCACGGGAATTGGTTTTTTTTATTTCATTTATCTCACAATATCGCCAAGGGTATTTCTAGCCTTCTAGTCTGACCAGAAGCCCGTATTTTATCGTATCGTACTACCGTACGTTTTAAAAATATTTCAAGCAATATTCGCAACAGAAATTCTTAACGCTACATGTTAAAGTAGCTCGTACATAAGAAGTCAAAATAGGTAATATATTAATTGCACATAGAAAACTAGTACGTCTGTGTTGCTAATGACAAAAAAAATTATTGAATTTAATTAAATTATTGAAAGACTATTTTGTAAAAGCCAGTTTTTTTTGTGAAATTCATATTACCCATAATAAAAATAAAGGAAATCGAAGATCTTTCTTTTCCTGAAAAATTATCAAAATTGTAATAAAAAAAGCAATAACTTCTTGTGTAAAATTTTACTTATGGCCAAAGGAATAACTCATGTTGGATAATAATAATAATAATATAGTTTATTTGTGGATATAAAATACAACAGGTAAAGTAATAGACATGTACAGAAATTTTCTTAGTGCTAATGACAAAATTAAAGTTAAAAATGAAGTTACACGCCTTAACCTAATTTTTTTTCAATATTTTATCCACAAAAAGGTTACTAGCTCGGTTTGTGCAGTTATGCTATAAGCAAAACCGACACGGCCGGTTTACAGCTAGCACCTGTTGATATACATACATGTACAAACATATACTCATATACACGTATACACACATATACATATACAGTTTACACGCATACATGCACACATAATATATAATAATAGGTAGATTTACAAATTTTTTCGACAACTTAATAAATTTTATCCCCTTATTTACCGTTGAATGATATTAAAAAAATATTTGCAACCATAAATTGCGTAAAGAAACAATTTGTTTTCTTCAATTCTTGACAAATATTGTCATCATCTGAAATATTATACATAGAAAACCAACCACACATATCGTATCTTATGAAAAAGAAAACAGTCAATATTGGCGAAAAATTCGTTTTGTTAATATAAAGGACAGGTCTGGACATTTCTATGGAAATTACTGAACACTCGGAAATCATATCCTAAGTAAAAATATTTATTTTTTAAGAGAATAATATTAATTCGTTCAATTGAAACTAATTATTTGTATAAAATGTAAAACTAACAAATTTTATTTAAAATATTAAAGATGAAATGGAATTTAAAGACAACAAAACTTGCAGGTTCATAAAAGATGAGACCATTTTTTTATGAACCTGGAAAATATTTTGAGCAAATAATTATGAAACGGGTATAAATCAAATAAATATTGATATTTTTTTGGATATGTTTAGATCACTAAAGTTCATTTTGAGTTCTGGAATTAATTCAAATGTTTAAAATTGACCAATATTCGTGGAGGAACATACAGGCATAGAGTTAAGATGCAAATGGCTACGAAAAATTTATCTATTTATAAGTTTGAAGAATTTATCTACGAATATGTTATTTAAAATATAACGACATTTTTAAAAGTTGCGTTATGTTAGTAACGTAAGTACATGTCAAATTTAATTTTAAAAACAAATTCACTTCTCATGTAAATAATAACTACAGTCTTTAATTCCAAAATTCGTTGAAACTCCTACCGCTAACCAGAAACGCCCTTAACCGTATAGTAAACTATTTAATGTTGGGTTTAAAATTAGTCATTGGTAAAACCGTTAATAAATTTATAGCAGCAGTATTCAGACAAAGTAGACCTATCGAATAAGAGAGATTTATATTTAAATAATTTAGGTAAACTACATTTATTCGGTTTACGACATTTCATCACGTAAAATTTAAATCTTATACATTTTGAATTGACATTAAAACTGTTGAATAATTATTATAAGGTAGGCCGTATAAACAAGCAACGACTGATGGAAAGTTCAATGAATTCCTCTGGCCACGAAATCTATTCAGCTCCCAAATAAACCTTTCACTTTTTCTACATCACGAAGAGCTGTTTACATTAAACATTAGCATAGAGTGTAGGTAATTTTATAATAATTTGTCAATTAAATTTTCTTTCGTAAATAGTAATTAATAATCAGTATAAAATTAATATAACTTTTATATTTCTAAAATATATTTATTACTATATTTCTAAGTTAGTATAACTATTATATACTATAATATTCCTTATGACAATGAATAATCTAGAATTTTTAAGTCCGACCCAGATTTCGATAACTAGAGAGGGACGGATAATTAGAGGTCAGTTGAAAAATAATACTTTACCAGGAGGGCTTTTTCATAATGAGGAACTTGTATAAGCTTCCGAAGTCAAAGATAAGGCTAGCTTTGTCAACAATTTCGTAGGCGCAGACAAACAAAAAACGTATCGGTCTATAATCAATACGAAGTAGACAAATTAAAAAAATGAAAACTTTACTTAAAATAAAATACTTTTATTTCTGTAGTTAGATTAGTCATTGCAAACATTGCAATCAGCAATGTTAACAATCAAACTAAAAGAAACACATGCATAATAAGTTTTAGGTTGCTATAAATTTTAAAAATATATTGAAATTTGAAACAAATTAAGGAACAAAATAGATTTATGTCAAACATATACAACGTCGACCAATTTTATGTGCGGAATACAAAATTTCTCTTGCATCGACCTTACTCAGTCACTCCATATTTAACTTCCGACTACGCCCATTTTGCCAATGTAAGAGTATGTCTGGATGGAAAACTTCATTTCGCTATTTAAAATACACGTAGCGCCAGGCAAACATATATTACACTTAGGTATAAAATACACGTTGCGCCAGCGCAAACATATACTACACTTAGGCATAATATATGTTTGTGTAAATACAACGTGTCGAGTACATTACATACTTTATTATAATTTTACTGATACATGTAAATTTATCTTTGTAATATTAAATGCTTCTCATAGAGCAAACTTACCATACTTACATGCCAACTAAATGTTGCTTTAAGAAAACCAATATTTTTTTCGGAAATATCATCTAAATTTGGATCAAACGCAAAAACAATATATTTCATCCCTCTTTCCCCTGTTGCACAGAGAAATATATAGATAGCATAGTATAAAAGCATACAAAATGAATTTTTTTTTATAATCGTATGAAAGTATAAAAAAATATTAATGAAAATATTAATGTTAAATTTCCTGTAAATACAGGCCGTCCAGTGGCAGATTTCTAAGTTTGAACAAACATAGTTTCTGAACGCAACACATAAGAGGTGCTCGAGGGGCGTCGTTAGAAGCGCAAGCGGTGCGGATTTTAGTAGCCATGGAACAGTGGAGTGGATAGCACCACACTTTTGCCGTCGAGGCGTACATTTCGAGTGGATTTTCGCTGTCTGTAGCACGCCGTCGATTTAATAATCGTTACAGTATTCGTCGATTACGTGATGGACCATCAATCAACCGCATTGGGTAGCAAGGTTCAGAGCTACAGGTTCAATATTAAATTGGCCCAGGCCAGGACCTACACCATTGGTAGCCACGGATGAAAATGTCGAGCGTGTTATGGTTTCTGTCGTTGAAAATCCAGTTTATCACTGTGTACACGTTCATCAATATTGGGAATTCCGAAATCAACTTTACAGGTAATAATGCGAAAAAAGTTCAAGTTCCATCCATATAAAATTCAAATTGTTCAAGATTTACACGATTCTGACTTTGAATTAAAACAAATTTACGCGGAGGTGATGTTGTTGAGATTTCGTACTGCTACCCGGATGGACAACATATTCTTTAGTGACGAAGCTCACTTTCACATTGGAGGATATGTGTATAAGCAGAACTTTCGTTACTGGGATGTCCACAACCCAAGACAAATGCATCAATAGCCTTTACATAAGCCTCAAGTAACAGTCTGGTGTGCCATGTCTGCATCTGCAATCATAGGGCCTTATTTCTTTGAAAATTAACGTGGCCAAACTGTAACTGTGAATTCGGAAAGATATGCCCAGATGTTAAATGAGTTTTTCAGAGTAGAACTACAGAATAGTCCATCCTTCAACCAAAACACATGGTTCCAGCAGGACGGAGCCACAGCTCACACTGCTAATGTGTCCATGAATGCAGTGCGGCAGTTATTTCCAGAAAAAAACATATCCCGAAACGGTACCGTACCGTGGCCACCTAGGTCACCCGATTTAAGCCCATGTGACTTTTCCTTATGGGGATACTTAAAATCCGTTGTTTACCAAACAAATCCGAGCACTGTGACACAACTTAAAGAAAATATTCGAGCCGAAGTCAGTAGGATACCCCAGTCGCTCTGCAAACACGTTTTTGAAAACATGCGTGCTAGACTCGAAGAGTGTGTCAGACTCGATGGCCGCCATTTGGAAAACGTGGTTTTTAAAAAATGAATTTGTTGTTATAAAGTTAAAATAACGCATTTGTTGTTATAAAGTTAAAATAAACCTACTTTGTATTAGAGGTGTAGTTTTTTTGTACAATTTGCCAAACGTTGAAACCTACCACTGGACATCCTGTATAAATGTTATCAATATTTAGAACACATATTTCTCTTCCTAATAAGAAAAATATTACCTTCAAGTTATTAAAGACCAAATCACCTAGATCAATACACGAGATATGAAAATAAAATACTACTCTCCGATAGAAATAGATGTGTAAACGAATACTAAATCGGAATGTGTTATTAAATGTTGTTACTAGGGGGTCAAGTAGGACTAAGCAAGACGGAGTCTGAAGAATCACCGCAGGTAACACTGTATCATTTGATATTCATGTCACGATACTTATGGACTCTTCAAATTGTAGGCATTTAAAAAGTTCGACTTAACGGTAATAAACGGTCTATTTCCATTTTCATCTCGAATATGCCCAAATTTCTTGTTGCAATAATATAGCAGTATTTTAGGTTACACTGTAGTGTTTGATTTAGCAAGTTTTACAATATTTAGAAATAAAATATATTAAATTAATTTTAAAAACGAAACCCCATGTAATGTTAAAAACATGATGCCATTTTATAAACAGCGAAGATTTCTTGGAAAACAGATTTGGTTTGTTTTCGAAGTAGATTTCTTAAAGAATTCTTAAAACAAATGTAAAAGAAATAGGTATACAGGCCGGCATTTCTTATGTGTGCATTAATTTTTTTTTCTTTCCATTCCTCTAATTCTCATTTCAATTTTTTTTTAAATCAGTTTTTTTCCGTTTTCCGATATCACCTCCATCTTCGTTTTCTTCCAACTCACGTCAATTTATGGGAATATGAAAAGAAAAACACTACTCATTTTTCTCTGCTTGACATTATTCTATGCCACAAAATCCTTCCGTTATGTAATAAAAAAATTAAACTCAATTTTGAAACATTGTAAACAAACAGCATTGTTTTTTGTTGGTAACAATTTATTAGTATTACGTCTCATTTTATTTATTATCCTTTACGAACATTTAAATAAAAACTAATATTTTGTTCATCATAAATTACACCATTAAGTACCAAAGTATTATCCATATGATATATTTCCATTGAGAGTTTAATTAAGTGATATATAATAATTAAAATTCTAGCCAAAATATTTTATTGATATTGAAGTGAATAGTTTTCAGCAATCTGATTTATACCTTTAACATAAAAATATACAGTATGTTGCATCAATGTTTCCAATAACTGTATATACTGATAAAATGATTATTAGGAAATTAATGCAACAAACAATTTATGTTATTTGAATATTCGATTCAAAATACAGATGAAATTATTAGTTGCACATTAGTCTTCTATACCCGACCAATAAAATTTTAACTGAATGATTTTTTACACGGCAAATACTTTAAAAATAATGATTGATATAACGTATAGAATAACAACACAGGCTAGAAAACCTGTTTTTAGAAGTTTTGCCTATATGTCTTTATCTTATAATAGCCGCATTACCGTACGAAGCAATAAAATCCATTCATCATTAATTTCTCATGACATCCATATTTCTATCAGTTACGTTGCAAAAACCGAATCATTCGTTTTGACAAAACGATTTATTGCAAATGATTCGATCATTCGCGATTGACATATCTCTACGTATTAGGATAATAACAATATTAATACAGAATGTACGAAAGTTCCGATCCGTACTTTCATTAAATTTGATACTTGTATGCAATTTGTCACCAATACAAGGCCAATAAAAATAATTGAAACGTCAATACAAGTTTATGTCGTCTATTAACGAGAGGTATAAATCATTGCGAACTTTTCCTATAGATTTCCTGAGGGAAACCTAAATTTTTTGGCGGTGGCATATTAGGTCTGCTGCGCTCTGCTATTGTAAGTTCAAGATGGTATTATCCACATATTGTATAAACATACATGCCTAGTCATGTTTACCCAGTTATTCCTTACGTAGTGATTTTTTTCATTACAATTTGCTCCCTCGAAACTTTTGCTACAAATATTTTTGAGCTCAATTATTGAGATATATGCAATTTCAAAGGCTCTACCACTACGTCTACCAATTTTACATTTCTAAGTCAAGTATTTTCTAAGAAAACATCTGAACTTTAATCATCTTAGGATTTCTTATTTTTATCTTTTGAGCTTTTTATCTTATGAGACCCTAAATATATCTTAAAAAATGCGGAAACCTGAAAATATCACGGTATTTAGTGGTCGCTGGAACTTTTCCTCCTCATTCTAAATTTCTTTACATGAGGTTAAAATGAGTCGTCTTGTTTTATATAGCTTTTGGAAACAAAATTATTCGTAGAATTTATTCAACCAAAAAAAAATTACTTTAAGCTTGTATTCATTTATTTATACTGCTTCTTACATTATTTTCAACTACAAAATTTTTTGTAAATAGTTTTTATTCAAATACATAATTTAAAAAAAAATTATGAAATAATTTCAGTAGATATAATGTCCACCTTCTTATAATTCACAAGCATTACTTTATTACATTTTTATCAGAAGAGAAATTTAACTAATATGTCAATCCATTGTTTCGGAAGAAAAACAACCATATTTATTACGTTATTAAATGTACGAAATAATAGAGTTTTCTTGGTTAAATCCAGTTAATTTATTGATATTCGTTATTTTTGTCGACTTGATTATATTAGATCTATAATTACATATTTAATTAAAATACTGTTCCATAATTTTCTCACCCCATGATCATCATATTTAATGATGGAGTTGCGAAACGACATGAAATATGCAAGGTATATCATCCAGTATATTTTTTTATTTTATCCAAAACAGAAACTATTTACAAGAAAACCAAACGATTTTTGAAAATGAAACAAAATATTTAGCAATTTATCATGAATGGGTTAATATTTCATAGATAGTGAGTTAAAGTAACCTTACTCCTTTTATATCCTTTTACGGGACCAACTTAATTTGAATTCGGTCTATATCTAGTATTTTAAAGATACATTCGACATATATTCTATAAATTGCTTGCTGGAACCAAAAAATCCGAAAAAATCCAACATATTGTTTTCAATTTTGATTATCTGGAAAATCATTATATTTTCTTGCAGGATCCGAAATGTATAAAAATAATTATAATTAAAAACTTCTGACCAAATGAGAACTTACCTGAATATTACATAGTTTTATTTAGATCTTATATAGAAAACATATACTTTCATAAATAAAATTACGTTCTTCTATATGCCAATTATTTTTCTTTAAAATATGAGTACCCTTTATTCATCTTTTTACTTTATTTTAGACTTGATACCTAAACACATATTTCAAACATATGGCTTATATTTACTGTAATTAATCCAAAAATCGAACAGACATACTATAGATTATCACTCCAAGTTGAATTGATACTTTCAATTTGGATTTTATTGTCTGAGGTGTGGAACGCCAAAAAACGTTATTGTTGACAGTAGATACTAAAAATCATAAAATAAATTGCTACATCTAAATAACATCGCTAATATATAAATATTGTTACTCAATAGATATTGAAATAAAAAAAAAACAAAACAGTTTAACGGATTAAACATTGAACTCAGCAAGTATTTCGACTATCCTACAAAACGAGATCTAATAAACCTTTTAACAAGAGACTGAAATATTTTTAAAATAATCCCGTACCTTCGACTTTAGTGAACTGATCAATTATGTGTTCGAATGTTCGTCAAATAGGATTCCATAATCACCTTTCGAAATATTTTCTGTAAATTGATAAAAATTGTTTTCGAATTTTTCAAACTTACGCAGAACAAATTAGAATGGAGCATTAAAAAATATACACGTTTCATTAAAATTAAAATTAAATACGAAATAAACCTTTATAATACGCCAGACAACAAAAAGGAAAAAAAAACTCGTGTTTGATTTGTACTCCAGTTTGATTTGTAGAAAATAACTTTGAAAAAAATTATGATAACCATAATAATACGTGACAAAAATATAAACGGTTCTGGGGTATTCACAAAAATTCAATGTGAATCAATGTATCAAGTTCTGAATGTTTATAGTTAGAGTAGTTATTTAAAGCAGCGCTAGAAAACTGTCAACAGTCTTTCGTCATTGATTCAATTAAGACATTTATCGCGGGATGTGATATAAATTTGGAAATTAATACTTGACGTTATATTTTAAATAATATTATAAATGATACTAGTAAGTCCTATTTTAAAGAATATATCCAAGTATTTGCGATTGGTTTATAATTACTTAAAATGGTTGAATTTATTTATATCTACCTGGAACTTGGACACAAGTACCATTTTCAATTACTCTGTTGAGAAATAATAAAAAAATAATGAATTTAAAATAAAAAGAAGTTTTTTTCCTGAATCTAGTTTTATATTATAATATTAATGAATATAGTTATATGTAATAATATATATATTACTATATTGACTAAACAACTTAGTTATTCTGAGTTTTACGATTTAGTTAAAAATAAAAGAAATTTTGACTAGAATTTAGATCGTGAATAAATTTTATTTTAACATAAAAAATACAAAAGCAAAACATTGTAAACTATAAAAAGAGTTTCATCACATATTTTTATGGCACTATCTATTATCCTAATTTATCCATAAATGTTTACTACAAAATTTATTTTATTAACAAAATCATAGGAATGTCATTTGTAATATTTATATTTTTCCTATATGACAGAAGTGTGACTTCTAATAAAACGCAAAGTTCGTAATTTTGTAGGTGACAAGAAAAATATGAGGAAAGAAGATGTAGAGAAAAAACGAAAAAGAAATAAATTGAAAAAAAAAAATTTTAAATAATAATTTAAATCTGACTCACACTTAGTCAGCTTTCTGGAAATTGTTCCATTTGATTATAGATCATTTTCTGTACGGTTTACACTGCAAAGTTATGTTATTTTTACCTCGCTGATTAAAACAAATTTAGAACAGTATCTGATAAGTTATAGCATGCCATCATATTAAGTCTACTATAAGTGGGGATATTCAAGACAAAACCAAATTTATATAAGTATATATTTGACCAATTCCACTACATCACCAAAAATCTCACGTATAGCAGAATTGCGAGGAGAATGAAAGCTTCATATAGAAGGAAAAATATTTGTTATGAAAAACTCGAAGAGATTTCATTCCTCTAACTCAGAGATACTATTAGCTTTTATTATTCAGTAAGTTACGGACGCAATGCCGCCGAGTAAAATCACAAATCTCAGCTGAGAAGCGCACGTAGATTTCATTTTGGTGATAAAGAATAACCCGAGATTCGAGATTGAATATGTCTTATTATCTTTCATAATAAATGTCTTGTGTTCTCCAACTTCTTGGCAGTAAAAATGCAGAAACGGTTCGTTTCAAAATGAGTTCTTATAAAACAATTCTTTGTATCGGTGTAGTGCCATCATATTCTCAAAGTAATTTTTTTCTTGAAACCAAAATTAAGAGAGTTGTATTGTTTAACAGTTGATTTTATTTGAATAGTTAATTTGATATTATATATATATATATATATATATATATATATATATATATATGTGTGTGTGTGTGTGTGTGCACAAGCATATATATATATATATATATATATATATATATATATATATCTATTACCCGTGCCTCCACACAAGTGAATTTTCTCTTTCCGTCAGATCATCCTGACCGAACAAGCTGCCGACTTTGCACCTTGTTAATATTAATCAGATATATTTTCGGATCCGTTGATTGAGACGTTTTAAATAGTAATAATAAAGACGCGAGAGCCAAAAGTCGTTTAAAAATAGACATTTATTGGACGAAACGCATGTGTATTTATAAATTTTCTGGGAGAGTTCAAAAATATCTGATTTTAGTTCCCACCTCGGCAATCTGGCATATTTCTTCTAAACGATATGCTTATAAAAGGCTTGCTTTTATGGAAAATGAAAAGTTTTAATTTGTATTTCATACAATTTTTAAAGAAAGCTTAAATCATGATACTAACAATGAGAAAAAGTGAATTAATTGAGTAATTACTTAAGTAATGTGCTGACTTTTAATTCAACGTCAATTTCTTTAAACTTTCTCATACTAAAGGCTATTTAATGTTCATATACCGTAAATATTAAAAACCGTGTGTTAATAACAAAACAGTATACTGTATTTTTGTTCTAACCTTACCTTACATCATTCTGAAACATAAAAATTCAGTTTTTATTCTGATAATACCTTAGAGGCTTCATCAACAACTTCATCTTGAGTGATCAGCGATTGAATGCTATTTATTCGTAATTAACACGACTTTAAACAATTTATTAGTACAAATTATAAGTGTGATTGTTTTGTTCATTTTAATTAGGATTTAGAATGTATGAATTCCTCCTAGAAAACATACCGTAACTTATGACTTTGTGACTCTTCTTTTTGTTTTGGGTATATATTATTATCAAATATGAAAATTTTAGAAGTTGCGGAAAAAGCAGAACCCTTGTAAAATCATTCACTTGTCTCTTATAGCTGTTTTGATTAAAAATCGTTTAACGTACAAAAACGAAATTTTACATAACGATAAACCATATTTACTCGCACATATTTATATATATATATATATATATATATATATATATATATATATATATCAATAGCTAACGATCAAAACGGATAATATAGAATTACTTGAAGTTACTAATGGAGTAATCGGAAATTATTTTAAAAATGTATGTCTTCTGGATATGCCATATCATTAGAAAAAAAAATTTATAATCATTCCAAAACTACCTTTTACGTAATTTTATGTACGTTAGCTCAAAATATATTATAGAAAATATCTAGAAGTACATGCTCCCTACCTTACATCTCCAAAACTGCTAAGGTAAAGGTTATGGAAAACAATGTCACTGGAAATTTATGGAATCTTTACCATAAATTTATTCTCAATTTTATAGTTTTTTTGTTAAATTCATATCTATATACCTATAAAATATATTTACGTATTAGGAAACTACTAATAATATTTGTAAAAATTGTAACAGAAATACTGTATTATCATAAATATTTATATGTACATATGTATGTGCCTTGTAGTACTGAAACTTCGTAGCACGAATTCTACTCATGGCTAACTGACGTTAATTAGTTAAAAAGGCTTCATTTAATTTTGTATAGAATAAAGTATATACAAAGAAAATATTTATCATTTTCAATAGGGTATAAATAGATAAAGATTATTTCTCGTTCGTTGAAACAAAAGCATATATCCACACACTATAGGTGACAATTTAACTCATCTATGCCAAACTATACGTGACCTATTATTCAAATTTTAACTGGCACTTGTAATTACCTAGGGCAATCTAGAGCCATATAAAGTCAATCTAAAGCTCATCGTCAATATCTATATTTCCGTGATGTACAGTTGTCTGGAAACGTAGTCGAAGGTCCATTAAATAATATGAGGTTATATTTATCATCTCTCAGTTTTATCATGGGAAGGATCATTATCCGTTTGGATAATGATCCTTCCCATATTGTAAGTATTTCATTCTATTTTAAATTTTCTTCGAACGTAAATGTTTGTATTTTCCTTTATTAAAATTGAAGGTAAAATGTGAATGATCTTTCGTTAGATACACAATTAAATACACTCGGTGTATCAACAAAAGTACGTGCGAGATTATTTTAAACTGCCTTCGTAGTTTTAGAATCTTGAAAATTAACATAAAAGTGGGAGATATTATTAAAATAATTTATTTTTTGTCTTCAAACTGCTTTTCCATCTGTAGTGTTATTATTTTCAAAACATTTCCGTAATTCTTAATGCAAAGAAAAAATCTTTAGGGTGAATCTAAATGCAGAATACTTTTCAGGGTCGGTTCAATTTTTTACGAAGGACTATTTAACACCATGTTGATGGTTTAGTTTGACGTCAATATTGGCGTAAACGACGTTGAAACCAGACACTCAATAACTGGATTCACTTTCCTCAAGAACGGAACGGCTGTCACGCAGTCCAATCAGCGCCAAAAAAGTGCAGTAATCTAAGCGAATTCATCCAAATAGCTGTATATATATATATATATATATATATATATATATATATATATTTATATATAATCTCATTTTCATACTTGTCAAATAAATGTAAACAAGATTTATTTTGTATACTTATTCCAATGCACGTTTGATTTTATTGAATCATTCAATGCTTAAAATTCATACATTGTGAAATGTTCATAAGGATATAAGCACATGTCTGTTATAAGCACAATATGTTTATTTTCACCATTAATACAAGATTAAATAATAAGAGTTGAACATAGTTTACTTTACTATTTAGTGATAAAACAATGGAAAACCATTAGTAAGCAAGGAAACGTTATGCATTTATATATCAAAATAAAAATATTTAGCATTGTTTCATATTTCATTATGATATTCCCATGATATCCAATAATATTCGTATACGTGATTACAGATATTTTATTCAGAAAAATATAATAATAATCAAGTCTCGTTGAACTATTACCAATGTAGAAATTGAAATTCTCAAGAAACAAAGTTAAATGATTGATGAAAACCGTAACAATGTTTTTGTTTATTGAAAGCTAATTGTTTTCGAATAAATCTTATCGATGAAACACGTGTCGCAATCGTGAAATTTTAGGAAATAGAGAATTATGTCTATTCATCATTTAAATATATATAACTATATGACATCTTACAATGCGTTACAAAACAATGTTGTAACATGTATGTATAAATATTTTTTAGAAATTAAAATGAGTGTACATGCATGGGTGCGTGCATTAAAGCGCGCTTTTAATTATATGTTTAGAGAACTAACGAATTCTTACTAGTGTATCACCGATTCTAAATAATTTAACTGGACCTATGTAAGTAAAAGGCAGCAAAGTGCGGAACAAATCTCGAACAATATTGTATTGTACTTGATATGTAATTGAATTACCAATACAATCGCTTAATCATATTTGCACATATTTAACTATAAAGAATTTAAATATATTTTTGTGGCTTTAATGAATACTTTGTCATAATATTTTGAAATAAATATTATTTAAATAATAAAGTTGTCCATAAATTAATACGGTTGTCGATGTTTTTCTTTAGTCTACATATTATTGATTTTTATAGACTTTTTAAGATTCTTCCGTTCATGCAATCTCCGATATTTTTAATTTCAAAACTCATAAAATTTATATTCAACTTATACATTTGAATCCTACAAATTATTAACTTTCATTAACAAGGCGGAATAAATAAATTATTGTCATTTATATCTCAAATTGCCTTTACAAAGGAAATTATTCATTTCACTCCTACTTTGAAAATAATTTTAAGACAAATTTCCATACAACTCTGTAAAATTTTAAGTATTAGACTTTGCTAAAGTGTTTTGATTCTACTGAATTCGTCAAAGGGTACTTTTTACATGACTGATTAAAGAAAGTGTTATGCAATCAGTGTTCAGGTACGTAACTATTTAAATGTCATTATGAGTTTCTTTATCCCCCCTTAGCGAGAAAGCAGTTCATCCAATTTTAATTACTAAAGGAACCTTAAAATGTTTATATTACACTGAGTAATATAGGCTACGTAACTTTACAATAAAAACAAAATAACGCTCGTAATTTTCAGATACGTACTATAAAAAATTAATAAATAAACTTATCATCATCACCATGATATTTTCAAAATACATGGGAATATACTTACATAGATAATAGGAAATAAAGGGATGAATGTTAAAGATGCGTAAATAAACAATAACCAGTTGGGAAACTGCGAAAAAGAACATAAATTTGCTCATCAATCCTCATTTAGGTCACTATTTTTTAAGCTCGAAGTAACATATTCAATTAAATAATGGATATTTTAAAACGTCAAACCAATTAACATAAGTTATAAACGAATATCATAAAGCATTTAAAAGTTTTTAAATAAACAATACTTTGAATTATGTAATAATAAGTCTTGCTAATTCAAAAATTTTTTAAATAATATTTGTTAATTTTTTAATTGGTATTTTTTGTTATTTAAATGAATATTAATGAGTTCTTTTGCATATTTTATGAAATCAAACTAAGACTTTATAACGTTTTGTTACAATTAAATAAGTTAGGATCTTATAACAGCATTATCGGTGACATTAGGCGTAGAGAACTCAAATAGATATGGATGATTTTGTCATTCAGAGAGGTAATTAATGAGGTAACAAAAGCTGTGTAATTATAATCATACCATACACGTCGCCAAAACTTCTAAGTTCGTCTTATTAATAAGAACAAAGAAAAAGAAAAGAAAATATGTTTCTACATCTTTACTACTAGATATATTGAATACTAAATCAATCATAAATTTAAACACCCATAATCTGTATCCTTTGGCCATATGATACATAAGACTACTATGATTTTCTTTTTATTTATCTCCTGTTATCAAAGCAATAGATATTTTAAAAGTTTATAGTACTGTCCACATATTTCCAAGAATATACTCCCGGCATTTACTGGAGTACTTGGGGTAAAAGCAGGTCAGGTAATGCATTCGGAACTTACTTTTTTTAAACAATTTTGAATATGAAAACACTCAGAATATGCCTATTCACGAAATGTGCAAATTTCTGTATTTCCGATTACAATACGCACTATGACAGATCGAGGTTATTGTATGTAGGTTACGATCATATTAAGTATTAAACCGCTTAATCCGATTTCTGATTAATTACAAATATATAGCAACGAGTGAAACTGTATGGAAACACAAAGTTTTTTAAGAAAGTTTTTTGAGATAAAAGCGTTCCCGCGCTAATTATGATTCTTTCGACAAAACTAAGAAATGTGTCTGTAATCCGGCTAAAATTATCAAAATACAGGAAATAAGTAATAAAAAATGGAAGTATATTTTGGTTGTAATAAGTATAAAAAAATGGGAAAAAATGAAGACAGAAAAAATTAATAATAATGAAAGTGAAAAAGGACATATCACACAAAACGTGAGAATTTATACAACACACGAAATAAAAGAGACATATCTTTAATTACATTTTATTGAAATTAAATTATATGAAAAGAGCATTACAAAAGTTTAAAATATCGTAGTTTGGTAACGCTGTAAAAAATCATGCTTTTTCAACATCAATTTCTTTTCAGCAATATACTATTTAAAAGGTTTTTAAAAGTGATGTATAAAGAGATCATATGATATTAAATCGGCTAAAAATATTAACCAAAGACGTGACGTTAAAAAATATATGTATATTTATATACAACATCGCCGCTGCTCTAATTATTATTTCATTTTATATAAAACGTTTGCTGCTTTTTTCTAAGTGATATTTGGGTGGTGAAGGTAAAATATGATCTTTTATATAATTTGTGACGTGGACGAGATAGATATTCTGTTACCATTTTATTTTATTGTAATGGATAGTTTTAAAATATCACACAAAGAGCAGAATTAAAATATAATAGATGACGTATTGTTATGAATCAAAACTTTTCTCTGGATATATTTATCAATTCCGAAAAAATCAACATATTTTGAGATTGTGTACCTTAAAAGGAAAAATAGAACCTTTATACGATCAATTAGAAATTTCACACTTGGCAAAGTAACAAATCATGTTACTGCATTGTTTGCCACTTTAATATATTTTTATGGTAAGTTTAGAGGAAGAGAAGTACTCCACTTTTTTATATTTGGTTTAGATTTGATTTTATATTTTTATCGTTCGAAAGAGCTGGTAGTTAGTAAATATATAGATAGGCACCAAATTTTTGAAAATAAGAGAAGGGGCGTACCCTTCTCTTATTTTCTGAAATAATAAACCAAAAGTCATAAAAAAAAGGATTGGTGTACAATTGGAAAAAAAATTACAGAAAACTTGCAGCAATTATCTTTAGTCATAGTTTTTGAAAAATTCAGACACATTCACCGTTGTAAAAAATACAATTACATTCTTAAAATATATTTAGATTATGACGAAAAATACATGACGCAGTGCGAGTTCTACTGACGCTTTTTGAATATTTTTAATTTTATTTTTTAAATGTGCGTCATTCATTTTTATGCAAAACGAAATAAGGAATTGAAAATTTACAGCAACTGTAAAGAAAAAATTAGTTGAGTAGGGCAAGAATCAATTGAAAGTCATTTAATTATTATCCGATCATAGAAATTGACCAAGAGCTTTCATCATGCGAATAGTGAATGAAATCAATGGAATAGTGAACATGGAAAATTTATTTTACTTCGGTATATTTTTAAAATTTTCCATTCTCATAAAGTTAAATATTTCCTTAACTTTTAAATAAATTTTCTTTTCAAATCAAATTTTAAATAATTAATTATTTCAAATTTTAAATAAATATTTAAAATTTTATATATTTCAAATCGTTAATTCCTTTAATTTTCAACCATTCCTCTTCTGCAGTTATAATTCCTTTAATTAATAAAAGAGAAGTAGCTCAATAAAAAAAAAAGTGTGAAAATTTATTGGATTACTTTTATAAAAATAATTATTCAAGGGGCAAGCAAATTTTCTAACGCGATAATTAACAACATACAGTTATTTTAGAAAATACTTTTCCTTTGACCCACTTTTCTAACACGGGTGGAAAAATGTCAGTAACCTACTAAAGCTATAATGTTTCGATGTTATTTGAATATTCCTATCAACGTCTAAATAGAAATAACCGGTTACTATCTGTTCTAAAAATAAATAAATAGTAAATAAGTATACACTTTAAAACATCGGATAAAAGAATTACGTCTTTTGCGTTTACATTTCAATTCTCATCTATTCGATTTCCCATGTAAAGTTTTATTTTAGCGACTGTCATTGTAACATTAATGATTACATCAATAAATTTCGTGAAAACCTTTTAATCTCCATGTCACAGAATTAAGCAACTTTACTTCTCTATGTATACTTGAATATATATATATGTATATATACATATATATATATATATATACACATATATATATATATATATATATATATATATATATATATATATATATATATATATGGATGTCTAATCACATAACCATGTAAGCTCATCTAAAAATTAAAATGTTACACCATACGTCATACTTTAGTATTCCCATTCTCCTGCAATGGTTACGAGTACTCAGCATGGTATTGAATATCAGAGAATGGAAAGTTTAAGTGAACAAATAGCACGGTGTACGAGTTCGATTTATGGAGATAAGCGGTCTTCTATATTATGCACGTTTCGGAATTGGGGCGGTTTGCGACGTTGTAGAAACTTGTTGCGTTCATGTTAAAGAACATATTTTTACATTTCGTAGCCGCTGTATACGACATATACGACATGGTCATAAAATTTTATGAAATACAGTGTTTGAGAAAATTGTGTTTGATTTTTTATATAATATACTCGATTAAGCGAGGGAGAAAGTATTTTAAAACAATTTTTATGCTCGATCATTCTCAATTATTTGTACCGTGAAAGATTAAATTAACGTCATTGTACGGGTGATACGACTTAAACAAAACCTTGGATATTTTCAATTCCATGGCTATAAAAATCGATTTCATGTTGAAAACATTTACGTAAGAAAAATAAGGTTTGGTATATTATGCGTAATAAGCATAATATTCCCTGAGTGCAAGTTCCACTTCTATTTGACTTCTTTTCATAGATTTAATTTTCATGAGATAAATTTAATAAATGTCTATATTAAATACTGGAGAGCATATAACTAATACCGGCACCGACATAAGTTAATTATTAATTCAGTAGCTAATAATCGTTAAATTCTTTTTTGCGGCTAAGTTTTTAACTTGCAATATGTCGTGAATTGCAAAGTATTATATACATATGTATATATATATATATATATATATATATATATATATATGTATCGAAATGATGTAAATTGATAATAATTAAACATACTAAAGAAAAGCACCGACAAATCAGAAAACCGAATTACAAGTTAATGATGGCAAGGTTATGGCAAAATTTTTAATTTTACTTAGGAGTTCAGACATAAAAAGTAGTCACTTCAAGGCGAACGTAACAAAATGAGATCCTGCTTGCACAATAGACCTTGATAGCTAAGTAAGAGTGAGAATATACTATTCTTATTCTTCAGGTTTAAGAAAAAAATAAGGTAATGTCTGTTTATGTTCGATATCTTGATTAAAATGTTTGGAAATATCAACGTTTATTAATATTTTCTATGTGCATTAGTCTTAAGACAGATAAATAGCACATTGTTGTACATCGAAGAAACTTTATTCTTTACAATTTGTTGTAGATATTATCTACGTTACATCTTTTTTCATGAAATCAAACGAGATTTATTATTCTACATCGCCTTTCATGCATTATTTTACGCTTTGACTGGAATCTTTTTATGGTAAACCAAAATATTATTAACAATAACAATTTTGTCTTTTTCTCTGAACATTTCTCCCAGATTTGTTAAATGTTTTCCACAGGCTTTATGTAAATGAAAAAAAGGCAAATGTGAAGAGCAAAAGAAAAAGAATAAATATTATAAACTTGTAAATTCAGTGAATTTTAAAATTCCACCTGTCTAAACATAAGGAGAAAATTATTAAAAGAATGCAAATATCTGTTTCAAGCAATTGGATGATCTCTTCGTTTTCTGAAGCAACCTATATTAATTATTCAGTCAATTAAAAGTGCGACCGTCTAACATAAGGATGTCGTTTTCATATTTTATACGAACTCGAAGTAGAACCGGGTAGGAATCGAGCTTAGTCCTAGTATACTTAATGAATTTAATATGTTGATATATAAAAAACTCTTCAATTTTCTTAGCATTACAACCATAGTCCTATAGTTAAGTCATTGCATGAAATAAATATATGATAATATTAAGTCGTTGTGGATAAATATTCGACAAAATATGGTTAAGAATACTATTACCCGAAACTATAAAATTTGTAGCCTTTCATTAGCACGGTTTTCATTAGTTATGAAACAACTTTTCAAAAGATCAACGAATTTACGGTCAATAATTTCAGTGAAGAAAACTTACTAATTGCTTTTTAGATAATTAAAAGCCTAAGAGAAAGAATCTCTTCACTTAACTGGAAAGTGTCTTTCATGAGATTATATAGCGTCGATGCCGCAAAAAATTTGGTCGCTTTGCAGGTCGGTGGCTAATACGCCCCTGAACAGGTAATTGAATATTCAGCCACATTTCACGTTTTTCTATTAACTTTGAACATTCTCTGCGTATTAATATCTTCCATAATATATATATATATATATATATATATATATATATATATATATATATTTTTTTTTTTTTTTTTTTTATTTATTTATTTATTTTTTATTTTATTTATTTTATATTTTTGCAAGTAGATTTACAGTAAATTCTTTTGCACGTCAATATTTTTTCCTACCAGCACTTCGACGTAACTGGCCTGCTGAGAAGAAGCGCCGCAACAAACTCAACAGTAAGCCTTTTTCAAGAGGTCAATGTTACAAAAATCTTAAAATGTGTAGGAGAGCTAATTAAAGTGTCCACAAATTTTTATCATTCAAATAATCTACTACTTTGTAATAACCCTTTTTCATCAGCTGACGTTTAATAGTCAATCTAAATTTAGGCAAAGATAAGTCGATAAAGCTTTGTGGAAGCTTATTAAACATTTTTATGCTTAATCCAATAAAACAATTACCAGTCTTATGCAGTCTGAGACTTGAAACGGCAAGTCTATGCTTATTTCTGGTGTTGAAGCTGTGAGTTTCTGAATTTTTAAGAAAAACATCATAGTTTTTACGTACATAAACAATGCAATATATGTACTGCGATGCCACTGTTAGTATGTTAATTTCCTTAAACAATTCTTTTAACGAGTCGGGTGGTCTAAGGCTGTATATTGCACGAATAGCTCTTTTTTGGAGTACAAAAATGGTCTGAATATCGGCAGCAGAGCCCCACAACAGTAGACCATACGACATTACGCTATGAAAATAGGTGAAATAAACTAATCTCGCCGTCCCAACGTCAGTGAGCTGCCTAATTTTCCTAACTGCATACGCAGCTGAACTAAGTCTTCCTGCCAAGGCCACAATATGGGGTCCCCATTGCAGTTTGGAATCTATAGTAATTCCAAGGAAGGTAGTGGAATTGACTGCTTCTATAGGTTCTTTATTCATATTAATGCAAGTATTGACCTGCCTTACGTTAGGCATACTAAATTTAAGACATTTTGTTTTCTTTGAATTGAGCAAGAGATTGTTAGCAGTGAACCAATGTAGGACTTGAGAAAGAGCATCATTTACTTCGTCAAGGACTTCTTTGCGTCTGTCGACTTTAAAAATCAAAGAAGTGTCATCAGCAAACAATACTATCTCACAGAGGTCTTTAGTAAAGTACGGCAGGTCATTTATGTATATTAAGAACAACAATGGGCCCAATATCGAGCCCTGGGGCACTCCCATATGAAGGTGAGCGCCAGAAGAAAAAGTGCCATTAATATTTACTTTTTGAATTCGACCTGAAAGATACGATTCTATAAGGTTAAGCGAGTTATTTGAGACACCATAATGTCTTAGCTTTACTAATAAAGTCTGATTATCGACACAATCAAAAGCTTTGGACAAATCACAAAATATACCTATCGCATCCTGCTTATTCTCCCATGCATCAAATATGTGTTTCATGAGTGCAACCCCTGCATCAGTTGTACATTTGTTTTTGGTGAAACCAAATTGTTTTTCATGTAATAACCTGTTACTATTAAAGTGTAACCGTAACTGGTGAAATATAATTTTTTCAAAGATTTTACTCAAGGCCGGCAGAATTGAAATGGGGCGAAAGTTGGATGGATCCCTCTTATCGCCCGCTTTAAAAAGTGGAATTATTTTGCTATATTTCATTAAATCAGGAAACTGGCCTTCATCAATACATTTATTAAAAATAACAGCTAAGTGAGGTGAAATTATATTTATTATTGTTTTAAGAAGGTCAGTTGAAATACCCCATAAATCCTTAGTTTTCTTGACGTTTAGTTCTTTAAATGTTTTAAAAATGTCAAGAGGGGTTATGTAGTTGAACTTAAAAGAGGTTTTGCACTCTTCAACACTTGACTCAATTAGAGATTTTGCAAGATGAGCACTAGATTTTAATTGTTTAGTGGTTTCAACTGCAATATTTGAAAAGAAAGATTCAAAAACATTTGCTACCTCCTTATCTGTTTTTACAATGTTATTTTTTATTTGTAAACAGAATTCTTTATCTTGTGATTTTACTTTGCAAGTCTCTTTATTAATAATATTCCAAGTTGCTTTAATTTTACTCTTGGAATTGTTAATTTTGTTGCGCAAGAAAATAGATTTGACATATTCAATAATTTTTGGATCGTTAGTGTTTGATTTTAAATCATACAGTCCATAAAGTTTATTTCTACTTTTATGAATGCCTGGAGATGCCTAGTCACTAAACTTTCCTTTAAATTGATTTATTGTTATTTTCTTTTCTGTAAAAACAGAATTAAATTCAGTTTTTATTAATCCAAAAAGGTTCCCATACCAGTCATCTACACTTTTGTTCTGATGAAATGGTAATTTATTAATTTTCTGATCAATATTACATTTGAAACTTTCAACACGATTTTTAGTAACCGGTCTGCAATTTATAGTTAATTTGGTGTTAACATGATGGTGCTCAAATTTCGCCACCTGACCGGTATGGTCAGATTGTAGACAATTTATAATTGACTTATTCGGTAAGTTAGCATTTTCATAGAAAATATTATCTAAGCAGGTAACTGTAGTGGCTGTAATTCTAGTTGGTTCTATGAAAAGAGGAAATAAATTAAATGATCTGAAAAGGTTTAAAAATCTGACAGTGTTCTGTGAATTATCTAAAATATTCAAGTTAAAATCACCGCAAACTACTACCTTCTTATTTGAATTACAAAGTTTTTTTAATACTTCTTCCATAATGTTTTCAAATAGTATGTAATCAGACGACGGAGGTCTATACGTACATACTATTATAAATTGCTCTAACTCTGCACACGCTAATTCTATTGTTCGTTCAATAGACAGTGCTACTATATCTTTACGTTCTTTCGATTTAAACTCATTATGTAAAAGTATGAGCGAGCCACCCCGAATAGCTGACTTTCTTATGAACGAACTAACCAATTTATAATTGTCAATACAAATTAAAAATTCATGTTGTTTCAACCAATGCTCAGTTAAACATAAGACATGCATATCCATACAGTCTAGGAATATTCCTACTTCTAGCTCCTTGCCAGGTAAGCCTTGTATATTTTGATGAACTAAATTAAAATAAAAATAATTGTTAATCTTATCCTTTGTCAAAGAAATGCAAGAGATGTCCTCTTTTGTCTTAATATCTAATTTAAATTATTTGGACAAATATCCAAAGTCTGACTAATATGCATGTCTTGTCCACTGGTCTGCTCAATAGAAGTAGACTGGTTAGCCAAATTTTTGGTTGAATTTGTAAATAAATAGGATAGCGAAATTGCTATCTGTCGCTTAAAATAATAAGGTAGATAACATTTATCTTTAGTCGCATATAAATTAATATTCATTAATTTGTTTATGTCAATTAAATGAATGAAATTATTATTTGTAAAAGTCACAGTATCAAATGTCAAATTCAATCTATATCTGTGGTCATTTTCTTTTTCTGCTTGTGTAACATTTTTTAAGTAAGGTAGCGCAAACAAAATAATATTTTTCACATTTAATGTACAAAGATTATATACATGAGTAATTAATTTCTTTTTGTTCACAATACCCCTATTTCCAATCAATATTATGAGGGTGGTATTGGGAACAAAATTAAATTCAAGTATTTTATCAATTATGTCACAGTATGAAGCTCCCGGCATACAGTGATTAACTACTGGGCAATTCATATAAGTACTCAATAACTGGCCCATGTTTTTTCCAATGTCGTCACTAAACATTATTATTGGATTACTACAATTTTTCCTTAAATTATTATTTGACGACAAATTATGAGGAGTACGGGGTTCACATTCCGGACTAGCATTTAATGTGTACGAAGTTCTATCCGAGTTAACATTGTTTAAGCTAGGGCTACTTCCGAGTGCCTTAATGGCCAAAATGTATTCCCTATACTCACTCTTTGTGCGTTCATACCTAGTAGTCATTATCTCTAGGCGTTCCTTAAGTCTACATATTTGAGACTGAACTGACTGTACATACCTCTCGTGGTCAATTATTTTATTTTCCAACAAGACTGTATACACGTCAAGTTCATTACCTAACCTAATTCTTTCTTTTATATTCTGACAATTTTTAAAGAATTGTTTTTGTTTTTTAATTAGCTTTTGCGTCTTCTTAATATACCTATTGATTTTAACATATTTTTTAAACTTGTTTTTGCTGCACTTAACAGTTCCTTCAGAGTGGATGGTATTTTCTGTGACTTCTTCTGTCAAATCAATTACCTCTGAAGGTAAATCAAATGCAGCAGAAATGTTGCAGGGAGCACTTCCAACTAACTCGCTAAAAAGACTCTGGTTTTGGTTAATTAACGCTTCCGTCTTCTCCGATTCCATGTGCAAAATTTGGTGCTGTGCTTCCTGGAGTTCATGCTCCAACATTGTGATACGTCGGAGGCCTCGCACAAAGTCGTCACTGCACTCGCCGAATCCATCAACGATGCCTTGTAATCTGTCCCGATCGTCTATAACTGATACATACTGTGTATGTAATTCAGACATTTCTTTTTTTAACAATGTGTTTCTACTATAAATATCTAGCATTACTTTTTCATTGTCATCCCTTTCTGATTGTAAATGTTCAATCGACTCCTTGGCTGCCCTTAATTCCTTCAAAGCCAAATCGAGTTGACGAGCCAAGGCACCGCGAGTGTTCATCTCGATATTGAGTTATTATTCTGAACGTAAATAATGATATCCAAGGCGCCGATTAAGAACAAGATTATGTTGGTATGCGGCCACTACTTGTTCATATGAAGTCATGTTATTCATGCCGATATGATTTCATAATTATAGAAAAAAAAATGATTGCGATTCCTGGTCTCGAACCCGATGCGTTTATGTCGCGTGTTTGCGCATTACACGCTGCGCCACAAGTGCGGTGTGTGGAGTTACAAATAGCGGCTGGCAGAGCGCCGCACGAATATAAATAAACAAAAGCGATGTTTGTAAACAAATTAATTATTGACTTCACAGTTCGTAGTAATTTTAAGACACCCACTTTTTTGTCACTGTTTCGTTCATAACGTCACTATGTCGTACACTTATAGTTGTTTTTAAGAGTTATTTAAGTAATAATTACGCACTATTTACATTTTAATAACTATATGTAATTTTAGTAATCACATTATGTCCATTTTTCAACTAATAATATTAGTTTGTCGCAAGTATATATTAAATCGAATAGGAACTAATGCAGTCACGTCCGTATCCACTGACGTTTAAAAATAAATATGATATAAAAATAAATATGATATATATATATATATATATATATATATATATATACATATATATACTTATAGTACGTGGTTATTGAGGAGACAAACTGGAATTAAATAGCATTAGGATTACGATAGTAGAGATATGAGTTAAATTACTCAAGTTAATCTTGCGAAATATAAATTTTTAAATAAAAATAAAGTCAAGATCTAGCATTTTTCAGATGAATGTGTGCAATATTATCTAACAATTTCCCTGTATGTGGTGGAAAAGGAAAGTGGAGAAAATATTTAGCGAACTTAAATGGCTATATTTTGACAACATACCTCAAAAGAAAAGTGACTATATTTAATATGACAATTATAGTCGATGTTACGACATTTACAATCTATATTTAGGGACTTCAATACTTAAACAATTGCTTTATAGATTTTATTGTGTGAATGAAACCCTTAACCACAAAACACCACAAATAGTTACCATGTAGTCTTTATTATTAGTTATTCATATAACTTGGAAGGTTCAAACTATATATATAAAAGTCTTGATGTATATGGTTTCAACCTTCCAAATACGTCTCCATAATTACTGTAATGAACTAAAGATTATAGACGCATGTTGCATAAAAGTTTAATGTGAAAAATTATACTAATTCTAATTGATGGATGGTCGATGTAACGTTTCGTCATTTTAAATTAATACAGGGCAAGGTGAAACCATCGTCTTACTAGCAGTTATATTTATTCAGTTTTTAAGTGAAAAGCGAACGGTATGTAGAGGGTAGTAAATCGAATTAATTTATTCTGTATTTTCTACAATAAGACAAGTCACCTCACATTGAGGCTAAAAAACTTAATTCATTTCCGACTTTCTGCGAAAGAGATTGTTATGCAAAGCGTCAATACGGTTGGTGTCATGGAAATGCAGCGAGTTCGGTTTAACGAAAATTCGAGTGTCGTAAATAAAATATTACAACTGTGAGTAATGTGGTTGTGAATGTCTTTACGATAGAAAAAAAACCTATAGGACAATTGTGTTAGATCGTATTGATCAGTTGAAACATACAATTATGAGATAGAATATATTAGAAAGATACATATTTTATTCGTCAACAATTACAAAACCAAAATTAAAGTCAACATACGTATCTCATATGACATAAATATATCAAAATTATATCTCATCTATTATGATTTTTTTTCGATCGGTAAAAAAACAACAAAAATATATTTATTCTATTTATGCCAATGCTCTTACATTTGTTTCAAACTGATTATAAATATACAATAAATTGGATAAATTTATTTTACACAATTAATATTTTGCCATATACCTACTTTTTCAATTGGGCCTAGGTATGGTTTGCTCAGAATTAATAGAACTAAGTTTTGAATAAATATATTTTTATTATTTGTTTCTATAGTTACCAGATACTTATTTGTATGCCTTGATTGACTTTGATTTATTAAATTTTACTTTATTTTATGAGTTTCTTATCCTAAGCCTAATCTATATATCTGTAACGTGAACAGCAATATGAAATTTGGTGGAATTTTCGAAAATTCTAAAAATAATGCCACGGCTAAAGCCAATTAAAATGCGCCATATATGTTTTATTTTGACTGGCCGCGATACTTTTTGATAATTTATTTACATCATAGGGTTCAGTACCTCTTATTCAAATATATCTTTTTTAAAAGATGTCTTAAATATCTAATTTGCTTTCTCGAAACAAATTTAATTACGTTATGTAGTATTTAGACCCAGTTAATTCAGCAAATTTATTTCTTTTTTTCAGTATGTGATCCTTTTTTTTTGAGATTATAACTTAAATAATTTTAACACACTGTATCTTTGTCATAATATTTTTCATCGAAATATTAAATTACTACTTACAATATTTCTCCGAAGAGAACTATACACACACAGACACACACACACACACATATATACAATATATATATATATATATACATATATATGTATATACGTATATATATATATATATATATATATATAGACAAAAGAAATTTACATATATAAGCTTTTAATATCGAAATACATTTCGGTAATTTTATATTCAATTCCTGTCTGCAATAAGTTTTCTTGAAGTTTTGTGATCTCGTATATGAAGTTGTATTCTTTATATACCTTAGGCTAATATAAAATTCGTTTTCTTCTTCGTCATTTTTAAAATTTATCAATATCTATAACATTAAAGATTTCATTTATATATTTGTTAGTTATAAAACGTAAGCAATTACGAATGATGATCCATGGGTGAAAGATCTACTAATGAGATATTTTGACAAACGATAATAAAATTAGTGATTGAATGAACCTGTTATAGAATGATTGGTAATAGTAATTACTAATTTCAAATCCAAATAAAGCAGTATTCGTAATAAGCGATATTGATAATTATCGCCTTGTCTATGTTTCAGTTTTTCACGTATTATATTACGGTTATTAAAATGTCCATATCTAATATCATTCATTGGTGTTATATTAATATCTATCTCCTCTGTGCAGGGCTAATTCTATCTATTTACTTTTATTCAACAGTTTAACATTTGATACAAGACTGTAAAATCCTATTTAAGCCATTGCTCATTCCCTCCCTTGCTGATTAAATACACATTCAGTATTCCTCCGTTTAGCTCAGTAATACTAAAAACATGTATTCTATCGAACGTCCCCGTTAATCACTCGTTCGTGTTTGTAGGTTATCAATTTGTAATTGATTGCTAATTATCGTGATGGATATATCTCGAGATCCTTAACTTCTTCCAAAGTTACGTCACTTGAACTTACGAAAAATGCGTGTATTAAATTTTGACGCACATTTTTTGCTTCTTTTTAATTCACATTGCATTTCCAGCTTAATATTTTTTCATCAAACTCCAACCAATGCAGATAAAAAAATATTAAAAAATTTCAATGTAGCATTATAAAAAAGTTTTAATTAAACAGCAAACTGTGCGATAAACTATTTCCAAGGTTTACGTACGAGATATTAAATAAAAATATTATGTATATTGTTTAAAAAAAGGTAATAATGAAAAATTGTTATTAATGAAAATTCTGTGTCCACGTTTTGCTTCGCATTGTCTAATTCTAATTTTAATCAAGGTAAAATGAATAGAGTTGAACAGACTTATATTCTAACAATGATCACAATATTGAGAAATTGACGTGAGCTTTGCTTAATTATGTTAAACAATATTCCACGTGTAGAACATTACTTGTAAACAAGGTTAATACAAAGCCAACATGGAACGAGTTACTTCTACTTCCGGCCAACAACAAAGGTACTGAAATTAACATAATGTGTTAGGTCTTAGTAAAATTAACTCACAGAACGTTACTAAAATTACGGAAACTGAAATTTCCTGTAATTTGTCAGGACATATAATAATATACAGTTAGTTAAAGAGGCTTTTGAATTGAAAGCTTTTTAAGGCCCATGCTCAGCATAACAGCATTTATATAAAATATTTTCGCTTTCATTTTATAAACGAAAAGTTAAAAATTTTGATCTTTTCTATACTATTATTAGCCGGTTGGGTGTGTCTGTATAAAACAGAAGCGGAACGGATGCTTAAGATAAGACTAAATCAGAAGAATCTACGCACGAAATAATACATCCACCTTTGAGACCCGATAATAAATAACGAAAACATTGACGACATTGGAATAATGGTAATCTTGCCCTCATCTTACATAAAAAGTCCAAAACAGATGCAGAAATACACTCAAGATGCCATGATCTATGTAAAAAAATATGGGCGACATGACCTCTTCATAACATTCACATGTAACTCATCATAGCCAGAAATTTAAAAAAACAACCAATATACGGACAAACCCCATGGATCGGTACAACATAATAGCCCGAATTTTTTGACAAAAACAAATGAGATTTATTGAAGTCGTCACAAAATACAACATCTTTGGAACCGTTAGTTGCTGGATGTACACAATCGAATGGCAAAAACGATAACTGCCTCAAACATTCTCAAACACTTAAAAATCATATGTTGACGACACACAAACCGGAGATGATGGCTATCCGAAGTACATAAGATGATCACCCAAAAAAAGTGGCTTCACAGCAAAAACTCAAATACGAGGCAGAGACAAAATGGAAATAGATAATGAATGGGTAGTACCATATGACCTACAAATTTACAAAATATTCCAAGCACATATAAACGTCGAATACTGCAATTCAGGGAAATTCATTAAATATGTCTGCAAGCATGTGAACAAAAGAAGTGACATGGTATTGTTTCAAATAGCCAAAGACAGTGAACAACAAAACAGAAACGACGAGATCCTCATGTACCAAATGAGAAGATATATCAACAGTTACGAAGCAGCATGATGGATTTTTGGTTTTCCATACACGAACACGAAGCAACTATTCAATATCTAGCAGTACATTCAAAGAATGGCAAGCGAACCACCTAAGAACATAATATTAACAGCTTTATTCCAACTGTGCCAAACGAATCCATTCGCGAAAACATTTCTATTTGTCGACGTCCCTACCTATTATACGTGGAACACAACAAGATAAATCTTTCAACGACGAAAATGAGAAATTCCAGTAGAGGAACATACAGGAATCATGAAAACTAAAGTACTAGGCCTAGACGCGTATACTCGGCCTAGTTTGAACAACGCCAAATGTTTCTATCTCCGGATTTTGCTACACGAAATGGGGACCAACAAGTTTCACGGATCTCAAGACTGGTGACGATTACCTGTGCCAGACGTACGGAGAAGCATGTTAACGCTGCTGGAAAATGACCACTGGGAAATAACACTACAAGAAGCCGCACTCACAGCCTCAGCTGAACAAATAAGAGACTTATTCGCCATAATACAACATATGACCCATCGAATACAAAACAGTTATGGGACTCCTTGAAAAAGAGTGCGTGAGAGAGTGATAACATACTGACCGGATTAACAACAACACTGGCGAAATTATTTACTTGGACGCAGCAGGCTGCTGGCAAAAATATGTACTAAACAACACATCGCGTTTCCATTGGCATCATCCGGTATTGCCGCCACACTTATGGAAGGAAGACGAACTGGTCATTCTGCCCTAAAACTGCTGTTCAGTATAGCCGAAGAATAATCCCCAGTATGTAAAATCTCAAGAACATCTGGATAGGGTGAACTTTTAATCAAGTTAAAATTATCTTCTGGAATGAAAACCCAATGGCACATAAAAAATCTCTCGAACTCCCCAAGTCAATACCAACAGACGAAATCAATGCATACTTTAAGAAATTAATCGGCTGCACATACAAATACTGCGACTAACAACAAATATGAGAGTTGAACTATCGCAAGAAGAAACAACAGCACATTTTGTTCAAAAACGTTTACAAATAAACGAAGGTATATATCCTACTGATCAGACGACCGGCGTCGTTGAACTCAATAGTGATTTCTGCTACATAGCCACTACTGAGAACGAAATCATCGACCAAATGTATCCAAACTTTCCTCACCACTGGTCTGTTAACAGTGAGAGAATTACACAGTGAAGTAATTTCATTATTTAAACTGGGCGGCTTCGTTTTACATAAATAGGCTAGCAGCAATATTAACTTCATAAATAAATTATTTCCTGGTAAAATTAAAGGATTAATTTTGACGACGAACCATCTCATAAGGTTCTTGGATTAGAATGGACGCCAACAAGTGATTATTTTTTTAAATAGTCATTTAGTGATACCCTGTACTCTAAACTATCCATTTTAAAATTGCTCGCTAGTATTTTCAACCCAGCTAGCTTTACAACCTTGTACATATATCGCAAAATGTATTTTACAAGATTTCTGGAAACTCAGTGTAGGATAGAATGAACCCATCGATATAAGAAGATACCTATCGAAAATAAAAACAATGGTTAAAATTTATAAATGAACTTAGGGAATTATCTAATTTAAAAATTGAACGGCATGGTGTTTTAGATTTTATAATAATTGTAAATCATTAAAATTAAATCGTAATTGTAGCGAAAATGTATCCTCTAGTGAATTAAAATATTTACATAACGCCATTACATTTATAAATATTTTGAATAGCCTTTATCTGTTCAAAATATTTGTTTTAACTCAGAAATAATTAACGAAAAATATAAACGTAATTTACAATATAAAAAATTATTACCGTTTATTAATTGCGACGGGTATCTCTTTTAGGTTGTTTCAATATAACCTATTTTTAATCTTAAACATATTTTATTATTGCCTAAAAATTGCCGTCTAACAATTTTAATAAATGAATATCATCATTAGAAGTATCTTCACGTTGGGCTCCGAACTTTGCATAGCATCCTTATGAAAACATATTGAATTTTATTAGCGCGTTATGTAATTAGTTTCGTGTTATCCAAATGCGTAATTTTTGATGGTGGTTCGAAATGGTTTCGAATCATCCCTCTGTGGCCAACTTACCTAGCGCTCTTGTGTGTCCTGAAAGGCCGTTTAATCACGTAGGCTGTGATATCGGAGCTCCGTTTTAAACAAAAGAAATTTGCGTAAAAATGCTAAAATACATAAAGCCTACTTATGTTCATTTATTTATTTTTTTACTAAGGCGTTCACTCAGAAGTGATTATTCATTTAACTAGCGAGTGTTTGTTAGCAGCACTTGATAAGTTTGTGTCGCGTCGCAGATTATGCTCTTGTATTTATTCTGATTGTGGCACTACCTTTGTCGCTGCACCAAAACACTTGAATTAGGTTTCACAATTTTTGCGTTAATCCGGTGACGCTATTGACTAAGGTTGTACTCGCCGTAATATTTAATAGAAATTTAACCCTCCAAGTGCACCATATATGAGTGGTTTCTAGGAAGCTAACATTAAATCAACCAAGTACCATTTACAACGTAGTGTAGGCGACAAGTCACTCATGTGTGAGGAGCTTTCAAATAAATTTTTAAAAATCGAATCAATCCTAAATTCACGACCTCTTTGCCATATTTCTGACAATTTCAACGAATGTAAAGTTCTTACTGCCAGGCATTTATTTACCAGCCAATCATTATTAAGCGCACCAGAGTACAATCGTGAAAACATAAAATGAAGTAATTAACTTGTTGGCAATATATTCAGCGTGCTTCCCAAACGTTTTGGAATGCAAATCTCTGTTGAAGAGTGGGCAAATAATTATTTGCACACTCTTCAACAGAGAGTGAAATGGCACCAATCTAGTAGTGACGTAAAGATTAGTGATGTCGTAACAAGTAAATCGGACGTGGATGGTCTCTTGGTAGATTGCACCAATTACATCCGGGTCATGATAACCATATTCGAGTCGTTACTTTGAAAATAGCAAAGGATTCTTTAAACGACCAATTCATAAACTATGTCGTCTTCCTAACTCGACATAATATTTTGTTTTTCTTGTTTGTTTTCTGATTTATCATAATCTTAATGCATTAATTTTTTTACTTATTGTCATTATTACTTAATTCATTTTTAGTAATTCATCTTGTTAAGTTTGTAGCAATTAATTTCTTTTGCTTACCTTTGCATATGTCATTTAAAATATTCTTATTCTTAACTGCAAGTGTACACACTTGCAGTTAAATACCCTCGTTATTCGATTATTTTTATCTACCTTTTAGTTTTGTAGCTGATATATGTGGATAGCTTTTCATTAAAATCATCGTGATGATTTTGTTGAGGGGAGGGTATGTGCCAATATACTAGAACCCATCATAACTCATCATTGTGCCATTGCATCTGCCATCCGAAGGATGCTCCCTGGACGATAGAAGCGGAACAGCAGACAAACAGGTCAGTGGATTATATTTTCCTTTAGTTAGGTATGGCAGACCGCTTATTGTATCCATATTTGAGTTAACAAAATCATATTAGGAATAAGTAAATATAGTCGAATAATTATTAAGACTATAAACCGCCCCCATACAATGCTTGGTATACGTTTTATATTGGGAAACTGACAATTGGCTCTATTTGCACTGGTCATAATTTTCACATGATTATGAATTCATACAAAATTTAAACTTTAATTATTTTATAAGCTAGGCGTCTGAATACGTGGAACCAATGCTCGGCTATATTATATGGTAGAGCAAAATTAACTGTCATTGCGCATACATTGCGTGTTGCTTCACTCGCTTCTCACCTCAGAAGAAATTCATTACACAAGAGCATTCTTTACCCTTCGTTGAAGCATTCATATTTTGTTTATTTTTTATTTCCCGAAATACAGTTGCTAACGGAACAGAAAATCGAATACTACGGTATTAATACACCTTGCTAGAGATGTTTGAAGAATTTCTAACATATCCTAGACAGCCTTTAAAAAAATGATAAGTTTATTATTTGTCAAACTATCAACAAGACAATCTTTTAGATAGTGAAATCATATGTTTCCCTCTGTTTCAAAGGTGATATGGCAGTTGGTAGAAATTATTGTATTGTTTATGTTGCAGTATTTGTAGTATAGGATGAGGCATTTTTTCTAACGAAAACGACACATAATTTTGAGTAAAACTCTCTTATTAATAATGAGAACTTCGTTAGAAAACCTGATATTTTTCTTTTATTCAAGGGGAATTAATTCTCACACACATCACTAGATCATATACGTGTCCTTTCGTCTGCCTATTTCTCACAATTATTTTACAGAAAGTTTTTTTGCTTTTAAGGACATGACTTAAGATATTATAATTAGCATAGTGGTATATTAATCCACATATATTTGAATAGCTTGCGCTCAAAAATATTTATTCTGAAATATTAGACTTATTTTTGGGTTAATTAACTTTATTGTAATTTCACATATCGCGTGGGATATTAATTAACAAAGAAAAATATGAGGACCGCAAAAATATTTCTTCAGAATTGTATGTAAAATTCTTCATGAAATGTAATTGAAAATATCCACAATTATGCGTTCTCTATCGTCATTTTCAAAATTGCTAAAGCGAAATTTACGAAAAAAGAACGTTACTAGAAGTTTACCCGAGTGGAATGGAAATGAATTCTAGGTTGAATGAAACTAACAGTGTTTTTATCAACATTATAAGTATAAAAAAGAGATATTAATGTTTGAAATAAATGTATTCGTAAACAGTTTAAAAGAAATGCTACCTAATTTTTACGATTCGATAAGTTAATGCAATTGAATTCTCCCTAAATTTTCTCCGTGGACAAGTGCGTACGGAATTCGCGTACTACTAGTACCTAACTGATTTTAAACAATATATTTATATTGGTTTTATATACACATAAGAGTTTAAAGTAATTTTTCATTATAGTATTGTTAAATGAAGGTGTCAAATTAACGGCATATCAAAATATTTAAGGGTTCTTAGTTTTCGTTGGTGTCTCGAAATGGATTCACTTAAAGTTCATTTTCATTAACGTGCACCTATTTTAAGTTTGATTAGTAATCTGTTACAGATTTTTCGCAAAAAGAGGTCATGAATATACATATGTCTTACATAATTTTAATTGATGATTTTTTATTACATATAGCAACTTATTTATTTCATACTTTACCCTTAACATAAAAACACGTAAAATAAATACTATTTAAACAATAGTGAATTTTTTAATATTATTATGTTGTCTGTAATATTCTAATTACATATTATTAATGCATATTATAACTCGTTTCACTTAAATCATTATTATTTATTACTAACAATTAAATAAATATATATTTTATACCCTATATCCATATAGGTATATAAACTATGCAACTATAAAACTTTATGAATTTGTTTTTATGTCGAACCCAAAAAAAAATACTAAAACAAAACAAAAATCATAGATGATAATTACTATTTATAAATTTTCCAGCCACACACTTCATTTATGTAAGGCACAAACAAAATTCGCCGTCGATCAGTTGCCCACTGGGAAAATTAAAACAAGCACTGAGAAAATTAAAACTAGAACTTAATGAATCAAAGTTAAGTAGTAAATACAGAACAACATTCAACGTGCACCTATTATTACAAACTAATGACTTTTCAACATATTTAAAAACAGAACATGGGAGATTTTCCACCCACTCGCTTCATTTATATAAGGCACAAATAAAACTAGCACTTAATAAATCAAAGTTAAGTAGTAACACCTATGATCACAAACTAATGACTTTTCGACATATTTAAAAACAGAACTGAATGAACAAAGCCAGGGAAGATGAATTTCATACATTTTACCGAAATTTTAATACCGAAATATTTTAATTAGTTTATCGGAAAATCCCCTTTTAAAATCGCATTTAAATTACGAAGAAAATTTCTTGAAAATGAATACAGTGCCAAATAGTTGACTTCTAGTATATATTTGATTAGATACTAATTTTTTTGGCGGCATTATCTACGTATCCAGTTTTTTTGGCGTACCTACTCATACCTAGGCCACAGGAAGAAATTTAGGGGGATTTCTAATGCATAAAAATATTGAATCAATTGTGTCATTTTTTAAAGAAATATTTAATAACGTGATATGATTGTATGAAGATAGATTATGCAGATGCCATTACCGAAGTTGCGTAGCAAAAATAATGTTAAGAAAGATGGTAAAAATAGTGCACTTAAGACATTTTTCTTCTTTCCAATAAGTGATGGAACGAATTATTAAGTATTTTGAGTGATTTTAACATTTGTGCTATTTTAATGAAAGGCTACTTTTTTGGATTTCATATAAAAACCCATTAAGTAAGAAAACAACTCGGCCTACGTGTGTACCGTATATACTCGTATCAGATAGTTCAGTACGCACTTCCGCAAATACTTAATGGTACTATGAATTTCTATTAAATTATTCTTAATTTAAATTACATGTTACCATACAAAATATTTTCCTTGATGTGACTTTCACTGACTTCATGTTTTTATGGATATTTTGGGTAACTTTTGAAAAAGTAAGTTTGGAAAGAAAATTTAACGTATAGTGTTTTTAATAAAAATTCGAACCGTATTTTTCTCACCTTATTTTGAATTCCTTAACTATTATGACTAAGTACGCCTACAAATGCTTTAAAACCTTAATATGCTACAAGATCATTAGACTATCTCATTAGATACTTATCAGAACATTTTGTATTTCTTATTTAAGATTAATAATTCCATGAAATGTCAATTATTAATTCCTATGGCACATATTTTTACGCAACGATTGCATATATAGAAACCAATGGTAAAATGGCTAGAAGATCCTGGATGAAAGACTCAGAACAAGTAAAAAGTTGCTTCAAAACTTGAATCTTACAGCCAAAACGTCGCATTTTTTACAAAGTGTCGTAAAATACTATCGAAAAAAATTAGGAATTCGACGCTTTACCGTAGTGGCACGAGTATTTAAAATAATGAATGGTTTAACTGAAAATCAATTCACATATAACATAAATTTTTAATTATATAAAAATCGTTCATAAAATTTATGACATTCACTTTAATCGTAAAAGAGCAACGCCAAAAAAAAGTGATACAACGTTAATGAATACTGAACATTTACAAAGGAAAGTTACGTAATTGAATATCCTTCCAATTACCGATTGTACTCAAATAACCATATAGATATTATATAATCTACACACCGTGTTAGAGAGTAATAAAAGATGCGGGGATGAACGGTTATATAAACTGTATATTAACAAAAAAATACTAAAATATTTTGATACACTATATCCGATCTCGTTACATATCTTTGAAACATAATAAGGTTTGAAATAGCCTGTCAAATGAGTTATCTTATGATTTTAATGTGAAATGGGGGTCAATGTTATAGCTATGAGGCTTCGGTGTCCATAAAGTTTTCGCGATTTCGTTTTTGTCGTACGATATAACATAGACTATGAAAAATTCGGCCAGACAGAAAAACAGTAACAGTCCGACTGTTACTGTTCAATCTGTCTGTAAATATCAAGGCTGTAGTGAATTAAAACAAATATAAATATTAAATACTCTATATTGAAAAAAAAGGCGTAGAAAATCTAATAATTAAAATGAGCCGTTCGTCAATGCACATTGTACCCACTCGTTCATACCATATCGTCTAAAAAAGGTAATACATATTAATGTTCAGAAGACAAAAATGTAGTAATATTGTTCCAATTATGGAAAAATAATAAATACTATAATTCCTGAAATAAATGAATTGAGAAGCGTTCTTTTCTTAAGGTATCCAATGACGTCGGTTATTATAATGAAACAAAAGGAAACAAATTATAACGCAAACTCAATGAAAAGTAGAAATCTTCAGAAATGAACATATTCTTTTCTGTATTTTTGATATAAATAAACTAAAAAAGGTATTTTAAACAACAAAACGAAGATAAATTTTGATTATATTTTTTATTACTTTGATACATTTCAAATTAATTTATTTCTGCATAGTTTCAGAAAAAAAATTGTTGATGTTCAAATTAATAATATTGAAGGAATACTTCCTAATGGCTCTTCAATTTTAATGCTCATGTTTTTCTTGTTCCTTAATTTATTGAGCCATGCCATCTTTCAATCGATTTTTGTCACAAGCGCAATGTTTCACAATTTAATAAAATGCAATAAGAGCACAAGATCAACACCAATGTTAATTGAAAATGTCTTTATTAATATAAACCAGTTAAACATAAAACACATAAGAAATATAGATATCTGTAGACAGATATTTAAATTGTGCATCAAAATAAAGCAAGCAATCCGTTAGGGTTAGAATATAGTGAGGCATGACGTGCAGAATGTATTTCTACCTATAAATTATGCTGGGTAATAAAATTTAAGACTAATTTCAGGACGTATATATAAAAATTTTATTCTCAATATTCTAAATTCTTATTTATTTATACAAAATAATATTTAGTTAATTTTGCAACTAGATAAGGTAGCATATCAAAACCATCCCCTTTCATGTTATTTTGTACCTCGTGGCATTCTTTCTAACTTATTGTAACGTAGTGACAAATTTGATGCAAAGAAAACAGATTGTACAACACTTATTATTTGCAAGGACAGATTGCACTACCTACCTATACAATGACTGAAACGGAAATTGAATTACTCAGTCTCACATTCTCAAGTTCTCTTCACAAAACGAGACTCCGTGTCCAAAGTGAAATAAATAATAGAGCTTAAAATATACAATACTAGGTCAAGCCCGATCTTCATTTAGCTATAGCTTCGTGACCTTTGTACTTTAACTCAAAACCTAACCTCCTTACTCGCCAGCTTGCGATGGAAGCTAATTTATGAATTTTATAAGCTCCGGGAACCACTTGTATATTGCAGTCATCAAATTATCTGAACGTTAAATAGAAACTGGATTTCTTATTATGTTAGATCAGAAATGAACGCTTTACAAATCTTTAAGGTTTTTTTTCATTTTATTACGTTCTTTTTACTTTTGTGGTTTCAATTAATTATGTTTGATGTTTCATTTTATTATGTTCTTTTTTTCCATTTTCTTTTAACACATACTATAATATTTTGTTTTAAGGATTCATGTATTTACTGTCATTATGTAACTATAGAAAATTCCACAAAATTGTTGTATTTGGCTATGTGATTGTTCCGTTATTCTTTTCGTGTCGTTTTATTATTCTACCGACGAAATATAGATTATTTATTAATATGTCGATATTTGATGTATGTAACCAATAATTATGTTCTCTTAATTATTATATGCTTAATTTGATTTCTATTTATTATCATATTTTAAATATCCTTAATTTACAAATAAACTATGAGCACACTCTGAATTAATTTTGGAAAAGAGAACTTCATAATGAATCCTGTATATGTGTACTCATATAATACAGTTATATATTTGTTGTGTATATATATATATATATATATATATATACACACATATATATGTAGACAAATATATATGTAAAAGATGCTTAAGCAGAACATCCACATCATGCTCGCGAAATTGTTTACTTGTGGGCTTTAGAAAATATTATTAACATTAAGACGTAACAACATTTTTTATTAAAAAATATAACAATAAAGTTGTTTATAATTAACCACATTTGTATTAAGACGTCAAATTTCCATCAAAAAGATGTTATTTTAATGGCCATTTTTTGCAAATACTTTATCTCAAACCCAATAGAATCCACCAATAACAAATCCATGGAAAACTTTTGCGCTAACAAATAAATTGACTACTTATAAACAAATTAGTAAAAAAACGTAAAATCGAAATTAACTAATGTAAATTTTTATGTGCCTTAAAATGTTTCATGTGCATGAAAATCTCGTAGTGCGAATTCTGCTTGTATTTTACGGTTTTAGAGATATAAACGAAGGAATTTTTTTACTTTATACATATATATATATATATATATATATATATATACATATAAATATATATTATATATGTATATATATATATATATACATATATATATATATATATATATATATATATATATGTATATACTTTTTTGCATCTAACTTTTTTTACGAATTATAGCATTGTCTATATTAGAAAACCTGCTCTCTAATTACCCCTTATACCTTAAAACCTTTATATAAAACTTCTTGCGAACAACCTCTTTTTACGGTGGATTTTACTTTTTTCTGTCCTTGAACCTTGATCCTTCCAGGGTTGCACGTTTTTACTTACCGTTATTTTATTAAAGCCTAATGTAAAAATAGCTTCTAACCTTTCAGTCAACATTTTAGACCTAGTTTCACTAAGCTAATGCTAAATAAAGTGTACAAATTTCGACCTTCTGCTCTGTTAGTAACTGAGTTTCGCCAAGTAAGGAAGAAACAAAATGTGACAATTATAAAATGTGAAAATTATAACAAAATGTGAAAATTATAAAATATATTAGAATACCCGTGGTTCATGAATCCCGTCTAGAGGAAATGCGATCGAAATGATAACTATATATGCACGATGATAGGTGGAGATCTACTCTCATATGATACGCTTAGGTCGATCGTACCGCTCCGATTATCGGGTTTATGAGAATGATAATCGGAGCGGTACGAACATGGAATAGGTAAATGGTTAGGTCAATATGACTTATAGCCCAATTGTTATTGCTCATGAAGCAGCTTCTACACCAAGCTCCACAAGGGATTTGGTTAAAACGACAAATTAAACCTTCTCTATGTGGTGGTTTTAATTTTTAAAATTAATGCTAATAATATTAGCATTTCGATAAATATCACTTTTTATTGCACCTTATTGTAAAACCCAATAGTGATACGTTTAATTAAAAAAATATAAAATAAACAAAATGAAAATAACCAAATCTTTCATTTAATCAAATCTTTCAGTTTTTTTTCTCAGTTTCTAATTTAATTTATTTAGAAACATTTATTGTTTGGTTTATAACCAAAAGATAATTATTTTAAAGGACTGAAGAAATTTGTCACCGAGTTCAAAATAAGCCAGTGTTGTTTTTAGTTTTGTTACCTAATAAATACTTCTTGTTGTGAAGTTATCTTTTCGTCTTTTAAATTCTTGCCATGTTCTTAATAAACAAGACGTAAAAAGAGACAAGAGCAGCAGGAATGCTTAAAGAAGTAAGTTTTAGAAATTCATCCTCATTTGTAACTACCCTAATTTGAAAATATTTGAAATTTGATGGAAGGTATAATAACTTATTGTCAAAAAAATCTATAAAATTTTAAACGAAATAAAATGATTAGTTCTCATGTAATGTATGAAGCAGATAAATATTACAAGTTAAAGATCAATAGAGCGTGGATTATTTAAAAGCAACGTGTAATACAATGGTCTTAATTAATATACAATTTACTAAAGGATAAAGATTCGATTTAGTGTAAGCTAACATAATGGAATAATTGCTTTTATGTGAAAATAAATAATATTGTACAGCAAAAAAAACATTGAGACAAAAAAGGATAACAAAGCACAAATATTAAAAAAAAATAAGAAATACAGGGCATGACAGAATTAGAAACTGCCAATCGCCATGACGCATTCAATTATTTATAATGCTTATCACTTGTTAGGACAGCAGGCGAACGTTATATGTATATATATATATATATATATATATATATATATATATATATATATATATATATATATATATATATATATATATATATATATAATTACGACAAAAATATGTAATATTCTACTCAATATTCTTTATACTTACGTTTCATAGTCATCATCTTAGCTTTATTCAGGACATTTTTCTCGATTATTCAAAGAAATATAAAGATATGAAGTTAATATACGTATAAAAGTAAATGCAATTTACTAACATAACTATCAATATAACATTCAAAACATTTGGCTCTGCGACAAATTCTCTATGCTTATATCGCTATACCCTCTAAATCTAAAAACAAAGGTAGGCTTATGTATTGTTCTGAAGTCTATAATATAACTTCCGTTGGTACATTTTATATAAAAAATACTTAGAAACAATTGAGGGAATAAGTTGTCTCCACTTCGTCCACTCTAAAACAATTCCCGCTCCTTATGTTTTTAATAGCCACCGAACAAGGTACCAAAAAAAGTATCAAATTATCTTTTACATTAGAATATGAATATTATAAAATATAGCATTTCCTTTATGGAACACACATATTCAATATAGTCATTAAATTGTTGTAGAGCGTAAGCAAAAAAGCAAAATTCATGAATGTATCTCGACCTTATTGAATCGAGTATTACCAAACATCACGTCTACCTTTCCTCTAGGATATGCGATATGAAGAAACTACAGCATATTCTATATTCAAAAAAGCTTTGTAAAATATTCAAATTAATATCGATTTTCAGTAACAAAACCAGAGTTTACTTCGATGTAATCCATAAAAAAATTCCAACTTTTAAATATTTCATAAAGCTTTTCAAATGCGTACTTTACCAGACCAATTAATTTCCATTACCATTAATTCCTGATTAGTTAGGTAGTTACCAGAAATTTTTATGAAAATCATATTTTTATAAAAATACGAAAAAAATCCTAATGTTTCCTAAACCCGTTAAGCGTGACCCAATTTCTAAATGAAATCAAT
This sequence comes from Druceiella hillmani, assembly GCA_039881145.1. NCBI lineage: Eukaryota > Metazoa > Arthropoda > Insecta > Lepidoptera > Hepialidae > Druceiella > Druceiella hillmani. Next base: position 6,057,580 of record JAYKKI010000106.1, on the reverse strand, counting down.
TTTTGACGCAGAGCACAGAGACAGCAGGAGAAATATAAATGAGACTTTATAAAAAGTATTTTCAAAATAAAATAAGTTTTGAACACGAAAGAAGCTTACATCGAATATTTGAATAATACTTATTCGACAGCATTATAACAGTATTAAAAATATTAGCTGTATAAAGAACTCCCGGCACTTCATTTGCATAACGCTCCTGCGATACGCTTTTGATCGTCGAACTGAGCAATTTATTCTCATTAAAGAGACTTTCCTAAAATCCTCTTGAATCTTCAAAAACGTACAAGTATGTCTCCTCTTTTTCGATAAAGTTTTCTCACAATAAAGCCTCCAAGACCTTCTGTTTGTATTGAGGATCGACTTTTGTAAAAGGCTTTTGCCCAATTTCTACTTATTAAAATAATTTTGAATGAAATTAAATTAGAGTGTACCTCAAATTAATATTTGGTTTTCAGAAAAAAACATTCAATTTCATATTATATATACGGGTGATTATTATTTAAAACCTATGTGGTGTTAGACGTAACAAACTATTATCAGTATTATTTATTTTATTTGAGTACATAATAAAATAACGTATTCATACATACATGCATTTCTTTATTAACTCGGGCGTATTTGTACAACATAATTTATGAGTTAATTGGGTAATCAAAAGGTTAGTATATATATTTATATAATTCAACTTATACCTAAATTACGTTTCAACCATTATCAGAACTGAGTATTATGTTAAGCTGCTATTAATGGCAGAATTTATCCACTCCAATCAATAAACAATAATTTATCCACTTAAAAAGTCTTCTAGGGATTAATGGCAGAATCACCCACTTAACAAATAAGATAGTAAAAAAACTTCTGTCCAGCCAAAACTTCTTCACTGGTGCTGTCTTTTGTGTGAATGTCTTATTTAGAATAAAGTTTGCTTATAATAAAATAATAACTAAGGTTGTGTCACTGCGCAAATCACAAAAAAATCCTTAACGAATTCTAATGAAACTTTGTAGTTTCTTCCTTAGAACCTTTGTTAAACAATAGTTAAGATTTATACTGAACTTATATACTCTTTGCATGGACAAAATTTGAAAGAATTACTTTATATTATAAATAAAATGTATGAATAAACTTTATATTATAAATAACATTATTAAACTTCGGGTATTTTACAAACTTTTGAAATTATTTCACGTTTTCATTGAAGTCCTTAGCTTACATTATATTTGATTCTTTAATAATTTTTCAAAGGAGCTATATATTTATAAAAAATAAGATAGTTGCCTTTAACATTATTTTAATTTTGTAAAATATTGACACGTGTGGAGCCCTGAGGGAAAACTCATTCTTATGCATGTAAACATAATAATAAGAATAATTTTTATGACAAAATTATATTCACCATTGCAATATATTAAAATAACTCTGCCCTAGTTTACCAGTTAGTTCTAGAAAAGTAATGAAGATACCATTCGTATTAAAGATCAACGAAAATATTTTCTTCTGTTCATTATTTTGATTGAAAAAGAAACTTAAATAATTCTGTACGTCTATAAAAATTGTTTTAAATTTTTTAATTCACCCAATAATGGCAACAATTCAAATATTTTATCTTAATCATTTTCATTATTATAAATAAGATAAACTCATAAAATAACAGCATACAATGTAAGAGAGAAAAATTTCTCGAAAGTTTCCTAACCTGGAACGAAAATTTCTTTGAAAAAATAAGAATAAACCTGAAATCTTCATTATAACTTAAGAACCCAGTAGAATTAATTGACAAAGGATATAGTAATATTTCTTCTTAGCAATCTAATTGAAATGCAATTGTCACAGATTTAACTAAATTTACCTTACAGAAGTTTATTGTATATATAAGTTTGGTACCCGTAAACACTTCCATTTAAAATTTAAAAGCAGAAGTGAATAAAAAAACCTGTTAATACAAAATAGAAATTTATTGTTGTTTATCCGCTAGGCACATAACATATAATTAAGAAGGTTAAGCATTAAGAATACATATTCTTATTCTTTCTTAGTATTTCTATTAAAAGTTACAAGTTAATAATATTTCTCGATTAGTGTAAATATTTCCGAGTATAACTTTCATAACCCGAAGAAAATATTGATATTGGTATAAAAAGGGATTTTGCCATTTTCCTTAATTTATTTATGCAGATTTACCGAAAAAAAAATTGCGTTGAAGAACTTGCTAATAAATTGATATTTATATTTTTAAATTGTGATATACGTGGCTCGAAATAAACTGTGACATACGAAGTTAAACGTCTGTGGGAGAAATTGCAAAACACTGAAGAAACTTCATGTAAAATTCATTACATAAAAAGAGTTCTTATAAAATTTACGAAATATCTTCTGATTTCGAGAGCAAAGTAAAATGGCACTGGACAATTTGAATGCTAAATTTTCTTTTTCTCAAATAAGCTCTATTCTTTATTTTCTGAAATATTATCAAAGATTATTATGCAACATAAAATGTATTCTAAAATATATAGGACTGCTCTTAAATACTCTAATAAACTATTATTGACCAGTCTTAGAAAAACCTACCTCGTTAATGATGATTAAATTCATTAAAATTGGCTCCATATCTTACGACATGTGAATATTCGTTAATGAACATATATAGGTATAAAATTCATATACAAATGACTATAGAGATCTTATTTACGAGTATGTTATTTTAAATAGTTTACAAAACATTTTTAAAGTTATATTAAATTAGTAAATACTTGTCAAATTTAATTTTAATAATAAATTCATTTCTCATATAAATAATGACTCCTACCTCTAATTCAAAAAAATATTGAACCTTCTCCTCTAACCAGAAACGTCCATAACCACATAGTTATACTATTTAATAGTATGTTGAAAATTAGTCTGTGGTAAAATAGTTATTCAATTTGAGTTTATTCAGACTAGGTCGACTTTACGATTAAGAGAGATTTATATTTAATTAATTTATGTAAACTTAACTTTTTTCTACGTCGCCAAGAGCTATTAAGTGTTTACATTAGATAAGAATACATAAGATACATTAGATAGGTGTTTACATTAATATAGAGTGCAGGTAATTTGATAACTAGTTGTCACACTTACTTTCTTTCGTATAAAGTTATTCATCTTGAATTTTTTATATCAAAGTGATAATGACCGTTCATTATAACTATTATATATGTATATATATATATATATATATATATATATATATATATATATATATAACTATTATAATATTTCACCACCCAAACTATTACCTACAATATTTGGTTAGTCGAATTGTTAAGGACGTATTTACAAAATCCCGCCACTCAAAAACAGATATTTACAGTCGTAAAATCACCAACAGACGCATAGCGACGCTGCTTGTTGGTATTCAACAAATTTATAGCTTGTTCGCAATATCTTGATAACGCGCAGAGGTTATCAATTTCTTGGAATTATAACTAAAATGAATATATAGTACGTGTTTTATAAATTATTTATTTAGTATATTTTATGGTGTCGAAACAAAAATATATAATATAATAAAATAATATAATAATATAATAATATTATTAGTATTATTCCCGTTTTAATTTGGATTTCATCCATTTACCAGGCCAGCTAGCCAAAAAAGTTGCGTACAATGATTTTATCTTCCATAAGCGGCTTTATCTTTGAAATTTTCTAATCAGATTTTACAGACGCTGTTTTTTGATTATTTTTGGTTCAGTAGTTTTGGAGATAAGAGGGAAAATACTAATATTTGCATATTTTCCGGAATATCTTGTTAAATATAAAATTTAAAATTATGAAAAAAATTACATTTCTCATAAATAAATGGTATTCATATGAAATATAAAATTAAAAGAGAATTTAAGGGCTATATTTACCATTATGTCAACTATTATCATTGCTATAGTTTTCTTACAATATTTCCGGGAGTTTTTGAAGTCCCTACTTTCCAAAATTTTAGGTTCAGTAGGCTTTGTAATTTGGGGGTCGGTACATATTTTTTGGCATATTTTTAGGATGTCTCCAAAGTTATAATACCTAAGATAATAAAATAAATCTTATAACTAATCCTTTAAAACGATATTTCACATAATAAACATAATTACACAAGTTTCGAGTGATTTCACCTTCATCCACGGAAATATTCGTAGGAATATTTTTGAGTGTAATCTGAACTACTAAACTGAAATGGTTAACGTATTTTAGTACTATTATACATTTTAAGTTTTAAAGTAGAGTGGTTTTTGAGAACAATGGCTGTAATGGACCTTTGTACGTTGCAGCCATTGTTTTCAAAAACAGAGAAAATAATAATATAATTAAATAATAATTTTATATAATTAAATTATAATTTTATAAGGGTTCTATTTTTTCTTTTGAGGTACTGAACCCTAATAAAAGTATTAAAAAATAAAAAGGATGAATTAGTTCAAATTAGTACAAGCTTTCAATATGATTAATTACGTCCAATAATGTAATAAAACGAACAACGAATGAACGAACAAACAGTATATTCCGTAAGCACAATTAAACTGTTAAAACTTAAATCAGTTGACATTATTGAATAATATGTTTCAAATAGATAAATATATTTACCTTGATTACGAATGATCCATCTAATTGAAATTACATTGGTAGTGTAGCAGAGATCGCGAATATTTTTAAGCAGAGCGACCGATACACACAATCGAACAGGAGCGCATCTCGACGTATAATGACTTGTCGCCGTGATGTATGTACAATTTATATGGGCGGTTGAAAATATAACTTCGTTGACTAAACATTTTTCTTTTACTCTTTTAGCATTGTGTTATTTTCAATTGTTTTCTACACAAAATTTATGAAGAAGAAATGAGCATTACACTGATTTTTTCATTTCAAATAATTGTTTGAAATGAATTCCCTAAACTTGCTCCTTTTTAGCGATTTAGGCGTGGAATGAGTTGTATTTTTTGTAAATGTAGATATTAAATATATAAAATGGTCTAAAAAGACTACAAGAGCTATTTGCCTACTGAATGTAGCAAGCGGTAGCAGTCTATGGAAGATTTAAAAACGGAACGAAAATGTCAATAGTACATTAGAAAATGTACTATTGAAATAATAAATAGGGAGGATATAATAAGATCTATAAATTTATTTCCCTAACTAATAAACATACGTATAAATAAAGACATGTAAACACATGTGGAACAATTATGATGTCTTTATCTCTTGAATATATTAATGCAAGTTAATCACATTCATTATGGGAGCTCCATATAATACTATCTGTATAATACTGATACTCCTCGTATGCACAGACCACTAAAACTTGTTGGATCATGATCAAAGCGAGGTGAAAAAATGGAAACATTGGAAAAACTTTAATCGAAATTAATTAGTTTTCTTTCTCTAGCCTGTCTACGGAAAGAAAACTAATCGATTTTGTTACCATAATAAATTAAAAGAAACATTGCAATGTAATAAATTAAAGAACAAAATATGTTTATATCAAACATATGAATCATGGACCAATTTTATGTGCGGAAGACGAACGACAACGACATCCTCGTTCGATTCGCGTTCTCGTTTCTCATGCATCTCCTCTATTCAGCCCACTCCATATTTCATCTCCGGCCACACATTTTGCCAATATATGTGTCTTCAGGGAAAATTTCATTTCGCTATTTAAAATACACATAGCACCATATATCTACACACATAGGTATAATATACATTTGCATAATTACAAAAATATTAAATGCCCGTATCTTCTCATGGAGTGATCGGAGTGCACTTACATGAAAATTGAAGGTTGCTTTGAGAAAACCCCTATTCTTTTCTGAAAACATTATTTAAACTCCGTCGTTCATTTTTGTATGATACGCACTAAAATACAAAAACGAACCAAAATTACAAAAATGCGTTCTAATCCTCATAGTTTCTCCCAATTACTTTTTTGCAAATATATTCAGTACACCTTCAGTTTAATTATATGTATATATATGTATATATATATATATATATACACATATATATATATATATATATATATATATATATATATATATATATATATATATATATATATATTACTCCATCCAATGGAATAATATGACAAAAAATTAAATTATATTATAAAATATTTTTAAATAAGGCCACAATAATTTAAAAATATTTTTAGTAATTTATTTTACATGACTTCAGACATCACTGTGAACCATCTACTTCCAAAATATAATTCACATCGATTTAAAATGCTATGCTACACAGAGGGGTGTAAAGATAGTATTAAAGCGTTAAAAATAAAACAATTTTATTTTTATTTATGAAAATAATAATTTTAAATTAAGTGTGAGTCACATATAAACGCAAATCTAATAGAAATCAACATAAAACGTTAAAGACCTTCGAACGACTTCAAAAATAATTAAGGGTGAATATTTTCCTTATCTCTGAAGCTTAGATATAAACCAATAAACTTTTCTTATTTTTTTCAGAACTTGGATCGTCTCCAGTTTCTGTGTAGAGAATTGTGACGAATTCCGTTGCAGCTAATAACTCTTTAAATCGCGTAGTAAAACTGCTTTCGCGATTAAACTTTTATTCTTTTTCATCCACTTCCGACTTTTGTTAAACAAAAGTCCATTTTTTGAGAAATTTTACTGGCTCGATTCTAGAGTTCTCACAGATCTTAATGGAATTTTTGTTGAATATCCATGTACATTCAGTTTACAAACAATTAATTGTTTTGTTTTAGTGGAAATGAAACTGTAGCTGGTTTTTTAATGTACTTATACTAGTTTTTTAATATTCTGTAACAAAATTTAAAAAAGGAAGAGGAAAATAGCTTATATGTGGCTCTGCTTGACAAAATATACACTTGACACATTTAGTAGCGGTTCGTTACTTAGTTACAATGTTATTAGGTGACAAAAAAATAAGTTTTGAATTTTTAATACCATTTTAATACGTGTTATTAGTAAGGATAGAAGTAACATTAAAAATTTTATGAAAAATATTTTCTTTTTAATGAGGAGAATATTACCTATATTATATATTATAAAGACCAAATCACCTGAATCAATATACGAAGTATAATAATAACATACCACAATTCCATAAAAATAAATTATTCCAATATATAATACTGATTCGGAATGTCTTATTAAATGTTGTCGCCGGGGGTCGAGTAGGGCTCAGCAAAATAGAGTCTGGAGGATCGCCGCAGGTAACACCGTATCACTAGAGATTCATGACACGATCCAACATTTCATCTCAGGGAGTTCATAAAAATAAAGGAAGTACGATTATATACATATTTATGTATATATATATATATATGATAAGAAATTGTTGTTCTATAGTCATCTGGAAAATGTAATACTATTGCCACGAAATTAAAAAAACCGTATCCAATTTTTTTATTATAATGTAGCAGTACATTCAGTTTATGTTACAGTTTTTGATTTGAAAAGCAATCCAATATTTAAATATAAAATGTATTAAATTAAATTTTATTTGAATTTAAAAAAAGAACCTTGTATATATTACTTTTTTCATTCCACCCCTTCAATTCTTATTCTAATTTTTTTTAAGATAATTTTATTTCTGATTTTCCGTGCGAAGGAGGCACGGCAATTTTCTTTTTTTTTCAAACTCACATCAGTTCATGTGGATATGAAAATAAGAACACGATTTAAAAAGCCAACATGATTTACTTTTTACTGGTTGACATAACGCCACTGTCAAATCAGGGTGTTGGTAAATCTGTCACTCTTCATGCCACAAAATTATTCCGTTAAAAAAATAATCCGTAATTAAAAAATATATGTAAATGTAGTTACGGACATTAAAAAGTTATCTTGCGTAAGATGACTAACTCAGAAAAGTAACTCTTATCATTCATTAGTCATTGTAGCAAAGCATAGACAGGCAGAAGTACGAAGAAATAAAAAGACTTAAATTTTCCCTTCAATTCTAAATAGTTTTTTTATTATTCTAATAAAAATTGGAGAAAATTATCATATCAGGAAAAAGAGTAAGTTGATGTCGCACCGTCAGCGTCCCATACCATTATGTAAAAACATACAGGTACCAAAGCAAAAAGTCCGTACGTAAAGTCCTACAAGTGAAGCCGCTTGTGATGCGAGAACAAACCTAAGTTTGTTTGCACATTACACGCGGCATAAGTAAAGAGTGTTCGTATAAACTGTGTAATTCTAATGTCATAATAACTTGATAAATTATAAAACGCCGCTGACAATTTTTGACTATGTAAATTCAATCACTAACATTTTCATTTTTCTGAATGAAAATTGAAAACAAATTTTATACTTCAGAAAATTATGCATGCATAATAAGAAAATAATATTTTTCAATTTGCATATTAATAAACATTCGTTTACTTAGTACTCAATACTTTGCCTTTGAAAAAATATGTTTTTCGTCTTCTCTCTTATTGCTCGTTTCGCCAAATGGAAAGTCATCTCTTTCTATATAATACTACGGTTGTTAGAACATTACTTCATATTAATCTCACCGATGTTAACTTTATAAGTGAAATGATTTCTGGAAAACAATATATGTGAAAGACATGCAAACACCGAAGTCATTCCATGAGTGTTCAGTTTTTTTCACGTCGAGACTAACACTGATATTAATTTCTAATCTTCTTAATTTTTCCCACGTGTAAAATATATTCAATATAACGAAAGGAATTTTCACAATCCAGGAAATAAGAGGGAAACACAATATATGCCGCAACAAGTTTTTCCAGAAAATATTAAATTTAATTCAATATGCTTATAGAAGTACAACTGGTGATGCATATTGATATTTTTTATGGATCCTAAACAAAATAAACTATGTTTTTGGTTTTTAACATATTATATATGTATCATTATTATACATATTATATATATATATATATATATATATATATATATATATGTGTATATATATATATATATATATGTATATATATATATATATATATATATATATATATATATATATATATATATATGAATATATATACACACACATATATGTATGTTCTTAAAAATTCGTTTGTATCATTTTTCTCTAACTACCTCCTCATTCGGGAAGGTGAATTATAAAAATTAATATTTTGCATATCATAAATTACGCCATTAAATACCAAAATATTATCCCTGAGGTATATTCCCATTAAACATTTGATTCTCCGATAAATAATAATTAATACTCTAAGCAACATATTTTATTTCTAGGCATCGAAGTTTTCATCAATTTATATATAGCATTGGTATTAAAGTTTTCGGCAATCCGGTTCATACCGTTAACAAAAAATATGTTTAAAAAGGCTGTATATACTGATAAAATTATTATTTGGAAATTAATGTAACAAACGATTCAAATTGTCGAAATATTCGATACATAATACAAATAAAATTATTAGTTCCTCTATTGCGCATTAGTCTTCTATGCCCGATAAATATATTAATAATATTTATTAACACGAGTCTTTCCATTGTTATAGACAAAACAAAACAAACTTAATCTTATAATAACTGCATTATCGCACGAAACAATAATACCCATTCATCGTTTATTCGATGGCATTGATACTTCAAGTCAATCGCAACTAATAGTGATCATGGATGAATAATAGTGATCATAAGATGATTCCATAAGCTACGTTGCAAAAATCGAATAACTCGTTTTGACATAACGATTGATTGAAACTGATACGATTATTCGCTATTGACATATCTCTACGTATTAGGATAATAACAAAATGAATGCAGAGTGTATGAAAGTTCCTACTCGTATTTTCGCTGAGGTTGGTACTTTTGTACAGTTTTTTACAGATAAAAAATAGATATTTAGAATATAATAAAAAATAGTTGAAACGTCAATAGAAGTAATGAACCATTGTTGTCCATTTACGAGAGGTATAAATCATTGCGAACTTTTTCTATAGTTTTCCTGAGGGAAGCCTAAATTTTTGGGCTCTGGCATATTTTTTTGGATTTGTATTAACAGCTCTGCCACTGTATGTTTAAAATGGTATTATCCACATACCACTTAAATATACATGTCTATTCATGTTTACCCACTCAATCCTAACGGAGTAATTTTTTTTAATTACAATTTACTCCCTCGAAACTTTCTCTACAAATATTTTTGAACTTTAATTATATAGATTTATGCAGGTTCTACCAATACGCCATTTTATATTTCTATATCAAGTATTATGAAAGGTAGACGGATGGACACGAGCGTGATCTCCTTAGGATTTATTTTTTTCTTTTGAGCTAGAAATATTTAAAAAACGCGGAAACCTAAAAAATATAATGATATTTAATGATGGCTGGTACTGTTTGATTAAAATGTGTCGATTTGTTTTATTTACGTTTTGTGAGACAAACGATATATAAAATTTAATCAACCAAAAAAACTTTAAGATCATTTTCACTTAATTATATTGTTTCTTATATTGTTTTCGACTACGATATTTTTTGTAAATAATTTTTTTAAGTCCTTTTTTGATACGTAGATAATTTTTTACAACATTCATAATGTTTAAAAATTATTTTTGATAATGTTCACGTTCTTAAATCTTGTTGTTAACAAGCATTACTTACTTTGTTTATCGGAACAGACGTTTGACAAATATGTCAGTCTATTGTTTTAAAAAAAGACAATAATTGATTATAACGTCATTAAATGTACACAACAATGCAGTTTTTTTGGTTAAAATACAGTTAATCTATTGATTTTCATTACTTTAATGGACTTGCGTATATTAGATCCATAGTTGCGAAACGACATGAAATACACAAGGGACTCTGTCCAGTAAAATACTTCTTCCCGTTTTATCAAAAATAAAAATAATTGAAATGAAAACCAAACCATTTTTGACTAAATAACACAAACTAATTATAGAATAAATTTTTATCGATAATTTTGTAGAAATTCATTATTCACAATTAAATGAAACTACGTGATGTAGTATTATTTCTAGTTTCTTTAGGTTCTTTAGCACGACCTAGGTTTCGTTGTATTACAACATCTTCAGGTGGGCTATTAGCAAAGATTGCTAACAGATCTTGAAAGAGGAGGGATATTCATAAAAATTAAAATGTGAAGTAATATAGATTTAGACAACTTCTAAATTGTTATAATAAGGGTAATTGTAAAAACCATCCCTATCTATACCATATATATCCGTGCATAGTCTTCCTTCGTTGAGTTTTTTTAAGACATTTATCGCAGTATGTGTCATAAATTCGGAAATTAATACTTGACGTTATATTTTAAGTAATATTCTACTTATTATTTATATTACTTACGTTGTACGATTAACTTATACCAGGGACTAAGCCGCATGTAACTAAATAACTTAGTTAAAATGAGTTCTGCGATATAGTTAAAAAAACAAAAGGTTTTCGCTAGATATAAGGCCACAAATAAGTGTTATTACCATGTACGACTGTCATGCCATGAAATATAAAAAAAGAGTCTGATCCTAAACTAAAAAAACAGTTTCGTCGCATATTTTTGTAACTATCTATTATTCTAGTTTAGCCATTAATTTTCACTACAAAATCTATTTGATTAATAACATTATAGGAATATTATCATGTGCAAAATTAAAATTGTTCCTACATCACCAATACAAGTATGACGTTTAATAAAACGCAAAATCCTTAACTTTTTGGGTGATAACAAAACTAAGAAGAAAATGGAAATCAAATAAATAAAAAAAAACACAAACACAAGAGACGTGTGCGCTTTCAGGTACTTTTTTCTTATTCTATTCAATGTTTATAATATATAGGATGAATTCCATCGCATCTCCAAAAATATGTTAATAATATAATAAATGTTTTATATAGAAGAAAAAATATTTGTGATGTAAAACTCTAACGGATTCTTTCGGATCTTTCTTCTAAGTCAGATGTATTATTGGCATTTATTATTCAATAAATTACGGACGCAATACCGCTCAGTAAAATTGCAGATATTAGCTGAAAAGGGCACGTGGATTTTACTTTGGTGATAAAGAATAACCCGTTATTCGAGTTAGAATACGTTTTGACCTATATTTACCCTTTATAATAAATGTCTTCTCCAACTTCATTCATCGTTTTGAAATGAGTAGTTATAAATCAATTCTTCATATTGGAGTATTGCCATCATGTTGTCAAACTTATTATTTTCTTGAAACCAGTAAAATTAAACTATTTACACACACACGCACATACACACACACATATACACACACGCAAACATACACATATATGTATGTTACACCGCATGCTTCGTGTATTCTCTGTTTCCGTCAGGTCAACACTGGCCGAAATAAAATTTTGACTATGCATCTTGTTAATTATAATTCAAAAGCAACGATCTATTTTAGTTTTTCATATACGTTGATTGAAAAGCTGTAAAGGAAAAAGTTGTTTAACACAACTTTAGAGACGGGAACAAAAGATACTATATTTCAAAAAAATCCACATTTTAACCTACTTCAATGATAATGATACCCTAGAAACAATTTAAAAAAATTATTTTCAAAAACAGGTAAATTTCTTCACATTTATGCCAGGAATATCGGTTTTGTTCTAAATGAGTATAACACAGAAACTGTGGTGGTTTCTGTTAAGGTTTCTAATGTATTCCATGTTAAATGAAACATCACATATTTCAATATCAGCCAATTAAAATATCTTGACACATTTATCTCTTCCAAGAATATCAGAGAATTGAACATGCATGATGCTGAATCTTGAATAAGACCAGTGAAGATAAATAGTTAATTAGAGTTATAAGAACACATAGAATAAGGTGGTTTAAATGTACATTTTGATAAAATCATAGGTTTAATTGAAGTATAGAGAAAACGACCCTTGAAGGTGAATAAGATACATCGAAAGAGGGGATGATCATATAAGATATCAATCCATTGCGGCTAATGAGACAGACTAATTGTGACAGTCGTCGCTGTAACTGGTTTTAGCGCTTGAGAAGAAAAAGGAAAAACTGTAGTTAAACACAAAATGTTTTATTAATAAGTCGCATGGGCTACGCAAACTATTACACAATTTTTTTGGGAACAGATATTTCAAAATAAATGTTTCTTCGATCACATTCTTAACATCTACACGTTCACTTGTCAAAACGAACTTGAATTCTAAGTACAAATGAACGAGTGAATATGTATCGATAAATATCCAATGTCGATATAAATCCTACAAAACTCAACAAACGACAGAATTTGAACAACATTTTCAATACTTATACAATGATTTTTTCTATGAAATATTTTTAATCCTTATATTACTGTGATAAATCTCATTGTTCAAGGCGAGTTTCGTGAAAACAGATCCGTAACGAATGATCCAAATACGTGAAACTTGAGATAATTCACTTTTGTATTGTATTATGTGGTCGCCTAAAAGTATGATGCCTTTAACACTTTGCATCTCGTTATTCTCACTCCACTAGAATAATTTACGAGCACTTTGGCGCAATAACGAATATCAGAGTAAAGCGAACGTGCAATTTCTTGATGAATGAGCAGCGTGCTTTAATGTGAGGACAGTGCCCGCCGTCCGCGACATGTTGAATGGAGATTGACATATGGGAGGTTGAGCGTCCATTTCAATTTATTAAGAGTAACATGAACGGATTCAGGAATATTTTGTTTGCTAACCCAGTTAAATAAAAGACAAAGACAATGAATGGTTTAATAATTAGTGATTTAATGTTGTGGATAATGCGTAACCTTTTAAACTGGACTAAAGTTATGCAGACTTTCTTTTTTAGGAGTTTATACCCATACTTTATTAATACATTCAAACGGAAAGTTTTTATGGATTTATTCAAAAATTTCTAATCATGTACGCATAAGTCGCTGGTCTGTGCATTTTCGTGATAAACGCCGGCAAAACAAATATATTTACACTAATGATATGTACGGGAGAATGGTTTTAAAAATGTCTAAAGAAAAGTCTGTGATAACATTTATACATCCATTGTAGATAAAACATGATAAACGTTTAAAGATTAAAAAAGTGCGTGACACAAAAGACCAATATTTGGTTCAATTTATTAATCCTCATAAAAATAATAAAATTATCTTAAGGGTTTTTCGATGGACGAAAAGTGACGTTATATTTTACATGAGTATATATATTTATATATATATATATATATATATATATATATATATATATATATATATATATATATATATATATATAAATTTCGATAGACAAAATATATAAAAAAACTTCATATTTAATTAAAAGTCAACAAACTATTTAATTTATTTCGCCTCTGCTGGTAGTGATACTTGGGTAATTTTGTTATTTATTCCCCAGAAAATACTAAAAACATTTAATATTTATTTTTGTACACTAATGTGAGCAAATATTGAGATATTTGTAGTTTTATAAAATTTGCTAAAATTCCGTCGTACTCCATAGAAAAAAATCTCGATGACTCTATCCGACAGTGTGTCTTCTCGTGATTGCCAGTTAGTGCTAACAACTATTCGAAATATTCTTTCTAGAATAAGTAATAAGTTAATAATAATGGGTTAAGCAGAAGAGCTTCTTATAGAAAAAGTCTGGTGAAAAATTTGTAATAGATCGTAATTTTGATTATTTTAATTATAATCGAAATAAGTGGTCAAAAGTCTGATACAATACGTATGTGTCGTTTTTTTAAATGTAAATTAATATTAGGACTTGATACTCCCACCTTAGATAAGTTTTCCATTCCCACCTTAGATAAATTCGTCATTTTTTAACAAATTGACAATTTAAATTATTATTCGCGTATTCTATTGCCCGTAGGGCGAACTGTTTCTATTTAATAAGGCTGATCGACAAACATGAAATTTATTGTGAAACATGAAAATTCAGACCTGATTCTGATAATACATTATTAGTTCCATCAACAGCAATCGAAGGTTATTTGGTTGTAATTATTATGACTTTGGACAGTTTACTAATTCAAAGCAAATTTAAATGAATTAAAAATGAAACTTTCATCACAAAAGCGTGACTTAAGATTATTTTGTTTTTTTTAATTAGGTTTCAGAACGTACATTTCTCCCAAAAACATATTTTATAATAGGACATTTTCTGTATCTTGTTTAAGTCCTGGATAATTTTTGTTTTAAAGTATGAAAATTAGAGAAGTTGTGGAAAAAGTAGAATCCTTATAAAATCACCCACATATCTGTTCGTCCGCTTGCCTATTACAGCTATTTTGATCAGAAATCATTTAATGTACAAATTTGAAATTTTACATAAAGATAAAGCATATTTATCTGCATGTATATTAATAGTTAACTCTCAAAACGGTTAATATGAAATTATTTGAAATGGCAAATGGAGTGATCGAAAATTGTTTAAAAATTTGTGTCTTCTGGATGCGCCATATCATTTAAAAAAGGGATTTATACGTATTCCAAAATTATCTTTCATAAAATTTTATGTAAGTTAGTCTGAAAATATTCAGGAGAATATGTTCCATCTTCTACATCACCAAAACTTCTATCGTAAAAATAATTAAAAAAGCAACGTCACTAGAAATTTACCTACAGTTTATCGAAAAACTATAAACATGATTCTCAATCTTGTAGTTTTTCGTGAAATTCATATTTATTCGTCTATGAAATATATTTATATATTAAAAATAATAATACTAATGCTTATAAATATTTTAACGGAATTATTATATACACATAAATGTTTATATGCACATATATTTGTGCCGAAAACTCGTACTATGAATTCTCCTCATATTTAAATGATATTCATTAGCTAAAAAAACTTCATTTGATTTTTTTTTGTGTATAAAAAAGTATAGATAAAGATAAGAATATAGAAAATATTCATTATTGTCAATAGGATATAAATAGTTTAATTTTTCCTTATCTATATTCCTTATTCGATGAAACTTTGAAATTCAAAAGGAAAATTCCTTATTTGTTTAAATCAAAGCGATATAATATAGACGGTAATTAAATTCGATTATACCAAACTGTTCGGGACATCCTATTCAAATTTTTCGGGTACTTATAATTATCTAGGGCAATCTATAGCTAGTTCACTGTTAATCTTTACATTTCCGCTATAAACAGTTGTTTGGCAACATAGTCGCAGTAATGATACGTCTAGTGTGTAATACAAGATCATATTTATCATCTCTCAGTGTAACTACTAAATTACATTGTAATAAATTACATTCATTTGGATAATGATTCTTCACATATTATTAGATTGTTAATCTACTTTCCATTTTCTTCGAAGGAATTGTTTATATGTTCTTTTATTACTGTTAAAGTAAAATTGTGAATTGTCTTTCGCGTTTTACTACATGTGGAGGTTTTTTTACCTATTCAAAATAATCAAATATATTCTAAGTTATTAGAAATAAATAAAACAAGACTTTGCTATTGTCACGTAAATCATGATATTGATAAATAAATAAAACGAGAGTTGCTATCTACAAACATGTCATGTAAAAATGAAGAAAAATTCTGATAATGAAGAAAAATTAAAATATAATTACATGTTTTTTTAATTATCTTCCAAAATATACTAAAAATATTTAATAGGAAAATACATTCTAACTCTTTATGTGCTCAAATATGTTTTCTTATTTTTTCATATTAAACATGAACACTTCTTTAATTTTCCTGCTTGTAAAGTATTTAAAACTACCGCCGATTAAGCTAATCAGTAACTTTGTATACTTTTATTAAATTGAAGCCAATGGTTTTAAACACTGCATATGATAAGACAAAAATTAAATAGTTTTTATTTTTTTAATTTCGGTCGACATAAATATTATTATATTTTTTTCTTTTTAAACTTATCTTCTTGAATATCTTTCTTAAGTATAATTTCTATTCTTTGCAATGTTTAACCTATGAAAAATATACACATCAATTGTATTACACCAAACTCAATTATATCTACATATATCAAAACAACAAACAGCCCGTTGAGTGAATGAATTAAAAAATTCTGTAGATGTATGAAAAAAATATGTTGACAAATTAAGCTATATTTTTTTTTCATTTGCACAAAATATCAGCAAAGTGGTATTGCATAATTGATGTGCTCTTACCGTTCAGATAGGTTGTGTTTATTTGAATCAAGCTTTCGCTCACCGCTACCATAAAGTGATACGAAATTGTCAATGAAATGTCATAACCAGAGTATTTTTTACCGTAATCGTTATAAAATATATGTCCTTTAAAAAATAGTTCGATTTCATAAGATTTAGTTCAACAAGTAGATAAAACTGATCTCGTGTTTCAAAATTTTGATCGGAACAACGGAATTCTTTCTGTAAACTATATTCCGAATCCCTATATATCGCCATCGTTTATTCTGACGGCTTATAAAATCTTTGCCTTGGCCAGGTCAGCGCTTATTTTCATACGGGAAATTTTAATCACTATTATCATCGATTCGTATGAACGGAGTAGACCGGAGATAATTTATGACCCGTGTCACTTGTCGTCTACTTTAAAGCAAATTTTGAAAGATAATGCACTTTGATCATTATTCAACTGTATATTCTTTTATATTTTGACATTTCGCAACAGCAGTATACAAAATCCGGAATTAAAAATACGGTGTATCAGCTTTGAGTTACCGAAAGCACTTGCAAAATTATTTTAAGCTGCCTTCGTAGTTTTACATTCTTTAAAATGAACACAAATAGTCGGATAGATTATAAAAAAACTATTTGTTAATATTATAAAAAAGTCCTCTTAGGGTAAATGATGGTGGAATCATTTTCGCTGTCTGTTAACTTTTCAATTAATGTTGAATAATTACTCTCTTGCTGTATTAATTTTAAGTCGATATTGGTACTGACTATTTTCAAGTTCCAAAACAATTTAAATGATGTTTTGGACTCAATATCCATAACGTAAATTAAAATACATATACACTAAAATTAATTTAGGAAAAAAACGATAAAAACGTGGTTGAACTTTTTATGAATGTATGTCAGATGACAGATAAATAAAATTATAATTAAAATGACATAGGGAAATGTAAAAAAGAAACCAAGGCACTCGTATTATGAAGTTACTGTGATTCTGATAGCACTAACTTGACTGCTTATGCACACTATACAAAACGTCATTGAAACCAGAAGCTCAATAAGTAAATACATTTCCCCAAGAAGATTTTAAACAGTTATTAAGCCATCTAATTGAATTCATTCAATTGGTTATGTATTGTAAATTGTAAATATTTATAATCAAACTGCAATAAATGTAATTGAAAACCGTGAGTTTCACGAGAGACATAAATGTGGGTACACACACACACATATAGGCTAAAAATAGTAACAAGACCACTTCATAATAGTTGAAGATCTGAAATTTGTATGTACAAATATTTGTTGTGCATTGGTGGAGAATTCTCCAACAATTAAATATAAACTCGACCAAAAAAATTAAAATGACACAATTAAACATATCTTAATCTCGAGTAAAACTGCTTGATATACTAATGGCCTGTTAATGCTATTTTAATTGGTTTGATATTCAAGTGTTGCTTGTTATACAAAACACAAAAAATAAGAAAAAATGGTTTATAACCAAAAAATAGGAAAGATTTAAAAGCACTAAATAACCACGTTAATTAAAAAAGTATTTTGTGCAGAATGAATTAATATCGAATAATAATTTTAAAAATCTAACCATTCAATTAACTAATATTTATGTCCCTCATTTGATATAGGTAGCTTTGCTATTTAAATCGTAAGCGATGTGTATAAAAACCTGTCCGCAGAAATAACACAAAACAACATGTTTATTTTCGCCATTAATATAATATTTATTAATATAAGCACAACACAACTTATTTATTTTCACCATTAATATAATATTTAATAATAAAAATTTAGTATAATTTTGTTTACTGTTTAGGATATACAAAAATGGATAACAGTTAGTAAGCAAGGAATCGTACATGAAAAAACTATTTAACGTTGTTTCATATTTAATTATTGTTGTATACAAATACATTCAATTCTCGAATGGAAGATGGCGGATGAAAAACCTATTTCAATTCTTTTTCCTTATGTATTGTTTTTCGTAATAATTTTTTCCTTAACAACACAATTTGTGTCTTTTATTTTTGTGAATTAGACGGTAACGCAAGTCATATTCCGCATCATTTTACTTCAAAATTCATGAAATTTATATCCCGATTAGCTTTCTTTAACAAGGCGGGATAAATAAAACTTTTTTCATTAGTAACTTTCATACCATTCAAAGTTGACTCTCAATTAGGAAATCTCTCAGAGTTGATTCTCAAAAAGAAAATATCCATTTTCTTCATAATTTACAAATGACTTCAGAACAAATCTTTTACAACTCTGCAAAATTTCAAATAACTTTATTTAATAGAAAAAAAGGGATGAATGTTAAAAATGAGTAAATAAATAATAACCTGTTGAGAAACTTCGTAAAAAAGAACATACATTTCCTCAAGAAACCAGTATTTTTTAAACTCGCAGTATTATCTTAAATTAAAAAACGGATATGTTATAATATCATAACAATGAATCTAAACTATGAAATGCCTGAAACAAAATGAGTATAATCTAGTATTTAAAAGTTTTCTAATTCAGCAATTTTTAAATAACACTTAAGCTAATAGATGCCTCGCATGCCAGAATTAATTATTTTTGTTATCAGAATGAATATTAATAGGCTTTTTGCATATTTTATGAAGTAAAACCAAGGTTTTATAACATTTTGTTAGAACTAAATAAATTATAATTTATGACAGCATTATCGGTGACATTTTGTATAGAGAAATCACATATGTGGATCATGTGTCATTCAAAAAAAGAATTAATGAAGTTATACAAGATCCAAAAATATGATCACTTCAAAATCTGGTTTACTAAATACCAAGTTCGTCTTATAATTAAAAGTAAAGGAAAAAGTACGGAAATTTTTCTTCTATAAATTTATTGAACATAAAATAGATCATAATTTTAAATATGACCGTAATCTTTATCCCTGGTCATATGATAAGGTATATAAAACTACTAGGATTATCCCTTTATGTATCTCCTGTTATCAAAGCAATTAATATTTTAAAAATGTTGTAGTCCTTTCCACAACTTTACAAGTTTACACTCCCAGCATTCACCGGAATTGACTTATGGCGATGCAAAAAAAATGATGGTCTAATAAAACACATGTTCAGGTAAATGAAGCAATGTCAGGTAATGTATTCGAAACTAATGTTGTACAACTTTGCGCCTATAGAGAATATGAAATCACTCAGATTGTGCCTATCTACGACGTGTGCTTACTTCTGTTTTTCCAAATACAATAGCCATTGTGATAGATCGAGGTTATTATAAGTAGGTAGAGAGTGTATTAAACCGCTTAATCTGACATCTGATTAATTACAAAAATGTTACAAGAAATGAAACTTTCTGGAAGGACAGCAAATATCACAGGAGTTTTTTTTTTCAAGATAATGCGTCAAACGTTCGTAAAGGCGTTTTCGTACTAATTGTGGATCTATTATTCGTTTTTATAAAACCGGAAAACTTGCCTGTGTAATGTAAAATCCGGTAAAGAAGAATGGTTACGAATCAAAATTATTCTATGAACATCTCTATCAATTCCCAAAAAAAATCGGCAAATTTTATTTTTTGAGTACTTCAAAAAGAAAAATCTTATAAATCAGAAATTTTACATTTAGCTTAGTAACAAATCATGTCACTGCATTGTTTGCAGAAACTAATACCAATACATTTATATACTCGTATAGCAATTTTAGAGAAATCGACTTTTTTATTTTATTTTTTGGGTTTGCTTTTGTATTTTGAATCGTTTGAAAGATCTAGCGGCTAGTAACACAAAGAACTAAATCGATATATTTTTTACAACTCACATAACCTCTTAGAGACGTGCACCAAATTGTGCACGCCCCTTATTTTATTTCAACTTTGACTATTGACCAACAATCATAAAAAAACAATTGGTTAAACCTGATCAGAAAATTACAAGAGTCTGCCGCCATTATACCTAGTCATAATTTTTTATTAGTTCACATGTGTTTGCAGCCGCAAAGAATATAATTAAAAATAAAGTATATTTATCTAATGATAAAAAATACATTTACATGATGAAGACAAATATTATTCATATTTCTACATAGTTTAACAGAAATACTAATACTTAAATGTTAATTCCCATATAAGTATGTACACGACCGTCACTACTAATGCTTTATAAATATTTATAATTTTTAATTTTATTTTTGAAATATGCCTGTTTCAATTTTACGTAAAACAAATGAAGGAATTCAAAAGTTACAGTAATTGTAAAGAAAAAATTAATTTAGTACGGCAGGAATTGATTTAAAGTCATGATGAAATATACCAATGTTAGTGGAAGTCACTTACATTATTATCCGTTAATCGAAATTATCTTTGATAAGCGTTTTCATCATGCAGATAGTGAAAATGATAAGATTGTTTTACTCTGGCATCCTTTTAAGATTTAAAAGTTACATATTTCCTTACTTTTTCGTATTTTTCTCATTATCATTCTGGAAAAATTATTTTAAAAAATTTAACTATTCAAAATTTTCAAGAATTTTTTAAAATTCTCAGTAAATTAATTTTACTTATTTTAAATCGATTTCTTCTAATTTTCACCTATTCCTCTACTACAATTATAATCCGTTTAACTAATAAAACAGAAGGACGTAAAACGTAAAACAATGAGTTAAAAGTAATTGAATTACTTTTATAAAAAATAACTGTTCACGAGACAAGTCATAAAGACGAAAGTAAATTTTCTGACGCAAACATTAACAACATACAATTATTATATAAAATACAGTTTCTTTGACTCACTTTTCTAACACGGAAAAAATATCAGTAATCTACTCTCGCTAAAGTGTTTGAATGTTATTTTAATATTTCTGTTGACAGTCGTAATAGAAATAAACAGGTGCTATCTGTTCAGAGAAATATCAAGTACTTAGGCAATATCATAATACCTTTCGACTTTACGCCATCGCGTAAAATAATTACTTCTTTTACATTTTCATGATAATTCTCATCTATTCGATTTCTCATATAAAATTTCCTCTTTAACAACTGTCATAGTAATATTAATAATGAGAACAATAAATTCTGTGAGAGCCTTTTAATCTGAATGACGTAGCATTATGTCTTAGTCAAAAATTTTAAACTTTGCTTAAAAAGTAAAGTCACTTTGAGGCGTGCATATTCTAGTGAGATCCTATTTGTGAAACAGGTTTTGATAGCCAAGTGAAAATGAGAATTACATAGATATAAGATAAATATAAGGAAAAGTTCGTTTTCGTTTAATATTTTGATTAAACTATTTAGAAGTATAAATATTTATTAACATTGTTTAAGAACATTAGTCTATGGACAGAAAAATATCACATTGTTGCATGATGACGAAACTATTTTCCTGACGATTTATTGAATTTGTTATCCATGTCGCATCTTTTTGCATGAATTTATTATTTTACATCGCTTTCCGCGCATTATCTTCCCTTTAACCGGATCTGTTATATGGTAAACTAAAATATTTTTAAACAATAATAATTTATCTTATTATATAAATATTCCTTTCAGATTTAAAATTATTTTTCCACAGGTATTTTCCGTCGAACATGTATTCCGGATGAAAGAAAAAAGATAATTCCAAGTACGAAACAAAATCAAGAATTGTTATAATATTGTAAATGCAGATTTGAAAATTTGAACTGTCAAATCATAAAAAGAAAATTATTTTACGGAGTATGCAAATATTTGCTTCAAGCAATCGGAAGAGCTCTTCGTTTTCTCAGGCTATACTATGTTTGTAATCCAGTCTATTGAAAATGCGATCGTCTCATATGAAGTTGGCATTTTAACATTGTATGCGAACTTCACGAACTATACGAATAACATTGCTTGCTGTATATTTCGAAGGCATAAAACCATACCGTATATTTAAAAAATTGTGACATCCAGAATCACCCCTATATTTTTCCTACAATCTTTAAGTAGGTTTCCAAAAATAAAATTTTTTTAAAATCTCATATTGACTTGTTTCGAAAATAAGAGAAGAGGGCACGTTTTTGCCTACTTTTTGTATATCTCTGTATCTACAATACTTAAAATGATAAAAAATAATTTGTAAATCGTGATTCAGACCATTTCAGAAAATATCCCACAATACATAAGGAATTTTCAAAAATTCAAATATTTAATTTGCCCCCCCTAAAATTTTAGTACAAATATTTATAAATGATAGCTGTTGAAGTATGTGAAAAGTAAAATGTTTTATTTCTATACCGTATATCAAGTTTCTACGTCAAGTTCATTCCAAATAATGGCTATGACAGATAGATAATATTATTCAAGGATTTCGTTTTCTCTTTTAAGATGCTGAAACCTAAAAATAAAAATAAAATTATGGACGTTAAGAAGTTATCTTGAATACCATATCCACTTCAGAAAAGTAACTCGTACTATTGGTTAATTATTATAGCCACAAGACAGTCAAGCAATTGCGAAAAGAGTGAAAAAAAATACATTGACGGTTTTTCGTCAGTCTTGAAAGTCTCGAACTATTATCAATATTTTACTGAAAATAAGAGCAATTTATCAAGTAGGGAAAACCATAGAATATATAAATTGAATCCATAAATGAAATTCTTTGATATAACATAAACAATTAAAAACCAGCAAATCGTTCAAGTTCGATTCGAATCAGATGAGAAGTCCAAAATGTGACATCTGACATAATCCGCATCATTGGCGACTGGTGCCGCTTATAAAAGTGTATTCTACAGTGTCGTATAAACTGTTTTGCGATAATTTAATAAGTTGGTAAATAGTGGGAATATAAAAAACGAACACGACAACTTTATCTACCTAAAAATAAGAAATTAATGCAAATTTTAAATTCTCGCTATGATAAATTATTGGCAACTTATTTACCCGCTATCTCTACAAACAAACTTTTCAACTTTTTTTATGTAGTCAATAAAATCAATCGGTAATTATATGAGCACCATCGGTATCTTGTCGCCAACCTGTAGGCAGAGCTAAAGTTCCGTCTTTGTAGAAAACTTCACGCCTTTGAATGAAAAAGCGGTGAAGTTTGGTTTTGTCTTTCCAAACTTCATCGCTTTCGTCTTTAATTTTCTATCATGCAAATTATTAGACAAAGATCGAAACAAAAGGTAATTAGATGGCAAAAAATGTGGAGAGTACTGTGGGTGAATCAGCATACTCCATCAAAGTGAAAGTAAATTTTCACGTGTTACTTTTGCTACGTGGGGTCGACCATTGTCATGTAAAAATAAAATTTACTTTGATTTTAAGGAAGTTTAGCAGTGACCTTGCTCAATAATTCACAACAAATCTTAGCTGTAATTGTACAGTTAGCTTAAAAGAATTTCCAATGAATAACTCAACGAATAAGTCCATTTATATCCCACCACGCACTCAAAAGTATATTTTGTCCAACATTCTATTTTGGTCTAGGCACACCTTTTTCTACAGCCCCTAGCCACTATCATTTACGCTAAAAATTAACATAAGCCGCCCACTTTTCATCTGTGTCACATTAGCTCCCCTTTGAAGTTGAAAGGCTGTTAGCTCATATTGTAGTCGAACGGAATATTTCCATTTTTTTCTCAAAGCATGAAGTAATTTTTCTATTGCAGTATAATAACATGAAAATAGCTCTGCCAATCGACGCAAACTTAATCTGGGATCTGTTTCAGTAAGGCTTTTAAATTTTTCTAAATCAGTTGTAGGAGATCGTTTTAGTTGAAGTGCATCAGGTCAAAATTCCCTTCTTTAAATCTTTTTAACCAGCACTTGGCTGTGTTATACGAGGGCATACCTTCACCCATCGTTGTATATATATTGCGTGATGCTTCGCTTGATTTTTGTCCTAAACGACATTCATGAAGGAATTTTTTCTTTACTCGCCAATTATTTAATTGCAATCTGAAGAAAGGTTCGAATGCCATACGCTTTATATACGCTACAAGAAATATTCTATAAGCTTCTATAATATTTCAGATATCGTTAGAAAAAATGGCGGGTCTATTAGTTGCCCAACTAATATTTAAATTTTAATTTAGTTCTTTTAGTCGATATAAATTGCATGACGTAATTTTGTGTTGTCTTTCAATATTTATAAATTAAATATATAATTTAAAAAAGCATAAAAAGTAAATATGCTATATATATTTCAAATTGCATTTTAGTAAGTTTTGACACTCAACAATATTACATTAACAATATTTCTTCCCTTCACTCACATCCTTCGAAATTTATTTCTTGTCATATAACACCTATAACTAAAACCCTACTTTATAAAATTATCAAAAATTATAGTTTTCCATATTTAATGATTTCTAAAAATAATACTTGTAATAGATATATAAACACTGAAGAGGTTACATGGGTATTCAGTTTTCCTTGGTTTTTTCAATCTTGGTAAAGAACAAAACAAAATATATATGTATATAATATGTATTCCATTCGTTTAACAAATTAAATTAATTTTTTTTATTAGATTAACTATATTTATTTTTATAATAAAAATGTCTTATCTATTATCCTAGCCCTAACGCCCTATTCTCTTGAATTTTCTGATTTGTTTAAATGAATTAAAACATCAAAAATTTACAATTTCCGTAACAAAGGCACGTTTAAAGTAATTAACATCAAACAGATATTAGAGAGCTGAAGTTAAGTACATTTGTTAGCGGAACTAATTTAAATATTACATTAATTTGATCCCAATATTCTGTCTGTAGCTGTCGACAGATATTTCGTGGAAGCAACGTAATTAGTGAAGACAAAGCACTCAGATAAGTTCTATAAAGTTCTGTTCAAGATATATATTAATTGATAAAGGAAGCGATATCCGTTCATTAATCGAAGACTTAAATATAGACACCTATTAAGTGATGACAACAGCAAAACTTTAGAGAGGAAAATAAATCATAAATTGTAAGTGCAGTAGAATTAATACGAAAACTACCAGGTATCAGTTAAAAATGAATCTAATACTTATTCTTCATAAATTTCCCCACTTGCAAAATTCTGGTCGATATCGCGAGGTTTTAATAATATTTGAAACGTTCTATATTTCGAGTTAGTAAAATTGAAATATTTATTGATAAACTACATATTCGGCCATTTACATGGCCGTGTAGCTTTTATGTTTGTTTCAATAAAAAGCTTATAACTTTAAGAAATAAAATTTTATATTATTAGAGGCAAATAAGGTAAAGGAAATAGAATTTCGGAATCAAAATTTAAAAGTTAAAAATTTACGTATACTTTTGTTCAAAAGACTGGCTGCAAAATTGAATAGAATATATTGTCTGCTAGTCAACATATCAAAGGTGGTTACGAAAATAGTGTTTTTGCAAATATCTCTCTGTATATCGTTACAGGATTTTGCAAAATTTTAAGTTTATAAAATTCTCTACAAGTTGTTTCGTATGAAGTTTTTTAGATTGTTATTGTAATACAGCGCAGAAAGTGTACAACGTGCATACATTTATAGTATAACGCTATGTAAATTGTGGAAGCAGATACCAAGTACATTTTACAAAGTTTACAAAAATATGTTGAAAAAAAAATTTATTATTATCCACAATATTAAACATTTTTTACTTGAAACAATTTTCACATATTTAAAATATCAGTAATGTTATATGCATTTTAACTAATTCATAATGTTCAATGATAATTATTTTACTTATCAGTAAAACACTTATTTTTATTGCCTTATAACGATAAATATATGTATATTTCTGTGGTTTTGGTAGAACATTCAGTTTTTCGTGTGCTGCATAATTTTTTAACATTGCTCTGCCTTTGTAAATGATAACGTAATTATATATAATTTAACTTATAATCCAGAATAGTATGAAAACCACATTGAAGTTTGTTAGATCTTTTAAACGTGAAACAAAAACAAATAAAAAGATAGACAACATTTAATTTTTTTAGTATATTAGTAAGGAAAATAGTTCCGCTTCGCGGTTTTGCGCGCTTAGAAAAATAAAACAACATGTAATTTCTGAAAACATTTTTAAATTCAAGAGGATTATTTATAATGGTAAGATTATATAATCTTAACATTATAAATTCATACTATACACTTACTTTATACATAAAGTAAGTGTATAGTATGAATTTATAATGTTAAGATTATATAATCTTACCATTATAGTAACAGTAACAAACCTAAACATATAGTCAGTAATGATCGCGATCTTTTTAACCGAGCCAAGATTATTTAAATGTACTATGGATAAATTATGGGAAATAAAGAATAATATTTTTTTTTCACAACTAATGGATTAACATAAAAATAAATAATTTATGAAAAATATCAATGGCAATTAAACGTGTTTTATTAAATTTTCACACAGAGTATAAACCTGGAATATGGCAAATAAGCAACTTCCTTCAAAATATCTGTATGTGACGCTCAAAGGATTCTTTTCCTTTTTAATTTATCCTCTTATTTTTGCAATAGATAGATATTTGAACATTTTTTTATAATTGAAATATTTATTATGGATGTACTAAAAATTAATATGCATAAAAGTTGAATTATTTAAGGTATATCACAATATACACCATTAGCAAAGTGAGAAGAAGACATTTTTTATTATACTAAAATTAGTACGAATAAAATTGCATTACAAATTGAACAAGGCTCTTGAATTTTTTGCAACAACTGTTCTTTTGTTAAAAAAATTCTCTGTAGATAATAATTATTAGAAAATTATTGTAGATCTGTTAAATTCTTCTCCTAATTGACCAAAAATATCATAATCCATTATTAAATAAAATTACACCATTAATGCTTGTACACCTTTCATACAGTTTATATTCGTAAAATTCACAATATTTTCTTGTTCCGTTATACAAGATATTCATTAAGCATTGTATTCAAAGTTAACGACGAAAACAATTATTATTTATGAACATAATTATTGCTCCAATTAGACTCCAGATCCAGATCCACTTACGAATAATATATTTTTAAAAATTTACAGATACTTACAAAAATATTTAATCAAAAATAGCGCTATGATTTCGAATGATGATATTGAAATGATTTCTAATGTACAAAGTGCAGAATTTCATTAGAAACAGATCTGATAATTTTTGCGGTAATCGCGCGCTGACATGTTGTCGTTGCCAGCTATCATCCAAGTCCTAGATTTTAGGAAAAAAAGTTCTTTTACGTTTAAACAATAATATACATATATAAATATATATATGCAAATGATACCTTAGTATGGAATATTTATTTTACTTATTCTAACCTATTACATACTCATTTAATAAACTTATTTA
Organism: Druceiella hillmani; assembly: GCA_039881145.1. NCBI lineage: Eukaryota > Metazoa > Arthropoda > Insecta > Lepidoptera > Hepialidae > Druceiella > Druceiella hillmani. Next base: position 6,029,143 of record JAYKKI010000106.1, on the reverse strand, counting down.
AAATTGGCATTAGAACTCATAAAATAGACATTAACACTGCAATAAATGCGTGAGAAATTAGTTCTAAAGCACACAAAGTTTCTTGTCATCTTCAAATTCAATCTAGATAGTGCAAAATGGTTTAAAAATCTTTCTCCATATAAAACATTTATTACACTGAACCTAAGGTCATCACATACCCATTTAATGAACTCATTTAAATCGGGATTAGAGCTCATACAATATATTTTAGTACTGCGGTAAAAGCGTGAGAACTTAGTACTAAAACAAAGTTGTCTGTAACGTTCAAATTCAAACTAGATGTTGCAAAATGTATTAAGTTAATACAAAATTCTCTGTTTGACAGAGTGGGGAGTATCTAAAGATTGTACATTTATTTTCGTGTGCGAAGTTATGGTTATAATTAAAGAGAAAATGAAAATGCTTGCTTACTACTTAAATTTACATAATTTTGTAGTTCTGTAGAAATACTGTCGTAGAATTAAGCAGTTTTTATCTCACGTAAGAAGCAATATCACAAGTTTTTATAATAATAAACTTTGTTTATTTGATAATCAATATATAGGCATATATAGGTCATGAATTATTATTTAATAATCATTTTTTTATCAATAGCAAGTTTAATGACAATATGCTAAATCTATATTGATAATAATATCACTTCGATTGACCAAAAGTTAAAAATTCTGAATAATAACGATGCAATACAAGGCTATATTGTAATTGGTATTATAAGCTACCTCTGTTTTAATCAAGTCGTCAACATAAGAAAAGGTTTTTTACTTTTAACTCTCCTATATGGCTGCTACTTATGTCAAATGGCTGAAAAATGAAAATTAAAAATAATCTGACAAGTTTTTAAGATAAAACTCGAAAGTTTTTTACAAAAAAATCCTACATATTTTTAAACAAAATCACAAGAATTTTTACAAATACTGTAATATAGAAACTTCACTAATTCTCCCTTACCATTTTGCTGGTGATAATGTTAATTTTTCTTAATTTGAAGTTATTCTATATATACAACGTTTTTTGCTTTATTTTTCCGTATTATTATAAATATTTTTTTTTATTTTAGAGTACTAGTAGAGTAATTATTATAATTTGTCTTGGCCACCGCAACGTACAATATGAAAATATATTATCCTATCTGAAAATATCCTTTGCTTAAATTTTCTCTCACACAACTGAAATTTTAGTTCAAACCAACATAAAAACAATCACACCAAGAATGTAAAAAAATTAATTAAAATAGTATAAACAAAATAAATATTTAAACTAAATACTTAACAAAAATTTACTTTGCAACAAATACATTATTCCTCTACTACAGACTAAAGAAATTTCAATAAATTAATATGTACAAACATATATTAGCACTAAGCATCCAAAAACATTTCTTCCGAATGCTCATGATATTCTCGCAAAGAAAACTCTCTTTCCTCCAAGAATAAGTGCAAACGAAAACCTTAGGCGAATTAGCTGCACATCTAAAATAACTAGCAATTTTAGAAGCAAACAGCTAGAAAAGAAGAAAATAAATTTTCAATTGAAAAATTAAAAGAAATTCGTGAACAACAAACTCGGATGCACTATTCCTCATAGTAACAATTCAATAGAAGCAAAGGTCAACAGGAAAGTTAATCACATCGATGTGTTATGTTAATCAAGAACTTTAGGACATTAAATGGTCGCGCCATACCACGGGCTCTCGGGTACGATTCCCGGACGCTCGTCGAGCTGAACTGGAAGTGATGTTAATAACCACATAGCTAAAATGCCACAGACAAACAACTACCAATGACATTGTCGAGAAACACACGTGCAGCAGCAGTTCAGAAACTACGCACTGCAACTATCGATTCGCCAGCCCAGGGTGGCGATTATGGCCATTGATATGCGAATTCAATAAGCTTGAGTCCAGCAGTGAATTGAGATAATATGTTGCTTTGAAAGGTCCAAATCAGCACTTGGCCCCAAATTGAGGTATGTAAGTGCCTTAAAATTGCGTGCAATATGTTTCCTCGTGTTTATTAGAATTTTCTGTAATGAAAATGTTGCTTTTTTTTTAAATTTGTAATTACGCCCTCTTCAAGTTTATTCTTAAAATTGTCATGGAATCAACACATCTAATGTTGATAAATTTTAAATAGATTGCTAAATTAAAGAATCCATTCCCTCCTTAAATAGATCCACCGAAAAACTTAAACTAGTACTAATAATTCACACTAACCATTCAACACTTTTTAATTCACACTAGACCGCTATGTAAGCGTTCGTACAGAAGAATAACATACTCATCCAGTATCGCTCTCTTTAGTTCACCTACTCTGATAGCATGTATTTTATAGAACGTTCGCCGTTATTCATTCATTTTTATTTGTACGTTCATAACGATAAATATTGAAAGATGAAAAGCTAATAAAGTATGAAGGACCAATTTATTTAGAATTGATTAAACATATTTAAAAGAAATAATATGAGTTTTGATTTAGCGGGCGAAAGGGCGGGCGTTCCGACAAATACGGTGGCTGAGTAAGCAGTATCCATCTGAGTTAAAGTTTTTTTGCACATCTTTATTGCTAGTGTACATGTATGCACGTACTGGCTCTCTTCTAAAGTTAAAGGAATGTTAGCTTATATGATAGGTAAACAGAATATTTTCACGCTTTCCCCATAGCATAAAATTATTTTTTATTGCAGTGTGGAAATACGAGTGTAATTGTGCGGTATAATACGAATTTAACGAGTAATCTAGCATAATAAGGCATTTTTTTATAATTTTCATTGCAGAAGGTTGTCCCGGATGAGAATATAAGAGGAATAAAAGTTCTCTTCTTTGAAAATCTAGAATTAAAGTATGGCTGTGTGGAGGGGACACCTTCACACATTGTTGTACATGTTGTCGCCGCATACTTCGTGTTGATTCCCTCAATTTTTGCTTTCTCTTAGTGAAATTTCCGTATTTTGTTTATTCTTTTCTTATTGAGACTCAGTAGCTAAATAAACATAAAATGTTATACTACACTTTTTAAACTATATCAGAGACATTTATAGAGCTACTGCAATGTATCGGAAATTACTTGAAAAGAGTGGTGAGCTTATTAGTTTCCAATGCAGAGATGACAATATTTTAGGTAGTAAAAATCTATATTTCAAAAACAATGTGGTAGTTGGCGAAAATAGATGAAACACACATATACTAATTTATATGATAAATCACATAAATTTGGGTATTACACTAAACGATGAGGTAACATTTTCCCAACGAAATAATTGACTTAGAAGCTTGAATAGTTTACAGCTTCAAGGGACCCTGGACCTAAGAATTTGGCACTAAATTCAATTTGATCATAAAAACATACAAAAATGGTCTTGACGGTTTTTGAGGTACGGAACCCTAAAAAAGACGTTTAAATCCTGAAATCCGTAAAGGGTACAAAAATATACATAAATATTTTCTTTCCCGAAATTCTGAAACAATTAATTACATAAAAAGTGTTTTGTATCATTCAATGTAATTCAATATTGGTATTATTATTTAACTACAATTCATTTTAAATATGCTTGCTTGCAACTATACAAGAATATGAAGAGTCACCTTTCAAATTATATAATAATTTGTTGTATTCTTTCTGCTTTATATTATAGTAGAGAGATAAATTGAATGCTCGTACACCGTTCTTCATACTACCTGCCTAAACATTAAATGAAATGGAGCCTTAATTATCAATAAATAATCTAGTTTATGACCAAAGTGCAATGAACAAGGGAGCCTAAAATATTTAATACTACCTTAATCATGGTTTTTATTAGCGAAAGCTCCATTATCTTCGTACTTTGATTCAAACCTGACCTCCATACTGGCTAGCTCACGATGAAAGCTAATTTGTAAATTTTATGAGCTCTAAATGGTAACTTGTTTTTGTAATAACTCACGATCTCAAATCAAATGGAAAAATTAATTTCCTGTAATAATTACTCAGACGATAATTATAAAATAAAATTATAGTTCATTTTTTTTTCTTTTGGTAGTTGTCCCTTTCTCCTTACTTATGGTCTTATTCATAATTATGCTGCCAAGTCTACCTATACCTAGTTTGTAAGAGTCACTATATTACTTCTTTATTATTACATATTTATATATCGACGTTAATGATTTTTAACAATTCCGCAGAATTTAAAAATTATTTTATTTAATTTTTTTATGGTTACCTTTTCAATAATATTGCATATCTTCTGTTAAACCCTTCTTTATCGTTCTGCCCAGGATATATGTTAATTTGCAATATCTTCGTCTTTGATAACTATTAAAAATATATCTGTTAATTTTTGCTTTTATTTTATTTTTAATTTATTTATGTAATTTGTTTTTATTATCTACACTGAACTTAAAACAAATAGGTAATAATAAATTGATTACAGGCAGAAATGTAACATTTAATAATAAATACGTGATACATGACAAAATATATCACAAAATTATATTAAATTAGATGGCTTATGGGAATAACAACATTAAGAAACAAACTTGATTATCAATTAATATTATTCCATCATAAACATTTGAGCCATTGTCCATTAAATGTAATAAGTAATGATGATAAATAATCGATATGTACTTATAATCTAGTCGCATCACTTGACTTCTTGTAGGGGCTTCTTTTGTAAGCAAAGGAAGGATTAGATAAGCCCTAAATTTCCTGCTTCGTGAAACTGAGATTGATATGTTTTAGGTTACCTTTAGTATTCGATTGTATAGATTAATGTATAAAATAGGACGATATGAGAAAAATTATCACAGAGCAAGAAAATTTCTAATTTTTTCACAGTTGGAAGAGAGTCGAAAGGGTTTTATTTACCGAGATAATATACTATACCCTAGATACTTTTGAGGAACGCGAGATGTCTACTGTCAGCTAAAAATTTGTAACTATTTTTGTTGACGAACTACATGCTACTGTAATGCGGCAAATATCCAACCGTTTACTTGTACTAACCCTAACGACCATTGCGTTATTTCATTCTAAACAGCATTAATGTCATATTATATTAGCACGTAGTTTGTCAAAAAAATATTGTGCATGAAAAAGCACTCAGTTATCATTCGTATATGTAGTCCCGTGATGTTTTCTAACAATTTTATTAGTCTTTTATCAAATTATATTCCTAATAAAATTTTTAGGGATTTGACAAAAAATAAATGAGAAAATTTATTTCAGTAGTACGAAATCCAGAGCATTCTCCTGATTTTTAATATTTTTCCTAGGTACTTTTGTAAACCGTTAGGTTCAAGTACATTAGAAGATAATTCCTTCGCCTACTAGCAGGTTGAGCTATGAGCATATTTGCCTTACTTGTTACTTTTCTATTTTCACACACCAACTAATTAATTATACGGAATCATCTGGGAAACGGCTTGTCATACTAGGCTAGTGTCTTCAATTGCAGTGCTAAGTTTACAGTAATTGGTTTGTTCCGTGTAATTAAATAATACCACTTGATTAATGTCGTTTTTTTCTCTCTCTCTTTAACTCTTATTTGAACATAAATATGAAGTGTAAAAACTAAAAATTACTCTAGAACTTTGGCCAATATTATTACGGTGAATGAGAGAGTTAAATATTAACACCTGGTTTAACATTAATTCCCAAAAGCGCTTGAGTTTGCTCACCCGATCCGTTAATTTCTTTAGGTGGTTACGTCAAAATTATTAATTTTGATATTGCATTGAAATTACAAAACAATATTATAAAGAAAATAATTTTGCATTTAAATCAATGTTAAAACAAAATTATAAATAAGAATAGTCTAATTTCATATACCTCAAACTCTATCTCTAGTAGTATATAAAATGTTTGTATGAAATCATCCCATCTATATAATAGTATAATAACGTTAAACATTAATATAACTAATCTCAGATTATCGTCGAAAACACTATAAATACATTTTATAAAGTCAAAATAAATATCCATTAAAATGAAAATATTTCGTAAGATTTAGTGACAATAGTGTTCAAGGAAATATTGCACATCATAACTTTTTTTTATTTTTCATTACATCTCTCGCAAGATATCTGAACTTCTAAAAGCATTGCTCACAAGTTGATTTCTGTATCGATAATTAAAACATGATATAACCGAATTTTGTGACTTACAAAATTATTACTACAAAAGTAAGTTCCGAATAATTTGCGTTTAAAAAATAAGAATATTTATGTTCATCAAAATATATGAAAAATTGCTAACAAAAAAAATGTTGGTACCAAAATTTATTACCTTTAAATTGTCACCTTTATTAAACAATTACAAATATATGTACATGATATTAGCAGAGTTGTGAAAAAGTTCTGCACATTTTTTATAAATACTTTATATGTATCAGAAAAGCTAGATAAAATCAGAACGTGTAAAAATATGATTTGAATATAGAAACAATTTTAACCACTGACGTTGATGTATATGTATTCACACACATTTATATATATACATGTATATACATGTATATATATATATATATATATATATATATATTTATACATATATAAATAAATATACATATATATATATATATATATATATATATATATATATATATATATATATATATATATATGTATATGTATATATATATAACATATGTTATATATGTTTTTATACGTCAAAGTAAGAATTATTCTAAATAATTAGTGCTTCCTATCCTTCCAAACAATTTAAAACAAAAATTTAAGTAAAGGTGTTTCAGGTTACTATCTTAATTTTAATTCGCACAATTTTGCAAATAAACTCTGAACATATCTTAACTACATAACCTTTTATTTAATAAATGTCAAATTATATCAATTAACAGCATAATTGTACACAACACAGATGCTTACTCAGCACTGGACGCTCTACAGAATGATGATAACAATTAAACGCCGAGATATGAAACAATTCTTAAGAAGGCTGATCGGTACAGGAAGACAATGATCATTATCCCAGCAGAAGGTAAACAGCCGTCATAACCATAGTTTACTCAGATAATTGTGCCTTTATTATATTATAGTGTACTTAACCTTTATATAAAATAAATAAATATATCTCAAAATGTGTTTTTATTGAATATACAATATATTTAACTGGCGCAGTCGATAGATACTTGGACAAGAAGACGCCACTCGTGCCTCCTGCACGTCAACCAAGAAATTAAGCCACCACGAATCGTCTAGTTTCAGTGTCGGGTTTTAACCACTTACTGTCGAATTACAGAAGAACCATACCCAGGCCGTCAAACATGGAAGAAAGCTTGGCGGGCAGCAACTCGACGGCAGCCTCACTAACAGGAAGGTGATGTGGATCCTCCGGTAAATGCAATAAAACTTTTGTACTTCCTAAAGAGTCCCTTCTTATATCCTTATTGTGTTGACTTCATCTGTTCGCTACCAATGCTAGAGATTTTCCTATATAGTATATTTACTTATAATCTGTGATATATCTCATTAGCTGAGATTACACAACGTTATTCAAATGTCACATATAATACTTATTTTAAATTTTAAATAGATATTTTACCCTATTACGACGGAAATCTTAATTACTCAGCTATTTTAAACGCATAAAATATAGAGTAGTAGTTATGCTCTAGGGCGGAAACCCTAGAAAAATATATTATCACATAGGGCTAAAGACGGGGTAGCGAAACATGGAAAAACATTAGGTCTGCCCCTAGGACGCGGTTAGGCTGCCCACGTAATGAAATTAAAAATGAAATAATGGCTCATTAGAATGACAAAAAATAAAACAAAAAATGTAGTCTTTCAGAAAAAGATTTCGACACACATTAGATGTGTTAATGACGATCGATAAACCCATAGTCTAAAAACATTATCAAGAAATGGCTGTAAATCAATATGTTAATCATTTAAAATAATAGATATCAATCGTAGTTAAATAAATAGATCTAGTACACTCAAAGAAGCAAAAGTTTACGGCCAACAAGAAGAAGCTGAGTCATCATTTAACAGAAACTCTCAAATTACACATAACACCAATTCAACACACAAGTATTTACCTCAAATTTTAAATTAATTAATAAAGGTCCTAACTTCATCAAAATTAATAACACCAACAATACGGTTTTGTACAAAATACTGGTCAAAACAGAGAGCTCAGTGAACTCAGTCCTACCTAAATTAAAAAACAAACCAAACTAAAATAACTTTCTAAATTCAAAAACTTCCCTAACTTATCTCAACCGACGCGTACCGACGCGATAAATATCACAATCATGTAGTATATCTTCCGCTTCCGCCAGCGTTTAATTCTGAAATAATTCATATATTCTTGTTATCTGATTTCGACCTCAAATATAAATGATAGATAGGACTATATTTATTTAAATCCTATTATCAAATATTGATTCGAAAATAGGGTACTATATATGAAAAACGCAGGCATACCCATTCACTTTGCTTACCCAGTGCGTACAGTATAAATAAAAAGGACAACCTCAGAATTTCCGTCGTAAATAAAAGTTTTAAAAAAATTCAGAAAAACTACCTCTAAATTTTAAACATACGATTAAAAATAAGTTACGTGTTTCAGACAACACCCCTATTTTTATATGAAGCTGTCTGCCCAAATGTAGATGATACGAAAGAAAACGATCAAAGATGTTTCGCCCCCATCAACAGCACAGAAAATTAAATCATAAAATTTTTAATATTATACATGTTGCTAGATTTGTATACACAGAGATTTATATCAATTTTTAAGTATATATATGTTATAATCATTTGATAGGAACCATACATAAAGTTTCAAACTCATGAATATAATATTTTTTCTAATATTTTCGTGAGATGAAAAAGATTAATTTAAATTTATTATGAAAATATTATTTTATGGCTATTATAAAGAATTATGTATCTGAGAAATTTGTAACTTAGTTTTGTAATAAAAAACTAGCATAAAATACCAGATCGCCTAACTTATTGTTATTGTTATGATTGCGATATATACCTAATATTATCTAAAGTATACAAAATCATATTCAATAACCATGAACCTAAATAAGTCAAATGTACTTCACAAGTTACAACGTTAAATACAAACTCGAATAAAATGAAGTCATTAAACATTTTCACGAAGGCTGCATTATACATCGAGATATACACGAAACGTGTAAAAGTTTACGTAGAAACAATCATTGGACAATCATGTTGCTTTTGTTACAAAAATATGTCAATCAATGCCAATGAAATGATCGTGCCTAAAAATAAATTATGGACGAAACCCACCAAAACCACCATTAGCTCTAATAGACACCCAAACTAATCCTATTGAACACTTATATATGGACTTACACACATTCGGTGGAATTAGGTTCTTAACACTAATAGATAACTTTTCAAGATATGCACAAGCCATAATTCTCACAGCGATAACCGGCACACATATAGCGGAAGCAATAGTGCTTCCGCAATAGTACCCAAGCAATAGAATATTAGGACTACCCAAAAAAAATTACTACAGGCTCGGATACTAAATTTGACCACGAAATGATCAGAGAAATTTGCACACCACACAAAGTCAATGTATATTTTATCACACTATAGAATCCGAACTCAAATTCTTCCGTTGAACGATTTCATTGAACGATTGGAAAACTAATTAGGCTAAAAACTAATTAAGATTAAAAAATAAAGTTGACAACATATGCCACATGTGCTAAGCACACATAGCATGTAACAATACGATACACTTAACAACAAATTATTCACTCCACGAAGTTTTATTTGAATACACAAATTCACACGATCACTTACAAATTTATAACCCAAAAAAATACAATCAAGATTAAATGATTAAATGCAAAAATAGATTGAAAGAGATACGTCAAGTGATAGATCAACATATGACTTGGAATAAATAAACAACATATCAAAATAAATAAAGGCACAGAATCCTCAAATTTTAAGATAGATGAAAGAGTGTTTAACCTGTATGCAAAAATCATGCGTAATAACAAAATTTACATTACGCGGCAAAATTTAGCACGTTCATAAAGACCCTTATAAGATCATAAATTTACACACAAACAACGTAACCAAAATTATAGATAAACATTCGAATGCCGAGAGCATATGAGTATTCTACAGAATGTTAAGGTGACTCTCTGTTATAGGTGCGAAACATCTATAACAGGGAGTCACCGTAGACGTAATGTTCATCAAAACTCGGAGACGTCATGTTCATCACAACAGCCCTAATAACTATAGAACCGTTAGACAACAAAAACGGTATGATCATCATAAAGAAAACCCAAAATAATCAACTAATAGATACTTGGAGTCTCAAATGGATATATGTAATACGACCTACCTACAGGACAATCTACTGGACATTCAGACACCTTACTTTACCGCAGCATCATATGAACAAAACTCTTTACATTATAATGAAAACCGAGCATACGGGGAACATATTTGGAATGTAATAAAGACGAATAAAACAAAATTTAAATATATAACCCCTACGAATGTAGAGATAAGAGAAGTTTAGTTTATAGATTAAACAGAGTTATAAAAAACGTAGCGAGATATTTAGATTAGGAAGACCCCTAACATTTTGAGAAGAAAATAAATAATTTACAAACACGATTACGCGCGCACTCAACAGAGACAGACTCTAGGACTTGTAACTAATACGACAATGGAATTCAAAAAACAACCACGTCTAATACCACTAAATCACGATAAAATATCCATTATATTACAAAAGAACACAATTCATAGTAATGCATTTAAGGAACTGCTAAATATTTTCTGCTTTAAACCCAAATAGATAACAGTTTACAAAATTTTACATAATAATACATCTATATTAGAAAATGCTATATCTTTTTCACAAATAGCCGTAAATGCATCTTAGTATTGTTTCATTGTAAAACTTACTTTAAGAAATTGAAAACATACAACAAAATCAACCTATTCGAATTATGTACGAGTCAACTATAGCAAATATACAAAATATGTGAAAGCGAATTAAAACTTATAGCACTACGTACACCCTGCTATTCAACCTGAAAATTCCCCTCTTGAACCCTGAAAACTACGGGCTTCTGTATTCCATTTCTGATAAACAAAATAAAGCTATTATATTTCATTTCAAATACCTGATTCTCGGAGCTACAGAGAATGCACACTGGAAGAAAAACTGCAAACAAACCACCAAAAGGACATTACTTTGTCAACATCTAGAGACATAAGAATTATCTAATACTGAATATTGTATCACACAACTCACAAAACACAAAACCGCCACAAATTGCACATACACCATTTGAACTAACAGCGAGAGAAAATATAACAGGACTTGAAAATGCATGGATAGTCATCCTTGCATATGACGAAATCAACAAAACTACTTGCGGTAGTCGAGCCAAGTTCAAAAGAAACACATGTTCCCATTTTTTTACAAACACCAAAAACTGCCATTTCAACGTCGTGGAAAGAACTCTACAAACACAGAGCAAGGGGATCCAACATATCAAGAACATCCTCCTACCGAGAGAAACCCCATTAAAATAAATATCCAAATGGACAACGTACCACCGGATAAACTACGAACTCTAATAGATAAAACGGAGGACATCAACATATATACTAGTAACGTCGATTCTCTGTCAACAATATCAACAAAACAATATATACTAGTGACGTCGACTCTCTGTCAACAATATCAACAAGAAAATAGTAATCAACCATACTATACTTCAAATTCGTAGTTACAGCGTTATGGTCGCCTTATCAACGCTATAAAAACAATTAAAATAAACAATCCAGGTCGGAGGAATAAGGGAGTGAAGACACTCTGAGAATCGAATTACCCGCTTCCACCTTAGGGAGGAAAGAGTTACGTAAGCATTCAAGCTACTTACATGATACACATGCTTACATAGCACCAAACGCTCTACAGAATGTAGATAAGCATTAAGCGCCAAGATATGAGACTATTCTCGAAGAGACTGACACAAGTCATGATGAGGAGTCATTTCAGGAATGGTACACACATAGACATTTTATTCACATAGTCAAATATATTTTTAATATTTGTATAAAAATTAAGAGAAATGCATTTAAATATTTATAAACGCCTATATTTGTACAAAATCTTCTTATTATGGATTCTACTCGTGATTTATAGGTTTATTTAATGTAATATGTAATCACATCGTATATACTATGTGTATATTATTTCAAAAATCTACTTTGATCATTACGCAATAAGGATACAATTATAATGATGTGAAAATCATCACAATGTGTTGTTTACCTAAAAAATTAATTCGGACTTAAAAAAAATTATGAAAACTCTCATTGTCTTTTTCTGTGTTTAGTGTTACTCTGGAATTAATAAAATTGTTTTGTAAAGTTCTAGCGCAGACGATATTGTTTTTTTCGAATATATCAGCAAAGCTTTCCAGGGAATTGAATTTGTAATGTGAATTAAATTAAATGGTGAATTTACGATAATTCACATAAAGCGGTATAGAAAATAGAAAAATAATAAAGAATATAAAAACACCGCTGACAAGTAAAGAACAGCAAGTTATAGCTTACTTGTAACTAAAAATAAAAGGCTGCTCATCACTTTCAGCCATAACATATCTTACTCATCACAGAGAAATTTGTTTTTTGATTGAAATATGCAAAATAGTTGAAAGGCCTATCTCATAACACACTGGTCCAAATCATCAAGAGTAACATGTCGCAATCTAAACAGAAAATTGTTTTTAAATAACTTTAGGGGAATATAAGAAATATTAGATTAATGTAAGTCCGAAACGTGCCATTGCAGGACCTATTTAGGTTACTCACTCGTTGACGTACCCTCTTAACTTACCTAATATGTGGCACGTCGCTACCTCACTCGTCTTTAGACTTGTACGCGATTGACCGACTGAGCTGTAAGTATGCGTGTGTGTATTTACTGGAAAATGTTTATTATTCATTACTATCATCACTAAATTGTTTAAAAACATTATTTATCCATAACTTATCATTCTTCTCTCTCCATCTTGTAATAAATAGCTATATATTTCTTGATAATTATATATTTCTTGAATACTCTAAATGAGTTTTTGACGATGATACCACATAATTGATTTAGCGATTTAAATATATTTTTTCTAAAACAAATGATCGGCCTCATTTTCGTTTTATTTTAACATCATTTCATCTATGGCATTTGGAATAATAGATCTTTACTAACAGCCCACCTGAAGATTTTGTAATACAACGAAACCTAGATCGTGGTAAAGAAATTTAAAAAAATAGAAATAATACTACATAACGTAGTTTCACTTAATTGTGAATAACAGATCAATTTAAATATGACCTTATTTGTTAAAACCGGTTGTTAAACCGGCTATTTCATCGCTTTGAGGGAATAAAGATAGAATAAAGAGAATTAGGAATAAAGAGAATTTGCGTGGTATACGTGGATACATGAATCCAATATACAAAACACTCTTTTTGCGCATGGCGTAAAAAGGCCGCACACGGAACCGTAGCCCATGGGAAATTATCTATATCCACTCATGGCAAAATTATTATTCAAACCCCGGACGTACCTATTTTGTGTGACGATTTCCTGGAAATAGTTCGTTGTAGCTAGTTGGGACCGGCGGCAATCACTTTAGTGTGTAGAAGTCTTTATTTATTATTCTACTTTAATGAATTTAATTGATATATATGGTGGACTTATTACTATGTGAGTAATATGTTACGGCCAACCACAACCGCAGTCCAGCCCCGCTCGACGAACGGCCGGGATTTGATAGACCTGGGAAATAACGCACAAGTTTTAAATTTTTGGCAACTTTACCGTCTATTTTTTTCTTTGCTGTACCTTTATCCGATATAGTCCCTTTCATAGTTTTCAATCAAGATGTAAAACGATTGAAAAACACACGAAACGGCACATGCATACATCTACGCTTGCATGTGCGTACCCACAAACGCACGTACACGCACACATGTACACATGGGCACCGGCATACATGCACATACATGCATACGCACGCACGCATACACTTATGTAAACACATGACAAATGCGTAACCGCATACCCATTCAGACGTACACACGCACGCGCAAACGCATACGCACGCCTGCACACGGGCATACCAGAACCCCGTACACGCCTACATTTACTCATACACACACACAAACTTTTAACAATTTCGACAACAAAACGATCTATATAGCATCATTTCCTTGGAGAAAATACGTTAATATATATTATCGTGTTATGGCGTTTCCATTTAACTATTTATAAACAATAATAATTTTCATCTTGAAAGCATGTTGCCTAGTATACTTTTCAGAGGCGTAATAATATATCTCAAAAATTAAAAAAGTGAAGAATATTTCAATAACTCTCGGATAATCTGTAAGTGCGAACCTTATTTTTATGGGGCAAGGCCATAGTTCTGTTGGCATTTTTAGCATTACTTCTAGAACAAGCACACATAAAATTCTAAACAAACAATTTTTAAATCTCAATCTATCAACCGATGCCACCAATTAAAAGAATTAAAAAATAGTACTTCATTTCCCGGTTAAAAAAATCCATGTCGATATTTGGCCATGAGCGCGAACAATTGAGATATATACGGGTTTATATGCTTCACTCGAATAATAAATAATTTCAAGTATCCATGGTAATCTGTGACAAAAATTGTCTGAATTTTTTAGCAATATCTCTAAAATCATATTGCCTTAAATTATAAAATGGAAGTTTTTTAATCATTGTAAGTCGCTCTTCCAATGGGTTTTCTGTAAGAGAATTAAAAAAAAAATCATGCGTACTCTTCTCTCTGGAAGTAGACTTATTTTTTACAGTTTGTCAATCTGAAATGAAATTCGTTTGTCTTGTTTTGAAGACGAGATTTACTGATTGATATAAACATGTACTAATCATTCATTAGTAATATATAATACGATCTAAAAGTTCTATTATTTGAGCAGCGAATAGACATCCTCTTGGTTTAAATTTGAAAATTCCTCTTTTTGAATTTTGCATATTGTGGAATATAAATTAATAAAAAATGGAAAAGATTTGTTTTTGTACATTAGACATTTGTTGTCTTTTTTAAACAATCGAATTTGGCTCAGGACTTTTTTATTACATTAATTTGATTTAAAGATTGTGAAATTGTATTTTCTTAAAGGCTCGGGGATAAATAATTTTAAAACCGGGCGTTTTGATATTCATCGTTCTCCACATTTTCAAATTTAAAAACTTGGAAACACAGGTATTGAAAAGTTTTCATTAAAATAAATGAAAACAAATTATGTAAATTTCTAGTTTGTATGTAAAATGAGGTATGGGATTATAAATTGTACGTATCATAGGATACATTTATATAAATACACAATTTACTGGAAATGTACGCATAACTAGTAAATTACAAAAGTTAAAAGAGAATAAAGCCAAAAGGGTTTGTTTTTGTATCAAATTTTATCCTGAATATATATATATATATATATATATATGTGTGTGTGTGTGTGTGTGTGTGTGTGTGTAATTTATTTCTTTTCAGCTATTTTTATATTTGAGATTAAATAAAAAATTCATGTGTCTGAAAATAATATAAACCATCAACCGGTTTAGAATAAGAACGAGGTATAACAAGTGATTTTTGTAATTTTTTTGTGAAAAACCTATAACTTTAAGTGTTTCTACAATTATTTAATAATTTTGACTAAATTGAAGAAAAATATTTATCTAAAAATATTACAAATTAGTTAACTCAGAAATGTTCAATTACAGTCAGATGAGTAACTTAAAGCGACACTCTTGCCACTATTACGCGGATCAAGATATAAAATAAACACGGTGAAGTGAAATAAACAAATATGACAATATTCATGAAAGTCATATCATTTCTAGAATGATTTCGCAAAAATAGCAGAACAATGAATAGATAAATCGACCTACACCATATTTTTTTATTGATCAAAACTGAAAAAGCGAGTTACTTTCCTTAGTATATTTTACACTTTTAATGGAAGTTTATCAGCTAGACGATCACTGCAATCGTTTTGAAGAACGTAGTTTTGATAAAAAAATTAAAGTTTTAAATATTGTTTTTATTATATTTTTACCTAAAAATGTTCTCCAAATACCCCAATTTTTTTGATAATTTTAATAATTTGTGATACGTATTTATTCTATCAAGATCATAGAAAAATAAATTTTAAAAACCTTAATTTTATTCAGTTAATTAGATTATACTCTTAATAAGTAATACATTCGAAGCCCTGAAAGAAGTTTCGGTTCTCAAGGTCACGATATTTTTTGATAAGAAAAATTGTTTTCATATAATAGTTTTTATACTGTCAATGTTTTCGTGGGTTATCCAGCTTACTGTAGCGGTGAGTTATTCCACATTATGGATTATTTTTTGTTTGAAAATATTTTCACAAAATTGTTTCCAACCTTTTCTTAGTATTTGAATTATCGAGTTAATAAATTAATCTAGATACCTATGTTCACATAGCGGATTCACAAATTATCCTTTGATTATTTTTAGAACAATAAATCTGTAAACACAGGAGGAAACGACAGAAAAATCAAATACAAAGCGACAAAAAAAAGCGCAAATAAGGTTTTCAGAAAATCAATTAAAAATATCATATCCAACCTCATAATTCTAATGAGGATATAGAAAATGAGCAAAGAAAATTCTGCTTATCTTAGAGGTTTGTCTTTTATGAATTTCATAACAAAAAGGAATTATACATTTATGAAAATTCGAATCTTTTATGTAGAAAAAATAACTCACAATCATGATTAAAATTTATTATGCTGTTTGGCTTATTAATATTTGTTTCGATTTTTTTTGCATTATATCAACAAAACAATGAGCCTCTTAATTATTTTTCATCTTGTAAAGATGTGCGAAACGCAACTCAATTAGAATAAAGTTTTTCTTTTTTCACAGATATATATTAAAGCAGTTTAAAGAAATATTGACCCAGTCTAAAATTTACCTATCAAAGAGAACGAAATATACTGGTAAATAAATTTTTAAAAGTTTCGAGTGTTCTTCGTCTTCACTAGATTTAATTGCTATAGAATACGGTTTAATTATATAAAACAACTGTATAAATCAATTAATTATTTCACCTCGGCACCCTATAAACATTTTAAAATTGTCAGTTCAATTTTATTTATATTATTTAAAGTTTTTTATGTCTTAAAGGACATCAAGAAATAGATATAAAGCACTTTATATAATTGCAAAAATTGTGTTATAACTTTAAAAACATAGAAGTATTTTTTCCCCTTAATATTTCTTCCACAACCCTTAGATATAATCTGATTTGGGGTACCGAAGCAGATTTTCGAATATTTAAATACGTAGGTAATATGAATAAATTATGTATGTTTATCAATCTTTATTATATTTAAATTATTAGCAATATGCTGTGGATTTATTAATGTTTCTTCTATAATATGACTAGATAATACCGGGATGAGATAAAATAGACCATACCTGCAATTTATCTTAAGCAATGCGTTTTCATAGCGATACAAAATCGCTCATAGGCCATAGTAGTTACGTGCAGCTGTATTAAGTAATGGATTAGTTATATAATTTTGATATTCAATAAAAACTTTACTTTAAGGAATTCTCTATTTCTTTTATTAGGCCTTCAAATGTTCGTGCTGTGAATAATTAAATATCATTAGATTGGATTTGAATTTAATATGTCAGTTCAATAACTGATATCACCAATATAATTCACTTTCTGTTTGTTAGAAATTGATTTGAACGTTCATCGCAATTTTAAAGTATGTATTTACTAGCGCTATTAATATATTGATATTCAGGACCATCGGGACAATGACCGGCGTGGGGTCGAACGATTTATATTTAGCCTGCACTTCTTATTGAGCGATGCACCGTCGCGTCGTGGCAGTATATAAATATAGATATGCATTTATCTCGGCAGCAAATTGCTTACGGAATTTACGATTGAGGAAATTAGGTTCCTAAAAATATTAATTGTATAAATCTAGGCAATAAAAATGTTATTCCATTCCTAGAGATACACGTTGTTTAATAAAAATATAATATTTCATTGAGATGATTTTTTCTTTGTACACTCGATTTTTGTAGCCTTTTCCAAAAATCAAGTTTCACTCAGTGTTTTATTATTACTCTAACTTGAATAAAAGTTGTTATATTCATGTTTTCTGAAAGTCTCAAAGGTGAATAGTTTCGTAGCCTCACCTTTTGATGTTCATTGTTTTCTAGGTTTACAAATTTCATAACATGGAGACAGATATTCAAAAGTTTTCAAGAAAATTAATGAAAATAATATAAAAAATTTATTAGGAAAAATCTCTAATTTATATATAGGATGACGTACGGAATTTTATATCATACGTACCGTAAAATACATCTAAATAAATGTATGCTATATAAAAGTAATATTTACCGAGTAAATTATAAAAGTTGAAATTACCGTGGCAGAAAATACCATCATAAAGATTTGTTTAGTTTAAATTTATCCAAATTATTATCAAAATTTATCCTCATTTCCCACTTGTGAGATATTTTAAAGTTCCTCAATAACCTGTTATTTATAAAATTTCGTATTCCGGTCCTCTGTCTCTCATCATCATTTCTGTCTCCAACGAAAAGACCAAAGTGACATTTTTCATAAAGTAATTGCGAAAGCGAGTAAAAATAAGTCATTTTTATAATTTTTTTGTGAAAAAATTAACCTTTAACTTTAAGTGACAGTTTTCGATTACAGTTTGAATTGAAATATTATAACTTGAAGCGGCACTCTTACCACGATTACACGGTTCTAGATAATCTGAATTAAAATAAACAAATATAGCCATGTTCATGAAAAATTTACCAGTTCCGGAATTATTTAAGAAAATATCAGAAAAATTAAGAAATTAATTCATCTAAATAATGTTTTCTTTTGATTCAACTGACTGAAGTAGCGAGTTACTTTGGTTAATAAATTTGATAGTTTAATTGAAAATCTATCAGAGTTTGGTTTATTACAATCTTTTTGAATATATTTGGCCTTAATTTTGTAGAATTCATTATTGTTGTAAGAAAGTGGAAATAATACTACATCACGTAGTTTGTTTTAATTATGTAAAATCTTTTTATTATTATTGCTAGAGACATCATGGCAGTCAATTTATAAAATTTAGCTTTGATAAAAAAATCAATGTTCTGAATATTGTTTTTATTATTATATTTCATGTTTATATTTAACTCGGGTTTTTGGGCCATAAATAATGCTTTCCTTTTCCTTGCACTGTAATAGCAGCAATATAATTATTTTCTCATTAAAAAAGTTGGTTTAAAATCCATACCTTTAATATTTTTTTTAATAGTTTCTTTTAAGTCACGGATATTTATCCATATTTCAGAGCCAACAAAGTTATAAAGGTACCTTGGTTTACAAATTTCATATCCCTTATTTTTTTGATAATTTCTGACGCGTCTTTATTATACCGAGATCTTTGAAAAATTAATTTTAAAATCCTTTATTTTTTATGCATGTAAAATATTTTTTAAAGGTAATACGTTCGAAACCGTGACAAATATTTCAGTTCTTATACAATAACAATTATTGTCACATGATGATTTATTCTGAAGGTCAAGATTTTCTTGGGTTATCTAGCTTAATGTTCTGGTGAATTATTCTCTCCGATTATTCTTTTTCTTGATTATTTTTTTATTTAAAGGTAGGACATATATATATATATATATATATATATATATATATATATAATATATATATATATATATATATATCTGTTTATATATATATATATATATATACATATATATATATAGTCTCATATATGCTTTGAAAATTTCCCCGCTCTAAATGTCTATTGTTACAACATATGGTGGTTTATGAAAAATTACTAAATAAATAAATCAGATCAATAGGATCACATATTAGCTTAGTACTTCTGTTCAGTATAAATAGTGCTGAATTCATCCTAAAATCACTAAAGTGATGTTTTATATAACGTTAATAATGCTGTATCCTATTTTAAAGTCGTCATGATTCTATTTTGTGTTACTTCATTTGGTTAATTTTATCCATCAGACTTCCAGTCATTTTCTATGTTTTACCGCATAAATACGGCATTAATAATTGAATTTAAAATACTAACACTTTGGCTTTGTGAAAGCGAATTATTTTTGCAAGTAATTGCAAATTTTATATTATTATATGTTTTGGTCTGATAAACCTAAAAATCCTTCGTTTTATTGAAAGGACTTTTGCCTTTAAGAACATAATTAATTCACTTCCTGTATTATGAGAGTAAACGTATATCATAAAAAACAACATCCCTATTATGAAACCTTGTATTGGGGAAGAAAAAGAGTTTTTAAAGTTGGTAATGATTGGTGGTGTATAATAAAGTAACACACATGGTAGGCAATGGGTGATATTTATTTCATGGTATTTCTTATTCAGTGTACTGCAGTACTGAATTTATTCTTAAGACATATCAAATATTGTGCAACGTGTATTACGCCATTGGAATGCTATTCAAATTTACGGTTATGAAGAATGTGATTAAAACTATCTTAAAAAAGTTAAAGACTTTGAATGGGTTATTCAGCTAATTAATACTAAAGTTCAATACTATAAGAATACTGGAAAGAAGGAATAGCATTCCAAAATAAAAGTGAAATTTAGATAAAATATTAGCATTGACGAACTATTTTTTGAAGTACATTTGCAAAATGATGGCTTTCAGACAATGGTTAGCCCTCAATGGATAAAAAAATTTAAAAGTTCGTAGATCAAAAATTTGGTGTCATAAAGAGGATTGAACATAGCTGGAAATGGTTAACGTAAGTATCTACATGATCATTGTTACCTTTTTTATTATGCAAACTTGACTGAACCATTGCTATATATTTGGGTGTTGGTATCAAACCCAACAACAACTCAAACGGTATATTGCTATAACTTTCATGTGTTATAGCAAGATACCGTTTGGGAAGCGAAAAAAAAATCAGTAAGAAGTTATGAGTTTGAAATGTAAAATACGTATGATTCTAAGTAATTTAAAATTTGTGCATATAGAATTTTTTAAGTTTGGCCCGTGGCTTTGGTCAAGAATATTTTAAAATTTTTTTATAAAGATTTTTTAAAGTAATAATGTTTCATCTCGCCTTTCCCAAGGCAGGCCACAACACACGGCCTCCCGCATCCAGCCACTTTTCGCAGAACTCTTCAGGTTATCAGTTCATATGGTTGGAGGGCATTACATTCTGCATTTCGAGGTTTGCAGTCCTAACTCAAGAGCATGCTTAACCAATCGGTTGTCAAATCAATCTGAATTTTATCTTTAATTTTAATTCATAAGCCATATTTGGCGCTGAACTCATCGGTTGCCAATACGGTTAACTGCTATCAAAGGCTATGTAGATTAATTTGATTCTTCGTCAGATTTCCTCGTTTTTAATTTTACCCTTCGTTGTCATTCCGGGCAAAGCTCTTTCTAAAACTCGTAGTGCGCCTTAAAATTTATGGATCGGGTCGATCGTGAGTATCCACGTTTCAGTACTGCATGTTATTTACACACCGATTAGTACACACCGATTATACAACATTGTGTTTAGCAATTGCGGAACAGGCAAGGTGAAGATGCGATGCAATTTCCCCAATCTGCTCAGTCCAAAACTAATTCTTCTGTCAGCTGCTTTATCCAAGTTGTTTCGAAATAGCTGTATCTTTTGTCCCAGATGTACATGATCTTTAATAACTTCTATGCTAAAATTAACGAAATTTACCAATCTTGGTATGATCTGTGCACTAAACCTAATTTATGTCATAGCCAGGTAGCCAGCCAAGACCTAGGAGATCCACTCGTTCAGAAGAATCGTCTAAGTCGGTCAGGATCCTTACCGAATCTTGCAACGTATTTACTAGAATGACGATATCGTCAGCAAATCCCAGGTTAAAGATGAACTCTCCATTTATATCGATGCCCTTTTTTTGAGTCTAAGTTCTCGAGGAATTTGTAGACCATAGATCTTCTAAGTCTTTGATCTAATATCTTTAAAATTTTGAAATACTCATAGATTGACTAAATGAAAAAAAAAACGATAAAATTTAGAAATATACTTCGTGAGTTTAGTGAGAGCAGTGGAGAGGAAAGAACTCTATTCTATACTGGAAAATATACATATTTTTATTAAATTACTATCTAGCTCTAGCTCGGTAAAAATGCTATCCTTGATAATAATTTGAACCAAATATAATCGGTATATAACCATTTCATTCCCCAAGTAAAATAATTGTGAAATTCTCCACAGGAAAATAATTAGATATTAAAAAAGTGATGAACCATCACTTATTAAAAATGATCGTAACGTGATCAGATAATTCATTACAGTAAAAGGCGGCGGTTTTCTGTTTTAAAAAGAGCAAACAGGTATAGCCGAACGTCAAAAAAATTTTCTTTCATCAGAAATTCAAGTTCTAATAAATATCTTCATTCACAATTAAATGAAACTACGTGATGTAGTATTATTTCTACTATCTTTAATTTCTTTACCACGACCTAGGTTTCGTTGTATTACAACATCTTCAGGTGGGATATTAGCAAAGATTAACTCTTAGGAACAACCAACAGCATTTATATGTTTCAAACACAATAGCGGAAGACTACTTTGTGCGGATTTTTCCATTGTTTATGTTAGTGAGTTTATTGCATGGGCGCAGACTAGGTTTTATTATATTACAGAGAGGTATACAATATACCAGTATTCTAGTTGGGGTAATAAATTCAATTGTTGTTATTATGTGAAGTTATACAATGCAAATTTTAGGGTGTATGTAATAAAATTAAATGGAAGTTATTGTCGGTAATATATTGCAAAGGCAAGGGTATTTGAAAGTAAGGCCAAGGTAATATACTAATTCTACATATCTTGTTATCGGTAATATATTTATACAAAAGCAAGGGTATTTGAAAGTAAGGACAAGGTAATACACTAATTCTACATATCTCCGGTTTTGTGTATTCATATATTTATTTCTTTTAATTTTTTTTGTTTTCATTATATATACTTATATTTATATGTGTATTAATGATGAAACAATTTCCAGGGTACTGTAGTATCAATGTTTTATATTTATATTATATCTAGAAGATATTAAGAATGGGTGATGATATTATATTTAGTTGTTCATTTAATATATTGACCTTGATATCTTTTTTATGTCTGTTTATTTCTAATGTTTCGAGGATATTAAGTTTATTGCCTTTTGTATTTATTTGTAATATATAGGGGGCATTATCAGTATGGGGGTGATGGTTATTTTCAATGAGATGTTTAGCAAAGTGAGATGTGTCTGGTTTATTATTACGCCAGCTGGCGATGTGTTCTTTATATCTTGTATTAAAATCTCTTCCTGTTTGACCTATGTATACACTATTACAATCGTTACATTTAAGTTTATAGATACCACTCTTTTTATGTTTATCTATTTTTTCAAAAAGAAAGGATTTAAATATAATATTCCTACCGCACCATCAAGAAAAAACATAGAATCACTAGTAGTAGATACCATCATTGCATTCAGTAACCAGGACGCACTTACTAAACACAAAGCGGCTAATATAATATGTAAAGAATACTCTAAAACCAAGACACACATTAATGACGAAATTTTGACACAACGTAATCTACAAATTAAAATTAATGAAGATAAACTCACCATATCTAAAGCAGATAAAGGCAACACTATAGTTATTCTAGACCAAAATGAATATAAAAATAAAGTGTACGATTTTCTTAAACCAGACGACTTCACAAAACTACAAAGGGACCCCACCACGACATTTGCAGATAACGTAAAACAATTAATTAAAACCTGTCACAACATATTTTCTAACGAATTCGCGAAACATAAAGTTATAGAAATGAACCCTAGACCCCCAATACTATATGGACAACCTAAAATTCATAAACCAAATATACCAATACGACCTGTTGTCTCATACACAAACGCACCCACAAAAAAATTAGCTTTTCACCTGAATAAGATCTTCCGTAATAAAACCGGATTTGCGCCTAAACATACCATTAAAAACTCTGTTGATCTCTGTAATAAAATTAAAAATATACATCTAACACCCAATTGTAAATTAGTATCACTCGACGTAGTAAACTTATTTTCTAATATACCACCAAAAGATTGCCTAAATATCATTTCAGATATCCTAGAAAGGAAAAAATTAAATCCCATTGAAGCATCGGAAATTAGAGATCTCTTTAAACTATGCACAGACCAAAATTATTTTCTATTTGATAAAAAATTTTTTCAACAAGTTAATGGCCTTGCAATGGGCTCCCCCCTCAGTCCCCTTTTAGCCGAGTTATTTATGAACCATCTAGAAACCAGCCTCTTAAACAGTAAATTAGCGACCAATATATTATACTATTATAGATACGTTGACGACATCCTTATCTGCTGGAAAGGTACACAGCGACAGTTAGACCAGTTTGTTAACTTTGCTAACTCCCTACACAATAATATCAAATTCACTTTAGAAGTAGAGTCCGATAATAAACTTAATTTTTTAGATATAACAATAGAACGCAAAAATAATAAACATAAATTTAGTATATTTAGAAAAGACACATTTACAGACTCCATAATTAATGGTCAATCTCAACACCCTTGGTCCCATAAGTTAGCAGCCTTTCATTCCATGATTCACAGAGCTTTAACCATCCCTCTTGAAAAACCTAACCTACGTAAAGAAATAAAAACTATAAGACAAATCGCAACAAATAATAATTATGACCCATCAATTGTCACAAAACTGTACCATAATAAATTAAGAAAAATACTAATACAAGAAATATACCCGGTCGCATCAAATAAGAATAATATTTACTATAAATCTATCCCATACATAGGTAATGTATCACTCAAATTAGGAAAACTCTTAACTAATAATAAAAATATAAATAATATAACATGTACGTATAGTACCTTAAATAACTTGGGTAAAACCCTTATTAATAATAAAGAAAAAATAGATAAACATAAAAAGAGTGGTATCTATAAACTTAAATGTAACGATTGTAATAGTGTATACATAGGTCAAACAGGAAGAGATTTTAATACAAGATATAAAGAACACATCGCCAGCTGGCGTAATAATAAACCAGACACATCTCACTTTGCTAAACATCTCATTGAAAATAACCATCACCCCCATACTGATAATGCCCCCTATATATTACAAATAAATACAAAAGGCAATAAACTTAATATCCTAGAAACATTAGAAATAAACAGACATAAAAAAGATATCAAGGTCAATATATTAAATGAACAACTAAATATAATATCATCACCCATTCTTAATATCTTCTAGATATAATATAAATATAAAACATTGATACTACAGTACCCTGGAAATTGTTTCAGCATTAATACACATATAAATATAAGTATATATAATGAAAACAAAAAAAATTAAAAGAAATAAATATATGAATACACAAAACCGGAGATATGTAGAATTAGTGTATTACCTTGTCCTTACTTTCAAATACCCTTGCTTTTGTATAAATATATTACCGATAACAAGATATGTAGAATTAGTATATTACCTTGGCCTTACTTTCAAATACCCTTGCCTTTGCAATATATTACCGACAATAACTTCCATTTAATTTTATTACATACACCCTAAAATTTGCATTGTATAACTTCACATAATAACAACAATTGAATTTATTACCCCAACTAGAATACTGGTATATTGTATAACTCTCTGTAATATAATAAAACCTAGTCTGCGCCCCTGCAATAAACTCACTAACATAAACAATGGAAAAATCCGCACAAAGTAGTCTTCCGCTATTGTGTTTGAAACATATAAATGCTGTTGGTTGTTCCTAAGAGTTAATCTTTGCTAATATCCCACCTGAAGATGTTGTAATACAACGAAACCTAGGTCGTGGTAAAGAAATTAAAGATAGTAGAAATAATACTACATCACGTAGTTTCATTTAATTGTGAATAATGAATTTCTACAAAATTAACGCCAAATATATTCAAAATATCTTCATTAAAAAATATTCTTGTAAAGATGGCTAGTTAGAAACACGAAGGATATCTTTTTTCAAATTAGCGCAATATGTTACATTTCGAAAGTTAACTTACGCTTACTGCAAATTTCTGTAATTAAGAAGCAAATACTCAGAAGTAACCAAAGAAACTTGGCTATGCGAAAACATTTTAATAGTTAAATTAAGATATTTTAGGTAAAATATTTATATTAAAATTTCTTTTTAACCAAGATAAATAAGTTAATAATTTTCCCATCTTAATATATATATATATATATATATATATATATATATATATATATATATATATATATATATATATGTC
This sequence comes from Druceiella hillmani, assembly GCA_039881145.1. Lineage (NCBI taxonomy): Eukaryota > Metazoa > Arthropoda > Insecta > Lepidoptera > Hepialidae > Druceiella > Druceiella hillmani. Next base: position 6,002,655 of record JAYKKI010000106.1, on the reverse strand, counting down.
CTACCTTTGTTTGAAATATGGGAAATACTATTAATGTCATTGTATATCTGATATATAATTTATATTATTTTGTTTTATAATATCTAAAAAACCCTTATGGCTATTTGGTTAATTATTGTTGTATAGTGCCATACTTCATGCCCCATAGCTGCCACTTGCGCCCCATGACTGCCGCTCTTATGCGTGGCGCTTAGGCTACGACCATAGGCACATCGCATTTACTCGCGTTCTATTGTACGCCTTGCAATATATACATAAATATTAACTTCATGGGACTGTAGCCAACTACATAATTTAATTTTCGCACTAATATCTTCTAGCATTAACGTACTACACGATGGCTAAAATCGCATCAAAATCAAGTAGAACTTTGGTTATATACAGACAAACATAAAAACAGAGACACGATGTTTTTCATGAAATATATAACAGATGGAAGGCAAATTGGTTTATGCGACATTTTGCGAAACTTTGCAAAAGAGAGTGATTTAAAGTATAACATTTTGGAAAGAAGTCATTGTGTGCGTGTGTGTGCACACGCTCGTACGCGTGCGTGCGTGTGTGCGTGTATGTGTTTGTGCGTGTGTGCGTGTGTGTGTGTTGTGAATGTGTGTGTGTGTGTGCGTGTGTGTGTGTTGTGAGTGTGTGTGTGTGTTGTACTCGTGCGCACGAGTGAGTGCAAGCCTGAACGTGTTTGTGTTTTTGCGCGCACGTGTGCCTTTTTGGGTGTACCCGTAAAGGATATTTAAAGAATTCTCTTTGCATGCACTCAAATGTTTACTATAGTACGAAATTTTGAAAGTAAAAAATAACTTTAAAAATTATCGTTTTGCGTTGCAAATAAAATTTTATTTTAAGACAATTATTAAAATTTTATTTATTATTTATGAAAATTTAATAGGTCGTCTAACCCAATGATAGATTATATGTGCCGTAAACTAACAAAATATATGGATACACTATTCACGCAAAAAATACTAATTACTACCCTCCTCTTTAATTTGCCGCTTCGTCGTGTCACGGTCAAGAAATTCGCTACAACTTATGGCACGGCCCGAATTTAAGTTTAACACATTCAAATATTAAACATACAATTTTTATTATTATTATAAAAATCAAAGGGGGTTTAATGTAAAATCTGATTTAAAAATGCAATTGCCAGAAGTTTTTCTGACGAAGTCACCTTGGCATTATATGTCGGAAGTTTGTTATTTGCATTGCAATACTTGTACTCATTTGTTGTACAAAATACTCAAAAATATTCAAACCTATACCTAAAACTTTTTCGTCAATTTCCACCATAGCGAATCGGTAATGATATAATCGTAAGACCGTTTATAAGTACCTTATACATTTGTATAATCACTGTATACAGTACAGCATCGTAAAGTACCGTATACATTTATTAATAACTACAGTTTTTTTTAATGTTGACGTACTAATGCAATATATGTAATGTAAGAACACAATCGTACCATATTGCACTGACGTATATAAATCTAATTTACTTATATAATATAAATGAGTTTTTGAAAATATTCAATTAGCATATCTTACGATGGAGTAAAAAAATTGCAGTGAAATAAAAATATCCCTTTTATTTGATTCCTACATACTTCTAGAAATATTATCTAAATTGGTTTAGTAGTTTTTACGTGATACACGTTCAAACCAACACACTAACAAGCAGACAGATAAAATTCTAAAAACTATTTTTTTACATTCTATTACTTTTTTTACGTTACTCTTAATATTTTTTTCGTAAGTACCTTTAAAATATAGATCGGCTACTTCTTTAATTTTATTTTATGTATAGACAATAAAGTACATAACGATCTAATTTATACAGTCTAATACTAAAGTTACCAAAGAAAATGAATTACAAATATTGATATCAGTTTATAATTTTAAACAATTTGAGAAAACAAATTAAGCTCATATCGAATACATTAAAATCAAAAAATATAATGTGCGAAAAACAATCAACAATCTGAATAGGATTGGTATGTGCAAGTAAATAAAACTTGAAATATTTTAACGATGTTAAAGAAAATTATACTGATTTCAGGGATGCTGATATGAAGTAAAAGTCTACAGAATTAAATGCACTTTAGAAAAAAGTTAAACTACTGATATCTTACGATGACTTACATTTCACTATAAATGGAGAGTGGAACTTAAAGATTTTCAAATTCAAAAATTTAAAAATCATTGTAAATCTATGGTTTTAAAAATGATGTTACCAGGTTGCAAAGATGAAAATTTATAAATCGTTAGTCTGACAACTTAATTGCCAATGGAAAATTTTACAACCAATTTTCTACATAGATAAATATTTAATATACTTATACATACCATACATTTGGTATTGTTTTTGTAACATCATTTAATTGAATATTTTTTTCCATTAAAAAAATATTTTCTTTAATTGCAGAAAAAAACATCAAATTATTATAAATTTATCAGTTGAGAAGTAATTGAAATAAATAATTCGACTTCTCATATCGTAAAGGTGTTTTTTAATTGTAAATAGATTAAAAACATAACGCTAAATTTTTAAAAATATACCAATATATTAAAAAGAATTAGGATTCTATTTGTTATTCGACATTGTTGTAAGTAAAAATTTTAATGTATGAATTTTATTCGTAAGAAATTCTTAAATACTTCCTGCTAACTAAACACATTGGGTCATTTGAATACTTCAATAAAAACTTTTATAATACAAAGTTATAAGATAAACTTTATATTATAAAAACTTTTATAATATAAAGTTTTATGGATAGATTTTCATAACGTAACACCTCTTTGCAAACATCAAAAAATCTTTGGCAAGTATGAGTAAAACACACCCTACGGGAGTTTGTACATATTTAGACGTACCTACGCATATATGTTTAAATAATTGCATTCATCAATATTTATTAACATTTTTCAAAAAGACTCTCCTAAACATATAAAACTGAAACTTAACTGTCCTTATTTTGCTATTTGAAATTAAATATTTGCTATTTGAAATTAAATAAATAAAATTATTTAGTAAATTTCTTTCAAATGTTTCTAACCTTACCTAGGTTTTTACTCAATTTTTATATATTTTTATATGCTTCAAGCCGAAATTACAATACAAAATTTAAAAAATAATGCATTTTCCTTAAAAAGCTTTTTTCAATAACTGATAACGTCTATCCGTTATAATATAACACCTATTAGCATCTTTGCATGTAAGTATTAAAGCTTCAGAAAAATTTCCATATTTTAATTCCTATCGTTTTATTACATCATTAGTAGTTTAATGATGATATACGGATGCCCGAATAACCCATTTAGAGCAATAGGATACCTTTCAGACACTGCTGGTATGGAAACTCTAAAAAGGTGCTTACTTTCATTTTCAGATCTAATAAATTATTTAATAAACTTTACGGAAAATAGCTGAAATGTACACGTATTTATATTAAGTACACTAAGATGGGAAAATTATTATCTTGGTTGAAAATAAATTTTAATGTAAATATTTTACCTAAAATATCTTAATTTAACTATTAAAATGTTTTCGCATAGCCAAGTTTCTTTGGTTACTTCTGAGTATTTGCTTCTTAATTACAGAAATTTGCAGTAAGCGTAAGTTAACTTTAGAAATGTAACATATTGCGCTAATTTGAACCGTCAAGTCTTAATAGTTAGCCGAGAGTACAGTAACTCGCTCCTTTCTGATGTGCATTAAAGCTTAAATAGCACGTAATATTTCGCTGGAAGAATACTAATAACAAAATAAAAAGAGGCCAGTTTCAGTATTAAGTCTACTGATGTTCCGAGTTATAACTAGAAACTGAATTTTTTAGAAAATTAACGTTAAAGTGAAGAAATTATCATTAGAAATTTTTTTTGGAATATTTGGAAACCTAATTTAGGGCAAATTTATTAAATAATTTTGTAGGATAAGAAAGTGTTAAGTAGTTTCAAGTTAATTAAGTGTTAATTATTTGTTAATTAAAAATAAAATTATTATATAAATGAACTCTTCAGTCCAACAGAAATAGCAGATTATAATTTAATCTTGAACATTTAATTTAATCGTTTCAACTCACATGCAAAGGGGTATCGTAGGCGAAAGTATATATATATATATATATATATATATATATATATATATATATATATATATATATATTTATGTGTGTATATATATATATATATATATATATATATATACATATATATTTATGTGTATATATATATATATATATATATATATATAAGATTTCATATAAGATTATCATATCTACAAGATGTAATAAACTTTACGTATATTGCTGTGCTGGATATGATAAATAGATATAAATACGATTAAATTCGTAATTTGTTATAAATTCCTTCTTAAATGTAAAGCTTTAATATCATTTTCGAGTCATTGGACCAAGATATACGGGTCCATGTACTATGTTAGATGTCTGTGGACTTGCTATTATTATTACTTATTGGTAACTATTGTTTTATTTAAGCAAAACGTTGTTTTCTTTACCCTTAGGGTTGTATAAAAGTCAAATAAAGTTAACAAACCATTCGTTGCAACTTACAAGGGTAATAAGTATGCAACTGACACTCTCGCTACATATAGTATGGCCGCGTTACTAACTTGTAGCATATATCTGATCTACGTCGGTGTACGTAGCGTTAATTTATTGGGAACCACGTCGTTTACCGCCTCTTCATGTATCGAAAAATTACATGAAGGGAAATTAAATAAATAAAATTTGGATTCTATATTTTTCTATTACTAATGTTATATTTCCAAAATGATATCCTGCATTTACAAGAAATGTTTTCCATAAAACTTTTATATCTAGCTAACATCACTACGTCTAACAATAACAAACATAAGTTGATTTTAATAATATTAAATTATATTCATTTATGTGAAAAAGTTAGGCGTTACCTTACAGAAATGGAAGTAAACTTTTATTATTAACTTTAATTATTTAAGTTAAATAAATAAAACTATGCATTCAGTGATCATTAGTGAATTTTTACGCTGAAACCAGATGGTCAAAATATTAGCTTATACTTGTTTTGTGAAGAATAAGAAGCTTTTATGAGCTGATGTTACGTAATATTTGGTACTTTCATAAAATAAATGAAATAATGAAACTGATATGTAACTGAAATATAAATTTTAAAGAACTTCTTTCTCTCTCTATAGAGGAAGAAGTTATTCTTTAGGTTATTCAATTTTCCATTCATATGAATTGTGAATTAAGATTATTTTATCCCCTGCAAATAATAAATAAAAAAATTGATTTTATTTTATTTCTGTATGATTCTAACAAACTATAAACATTATTTTCTATAACACTCTTAACTGTGAAAGTTATGATGTTTTTTTCGAGTCTTTTTCATAATCACGTTCTTTAAAAAATGCTAGGACATTATAAATAATTTTATGCAGCTTGATTCTAACGCGTTCGACAATGGCTATTTCCGTAACCAAAATTATTTTTTTATGATTAATCGATCTACTTAACTACACTCTATAAATCTAGATAAAGATTGACAACATACTTTCCAAAAATTTAATTATACGTATCGAATATATCTATATATATATATATATATATATATATATATATATATATATGTGTGTGTGTGTGTGTATAAATATATATGTATATATATATATACATATGTATGTATATATATATATACATATGTATATATATATATATATATATATATATATTTATATATAAAGGAGGAAGAATTTAAAACAACAGTTTTCCTTTGCATGACATGAATACCAAATGCAACCTGTATTTGATTTAAGATGTATTTGATATTAATTTATTTGGTCAGCGATTCGTATGCGAAAAAAACCATGAGTTGTGCTCCACCAAGGGGTCGCAAAACACCATATATTTAAGAAAAATATTGACATGTTAGATTTTTAATAAATAATAAAAAGCTTATTGTGAACATAGTCTAAGCTTTTGACACTTGCGTCGCTTCGCATTGCAGAGCGTCCGACATTCACCAAGTAACACGCATTGTCACTAGCCACGCTCGTATCGATGGCAGTATTTTTAACAAGGTCAAAGGATTGGCGAAGTAAGCGCCTAAATTAGGTATTTTGTACATATGAATTTTGACAATTACGTATGGTTGTATGCAGTATGTATAGGTACTGATTTTTTAAGGGATTAATGTAAAAAAAATTTAAAATTAGAAGTTATTGAAAATTAAAAAACAAATTAAATAACATAAGCATTTTCGACACGTCATTCCCCGTTTTTGATAAATTTTTGAACACTTTTTTTGTCTGTTCATAGAGTCTATTAAATAAAGAAATGTCTCAGTTAACGATACTTTTAAGTTTGTCAAAAGCAGTGATAATACGTACATGCATCTATATTGACAAGAGAGTGGCAACATAGCATCTTTCTCTCTCTCTCTTTATTTACTTAATTATGGTAACTTTACCTGGTGGTAAAGTGTACGTAATGAAATATGTAAGGATTCGTGCAGACAGTTTTTCTTGAAACTTTTATCGTGCTCTAATTTCTTAACCCCTTGAGATAAATAATTCTGGTTTTCAACAATGACCTGGAGATTCATTAGTATTCGTTTTCCTAGCGGTCGCTTGCACGGTGTATATAATCCAAATTTATATTCATTTTACAAAAGAGTGGATTATCTGATATAATTATCTGATATAATAAAAGACTAGTATTTAGTATTACATCAGATTTTTCAACTCCATGGGTTGAAAAATAAGAATGTGAGCATAAACTGCACGTTAATTTGATATTTCTTATTTCCCCAATGGGACATGAAAATTAAAAACGGTAAATATAAGCATGACCCGATTTTAAGAGACCTATCTAATTACAGCTAACTCAATGAAAGGAGCAAAATGAAGATTCATCTATACGTCCTTTATGAGAGGAACATTAATAAAATAAATAATATGACACGTGCGAATTCAACATTCATTTTAAAATTTCATGCATACTCGTGCAGGTCGAAAACTTTAGAAACTATTAGGTTATGATACAAAGACGAACGACAGCACAATATTTTTATCAACAAGATTGCAAAAAAAATCCAATAAAATATATCTTCGGTTTAGAAAACCAGAGGAAATACGAAATTAACGATTTTAAAAATTAATTTATATCGCATTAGTACAATAACACAAATAATTGTATATCAATGGATGGCACTAACTGTTTTTCAATTTGCTTGATGAAATTTTTCACCCGACATACATTAGCTACATTGACATAACCAAAAGTATGAAGTTGCGAGCGGCGTAGGTGCTTAGGTAAGCAATCGAATGCTGTAGACAAAATTGGGCTAACATCATCTTCCGCTTGTAAACATTTTCGATGTCGTGTATTTTAAGCTTTATTTTTTCCTCAATATATTTGAAATTTGAATATGTCGTCAATATTAATAATTTAATTACTTTGGCAGGATTAACATCAGGCTGTAAAAAATTAATCGTTATGTACTATATCGCTTGTATATCAGATAAATCAGTAGATTTAGTGTATGTGTTTATTGAAATTATTCATAAAAAAATGTTTCAATAGATCATAACAAGAGTAAGAGAACCAAAAATTATTGCTTTTGGAATGTTTGTCCATTTGTTTGTGAGCATGTTTATTTATTCCTACTCGTATATCACGCAAGATCAGTTAGAAGGAATTTAATGAGGTTTTTACTCGTGGATTCCGTTGGGTTTGAAGTAATATATAGGTTATATTTTATCAAAATATACTAACTAATAAGAAAACATGGTAATTTTACCTTTCAGAACAAAGTGTCTTTATTTACAAAGAGTTTATAAAATTATTATAATAGATGTAACGTGTAACACAATCCTGCAGTTAACCTAATAATGTTTCTAAAATATCCATGTGCGAATGCAGTAATGGGCGAAGCTTGTTTTAAATATGTGCACAATATTTTAATATCATTCACACTATTGAATCATACCTTATCACCATGTACCGCCTAGTCAGGATAAACAGTTTTTATGAAATGCTATTCACTAGGGTATAATACTATGCATCATTCGCTTCAGTAATTCACACTCATGAGTGTTTAACAACATGTTTCAGAGATGCTTCCATAAGGGCTGTTTTATTTTGTAAGGCTTTTTACATGCTCCTTTAACATTTTTGAGTTTTTTTTACCGATGTGTTTTTGAGATAAATGCTAAAAATGAGTGTATTAGGAAGTATTGAGCATCATTTCCCCAGATTAGAAAAATGTAAATAAACTTTCATACTGATTAAATGGTCCTTCCATGAGAGTGCTACTTTTAAACACAAATTGTACATGACTAATTTCTCTTCTCTTATCGACTCTTTCTAATGCAATATTGTAATCTGAATCTGTTTTGATTCACATTTAATCAAAACTTTAAAGAGATAATATTTATCTAGACACCTAGAACGCTTTCGATTGCATGTTTTATGATATATTTTCTCACAGAAAGCCCTAGACCGCGTATTATATGATATATTATCTCTAGAAAACCCTTTATTGCGTATTAAATGATATATTTCTCTTACATCCACGGCACTCCTAGGTATCACGTCATATTTTATTAATCAGAGAAAGTTCGTACAAGGTGATAAATTTAATTTAATTTGTTTATAATACTAATTAATGATACTGGAGATATTGTGAAAATTTTAAACGATTTTTTTTTCATGTGGCACTTTTAATTAGTATGATTTAACATTATTATCAATAAGTACTTTGCTTGAACATGATATCGATTTCATTACCAATAGGCTTTCTGCTTACCTAAGGCATCAATAGTTGGATATTAAAACTAGTAAATATACATATGCTTTTATCAATTTCAGAAATATGATTTCGAGATACTTCTCTGTCGACTAGATGAAATCATTAATTTAGATATCACATATAAACCAGGAAATATCTCTTTGCTGACAAGATGGAACCATTAATTTAAATATCAGTTATGAATTATGACGGTGTATGCAGCAAAAATTGTGTCATATAGCAAACATTAATTTATAAATCTGAAATTTGTGTTGCGTAAATTTCAAGAACTTCCAATAAAGGTCATCGATTTGTTACTTTATGAGCTTATGTCAAAATAATTAATGAATTAAATCGTAGCATTATAATTTAAAGTCTCCACGAATAATTCAAATACGTTACAAAATTCTAAAATCGTTCTGACAAGATTTTAGTTCGACATTTTGTAATTTCAAATAGAAGACGTAATTATAAAATGTACGTATATTATTAAATATTTTTGATTTGATTACTGTGTATTTTGTTATTCACAATCTCTTTGTGGTCGAATTCTTAAATTTCGAAATACGAATATGTAACCATATTTAAAACAGTGTGTGATTTATTTGAGGGAAACAATTATTTTGATGTTTTGTTTTTTATTGTTTAATACTTTATTTTTTACATTTTACATGTAATAATTGTAGGATGGCGTATTAATTTTGATAAACGTTAAATGGAATCTACCGTCCTTGATCGGACATTTACAAAAATATTAAAAAAAAAAAAAAATTATCTAACTTTTCTTATAAACCAGAAATTATGTAGCTCTCCAAAAAAAATGTATCATGCACTATGTAAGGATTTAATTCACCCGTTTGTTTTCACCAGCAACTTGCTAACACATCAAGCTCAACCTAATACTCTTATATATTTAATTAAAACATAATGTTACTTTATTTATGTAAAATTATCAACGTATGGGAAAAAGTCTCTTTACGCCGTAAGAATATGCTATAATTGTCGTTAGTTTTGCTGTAACTAGCAGGCTTTAAATAATGAAATTAAGCAGCTCATTGAAAATAAGTTTCACTACTAGAAATTACTTAAATCATAAAATGGTAAAATTTCTATTTAAATATGAAATATCTGAACTATTTATTATTTTTTTCGTACATACCTGAATTAGATCGTAAGAAAACGTTATAATTTAATATTTGCTCTCAAAGTAACAATAAATTTACTCGTCAAATATTAAAGGAAATTGATTAGATGCTATTAGTATATCTGATATTTCAAGTTTTGATCAGCACTCGTTCTGAACTGTAGGAAATTAAACTTGCAAAAAAAATTCGACAGTTTGAAAGGTATATATGTATATATATATATATATATATTGTATATAAAATGAAGATAAACATTAATATACATTGAGCATGTGTAGTTTATTTGTGATATTTGCTTCGATTTTTTTTTGCATCAAAAATTTATCAGCCAAATATTTACGAATATAAATGTCAATATTCACTAGGCGATTATTTCACCTAAGTATATCTTTTACATATGTTATTGTCTATACCCCTTTCATTTACCGTACACATTTAGGTATTTATAAACATTTGATTGTACGTCATAATCATATTAAACTATTTACAAAATTTAATTTTTTTATATAAGTACATTGCCTACCATATCTTTCACATGCGCATATTTAAAAAAATGTTTAATACCAGATAGAATTTAAAACAATTAATTTTTAGATTTTTCCTGCCACTCATATTATACTTCCCATTATTTCGAATTTCAAAAGAGTTTTGATAACCACTGAGTAAGACTGTGATAAAAATAAAGAAAGACATATTTTTAAAGGCCTTATCTTTTTGTTACACGAACCAAACAATTTCAATTTTTTACAACAATATAAGGCTAGATATCGTTATTAACGAAAACCTCAGGATAAGATTTCAACTTGTAATGTAAATCGTTTCTAAAAAAAGGGCTTTGACAGGCGGATGGATGGAGCGAAAATCAAGTAATCCAATAGTGGTTCCGTTTTTGTTTCATTTTGAGGAACGGAACCCTAATAAACAAATGAAGTCTGAAACTCTGGAAAATCTCATAAAAGTTTTAGAAAGTTTTAGAAAAAAAATTGTTCGAATTTTTATGTTGATTTTTCAAAAAAGTTTGCGTGATTAAAATTGTTCTGTGAATCTTTTGTGAACATCAGTTTCATGAATGAAGCTCCCTTATATACGAATTTTTTTTGCAAGTTTAATTTCCTACAGTTCAGAACGAGTGCTGATCAAAACTTGAAATATCAGATATACTAATAGCATCTAATCAATTTCCTTTAATATTTGACGAGTAAATTTATTGTTACTTTGAGAGCAAATATTAAATTATAACGTTTTCTTACGATCTAATTCAGGTATGTACGAAAAAAATAATAAATAGTTCAGATATTTCATATTTAAATAGAAATTTTACCATTTTATGATTTAAGTAATTTCTAGTAGTGAAACTTATTTTCAATGAGCTGCTTAATTTCATTATTTAAAGCCTGCTAGTTACAGCAAAACTAACGACAATTATAGCATATTCTTACGGCGTAAAGAGACTTTTTCCCATACGTTGATAATTTTACATAAATAAAGTAACATTATGTTTTAATTAAATATATAAGAGTATTAGGTTGAGCTTGATGTGTTAGCAAGTTGCTGGTGAAAACAAACGGGTGAATTAAATCCTTACATAGTGCATGATACATTTTTTTTGGAGAGCTACATAATTTCTGGTTTATAAGAAAAGTTAGATAATTTTTTTTTTTTTTTAATATTTTTGTAAATGTCCGATCAAGGACGGTAGATTCCATTTAACGTTTATCAAAATTAATACGCCATCCTACAATTATTACATGTAAAATGTAAAAAATAAAGTATTAAACAATAAAAAACAAAACATCAAAATAATTGTTTCCCTCAAATAAATCACACACTGTTTTAAATATGGTTACATATTCGTATTTCGAAATTTAAGAATTCGACCACAAAGAGATTGTGAATAACAAAATACACAGTAATCAAATCAAAAATATTTAATAATATACGTACATTTTATAATTACGTCTTCTATTTGAAATTACAAAATGTCGAACTAAAATCTTGTCAGAACGATTTTAGAATTTTGTAACGTATTTGAATTATTCGTGGAGACTTTAAATTATAATGCTACGATTTAATTCATTAATTATTTTGACATAAGCTCATAAAGTAACAAATCGATGACCTTTATTGGAAGTTCTTGAAATTTACGCAACACAAATTTCAGATTTATAAATTAATGTTTGCTATATGACACAATTTTTGCTGCATACACCGTCATAATTCATAACTGATATTTAAATTAATGGTTCCATCTTGTCAGCAAAGAGATATTTCCTGGTTCATATGTGATATCTAAATTAATGATTTCATCTAGTCGACAGAGAAGTATCTCGAAATCATATTTCTGAAATTGATAAAAGCATATGTATATTTACTAGTTTTAATATCCAACTATTGATGCCTTAGGTAAGCAGAAAGCCTATTGGTAATGAAATCGATATCATGTTCAAGCAAAGTACTTATTGATAATAATGTTAAATCATACTAATTAAAAGTGCCACATGAAAAAAAAAATCGTTTAAAATTTTCACAATATCTCCAGTATCATTAATTAGTATTATAAACAAATTAAATTAAATTTATCACCTTGTACGAACTTTCTCTGATTAATAAAATATGACGTGATACCTAGGAGTGCCGTGGATGTAAGAGAAATATATCATTTAATACGCAATAAAGGGTTTTCTAGAGATAATATATCATATAATACGCGGTCTAGGGCTTTCTGTGAGAAAATATATCATAAAACATGCAATCGAAAGCGTTCTAGGTGTCTAGATAAATACTATCTCTTTAAAGTTTTGATTAAATGTGAATCAAAACAGATTCAGATTACAATATTGCATTAGAAAGAGTCGATAAGAGAAAAAAAATTGTTCGAATTTTTATGTTGATTTTTCAAAAAAGTTTGCGTGATTAAAATTGTTCTGTGAATCTTTTGTGAACATCAGTTTCATAAATGAAGCTCCCTTATATACGCTAACGCACTTATACATTTACATGTATATATATCTTATCATATAACTATAAATTAACTCTTATTTTAGGCTTTACTTCCCCAACTTAAAGTTCAAAGTTCCAATTTCGTTGGCTTCACCGCAGTAAGGTAAAATCATAAATTTTGCTTTAATATATTTTCAAACACCAGACATGCCCATGAATTTGTATGTTATCTGTAGCATTTCAAATTTATAAACACGTACAATATTTCACTGTAACCCTGAGCAGGCAACCAAATATTAAAATTGGGTCATGAATGCCAAATACATGTGGAGTTGCCAAATATTAATTTTAATGCCAAAATTATTCACAATTAAATGAAACTACGTGATGTAGTATTATTTCTACTATCTTTAATTTCTTTACCACGACCTAGGTTTCGTTGTATTACAACATCTTCAGGTGGGATATTAGCAAAGATATAATATCCCACCTGAAGATGTTGTAATACAACGAAACCTAGGTCGTGGTAAAGAAATTAAAGATAGTAGAAATAATACTACATCACGTAGTTTCATTTAATTGTGAAAAATGGATTTCTACAAAATTAACGCCAAATATATCCAATAGCAAAATTATTGTTTTGAATGCTAAATACATAAGGAGTATACTGGAACATTTTTAATTAAAAGTAAATATTTTTTATTAAGCCACATTTTTATTATATAGATACTACACTCTTCATTATGTAGTTATTTAAAAGGAGGTATTATACGTTAAATTATTTCATGTAAACGAATAATTAAGAAATATTTTAAGAGGAATAAGATATTTTTCACAGTATTTTTTTAAAATTTCTTTTAAATAAACTTGTTTATTTAAACTATTAAATGGAATGATATCAGTCGTATAATATTAATTTACTCTTACGTTACGTAAGATAATTTCAAACGCTATAGTTTTTCAAGAATTGCCATAAATCGTATTATCAGAGAGTCGTTTTTCTCACGTATTCAATTTTGTCCGTAATTGACAAAATTTAATTCAATTTTGTCCTAAATTTAGTTTTTTCCTAATTTTATAAAGGACAAAATTATATTTGTTTTTCCTGTTTAGGGTTTACAGAAACAATTTATCCGATTAATAATAATTTCCTATTGTTCATCTTCCAATGTTCTACTATCGAAATACACATAGTATATATTCTTCATTTTAGAACCTGTGGATAATAGATGGATAATATGTAGAACTCGTGGATAATGAAAAATGAAGATCAACATAAGTCAAAAAATCTGATGTGCTTTCTTTATTTTAAACCATTGGTTGAGGTTTGTTATACACAATTTAAATTAACCTAACCGTTTGTTAATAAACCATAAAATATTTAAAACGAATAATAAAAAATGTCAATAAAAATCGTTAAAAAACTTAATTTTTTTGTATAGATAATCTTTTACAATTTTGTGTTAAAAAAATTATGAACGCAAATTTAAACATACAATAAAATTACAGTGAGTGCCACCAGAGAACCTATCATACACATCAGTTATTAATCGATAGTCAAAAAGATTGTCATATTTTCACAGTAAATCCCACAAAACAGAATTCTTCAAAATATTATTATATTTCTATTCACTCATTTTGATTGTATATGGCAGAAAGATAAATTGATAAAGATTTACCTTTCTTTTAATCATTTTAATAAGTAATTTTTTTAATAAACAAAGAAATTACTACATATACCCTATATAATAACAAATTTTGAGTAAATTTAATTATTTAAATCAGTGTCTCGAATAGCGCATGCTTATTTAACTTAAAATATCGAACAGTAAATGAAACTTGTTTTATACTTATTCGAGAAAATTGATATGAACATTATGAGTACTTGAACATTTCAAGAAAGATTTTTTCATAATTATATTATCATTTTAAAAATTAAAATTTACATTATGTAGTGTGAACCCGAATTCTGTCTTGTACGCATTTTTTTTATCGTAATACAAATAAACGGTGAATATTTTTTAGTAAATTGCTGTCGATTTTTTTTTATAAAAATGCAGTCTTATAATAATAAATGTTTAAATTAATAGTTTTTTCCTATGATAATAAATGTCCAAATAAAAATTTTAATGTTTTTTGTCTAGACTAATTTAAATAGAGACTAAAATATTTATCAGCATATCTAAAGCTTTCAGTAAAATTAAATGTTATCACCTACTACGCATCATGATTATGTGAAATAATGAGGAAATCGACTCATTTTTAGGGTTTCTTTTTTCTAAAAAAGAAACATGAATATGGTGTAGAAACCTATTACTTACGTGAATTTCATTCTTCAACATGAGAACAAGATTATATACTATTGAAAATGAAAAAAAATTGTGCATATGCTTAAATATGCGTGTTAGAAGTTATACTTCTTTGGCATAATACAATACTAGCTTTATTTAGCATGCAAATAATTAATGAAAATTAAAGGATAAAAGGACTGGAACGTGATTATAAATAAAATTGGTAAAAGCTAAATTCAATGAAATAATTCGTCTCCATATATAGCCTGTAACATAGAAATGCATATATTTAAGTAATTGTATTATATTTCTCTTGCACACACCATCTTCAAATCGTTATTTAATTCAGAAATTTGAACAGGAAAGAATTTATTTTTTATTAAATTAATATTTTATTATATACCGGTCCTCAAAAAAATTATTCTTTTATTTATTTCTTAATTAGGTTTGTTATACTTGGCAAAATATTATTAATATTAATTTTTTTTAAATTTTTAATTTTACAGATTGAGTGAATAGAATGAACTGATTTCAACGGTATAAAAAAATAATGCTATTTAAAGTCAATCCCTGTTTCTGAAAGAAATCCATTGAAAGTTCGTAAGTACATAGCCTTAAAGTGATGCGAGTTCAAACAAACACACAAACAGACAAAAATTTTAAAAACAATATTTTTATTTTACATTACTTTAAACAATATTTTTATTTTACATTATGTGTATTTTACCCCTAACTTACTTATCGACGTTCCGATATTTTTTTGGAATTATGTTTTTATATTTTTATTATATTTTCTCTTGCAAACTATCCGTATGCAAACGCTCCCAAGGATTTTAATTACAAAGGTCGGGATGGTCGACTGCATACAGCAATTCTCATATCACGGTGTTCCACAAATGTCTGTATATTTTCTTTTATGTTACGCCAATGACCTAACTATATTTTTCTTATAACCAACTGTAACGTACTTTTTACGCGACTACGACAGAGGAAGGGTTATGAATTTACTAGGCTATATGTGTATGAATGTAAGTTTGTTCCCTTGTACAGACTAAACTACTAAAGTGATTTCAAGAAATGAGGTGTTTTAGATTTCTCTTGATCCAGAAAGTGTCCTTGGATATATAAAGTTGTGACTTCACAAATTATGTACGTACGTATGTATGTAAGTTTGTTACCTCACACAGACTTAACTGCTAAAGTGATTTCAACAAATGAGATGTCCTTAGATTCGTCTCAAGTTAGTCATGTCAATAAATGGGGTGTCCTTAGATTCGTCATGATCCAAAGAACATTTGAGGCTTTATGACGTTATGAACTTTACAGGCCATGTACGTATGTGTGTATTCCACACCATTCAGTTATTTTTTCCCTCGTCGGATTTTAGTTTTTCCTCTTCCTTCATTTAAAATGTTTCTCATTTTAAAAAAAGATTTGGCGTCTGTTTATATTGTAAATTAGAATATTTAGTAGACGAGAATATGATTGTAGCTTTAATTCCATTAATTATATTTTGATACTTATTCACACCTCATTTTTGAGAGCGATTTCAATATTTATTCGGATTTCAATAGGTATTTAATTTAAAATTATTGGCTTAAGACACTTGTGGCTATTTTTTTTAATGACTGCGGTGATTTTTCCTCTTTATTATTGGCTAAATTTTGTAAAGAATTTAATTTTACTCATATGTTACCTTCCTATTGATTCGTCACTATCCTTTTGAAGTGGAATAGGTAGCAATGTTATACAAATATACGTAATACCCTATCATCCCATAATGCTTTATCATCCCATATTTTTACCACACACAAATGATTACATAACTAAATTTTTATTGTTCGAATAATATAATTTTTTTAAAAGGTGGGGTACCTTTTATAAAAATTATATTATTCGAATAATAAAAATTTAGTTATATAATAATTTATATCGTCTCTGTTTGGTATAGTTTCAATGAGAAGTAATACGTTAAGGCATCGTAACTTTCAACAATTTGATTTCGGCTTCTTACTGTAATTTAAATCTTTACAAATCAAACAAACCTAACGGTGGCGTCAATGAAAACAGCCGTTTGTTGGAATTGTTGTATGAATTTAAAAAAATGTAGTAAGGAAAATATCGACAATTGATTTATTATATTATTGATATATCTAATGAATTTATAGCACATAACCATAATTAAAGGTTTTGCTAGCCGGCTATATTCATTACGCCGCTAATCGCTGAAATGTCTATGAGAATACATTTTGGAATTAAAAATTAAAATATTAATAGTTTAATCGTTTTTTAGTTAAATTTATTAGCTTGAATCAATATACTGTTGTACATAATATGGACATAAACTTTTGATGATACAAAATTGTTTCTTAGTTTTGTACGAAAGCGTTGAAAGGTGATGTATTTATATTTTACTTATAATATCTTATCATTGAATGGTTTAATCTATCTACATTAGAATCAAATTGACTTGCAAATATTTACAAATATTTGCTAAGAATTTGTTAATTATTTAATTACAATGGATAACAGAAGAAATTAACAGCAATTAGACCAAACTAAATTGGGTACAGTTTCTCAACCAGATTTTTGAAAATCACCTGATACATATTTCAATTTCATCAAATAGAAAATTTTATACAAATACTATCTGAGTTTGAAATATACAGAAGCACATATTACTTTCTTTAACTACCTATTTGATAAATCGTTAAATATTAGATATTGCGTTGGTAAATTGAGTTTTTTGTTATTGAATTATCTACGAATAACCGACCGGGAATAAAAAGTTTGTAATGGTTATATTTTATCTTTTTTTATTATTAGAAGCGATGTAAATAAATTTACTCTTAAAAACGTAGAGAGAAAAGATACACGAAAGCGATAAAACAATATATTATTTGTTAATTAGTGGAGTAATCACGTTATATTTGAGGCACGTATCAAACGCATAATCAGAATTAGATTGGTTCAAAAAAAAAAACAACATCATATGGTTATCTAATGATAATGGTTGTTATAATATTTTTACCCGAGAAAATCAAAATTACCTTGGAAAAAAGACAGAGGGAAATTGGAAGCAATGAATCGTTAATAAATTTTATACGTTAAAATGGCCTTCGAACATTTTTTTTGGTTCATATTATGGCATGCAATGATTAAATATGATGAAAGAAGTTGATTCATCCTATTTATTTTTATACGAATTACATGGATAATTAAAAAATAACTTCCATGGTTGTTAATTGGTGTCCGAGTGTCATAATTGCAATTTAGTGGTTTCATTCCCCTAATATTGTTTTACCCGTGGTTGTATTACCACGTAAATTTGTTAGTACAGTTATACATAAACGTATGTATATATATATATATATATATATATATATATATATATATATATATAGCTACTGAATTTAATGAACATTGTCACTTCCTTTAATTGGGAAATATATTTACAGACGGATTCAAAAGGTCACAAGGTAAAAGCTTTAAATTTTAATTAAATCTTGGTTTAAATAATATTTCATCTCAATGATTTTTCTTTTCCTTCTTCCTTTATACATACGGTAGGTTATAAGTTAGTACAACTTATGAGTTAGTACTGAACTAAGATTAAATATGACAAAAGCAATCCGATCGTGTGACATGATGAATAGTATGAATAGTAGATACAAAAAGACGGTAATAAGGAATGACGTATGGGAAGAACAACAGAACAACAACAGGTTAAAACCATGCACGTATATTCGATTCGAGCCGATTCTAAAGCAATGTCTAATTAATAATGGAAGAGTTGTGATAAAATTTTGTTTCATACTGTGGTATCGTAAGAGCGCCAAAATTTTTTAAAGTGTTCATTAAAAAAACAGCTATGAACCTGCACTATTCGTACTTTCTTATTTATCAACTCGTCTGTAAAATGTTATCACCTAAGTGTTTTATAATTCGTTCGTATAAATATTTAAAATATACTTATTTCCTCCATAGTATTTTATTCTTTGGGGAGCGGTGGATAATTTGATCTGCGGCTTCAATTATATACACAGAAAATATGTGCACGTTTTAGGGTTACCTCTTTAGAATTATTATAAAATGAAAATAAAATCAAGTCTTTTAAATATTTATATTCGACACCCCACTATATCCAATATTTTTTTTGCAAAGTTTTACGTAGAATTGGAGGATGAAATTCAAAAAATGCATCAGCTAATAAAAATCGAGGAAATTATCATTTTTTCAGTTTCCTTCTTTATTGTGTCCGTACAAATCAAATTAAAAGAAAAAAGGTAACAATATCATGTTTTATTCAATGATAGTACAAAAAAATTCATTCACAAATTCACTATGTTAATATATGCAAAAGTTTAGAAAAATAACACTTCCATAAAATATAATTAAATTTCATGATTTCGGATGAAATTTATACAATTAATGTTAAAATTTTGACTTATAAGTTATGGACTACTGATAGTCGAGCGGACAGATATCTTGACGAGAGTAATAAATATTTATTAAGAAGTAACTAATACGGAGTCTTCAAAAACTGCCATTAGCCTGCCTTTCCCCAATATAAGACATTGATAATAATTCCATTACATATGACGTTAAAAACATTCAAGCAAATCCATTTTATGGAAGATGAGAGGCAATTTCAAACTTTAATTGCTCTTGGAAAGGCGCGAGCGATAAAGACCTTTAAGTAATTTTAAAGTCGAACCATATCGATTTCGAAAATTGGCAGGAATTGGCAGTGTGAAAACCGCAAAATTTTGTCACGAAAAACTTTAGGCGTTAGCAATCAGAAGTCAGTCTTTTGTGCCACAATAAAATACATAAGTTTCAATATATTTTGATTAGAACAATAAATATAATTGGGTGTTCCGCTATAAATTTTTATTTATCTCAGAAATGACCAATTCGGAATAAAAAGTCTCCATTATTATTTTTAATTGTTTAAGAAACATATAGACTTTCCAAATGGGAGTAAGTAATTAACTGACATGAAAAAAATGGGTACGATATTTCTGTTATGCCCTCCAATAATACTATGACTAGTTTAAAACCTAAACGATATGAGAAAATGATTTTTTGTCTCATGAAAACGTGTTAAAAAAACACGGGTGCAGATAAACTCTGCTACTCAACAAACCAATAAATGAAAATTAGATGATATAAGTTTCGAAATTAATGACGAATATTTTTAATTTTTGAGGGAAAATTCTAAATTCTCTTTCTTTGAATATTTACTTTCTTAAACTTTATAAAATAGTACTCCACATATATTTCACGGCAGTACGTAAGAAAATAAATATTTTTTTTTACTGAAGTATATCATATTATATAAACATGTACACACACGGACATACAAGTTATGCTTTTAAAAATAACACTATAATTATGGTAATTTTCTTGTAAAGCTATCATGTCATCATTTATAATGATCTAACTGCAAAGGAATTTCCCTTCAGATATTTGTCGAGATTATATATTTTTGACTGTCTAGTTTTTAAATGATAAATGCATACAATTTTATATTATATGAAATTACAACCCACAGGTGAAGCAAAAATCTATTCCGTGCAATAGCGACTAGAGAAATTTGTGACGTATGCTGTAAACAACGCGCGATCAGAATACATACTTTAACCGATTATTGTAATGGAATGCATCACCTCGTTTTCCATCTAAACTATACCAAATAAATATATAAAATAATATCTAATCATTTCCTTTAATTATTCTTTCTGAAAATTGACATTTGCATTCAAATCTTACATATAAGGTCCATTATAATATTTAGAAAATTTACTTTTTTTTTCGAAACAAACTTTCTTCTTTGTATTAAGAAAGTACACATACAGATATTAAAGAAAGAGAAAAATGATAAATACAAATGGAATTTCCACAACGAGATTTTAGTATGAGTCTGGGTACATATATAATTATACAATTTTTAAAGGTGCATGGCATTTCTATTAAAGTATTTAAAAATATTACTATGATTCATCATAATAATATATGTCCTATTATACACTTCAAAAGTGTGAATTTATCGTGAATTTCTCTATAATTTATGTATCCTAATCTAACTGGTAAAGTTTTTCTGCGAACCTTAAATAAACTTTACAGAAACCTTATAATAATTTTAGATTTGGTAGTTCTTCATTAAAACCTTATTTTCTTCTATTATATGAAATACTTATCGAGATACAGTAATTCAGGAATAGTATGTGTATAAACATTTCCAAAGAAATTTAATATTTAAATCTATTTGACCAAGCTGGATAAATATTTTCCATTTAATAATATTAAATCTCGTATATTGTTGGAGAAATTTAATTATGTTATCAAACTTACAAAATTGCATTTAGTTAAGCTCCTAAATGGAATTTTGTCGAATTCGTGCAATTCTGCGTAAAATTTTATGCTCAAAGTTCTTATTGCAATTCGGTATTTATGTAATATATGCTTTCTTCTTGCACTAACTGAAATAATGCGATAAAGTAATTTTTAAAACGTTTACAATTTTTTTATTTTCTTTTTAGTTCAGTTCTTTGTAAAAAAAAATAAAGTGATGTTTATTTTTTTATTATTATAGTTTTACTTGAATATTTTGAATCAATGTGACTCTATATAGACACCGTATGGAATTATATTGATTTGAAATTTCCAAGGTTACAGAAAGAAAAAAGGTAAGGCCGTTTTTTCCGTTAGATTATACATAGTTCCTTATTTTTTAAAGTACGGAGTATTTTTGGGAATAAAAAATATTCATCACTAGCCTTACTAATAAATACAAGCAGCCGAATATTTAATATTATTCTCAGGTACTCGTTCAAATACACGGTTTTATATTGACTCCTTTTTTTATTGCAAATAGACCTTTTACAAATATTTCTTCTTTTTTGAAATTGGGACATCTTTGCAAATGTAATTTCTGGCTATCATTATACAGGTGTCAGATTTCAATGTTTGAAAAATTGTAAAAAAAAAACTACACCTCTAATACAAAGTAGGTTTATTTTAACTTTATAACAACAAATGCGGATTTAATTTTTTAAAAACCACGTTTTCCAAATGGCGGCCATCGAGTCTGACACACTCTTCGAGTCTAGCACGCATGTTTTCAAAACCGCGTTTGCAGAGCGACTGGGGTATTCTACTGACTTCGGCTCGAATATTTTCTTTAAGTTGTGTCACAGTGCTCGGATTTGTTTTGTAAACAACGGATTTTAAGTATCCCCATGAGAAAAAAGTCACATAGGCTTAAATCGGGTGACCTAGGCGGCCACGGTTCGGTACCGTTTCGGGATATGTTTTTTTCTGGAAATAACTGCCACACTGCATTCATGGACACATTAGTAGTGTGAGCTGTGGCCCCGTCCTGATAGAACCATGTGTTTTGATTGAAGGATGGACTATTCTGTAGTTCTACTCTGAAAAAGTCATTTAGCATCTGGGCATATCTCTCCGAATTCACAGTTACAGTTTGGCCACGTTGATTTTCAAAGAAATAAGGCCCTATGATTGCAGATGCAGACATGGCACACCAGACTGTTACTTTAGGCTTATGCAAGGGTTCTTGATGCATTTGTCTTGGGTTGTGGACATCCCAGTAACGAAAGTTCTGTTTATTCACATATCCTTCAATATGAAAGTGAGCTTCGTCACTAAAGAATACGTTGCCCATCCGGGTAGCAGTACAAAATCTCAACAACATCACCTCCGCGTAAGATTTTCTTAATTCAAAGTCAGAACCGTGTAAATCTTGAACAATTTGAATTTTATATAGAGGGAACTTGAGCTTTTTTTGTATTATTACCTGTAAAGTTGATTTCGGAATTCCTAATATCGATGAACGTGTACGCAGTGATAAACGGGGATTTTCAACGACAGAAACCATAACACGCTCGACATTTTCATCCGTGGCTACCAATGGAGTAGGTCCTGGCCTGGGCTTATTTTATGATCCTGTAGCTCTGAACCTTGCTACCCATGACTGAATGAGGTTGATCGATGGTCCATCACGTAATCGACGAATACTGTAACGATTATTAAATCGACGGCGTGCTACAGACAGCGAAAATCTACTCGAAATGTACGCCTCGACGGCAAAAGCGCGGTGCTCTCCACTCCACTGTTCCATGGCTACTAAAACATCCGCACCGCTTGAGCTTCTAACGACGCCCCCCCCCCGCCCCTCTTAAGTGTTGCGTTCAGAAACTATGTTTTTTCAAACTTTGAAATCTGCCACTGGACACCCTGTACTAAGGGCTTTCTAATTGCATATGCTAAATAATGAAGTTAATTTTTAAATATAAGTACATATATTTTCTCCATCATTCAAAAAGACAAAGAGAGGCGAACATTAATATAATTTTGATTTGCTTGCCGTAAATTTCTTTTAAACAAATAATTTATTAAGAAACTAGCTGGGTGACTTCGTTAGCATGGAATTCAGAGTAAAAAAGATAATTAATAATTTCTTTGTATCTTTTTTCCTTTTCTTTCCAAAATCTATGAATATAATGTTTACTTAAAACGCTAATAGATGGCGTTGGATGTCAAAGCGATTCCGCTGGTTCTGAAATTAACATGCACAACAAACCTAATATTAAGGTTGACGTATCTTTTTTTATTTGTAAACCCACTGCAATGAAACCAAACCTAGAGGTTATCCCAAACTAATATAAATACATCACAGAAAACCGCATCCAAATAAATTCAATCGTTGTTAAGATTAGTATGCACAACGAATATTCAAACAGATAAACAAAAATTCTAAAAACTATTGTCTTAGGCTTATTAGGGTGTCTTTATTAGACAACACTTAGTTTCACATAAAAATATTTAATATACAGCCTCATATTTTTACGATTTTATTATATGTATAGATAGAAGATATTAGCTCTGTAAAGTATATTTAAAATCTATGATGCTTACGAAGAAAACAGGAAAGGAAGATTTAAACGTAGTTGTGTTGCATCTATTACTTCAATTCTAATCCTCGTAAATCATAGCTTCAATATTAAAATTTATATTTAGAAATGACTTGGTATCAGGAAAATTAAACTATATTAGAAAGAACTATTTAAAAATGTCCGATAAGGAGTAAATCATTATAATAATATATTACGTTAAGTTACGGTCTGATAAAACCGTAGAATTACATGCGCTTGTGTATTTTTTAATAATAACATAAAGTAGAAGCTTTTGAAAAAATTCCGTCTTACACAAATTATATATTTAAATACCATCCCTTTTTAAACTCTATCACGCCAACATTTGGAT
The DNA here is from genome assembly GCA_039881145.1 of Druceiella hillmani. Taxonomy (NCBI): domain Eukaryota; kingdom Metazoa; phylum Arthropoda; class Insecta; order Lepidoptera; family Hepialidae; genus Druceiella; species Druceiella hillmani. The sequence continues at coordinate 5,978,189 of JAYKKI010000106.1, read as the reverse complement.
ATTATTTGATATTTTCTACGAAAAATTCACAAAATTCATTTACAACTTATGCAAGTGAGTGAAATACTTTGTTCAAATAAATAATGTACGACTTACTTTAGTTGGTTCATTACATATAAATTAGGTGTACCGCAGAATGAGAAGATCGTTAATTAACTTAATCACTAAGTGAATTAATGCCGATATAATACTCGATGGTTAGTGTAAACACGATGAATTTGAGATTACACCAGTCATTATCCTGCAATAATGACAGGTGATCTATAAAATGATTGACCAAACGGAATGCTATAATCTTATTAACACTTAATGTTGTTTTATTTAATTAGGTGCAGTTTAATATATTCAAGTCATCTACCACAGAAATATTGAAATAATTTTTTTGAATGAGAGCACTAAATTAAGTGTTGTAATATGTAAAACGCAGTGTGTAAGAAATGTGAAATACACATTTCTTAAACTTCACTATACTCTGTTTTTCAATTTCGCTATGCAATAAAATCACTTTATAGACCATAAACATATGTTTTTAAAGCTGTAAAGACTATGAAGAAATTTTACACAAATACCTTCTCAACGTGAGAGGACGTTATGTTATGAGAATAAGATCATGACATGAGCCGCCCTTTGTTTTGAGAAACTTATTCGGTATAAAGGATGCAATTTCTCATTATTTTAAAGAACGATATAGTTTAAAACATATCAACATGAATTTTCTTTTACTTTTTTGGGTATACGGGATTACGTTTCACAGAGTAATTCATATTCAGAACAATCTTAAGTTTAATTTATGTATTTTATTTATGAAAAGTAATGTGTAAAATGAAAAACACGAAAATGTTTGAAATTATTTGAAAGATGCAATGTGGTGTTTTATTTTTATTGCATTTTTTGACATGATTTCTTGTCAAGTAATCGTGTTTGTTGGATATTACCAGATTTATAGGAAGTAGCCATCAATCTAGAATGACACACAAAAACTTGGATAAATAGAATAAAAATGTATTTTTTTCAATCTAATAGACACTTTAACGTCTAATTTTTAGTAAATATATCAAGATCCTTATATAAAGGTTAATCTCGCGTTTGGTAAATTTAAGAGTATTTCTATTATTATTGGCTTAATTTTTCCTGTTTAAAATAATTTACCAATGTTGGATGTTTACGGTTCACAAAGACAATTAAAACATAAAAGGTGACAAATAAAGAAGACACGGGGATAGAGGAAAGAAAGAACATGACATCATTTAAAATATCTCTCAAATACCAAAATCGCAAGGTAAGCGTACGTTATTACTATTATTTTTACAGTATTAATATACTTAAAACTTTAACTGAATTTCTTCATTATATAACTAGAATTAAATTCAAACATATAAATATGAATAGAATTAATTCAAACATATAATAACATCAAGTAAACAAAATATGATGACACCAAATAAAAGAAGATTTGTTTTTAATAAATCTTAGGCTTTTTTTAAGTTTTTCAAAATAAAACATGTGTCTATATTAGGCTGATAGGAAGACTGAGAGAAATATAATTTTATTCTGAAAATTAAATAAAATTTCTTTTAAATACTTAATATTAAATTGAGTTTAGAGCATACAATGTTGTATATTAAATAAATAATGTATAAAATATTAGTGTTTGTATGTGTTTAATAATTACTAAACTATCTCATTTCGATTACATAAAAGAAAATAATTTTAATGTACTCGGGGTTCACGGAAAAAATAAATATATATCCAAGTATTCAGACGCACAAAAGTTATTTAAAAATATATTTCTTTACATGATATAATCTAATTTATGAAAATTTCTATAAAATGCAACAACAAATAATTATTCAATTGTGCATGTCTTTGCTAAGTAAGTATAAATCAAGATCGTTAAACTATTCTTTTTTGACTCGATTATGGTTTAAATTAATTGATTAAACTTGGGATAAACTTGCTTATTTTAATGTTTTGGATCTTACGTAAAGATTGTGGTAAAGTATATATTATTACATTAACATAAAATCTTTCATTTTAGTCTACGTAAACATATGTTTAATAACTTTTTACATTTAGAATACCTGGGTTTTTCACCATCATGCACGATGACTTTATCACGATAAAATCACAGCAACTAAATTAGGGAGATTAAGTACCTACATTTGTTTAATCCAATTATTACAACAATCTATATAAATAAAAACCAATTCTACATGTATATTTTACAAAATGATAGATCATCACTTGAAAACGGCTCGACGGATTTGGCTGATTTTTTTGAGAGAAAAAAAAGTGACGTTCAGTTTGACAGTTCTGCTGTCAATGTTTCAACAACAAAAATAGCAATATTCTATATTGATATTTTGCGAAAAAGAATTTAATTGAAAGAAGTGATCATATATTTGGTGCATTCAAAACGCAATTTGATGTGTTGCAAACATTCATTTGATTTCAGTTCATGGTTTATTTCCTCAAAAAAAATTCCACCAGTGAGGTGTCATATCGGTTGGCGTACGCCCGACGCGAGCCAACTATATGACCGTCGAGTCAATGATACTGACGAAGAGCGTTTGGATGCAAATCAAATAAGATTTTCTCAAACTCACTCCATGGTGAATCTGGAATAATGTATACAATCGAGTACTATTTGCTCAATTGAAACTTACGTCCAAAATAATTTGGAATGTCGATATAACAGACGGCTAAAGATGACGATTCGAAATCAACGTTAGGCGTTCAGATATAATCTAACGATTATGCCGCGTGTTTTTCGGTAGACTTCGGAACAATGAGCACTTTTTTTCAATATTGCAATGCTTTGAGGTTAAGGACACGAACCGCCAAGTATATATTGTGCGAGACAAAAGTTCAAATTATCACAACTGATACCGCTATCAAAGACGCTGGCATCATTGCTTTCGGGTCAAGAACCTTTATCAAAACATTTATCGTAGAATATACAAAAGTATAACAGTTCCTTTCAAACGATAATTTATGAATATTATCGAAGAAGCAGGTTTTAACCCAACTTTTAAAGTAAATTCTTTTTCGGCTACAACAAATTCACCGTCGAGCTACTGAATGCTGATCCTAAATTTCTTTACATTTATTTCCTTGAAAATTCTAATGATGAAATCAATGAGCGTTGTCCCATAAATCGTACTGTAAATTGAGAGACTATTGCGCACCTGCAACTACTCTTACATGAACACAATAAATTGGTAAATTTTTTTTAAAACTGCACTATAAATATTGCCTTCGGATGATCACAGAATAGTGAACAAAGCAGACAAAAGACCAGTAGGCGAACATGAAAGACACTTCAATGCATCGACGTTGAATGAAGCTGCTATTTTCGTCTGACGGTTTGATGGTGATAACTAAAGGCGTATCTGTGAAAACCCATCGTTCGTATGATGCATTACAGTACCAGCCGATATTTCCCGTTATCGTTAATCGTTTCATAATTCGATTCCTAATAAAGTTCATTATTCATTTCCAGCTCAAAAAATAAACAAAAATTTTTAAGCCTGCCGTTTGATGAAATACCGTAGATTGTTTCATCAGTTCGCCGTTGATATGTATGTCAAAACAGAAACGAAATGTTTGATGCTATCATTTGTGGAGAAATTCCTTATCCCGAAACAGATTCAGAGTTGTATGAAGTAGTGACGACGAATAGAATTAATGAACCGTGTGGCGATCGCAACCGGGAATCGAACTGCATTATCGGAAATAAAAGCTCCAAATATTATCCGCATGCTTTGTTGGCTGACACAATCAGAGGTAATAACGGTTACCCCTGTATCGTCGTCATTCTGCAGACGATAACGGGAGAAAGATAACTTCAAAAATAAAAAAATTGGACGTTGAAGTCGTCCACGACTGGATTGTTTCGCATTCGCTGCCGCTTTCCAAAATATTCAAAGTGGATTGCAATGTTGAATAACAATTCTGTCAAGTCCATAGCATACATGTGCATTTGATATTGCAGCTTTTGATGACAACAATGAAGTTTGGCAATATTAGTTCGGAAGAAATGTCAAGAGCAATGAGGTAGTTTGGAGAATCTTTTCGTTCTCCATACATGAACGTTATCCCACTGTGGTTCATTTAGCTGTGCACTTGAAGAATGGACAACAAGTTTATTTCACGGCAGCAAAGACAGCATAGAGAGCTGAATGTCTACCAGCGACAATGCTGGCAAACTTCTTTGCGACATTCGCAAGTGATCCATTTGCAAGAACACTGCTTTATTGGGGATGCCGAAATATCTAAGATTGAACGCATCATCAGAAAAATGTAAACATTAGAAACACAAAAAGCCTGTTCCTGTATACGTGAATGTATATTCAATAGATACATTGGGGCCTATTTACATAGTTCATTCAAACAATGATGGATATTTTTACCTGCGTTTGTAATTGGTTAATGTTATACAGACTTCATTTCAATTTCTACAAACTGTCAACAATGAGTTGTGCACAAGATATCAAGAAACCTGTCAATGTTAACACTTGTTCAAGGATGACATTCATACTCGCCAATACTGATATTTTGTTTTCAGTGCATCAAATTCGATTACCTTTTCCATCATCATTTCAATGTGTTTTTTAGTAGCGACAAATGAAGTCGTAGATAATTTAAACATGAAAATTCAAAGATAAATTGCTGGCCAATCGCATTTGTTTAAGTTGATCGATTCCCAATTAAATGAAATTACGTGATGTTGTATTATTTCTACTTTCTTTAAGTTCCTTACCACGACTTAGGTTTTGTTTTATTACAACCTTCAGGTGGGCTATTAGCAAAGATCTTTGCTATTGTTGTGAACGAAACGAACGAACGAAATTGAATTCCTGAATTCAATAGATTTGCCAGGAATATCGCCGCACAAATTGCAACTCAAGGTCAGCTCGGTGATAAGCATGTAGGTAATCTGACCCAATTGAAACTATGCAATGGAACAAGACTCGCTGTTAAGAAGCTGATGAACAACGTGATTGATGCAACGATGATCATAGAAAAGTTCAAAAGCGAAAATACTTCTGATTTCGAGAATACCAATGATTCCAACCGACTTACCGTCTCAATTTAAGCGTGTCCAGTTTTTGGTTCACATTGCATTCACAATGACCAATAATAAATCGCAAATCCAATCATTGTAAGTTTGTGAAATAAACCGAATTACCGTGTTTTGCCCATGGGCAGTTGAATTTGTCATGCTCGAGAGTAAGTAAACCATCGTTGCTATTCGTTTCACTTTGGACGGAAAGACAAAAAATATCGTTCGTCATGAACCATTGCTATGAACACCAATAAATGTTTGTTAAAATAATGATTTCCGATTTATTTCATAATTTCAATAAATTCATGACCTTGCTGACATTGTTTTGTTTCAACTTATAAAATTTTTAAAAAATTATTCGCTTCAATGGATCCTTTTTTGACGAACCAACTGACTGACCAACAGATAACGCACAGCCTAAACGACTGAAGATAGAGACACGTCATAAAATAAACGTACTTAATATTTTTTTGCTAAGCGCACTTTTCATTTTCTTCATTAGTAAATGGCACCCAGGGCCGGTCGCTACCAGCACAAACACATACACATACATGCATATGTATATATATATATATATATATATATATATATATATATATATACTACATATATATATATATACTACATATATGTATATATATATATATATATATATATATATATATATATATTAGTCGTAAACAGAAATTTGGCAATTTTCAAAATCATATCCAGTATTCAATTACACTTTACTATTGCAATAAAAAGTATTCTAAAAGGCCTAAAGATTAATAGTTTTCTAATATTTCCATATATCCGTCAACTAATCTAATAATTTTACATCACATTATGTAAGAAAAGAAAAAACTGAAAACTTAGCAAGGATTTCAATTCTTCAAAATCATATTAAATTACATCCATGATCAATCATCATTATTGAAATTCATCACAATTGCTACTTTAAATCAATAAAATTTCACCATTAATATATCAATAAATTTTAATAGTACGGGTTGTATTTTTTCTACATCAATATATACATGGAATGTTGTACATTAATCGAAAATATTTTCAGATTCTTTAATTTAAATTATTTTCTATTACGGTTTTCCCATCTACAGCACACGGGGCTCATTGCAACAGTTGATTGATTATCCGTAATAACCCAGCGGGCTACTAAAACACAGCCAACGTTTCAACTGTGCTTGAATATTGCAGTCATCGGATAATATTATGGCTTATCTAATTCGGCAAGGTAATATGGATAAGCATACTTCATGATGTACAACAGCAAACGTTTATCAAAGCTAATATTTTGTTCAACTTTATGAACTATTCCTAGTTTTTAAGGAAATACTAAGTATTAGTTGAAGAAACGAAATATTTCTTTTATTAAATATTGTATAAAAAAAAATATGGTATTAATAAATTTAACGTACAAAACATTGGATCGACCTAAATGCAAATAAGGCTTTCACACTTAAATATTTTTCATCAAAATAATGCAAAAATTTGTATGACTCAACTGAACATCAAGTTACCGAGCAATTATGGGAATATTCAATTTGGCGCCGAGGTAACAAAGCATGAAATGGGGAAAATGATGCTAACAATCCGGTTTGAAGACATGGTTGGACATTTATTTATATATTATCAATTATTTGCGTTAAAATAGATTACATTTATATTAAGACAGTTGTTTGCTCGCTTACTTTTGTTTACTAACAGAAGTAAGTACTCGCGTTAATAGAAGGGCAGTTAGAGAAATAATTTTAACTAAATAATTTCGAAGAGAAAAATTCTTAAGTAATGAGAACAAAATGTAAAGTACTTTATTTTAAAATTAAACAAGTAGTTAAAAATTGCTCTAATATCACCAATATCATAATATAAAAACACAGGACTGTTCAGTAAAACTTTAAAATAGCAATGATTATAATAACGTTGGAAAGGAGCATACTTGTACTAAGCATTGTGGTTACTATAGTTAATTCAGATTCAGAGTAAATATAAAAGGCACCATTAATGTAATGTCTAATTGAGATAAGTTGCAAGTCTGAATAAACTGCCATAATACCTTAAATTTAACCGATATTTGTATCAATTAACACTCAAAATATTTATATTAAAAGCTTGGCAATGTCTCTATTTAACCTCTTTAACCAATAATATTTCTTTTTTAAATTTGTTGTTTTCTTTAACATTAATTTAAAACAATTAAATTAGACTACGTGATGTAGTATTATTTCTACTTTCTTTAATTTCTTTACTACGACCTAGGTTTCGTTGTATTACAACATCTTCAGGTGGGATATTATCTTTGCTAATATCCCACCTGAAAATGTTGTAATACAACGAAACCTAGGTCGTGGTAAAGAAATTAAAGAAAGTAGAAATAATACTACATCACGTAGTTTCATTTAATTGTGAATAATGAATTTCTACAAAATTAACGCCAAATATATTCAATATTAATTTAAAAAGTGACTTATAAGAATTTCAAAACAATTTATTTTATAATCGTATTTAAGAAAGCTCCAGGGATATTGTTTAAATATACGCAAACAATTACAATACACAAAAACTTGGAATTTGGCATAAAGACAATACAGTATATATTTTTATTCTATATGTAGTGTATTCTTACCTAGTATGTATTGTACCCTTCATATATCTTAAATAATTCATATCAAAAATATTCTTATAGAATTTTTTGAAAAGGAAAATAAAATACTCGATATTCTTTCCCTTTCTTTCATCTATTAATTAGGATATTAATAGCACAAAAAGTTATAATAATTTGAAAAATATTCTTTTCATAATGTTATGTTAAATGGTGGAACGATTTGTTACCAACCACTATTGTTTATGTCTTATATTAAAAACTAGCCGAGGTACTCGACTTCGCTCAGAAAGTTAATATGATATCATGTGGTCGTTGGAATAAAAGGATAAACTTTAAAATATGAGAGGTAAACTTTTTTATTGTTCTAACTATTTACAATACTTGTTTATAAACAACATTTTTCATTCTGTTATATGTATATGTACAAATTTTTCGAATTTCCTACTCGAAGCCAATCTACGTATGATTGACCATGAGAAAAACAGAATTATTTGAGGTTGATGCCGCAATGTTTTAAAATTTGTCCTTACGCTTTGTTAATTGTAAAACTATAGAGTAATTTTATTGGAAATTTCAGGCTTTTAAATTGCCAGTTCAGTAGAGATCAGTGGTATTCTGAGGGTAAATACTATGTGTCATTGCATAGTTTAGGCGAGTTGAAATTTCTGGGTAGCATGTTTTCAGCTGAAGGTAGTGTAAAGGTATTATAATATTGTAATAGGTAGCATAAAGTTTTTTTTCCATAAAGTTTAAAAATTTTGTAGGAAAATTGACACTTTCTTCGTTTACCATCGCATCAATTGATTTGTATATTCTTCCTTCACTAGGAATTCTTCTTAATATTAAAGTTGATATCGTCAACAATATTACTTTTAGTTGCCAAAATTTCCCTCTGAAAAACTCACTCCGGATTGGTATAGTTTTGAACTATGCATGGATAAATTTGGTGAATGAGTTCATTCTCAGTAGCGGCAACATTGCAGAAATCACTGTTGAGTTTAATGAGGCCGATCATTTTGTTAGGATTTGTGCCGTCGCCTATTTGCAAAAGTTTTAGGACGGTATGGCCAGTTCGTATTCCTTTCATAAGTGTTTGCAACAATGCCGGATGGTGCCAATGCAAGTGCGATATGTTGTATAGTACGTATTTATGCTAAAAATAGATTTATTAAAAACCTTTTCATACATACATGGTGAATTAGGATATAATGGTCTGTATAATCCGGAATCATATTTTTCAAAACTATGCAGTACAGCTCTGGATCTTCTTGTGAATTGTGAAATTCGGCTTGAATAACTTTGTCGATATCCGTGGGATAAATTCTGTCGTGTAGACATATGAGTTTGTGTGAGTTAGGCAGTCCTTGTTTTTGCCATTAGATTATGTACATACAGCATCTAACAGTTCCAAAGATGTGGTATTTCGTAATAACTTCAATAAATCTCGTTTGTTTTTGTCGAAAAACTCGGACTAGTATGATATATCCGTATCTTAGTAATCTTTTCGTGTTCTCCAGGTGGTCTCTTGCGGGCTCGAATTATAACTTCATAATTATCAGAAATCATTCGGTCTTGTACTGTTTTGAATACATGTATAAATTGATTTTATTTGTGTAAGATCCTCTGTACATCTTGCATTATTTCTCGTCTCAATCCCCTCACGTTTGCGCATCGTTGATCAATTTCTATTTCTTCATTTCCGATGAAATATACTTGCAGAAATGTATCGTCTTCGTTGGGTAGTGGTATTAATGATCCCATTTTGTGATAGATTTGTCTTTGTTATTAGATTTGTCTATTAGTGTTCATCGAAGTGAAACCGAAAGAAGTCATTTGGAAGCAGGCGTCGTACGTTTTTACATTTTAAAGAAAGTGTTTTGATTCTGAACTTTCTCGGGTCTTCTCTACCGATTTTTTTCGCATGGCAAAATTGGTAGATGTTATCCATTTTTTCGATTACGACGTGTCTTTATTTGTTATATTCTTTTGTTGGGTTGTAGTGGAATACTTCATTGTTAGGTTGTAATATTTACTTTTCCTCGACCGCTCTTCTCGTATGGTGATATTTTTATGGGTGGCTTGCGTTCGCAGTCTTTTATTATAAGATTATATCGCAATTCTTGATTCTTCAATTCTTTCAATTTGCTCTTCTTCAGTTTATCCATTTCTCACGGTGCTCATTCTCGTTTGTTTGGAACAGAAACGTGCTTCGCACTCTTTGACTCTTCCGTTTTATCGCTCTTCTTTTTGTTTTCGCCATTTTGCTTCAGAACTGGCAAGATATCCTCCTCTTTTATGTTTGGGCATAATGTAAAATATAAATCAAATCAACTTTTTATTAAGAAAAACACTAAGCACATTTTAAACACTTCTCACATTTTATTTCCTATTTATATTCAGTCACTGTATTGCTGTGATTGCTCGCACTTTACTGCTTGTTTTTATTCAATCACTGCATTTCAATGTAAGGAACTATCTTTGTCTCTCCCAGCACTTTCTAAATTTTCTCTATTTAGGTCATTCTGTTACAGCCCATGGTAGTTTTGGTTATTAGCCAGGCTTCCACTGTGAGGCAAGATTCCATGACAAAACTCTCAAGAGACATCCAGGAAATATGACCAACTTGATTAAATGAAACGTGGATGGCAAGATTAAAGATATAAGCTACTTGTCGGATTTCCAACACGTGTACGACTGGTTTTTCCTTCTATTTGAACAAAGTATCATATATCATAGCACGAATCCGGTTAAAAAGGCCAAAGAAAATCTCAACTACTCATGTATTCATATAATCGGGATGATCGGGATGTGGGTACAGTTGAAATATTACAAAGTCATAAAATCTTTCGAAAATTGCGGAAAGGAATTTAAAATTGTTTGTTGCAATTCAGAAACATAAAAATGTAACGTTTTATTAAAACGTCGTATTGTGAAGAGATTTTCTGGATGAAGTTACTATGTGATCGATTTCAGAAAAGAAAGAGTTTCTCAAATGGGCTATATTTTTGTGTACGTTACCTCATATTTCCGGTTTTAATCCAGCAATTTGAATTTGATTTGATTCTATTCTTTCTTATTTAAAAGAGTAACCCCAGGTACCCTGTCTCATAATAAAAAAAATGGTTAGTGTTCAACCTTGGAAATTAGAGGTATTAAATAAAATAATAAAATTCTTTAATAGTGGACAACATATATGCCATTATCACGTTTGAATTAAATAAATCTTTTCATAATCTAAAATTAAATTCCTGAGTTTCGATACGACTAAGGGCGATACAAATTTAGCATTTAGCAAAATAAGGGTACAACGTTGGAGTTGGAAGGATGTGACCCGAACTCTTGAGGAGGATTGATGAGGATTCAACTCATCAAGTTTGGTCTCGTGTCACTCGTTTAATAACAAAATAGGCAATTAAACATATATCGATACACTAAAACATTAGTAGGTAGAAAAGTAAGTAACTATAGGTATACATAAATGCATGAAATAATTAAATTTCAGTAAGTAAATAAATAGGTAAATATATATATTTATATATATATATATATATATATATATATATATATATATAAACATATATATATATGTATGTATATATATATATATATATATATATATATATATACATATATATATATATATATACATTCTTGAAAAACTGACTACCGAGAAGCGAAAAGAGGGATGTAATTTATATGTCTGAATTTATATGTTTAGGTATATTCAAAGTATTAAATCCATGTTCTAATTTCAGCAAATGAGATACTATTGATATTGAATTTGTCGTCATTTCATGGTAACTTTGACAGCAAAGCTTGTTGTCTGTCGCTTTTAAATTTTATGTAAATAGATAATATTTAATTAGGAGAATTCAATATGTCAGTCGTTCTTTATATTAAATGAATAAATATAATATTATTATAGTGCTTATAATCAATTCTGAGTTATAGTAACTTTTATAATTTTACTAACTTTTTCTCATGGCATTGCTTGTTTTTCCCCGAAATACGGTTGTAAACTCAAAGTATCCTTGATCGAAATAAATATAACTAAAGTATTATATGGAGTAAAGTTATCACCTGAAAAACATCGTTGACCGAGATAAAGGTATCTTGTAGTTTAGCTTGAATTTTAAGCCGAATCACTGTAATAGTCTATCCATTACCTTTAAACTCGCGTGCTTGCTCTTACTGCCTGAATCTAATATTTGAATTTTATATATTATTTTTCATCCGCTCTTCACGTGAATATCAGTAATTTTCAGCTTATGAAGCTTTTTAGAATCAAACTTTAATAACTCTTAATCACCTGTATATATAACACCAATATCATTATATGAAAAAAATCTAAAAAAGGGCAAACGCTACTTGTATGTCTAATATTTACATATTGAGCCTTCGGTTGCCTATATATAAATGTAAATGAAGTTTGTATTCGAATAGGGAGTATTCATACTTTCGATGTCGGTCAATTCGGTGTCGTGTACTGATTTAATCTTTGTTTCTTTTTAATTGGAACAATAAGGAGTGTCAAGTTCACAATTGATTCACAATTTATTATAATTTTCTTTACTTACAAGTATTTTTTTCGTTTTCCGCCTTTGTTATATATTTTGCAGGACATTTTTTTGGGACTATAAGTTTGAGCACTACGTTATAAAAAGTCTTTGTATATTGTTTTCACCGCTCTAACTTAGAAACTTTATTAAATCGGCTTCAATAACCGTTCAGATTTTTTTTAAATGTTCGTAAATATAGCGTTTTAGTAACATAATGTGTTCTTCAGGTATGACAACAGCAATTATACAGATCGAGATAAGGCTATTCTTTGCTGTGATTGAATTTAAAAGACAATATCGTGGTCAAAATACACTTGGAAAAACCATCTCCACCTCCTCGTCTCCGAGAAATAGTACGAAATTACAGAAACTTTACTTTCCAGAAATAATATATTTTAAATATTTTTACAGCACTTCTTCTAATACATTTATATCAAAATAAAGTGTTTTATTATCCCAATTAATTTTTCCTGGGTTTCACAAATTTTACGGAACGCTTGATGCGCGAGCTCTACTCACATTTTTTTTAATATATCATCAACTTCTTAACATACAAATTTTATTTATATCGTAAGTATGAGGATAAAGAGCGAAAAGTTGAATATAATCGTGTTATATAGAAACAAAGAAAGATTAGGTAATATTGTGTGGATTTATAATTACATATTCATATTTGCTTTTTTTACGTATTTTCAATGAGGTTTTTATTAGCCAGGATAAATGGTTGTGAGAGCATGCAAATAAGTATATATTTGATCTTTTGGATTGTATTCTCAGCGAGAATTACATATTAGTATGACGTATCAAGTGGAAACATAAAAATAATTTCATAACATTGTATCACATATATAGCTACGTACAAAATTATATACCTAAAAGAATATTTTACAACAAAGTTAATTATTGTTTCGAACGTTTGTTAGGTCTCAATATCAAGGAACCATGATGAGAATGACTGCGGATGCGAAGCTTTATTGACGTTCTGTGATATATTGTTTGAATAGTTTATAATAATATTTTAAATCTTTTGCCACTCTTTTATTTTTTATGCAAAAACCCTAGTTAAGATTCTATACTTTAATAAGATAAACTGAAAAAGGAAATTTCATAAATGCTCTATTATACTTCGGAGCAAAATTGTAAGTAATAATTGAATATATAGATGAAAAATATTATGAGAAATAAATGTTTTCAAAATTATTTAAGTTATTATCTCACAAAGAATAGGATCATATACTAAAAGATAGAAAAAAATTAACTGACTCATACGTATTAAAATTTGCTTGAAGAAAATAAATTAGATATTAAAGTCAACTTTCAAACAAGATATATTTACAATAATAGGTACTGAACACTATGATATAAATAAATTAACAAAATTTGTTGCGGCCAGTCAAAATAAAACATATATTGTGCATCTTAACTGTCTTCAGACGTGGCATTGTTTTTCGAATTTTTGAATATTGCACACTATATATATGCCAAATGTCATATTTCTGTATAGAATATTTTTCAATAAAAACGACTGCAATGTACAGATTGACGTTCCAGATATATAGATTATCCTTAGGGTACGAAACTTATAAAACCAAAGTCAATTTCATAAAGCGAAGTCAATTAAGGCATACAAATAAGTATCTGGTAACAATAATAACAAATAATCAAAATATATTTATTAAAAACTTGCTCCTATTAATTCTGAACAAACCACACCCAGGTTCAATTAAAAAAAGTATAAGGCCAAACATTAGTTTTGAAAATAAATTTATCCACGAAATTGCATATTTCTAATCACACAACAAATGGAAGGGCATTGGCATAAACAAAATGAATATTTTTTTGTGTTTTTTTTATTGAACGAAAAAAAATTCATGATGGGTGAGTTATAATTTTGGTATATTTGTATCATATGAGATACAGATCTTGATTTTAATTTTGGTTTTGCAATTTTTGACGAATTAAATGTGTGTCTTTCTGATATATCCTATCTCATAATTGTATGTTTCAACTGATTAATACGACCTAATACAATTGTCTTATAAGTCCTAAAAATTTGTTTTCTGTGATAAAGGCATTCACAACCACATAAGTCACAGTTTTAAGATTTCATTTAGTACAATTGGATTTTCGTTATACCGAACTCGCGGCATTTCCATGACACCGACCATATTAAAGCTTTGCATAACAGTCTGATACGCAGCAAGTTGGAAATGAATACAGTTTTTTAGTCTCCATGTGAGGTGACTTACCTTATTGGAGAAAATGCAGAACAAATTCATTCGATTTCCGCATTTTAAATGTTACGGCTACTACCCTCCACACACCCTTCGCTTTTCATTTTAAAACTGAATAAATATAACTCTCTGCAAGTAAGTTAAGGGTTTCACCTTGCCCTGTATTTATTTAAAATGATGAAACGTTACATTGACAACCAATAAGTTAGGATTAGTGTCGTTTTTCACATTAAACTTTTATGCTCGTGTATGAATGTACATAATTTTTTCATATTCTGTCCAACATCCGTCTGTGATATTTAGTTGTTTACCTGGAAATGGGACGTACTGTTGATCTAGATTTATTAATAGATATATTAAATGGGGAGATGTATTTGGAAGGTTCAAACCATATACTTAGGGACTTTGATATATATAGTTTGAACATTCCAAATTACATAAATAATTAATAATAAAGACTTTACATGGTACCTATTTTTGGTGTTCTGTGAGTTAGGGAACATTTATGCAAATAAACCTATAGACTGTAGATTGTAAATATCGTAACGTCGATTATCACTATCATTTTAATTATAATCACGTATCCTTAGGGGATTGTATCTTTGAATTTAGAATGAAAAGGACTATATATAATTATGTTGTCAAAATATTGCCATATAAGTATGCTAAATCCTTTCTCCACTTTCCTTTTCTATCATTTCCAGGGAAATTGCTAGATCATATTGTCCATATTCATCTGAAAAAGAATAGATATAGACTTTATTTTTATTTAAAAATGTATATACCGCAATATTAACTGGAGTAATTTAACTCTTATCTGTACTGTCGTAATCTATGAAATCTTTAAATACATATTCCGCATATCTATCTCCATTTGATTTACCACTCCTTTATTAAAAAAGAATTCTATCTATAATATTCTTTTCAGTATTAGTTTATGAGATGGTTTAATGCATA
Organism: Druceiella hillmani; assembly: GCA_039881145.1. Lineage (NCBI taxonomy): Eukaryota > Metazoa > Arthropoda > Insecta > Lepidoptera > Hepialidae > Druceiella > Druceiella hillmani. Next base: position 5,962,766 of record JAYKKI010000106.1, on the reverse strand, counting down.
TTGCAATTGTCAACTTTATTTTAATCATTTACAAATATATGAACAATGTATATCGGTGAACATTTTGTAAAAACTATCATAGATAATCTCAATTACGGTCTAGTTTGAATCAGTTTATGCCCTCATAAAATGGGTCTGTTAGTCGATCTGTATAATTCTCAAGTTGTCACTGCTGATAATTAAAGACTGCATTTTAAATACCTGTTTAACAAATGTAAAGCTTAATTACACAATAAATGTATTCATGATTACCGAATAAGATTAATTGAAAAAGATTTTATTTTATTTATATATCATGTTCTTGAATTCTCTGTAAATAATTTTGGGCTTTTTTAACTTTAGTAAAATATTATAATTAATCGTTTTTAAATCTTTTTCCAGCTTTTATAATTAAATCCCACTTTTATTAAATAATTTTATTAGTTTCTTCAAGATGTGTACTTCCAGATTCTAAAGACAAACGCTATTACTTCGATCCTGTTACTAGGAATTAGCCATGTGTAAATGTTTCCAAGAACCATCTGAATAGTTCTACTTCTCATATATATATATATATATATATATATATATATATATGTGTGTGTGTGTGTGTGTGTGTGTGTGTGTGTGTGTGTGTCTATGTGTAAAGTCTATATATATATATATATATATATATATATATATATATATCAAAAGTCTGCGTGCAAAAACAATTAATAAATTATATTTATATGTAAGGTATTCATAGTTCTAGCAACGAAAAACGTGAAATGTGGTTGAATATTTAATTAACTGTTCAAGGGCGTATTAGCCACCGCCCTACCAAGCAACCGAAGTTTCTGCGATATCGACACTATTTAGTCTGATGAAAAATACTTTTCAGTTAAGTGTGAAGAGATTCTTTTTTAAGTTTTTTTTACTGAAATTATTTGCCATAAAGTCGCTGATTTTTTCAAAAGTTGTTTCATAACTAATGAAAACGGTGCTAATGAAAGGCGACAACTTTTATAATTTCGGTTAATATTATCCTGTAACATATTTTGTCGTACGTTTAACTAAAACGACTTCAATATTATCATATATTCATTTCATGTAACCACGTATACTATATGAGCATGGCTGTTATGCTAAGAAAAATAAAGAGTTTATTGTACACCAGCATATCAAAGTCATTAAGTATACTAGGACTAAGATCGATTCCTACCCGGTTCCAATTGGACTTCGTATAAAATATGAAAATGGCAACCTTATATTAGATAGTCGCACTTTAAATTGACTTGAATATAGGTTGCTTCAGAAAACGATAAAATCTTCCAATTGGAACCGACCAAAAACCAACTGACAAACCAATCTAACCTTCCAAAGTTAGCTACAAAAAAAGAATTTAAAGATTGTTAACTACTGAATTAATGATTAATTTATATCCGTGTCAGTATAAATTACATGCTCTCCAGTATTTAATATCGAGATTTATTCAATTTATCTCACGTAAACTAAATCGGTGAAAACCAGTCAAATGAAAGTGAAACTTACACTCAGGGAATTTTGTACTTACTACGCATAAAATAACACTATTTTTGTTAAATGAAATTTTCAAATTTAAATCGATTTTGATAGCCGTGGAATTGAAAAAAAAACAATGATTTTGTTTAAGTCGCATCACCCGTAAAATGACGTTAATATACTCTTTCAAGGTACAAATAATTGAGAATTATCGAGCATAAAAAGCGTTTTGAAATACTTTCTCCCTCGCTTAATCGAGTATGTTATATAAAAAATGAGACACAATTTTCTCAAACACTGTATTTCATGACATTTTATGACCATGTAATATATGTCGTATATAGCGGCTCTGGAATGTAAAAATATGTTCTTAAACTGAACGTAACAAGGTTCTCCCACGCCGCGAATCTTCGTGCATAATATATAAGACTGTTTATCTCCACAAACCTGACTCGTACACCGTGTTATTTGTTCACTTAAACTTTACTTTCTGATATTCAACGCCGTGCTGAGTACTCGTAACTATTGCAGTAGAATGGGAATACGAAAGTATGATGTATGATGTAAAATTTGATTCTCAGATGTGCTAACATGGTTATGTGATTGGACATCCTTATCTATATTTAAACAAGTATATATAGACAAGTAAATTTGCTCACTTCTGTGATATTGAGATTAAAAGGTTTTCATGAAATCTATTGAAGTTGTCATTAATATTACCATGACAGTCTCTAGAATGAAACCGTACATGGGAAAGGGATGTGAATTGTTATGCAAATGCAAAAGACGTAATTCTTTTATACGATGCCTTAAAGTGGATAGACACCCCTAAGTGATTGATATTTATTTGAATAAATAGCACCCGTTTATTTTTATTAAGACTGTTTACAGAAATATTCAAATAACATCGACATACTTTGACTATTGTACTGTATTTTCTAAAATAACTATATGTTGTTAATTGTTGCGTTAGAAAATTTGCTCTCTTCTTTATGACTTACCCCGTGAACAGTTATTTTTGTAAAAGTAATCCATTAAATTTTAACTCTTTTTTTTTTGTTTAACGTACTTCTCTTTTATTAATTAAATGGATTGTAACTGCAGAAAAGGAATCGTTGTTAATTAAAGGAAACAGCGATTTCAAATATGTAAAATGAATATATTGAAAATTTAAAAAAAATGTTTAATAAGTTTTTTAAAATAAATTTGTCTTATGTAACTTTAGGAGATTGGAACATTTTAAAAAGATGCCAAAGTAAAACGATCTTTCTATGTACACTATTCGATTGAATTCATTCACTATTTGAATGATAAATGCGCTTGGTCAATTTCTCTGATAGGATAATAATCAAATGACTTTCAATTGGTTTTTGCCTTACTCAACTAACTGTTTCTTTACAGTTACTGTAAATTTTCAATTCCTTAATTCGGTTTGCATAAAAATAAAGGAAGCACACTTAAAAATTTAAATTAGAACATTTAAAAATCATTAGTGGAACTCGTATTGTGTCATATATTTTTCATCATAATGTTAATATATTTTAAAAATGTAACTGTATTTTTTACAGTCGTGAAAACATGTGAACTTTCCAAAAACTATGACTATGGATAATCGCTGCAAGTTTTCTGTAATTTTCTGATTAGGTTCCACCACTAATTTTTTCATGACTTTTGGTTTATTATTTCTGAAAATAACAGGAGGGGCCTATATAATTTGGAGCCTATCTCTAAATTTGCTAGCTACCATCTCTTTCAAATGATAAAAATATAAAAGCACATCCAAAGCAAATATAAAATATAAAAAAGTGGAGTACTTCGTTCACTTCGTGTTAGCTTGAACAAACAATGAAGTAACGTGATTGGTTACTATGCCAGGTGTCAAATTTCTAATTGACCTTATAAGGGTTCTGTCGATTGTTTCGGAATTGATATATCTTCTCCACTCGAAATATCACTTAGAAAAATGCAGTATAGTATACATTATAAATAAATTGCAATAATAATAGAGCAGCCGCGATGTTGTAAATAAATATACATATCTTTTTTAACGTCACGTTTTTGACTACGTATTTTTGGTATTTTTGATCATATTAGCCGGAGCTAATCAAAAAGAATCTTCGAATCATAATTAGCACGGGAATGCTTTTATCTCAACAAACGTTCTTAAAAAACTTTGTCTTTCCATACAGTTTCACGCGTTGCTATATATTTGCAATTAATCAGAAGTCGGATTAAGCGGTTTAATAATATAATCGTTACATACGTATAATAAGCCTCGATCTGTCATACTGACTGAATCTGAGTATTTTCATATTCTCTATGGGCTCGAAGTTGTTAAAAAAAAATAAGTTCCGAGTGCATTACCTGACATTGCGCCTTTCACCTGAAGTACTCTAGTGAATGCTGGGATTATATTCTTGGAAAATCGTGGACATCACTATAAACTTTTAAAATATACATTGCCTTGACAAAAAGAAAATCCTAGTAGTCTTATGTATCATATGGCCAAAGGATACAGATTAAGGCCATGTTTAAATTTGTGATTGATTTAACGTTTAATAAATCTAGTATTACAAGATGTAGAAAAAGATTTGCTCTTTTTTTTTCGTCGTTCTCATTAATAAGACGGACATGAAATTTTTAACAAGCGACATTTTGTGGTATGATCATACTTACGCAGCTTTTGTAACTTCATTAATTACCTCTTTTAATGACAAAATCATCTATATCTATTTGAGTTCTCAACGCAAAATGTCACCGATAATGCTGTTATAAGATCGCAATTTATATAATTGTAACAAAACGTTTTAAAGTCTTAGTTTGACTTTATAAAATATGCAAAAAAACTCATTAATATTCATTTTAATAACACTAATGATCAATTATGGCATGCAAGACATCTGTTAGTTTAAATATTATTTAAACATTTTTGAATTAGCAAGACTTATTTTTATGCTTAATTCGAAATAGTGTTTATTTAAAAACTTTTAAATGCTCTATTATATTCGTTTTATTTTAGGCATTTTATAACTTGAATTAATTGGTTTGATGTTTTGAAATATCTATTATTGAATTAAATATATTACTTCGAGTTTCAAAAATTATTAACCTAAATGAGGATTGATGAGGATATTTATGTTCTTTTTGGCAAAGTTTCTCAACAGGTTATTATTTATTTACGCATCTTCAACATTCATCCCTTTATTTCCTATTATCTATGTAAATGTATTCCCGTGTATTTTGAGAATATCATGGTAATGATGGTAACATATTCAACAAGTTTACCCTCTTACGTTAATTTTTTATATTACGTATCTAAAAAATACAAGCGCTATTTTATTTTTGTTGTAAAGTTATAGAGCCTGTATTACTCAGTGCAATATATAAATTTTAAAGTTTCTTTAGTTATTAAAATTGGTTGAACTGTTTTCTCGCTAAGGGGAGGATAAAAAAACTCATAATGCCATTTTAATAGTTACATACCTTAAAACTGAATGTATAATACTTTTTTTAAGCAGTCATGTAAAAAGGTACCCTTTGACGAATTCACTAGCATCAAAACCATTTAGAAAAGATATTTAAAATTTTGCAAAATTATAGGGAAATTTTTCCTGAAATATTTTCAAAGTAGGATGAAAATTGATAATTTCCAATTGAAAGTCAATTTGAGAGATAAATAGCATTACCAATGAAAACAAAATTATTTATTCCGCCTTGTTAATGAAAGTTAATCATTTGTTTAATTCAAATGTATAAATAGAATATAAATTTTATTAGTTCTGAAATTGAAAATGCCGGAGATTGCATGTGTCATAATCATAATATTGCAACACCATATTCCCATAAATAAAATAAACGGAAGAATCTTAAAAAAAAATTATAAAAATCGAAAATGAGACTGAAGAAAAAACATCGACAAACTTTATTATTTAAATAATATCAATTTTGAAATATTATGATAAAATATTGGTTAGTCACAAAATTATATTTGGATTTAAATATGTTGAAATATGCTTAAGGGATTCAATTATATTTAAAGTTATTACAATATTGCGCGAGATTTGATCCGCACTTTGCTGCTTTATTACTTACGTATATCCAGTTAAATTATCTAGAATCGTAGTGACCACGTAGTAAAAATTTGTCAATTCTCTAAACACATAATTAAACGCACGCTTTAACGAACGCACGCATGCACGCAAACTTATTTTAATTTCTAAAGATTATTTATACATACATAGTACTACATTGTTTTGTAACGCATTGTAGAATGTCAGGTATCACTTTAAATTATGAATAGATGTCATTTTTAAATTTCCTCCCTTTCCTTTTTATATTTCCTAAGCTTTCACAATAACGACACGTGTTTCATCGAAAGATTTATTCGAACAAAACTCGCATTCAGTAAACGAAAACTTTATTACGATCCTCATCAATTATTTTACTTAGTTTCTTGGGAATTTCACAGTTTCTACATTGGTAATAGTTCAGCGAGATTAGAAAAATATAATAATAGCGAGAGCTATTATTATATTTTTCTAAATAAAATATCTGTAATCTATTATACACAAATATTATTGAGTATACTACCATAATTAAATGTGAAACAATGCTAAATTTGTTTTTCTCATGTATAAATACATAACATGTTTCCTTGCTTACTAACTATTTTCCATTGTTTTATTACTAAAAAGTAAAATAAACTACGTTCAACTCTTATATTGATGGTGAAAATAAAGATATTTTGCTTATAACAGACATGTGCTTATATCCTTATGACCATTTCACAATTTATGAATAGTAAGCATTAAAGGACTCAATAAAACCAAATGTGGATTGGAATAAGTATACGAAAAAGTTATAAATATTGTTTACATTTATTTGACAATACGAAAATGAGTAAAGCAAAATATTTGTAACGACATATACAATACGGGAGCGAATGCAATTTAATTCGAACACAAACTTAGTGTTTAGTTTTAGTTGTGCACGCTATCCCATTATTCACAACTGTTACATTACTTTAAGTCAAATCGTATAAGTGTATTATAATTGTAATGTTATAATATAATTACTTAGCCATAGTACTGCTTAAATGTCAATTACTTTATTATAGATGCTTTGAGATAATCAATCCGCTCACTTATTGAGGACAGACGGAATTTCCGATATACAGTTTAATGCGAATGAATTAAATGTTTCATCATCGGCTCCATAGTTGCAGTCATGATTTCTTGAACGGTTTTCTTGCAAATTTTTAATTATTTATACAAGCATTTAACATCTATGGCAAGTCTCATTTAGAAGGGTAAATTTAATGCAAAATAGAATTAGTGTTAATATACGTTTTCTTAAGGAAAAAATAATAATGAAAAGTATTTTGTAATGATTCATCCAAAAATCCACTTTTTGAAATGGGGTTCAGGTTCTTTTACGCATTGTCTACGGTTTAAACGGCATACCTACATATATAAAATAAGATACGTCAAAATTAATTAATTGAATAGTTAGATTTTTGTTAATAATTATTTGGTGTTAATGCATTTATCCCAAAATACATTATTAATTAACGTAGTTATTTAGTGTTTTTTTTTCAAATCTTCCTATTTTTACTGAAGTGCTTCGTTGTTTTTTTTGCTCCGCCATAAGTCAGCTCCAGTGCATGCTGGGAGTCTGATCTTTGCAACGGATGGACCGCGGTAAAACCTTACATCAAATGAGAAACATAAATATGAGTTAATCGAATAGTTAGATTTTCATTAATTATTATTCGCCCAAGGGTTATTTAGTGCTTTTATTTAATTTTTCCAAGTTTTGGTTACACACCATATCTTCTTATTTTTTGGTGTTATATATTACAAGGAACACTTACAGTTGTAATCAATTGACGCAGTATCAACACAGGTTAATGAGCTAACCATCAATATATCGAATAGTGGAACTCCAAGTTCGGAGATTGTATTTAACTGTGATATTATATATTTTTAGATGAGTTTATATTTAATTTGTATATAATATACATATATATATATATATACATATATATATATATATATATATATATATACATTTTTATATACATTTACATCTCTCGTGCAACTCACCATTTTTAATATGTAATTTTATAGCACTTTGATTGTAAATATTTAAACACATAGTTTTTGAATGAATTCACTTACATTGCCGCACTTTTTTGACGCTGCTCGGACTCCCCTCTTGATGAAAGTAAATCCAGTTATTGAGTGTATGATTTCAACGTCGTTTGTATAGTTTACGTAACAAATCAAGTCAGTGCTGTCACAATCACAATGACTTCCCAATCAAAGTGCTTTGATTTCTTTAAGTTTTTACATTTCCCTAAACCATTTTAATAATTTTATTCATCTGATATGATCTGACACATATTTGTAAATGGTTTAATTTCGAATTAATCAATGATTTTGAACTTTTGATTTCCTAGCAACTGTAACTCAACAATAGTCAACACCAATACCAATGTGAAATTACAAACATCAAGATGGTTTTAAATATTTCTTCGTAATTAATTGAACCGACTGCGAAAATTATTTTACGTTTAGATTTGCCCTGAAGACTTTTTCTTAACATTAAGAATTACGAAAATGTTTTGAAAATAATAACACTACAGATGGAAGAACTGTTTGAAGACTAAAAGGAAATTATTGTAATCGAGGAAATTATTGTATCTATCCGACTATTTATGTTAATTTTCAAGAATCTAAAAGTACGAAGGCAGTTTAGAATAATTTCGCACGTGCTTTCCGTGACTCAGGGCTGACCCACCAAATGTGTTTAATTGTGTATTTAACGGAAAACCATTCACATTTTGCCTTTAATCTTCATAAAGGAAAGTACAAATAATTTACCTTCGAAATTTTTTTTAAATGGAATGAAAGGCTCACAATGTGGGAAGAATCATTATCCAAATGGATGTAATGTGGTTCAGTATACTTTCATGGTTAAACTGAGAGATGATAAACATAACTTTGTATTATTCGACGCACCTACGACTACGTTTCCAGATAACTGTACATCGCGGAAATATAAACATTAACAATGAGCTTTAGATTGCCTATATATGGTTTTAGATTGCCCTAGGTAATTACAAATGTCTGATAAAATTTGAATAGGAGGACACGAATAGTTTGGCATAGATGAGTTAAGTTGTCGCTTATAGTGTACGGATACAAGCTTTTGTTTCAACGAATAAGATATAATCTTTAACTATTTAACAACCCTATTGAAAGTAATGAATATTTTCCTTGAATATAATTTATTCTATACAAATTGAATTAAATTTATTTATTCTGTATAAAATTAAATAAAGCTGTTTAAGCTAATGAAAATCAGTTTACCATTAGTAAACTGATTTTTATATGTATACAGTATTTCCTTTAAAATTTCTGCAAATATTAATATTACTTTTTAAATATGTAAATATGTTTCATAGGCATATAAACATGAATTTCACAAAAAACTTTAATATTGAGAATAATTTCTATAATTACATGATAAACTTTCGGTTAATTTCGGATAAAATTTCTAGTGTCATTGTTCTTTTATAACAGTTTTGGAGATCTTACATCTCCATGGATGGAGCATATACTCCTGGATTTTACTTTAACATTTTCCATAATATATTTTGAGCTTACTAGCATAAAATTATGAAAAAGGTAGTTTCATAATGCTTATAAATCCCTTTTTCTAATGATATGGCATATCCAGAAGCCATAAATTTTTAAAATAATTTTCGATTACTCCATTAGTAACCTCAAATAATGCTATTTTGTCGACAAGTCTGACTAAACAGAAACTTCATTTTTATCGACCAACCTAATTAAATATAAACAATATGTCCTTGGAGGAATAGAATACACGTATGTCAATTTATATTGTGAGTTTGTCTAAAAATAATTTTTTTTATTCAATAAATTGTTTAAGGTGCGGTTATAAAATCGAAATATTAATTTATATTCACAAAAACCACACATATTCGTTGTGTCAGACTTTTGAACACTTATATTTTTTATGTTAGATTATAATTGTTATAATAACAAATATAATCTGTTACAAATTTTTCTTTAAGCTTTCTTTTATAAGAAACTATTCTGCTTAATCTATTATCAAAAATTTATGAATATTTTGAAATGTTATTAACACTTGCTGGCCATCACGAAAACACACAATATCCGATTAGAATCATAAAGAATTTTTTTCTATTGCGTACGACTGAGTTTTATCGAACTTTATAAAACTATAAATTTCCAAGGTTTTTTCGTATTAGTATCACAACCTGAGGGTGAATATATTTTATTACGATTTTTAGTTATAAATTATTAATAGTTATAAATAAGTTATAAATGTTGTATTACGATTTTTAGTTATAGATTAGTATGCTATCACCGAAATGCGCTATTAATATTGGTCACATAATCTTCTTATGGAAATATCCGAAAAATATTGTAGTAGTTATACACGATAGTGTATTAAAGAAACTATAATAAATCGTCATGCGCTTTAAAATGAGGATAGCTAAAAAGGAACAAATAAGCGACAAGTGGGAGCTATTTTACATAATGGTGTATAATAAATAGAATTATTCGTAGAGTATTGGAAAATGTAGAAAAAGATTAAAGAAAAAGAATCTATAAAAATAGAATAATTTTAGAAAGTGTATGGTAAAATGTATGCAAATACTATAAAAAACTTCGATATTTGAAAATGTAATTATGGATATTAAAGGAGGAATATTAAGATTCTTCGGCCATTATTCAAGTATGAACAGAAGGCTGGCCAACTGAACGGACGACTAGCAAAAAACGTTCATGGGGAAGTTGAAAGTAAAATAGTCTTGAAAAGTAGGAAAAATGTACGTGAAAAAACGAGTAATCTCTGAAAATATTTCAATAGAAGACCGTTTATGGAAAAATGATGATGCGATTACATAAATAAGTGGGAAAAAATAAATATGTTAGAATAGAAATACAGAGCTGCCATTATTATTGTCAATATTATCCAGGTAAAAAGAGACATCATAGCATAGATCTCTTAGAAATAATAAAAAATTCCTTATACTTACTCACTATACCATACTTTTTCTCTATACTTACTGTCTATATACTGTATACTTTTTATGTATACTTATGTATACTTTTACCGTCTTAGCAAATTGATATCGAGAAATAAGAGTTCTTTTATGCGTCAGCAAATTGGTATTAATACGATACGCAGCTATAAATGCGTGGTACAGCACCAACAAAATATTTTAATACAGTAAGAAATTTATATATTAAATCAATATCAACAATAAAACTAGAGCTATAAAGGCAAAAATTCACAAAATTAATATGTCGAAATCTAATCAATAGGGACATCTAAAAATGGTTAATATTTTTTACAATGGTATTCATATCTTAAATAAATAAGGGAATACGATCCGACCTCATGGCATCAACCTGGGAAATATATTCCACAATAAAATTACTTTGAAGCTTGGAAAGCTTACTATGGCAAGAATAATAAGTCTGCTTAATATTTTGCTCTGAATTTTGCTTGCTGAGACAAAGGTCAAGGTAAGATTAACTTATTTATTAATTTCAGTATTTTAACGATGAATTTATGCGAATTAAAGTGCTTGTAAATTATTTGAATGGAGTGGGAATAATGAAATATAACGTGTAAAACGTAACATTTATAACGTGTGAAATATAACTAGGCACCATAATTATTAGACGACCACATAATACGATGCAAAAATTAATTACTTCAAGCTTCCCTTATTTAAATAATTCATTACGGGTCTTTTGTCATGAACTCGCCTAAAACAATTAGATTTTTCACCGTCATTTAAGAATTCAAAATATATCATACGAAAAAAACTATTGTATAAGATTCAGATTATCGACGTCGGATAATTACTAATGCATGTTCGTTCATGCGTTTGCACATAGAATTCAACATTCTTTTGAAAAGTGACAGTGTTGATTTTAAGAAAGTGATTGAAGACACAACATTTATTTTGAAATATCTGTTTCCAAATATTTTTGCAATATTAATTAAAAAAAAGGAAGCCGTTTTGGTTAGAAATAAGAACGTGAATAAATTGTATTATCACATAAAAAATATAAAAACTAAACTATAAAAAGAGTTTCGTCACGTCTTTTTATGACACTATCTATTATTATAAGAACGATATAATTTGTGAAATAAAAATTTTCCCTATAAAACCAACACAAGTATGACTTCTAATAAAATGCAAAATTCGTAATTTTGGAAGTGACAAGAAAACTAATAGGAAAAAAGATCTAGAGAAAAAATTAAAAACAAATGAATTGAAAAAAAAACAAGCACAAGAGAAAAGTATGCTTGCAGGTGCTTCTTTTTATTCGATTTAATGCTTTATTTCCAAAATTACTGTACGTCTTATGCATTTTTAGAATTCTAAACGAGAATGGTAAAAAACTTTTAAGGCAAGACTTCCTTGTCCATCTTTCCGTCCGTATTTATGACGAATAATGAAGTGTAACCAAAATAAATGTGAAAATGAAGTGTAACCAAAATAAACGTGTCAATGATTGAAGGTTTCAAAAAATTAAAATTATTTAAGTAAACCGTTTTAAGGTTACAGAAAAAACAAGACAAGATTTTCTGAGAAAAACTTGACGGAACAACACACATCACAAATAACTATGAATTAGTTTCACTTATTTTTGTGAACTGCAAAAATAAGGTTGCAATTTAATTACCCTTGGTTTTGATAATTACAATTTAATTACCGTGAAACACACGGTGCTCGAATCTGACTCACACTTAGGTCAGCTTTCTGGCAATTGTTCCATTTGGTTATAGATCATTTTCTATACCGTTTACACTGCAAAGTTATTTTATTTTTTCCACACTGTTTAACGCAAATTTAGAACAGTATCTGATAAGTTATAGCATGCCATCAAATTAAGTTTACTATAAGTGGAGATATTCAAGACAAAGCCAAATTTATATTAAAATATATGGAACCAATTCCACCACACCTCCAAAAATATTTTATGAAGTCACGTATGGCAGAATTGCGAAGAGAATGAAAGCTTCAAAGAGAAAGAAAAATATTTGTGATGAAAAATGCGAAGAGCCGTTCTCTAACTCAGAGATATTATTAGCTTATATTATTCAGTAAATTACGAGCGCAATGCCGTCGAGTAAAATTACAAATGTCAGCTGAGAAGGGCACGTAGATTTCACTTTGGTCATAAAGAATAAATTCACTTTGGTGATAAAAAAAGAGATTGAATATGTCTTATCTGTGGATTATTATATGTATTCCTGCTAGAAAATTACTATGTTTTAGTTTAAATATCTTCCAGCATATATTTAGATATTGTGTTATTATTTTTTAAGTTTAATTTCATTTCTTTATTTTTCGCAACATTAGTACTTGCGCAGAGATTAAAGATAGTATTTTTAATTCTACAGACGTTCTTAATAAGTAAATGTATGTTATATATATATATATATATATATATATATATATATATATATATATATATATATATATATATACATATATATATATATATATATATATATATATATACACACATATATATATATATATATATATATATATATATATATATATATATATATATATATTACCCGTGACTCCACACACGTGAATTTTCTTTTTCCATCAGATTAAACTGACCGAGCAAGTTTGTGACTTTGCACCTTGTTAATATTAACCAAAAAGGCATTATTTATTTTAGTTTTTCGGCTCCGTTGATTGACGCAAAAGCCAAAAGTCGTTTAAAAATAGACGTTTATCGGGCGACATGCTTGTGCATTTATATATTTTCTGGCAGAGTTCAAGAATATCAGATTTTAGTTCCCACGTCGGCAATTTGGCTTTTAAGGAAAATGAAAAGTTTATATATTTTATTTTCAATAACTTTTTTTAAAAAATACTCAAATCACGATACTAATAACGAGAAAAATACTCCAAATGGACATAAACATTCCAAATTATTCAAGTTCCTGCGTGTATTTCACGAAACTTGAAAGTGTATTTATTGATCAAATCTCTTAAAGTACACGTTTTTTGGGACCAAAGGCTAGTGCATTATTTTTATTAATTTACAGAATATATTTCGAAAAAGTTACTGTGGAATCCTATTTTACGAACATTCCAACGCACATTTGGTCAGTTTTCTAAAGTCGAAGGTGCGGGATTATTTTATACATTTTACGCTCTCTTGTTCAAAGGTTTATTAGAACTCGTTTTACAGGATAGTCGAAATACTTACTGAGTTCAATGTTTAATCCGTTCAACTGGTTTTATTTTTTTAATTTCAGTATCTATTAAGTAACAATATTTATGCATTAGTGGTATCGTTTAAATGCAGCAATTTATTTTATGATTTAGAATTTCCATTATATTGTCAACAGTCAATATCAACATTTTTTGGCGTTCTGTACCTCAGATGATAAAATCCAAATTGGAAGCATCAATTCAATTTGGAATTATACCCTATCGTATGTATATTCGATATTATAGATTAGTTAGAGTAAATATAAGCCATATATTTGAAATATGTGTTTAGGTATCAAGTCTAAAATAAAGTAAAAAAAGAATAAAAGGTACCCATTTAAAAAAAAACCATTTGGAATATGGAAGAATGTAATTTTATTAATGTAAAGTTTCCTATATAAGCTCTTAATAAAACTATAAAACATTCAGGTGAGTTCTCATTTTGCCAGAAGGTTTTAATAATTATATTGATATATTTCTGATATTACGAGAAAATACCATTTTCCAGATAATCGAAATTGAAAATAATATGTTGGATTTTTTAGAATTTTTATAGTTCCAGCAAGCAATTTATAGAATATGTGTCGAATATACTTTTAAGATACTCGATATAGATCGAGTTCAAATTAAGATGGCTCCATAAAAGGATATAAAAGGAGTAAGATTATTTTAACAAACTGTCTATGAAATATTAAACCATTCATGATAAGTTGCTAAATATTTTGTTTTATTTTGTCAAAAATCGTTTTGGTTTTCTTACAAATAATTTCCATTTTCGTTAAAATTTAAAAAAGGTATTTTACTAGATGGAGTACCTTGTGTATGTCATTTCATTTCACAACTCCACCATTAAATGTGATGGTAATATGGTGATAAATTAATGAAACAGTATTTAAATTAAATGTGTAATTATAAATCTAATATACTCAAGACGGCTAAAGTTATGAATATAAATATCTTAACTGGATTTAACCGAAAAAAAACTGTAATATTTTGTACATTTAATGACTTTGTAATCAATTTTTGTTTTTTTTTTGAAACGATAGATTGACCTATTTATCAAACTTGTCTTCTGATAATTAGGTAATGCTTATGAACAATAAGATCCAAGAAGGTGAAAGTAAAAGTAATTCTTAAAAAAATTTCAAATTATAGATTTAAACAAAAATTATGTACAAAAAATTATTGTAGTCGAAAATAATGTAAGAAGCATTATAAATAAATGAATACAAACTCAAAGTAATTTTTTTTTGGTTAAATAAATTCTACGTATAATTTTGTTTCCAAAACCTATATCAAACAAAACGACTCATTTTAATCTCAAATAAAGAAATGTACAATGAGGAGGAAAAGTTCCAGCGACCATTAAATACCGTGATATTTTCAGGTTTCCACATTTTTAAGATATGTTCCACATTTTTAAGATATGATATGTTATCTCATAGCTCAAAACAAAAAAATAGGAAATCCTAAGAAGATCACGCATATGCCCATGTGACTATTGTTCAGTTGTTTTCTTTAATGAAAAGACTCGTGTTAATAAATATTTATAATTGGTTGTGTCCCGTGGTTCCATGCGCGTAAATTTACTGTTTTACTGTGAAAACTATTATTATTATTACTATTAATAAAAATGCTATTAGATGTCGTTAGTAGAACCAATATCGTGATAGTTGCCAAGTCAGGTTTTTTTACTCTGCAATATTCAGATAAAAATATTTTATATTTTGTTCGAGAGTATAAATTTCACCAAAATCCGTTCAATATATTTTGCGTGATTAACGAAGAAATTAATTAACACACAGATACAAAGACAGACACACCAAATTTCTAGAAACATTTTTTCTGGATTATTTTATTATTCTATACGCCAAGTCAATCACTCTTTTTAAAATATGTTTCATGTAAAAATTCAATCAGTTACAATTTTATTGCATGTATAAATATATTGATCGGGTATAAAAAATAACTAACAATTTTATCGGTATTCTGTATCAAATATTTCGAGAATATGAATTGTTGTTACATTAATTTCCAAATAATAGTTTTATCAGCATATACAGTCATCGCAAACATTGATGTTGTGGTTTCTACAACGTACTGAATATTTTTGGTTAACAGTATGAATCAGCTTACTAAAAACTAATCACTTCAATGTCAATAAAATATTTTGGCTAGAATTTTAATTATTATATATCACTGAATTAATCTCTCAATGGAAATATATCATACGGATAAAATGTTGGTATATAATGGTGTAATTTATGATAAACAAAATGTTAGTTTTTATTTAAATATTCCCAAAGAAAAGATACTAAAAGAAAAATCAATAAATAAATTGAGACGTAATATCAAAAATTTCTTGCCAACAGGAAACAATGCCATTTGCTCACAATATTTCAAAATTGGGTTTAATTTTTTAATTACATCACAGAAGGATTTTATGGCATAAAATTATGTGAGATTTGACAAAATCCCGATTTTGCAGTGATGTTATGTCAACCAGACAATAATGAATAGTGATTTTCTTTTCATATTCCCATAAATATTGTGATTTGGAACAACAAATTAAAATTAGAATTGCTGGGATGGAATGAAGAAAAAAATTAATATACACACAAGAAATGCCTGTCTACAAAATTATTTCTTTTGCATTTTTTTAAGATTTCTTAAACCCTTCTATTTTAAAAAAAAATTTTGCTATTATTAAAATGGCATTTTTTTTAAATTACATAGGGTTTCATTTTCAAAAATGAAATGAAATTCATTTAAAATATTTTATATCTAAATATTGGAATGCTTTCTGAATCAAAAACTACAATTTACCCTAAAATTACTGTTACATTATAATAACAAGAAGTTTGGGTATGTTACTTATGATTTTGTGTCGATAGTACTACATATTCAAGATGACAATGGAAATAAACAGTTTATTCACGTTAGGCAGAACTTTTTAAATGCCTAGAATTATGTGAATCCACAACTACATATAACCGTATCTTCTTTATCTTCATGATCTTCTTGGGATGAATTGTTGGGTCTTGACGTGAATCTCAAATGATACAATGCGATCTGGGGTGATCCTTCAAACCCCATCTGTCTGAGCCCTACTCGATCCTCTCCTATCGAGACCGACTCGTACCCCTCCCCTTCCCCCCGCAACAACATTTAATAAGACATTCCGATTCATAATTCGTTTATGTATAAAGTAATTTATTTCCATAGGCCAGTAGTACGTTATTTTTATACCACATATATTGATTCAGGTGTTTTTGTCTTTATTAAGGGTTATTATATGTTATATTACGTTCTTTATTGAAGGTAATATTTTCAAATATTGAATACATTTGGCGTTAATTTCGTAGAAATTCATTATTCACAATTAAATGAAACTACGTGATGTAGTATTATTTCTACTTTCTTTAATTTCTTTGCCCCGACCTAGGTTTCATTGTATTACAACATCTTCAGGTTGCATTACAACATCTTTTCTAATATCCCACCTGAAGATATTGTAATACTACGAAACTTAGGTCGTGGTAAAGAAATTAAAGACAGTAGAAATAATACTACATCACATAGTTTCATTTAATTGTGGGTAATATTTTCATTATTAAGGTGAAACACCTAAATCAGTTTCTCATAAAATTAAATGATTTAGCTGTTTTATGTTAATAATGGAAATATTAATGAAATATTTGTCATAAAATTTTCAATATTATTTGTATCTTTCCTAATTACATGTATTAAAATGATGGTAATAACTCAATATAATAATATTTTAACTGAGTAATAACCCCTGATCGCTACTAAATTTATCAAATGTATAGTTTGTGAAGCAGAGTTACATATAAGCTATTTCCCTGTTTTTTTTCCAATTATGTCATGGAATACAAAAAATAGGTAAAATTGCGTTGAAAATCCACCTGCATTTTAATTTATTCTTTACGAGAATAAAAGAATTAATCGTTTGTTAATTAATGGTATATGGATATTCAACGAAAATTCAATTACGAACTGTTCTATTTCTAGAATGGGCTAGACAAATCTCTCAAAAAGTTTCCGTAATTGTAAACAAAATGAACTTTCATTTAACAAAAGCTTGAAATTGAATAATATTTACGCAATCGGCTAATCCGTTGAAAATAACAAATGTTTAATTGCGGAACCCGTTTTACTGCGCGATTTAATGAGTAATAGCTGCAACGGAATTCGTCATAATTCTCTCAACAAAAATTGTAGATGAAAAGATATGTTCTGAAAGAAATAGAAAGGGTTATTGGTTTAGATCTAAGCGGCAGAGATACAAAAATATTCACGCTTTAATTATTTTTGAAAATGTTTGTAGGTCTTTAAGGCTTCATGTTCGTTTTTATTAGATTATCGGTTATAGGTAAATTGAAGTGAATGTCTTCATTAATATTTTTTCTCTTTTTAATACTTTTGTACTATACTGTCTGTATATCTTTCTGTTCAGCAAGATTAAGTATAAGTGATAGAATGCATGTTTGTAATTTTTGTCATGGAGGTAATTTCTATTTATTTTTGTGTTTGATTGAGCACGCATCGTATTGCCCTGCGAGAAGCATTTAATATTTCCAAAAATTAATTTACTTTTATTATTAAAACGATAACAATGAAATACCTACTTACTCGACACATTGCAATTACGCAAACGTATATTATGCCTATGTATATATATATATATATATATATATATATATATATGTATGTATGTATGTATATATATATATATATATATATATGTGTGTATATATATATATATATATATATATATATATATATACGTAAATGGTTTCTCGGAAACGGTTCTAACGATTTTGATGAAATTTGGTATATTTATTGGTGGGTAATTATATTGCAAGTACTTACTTCACTAATTTAATACAACTCTAAAATATGTTGTCGTGTAAACAATTTTAATATTCGTAAATAAAATCGTTATAGTCATCTATGTCTGAATTTTATCCACGAATATTCATATATCATAAGATATAGGGCAAATTTTAACGAAGTTAATTTTAAGCTCAAAATATACTTCAATGGTTTGAACAGATCCATTTTTTTTGCGGGTTTATGAAAAGTTTATTTCATTTTTGTCTAAGAGTTTAGTTGTCTTTAAATTCCATTTATGTTTTAAAATTTAAAGTAGAATGTCTCATAATTTAGTATTTTAAATAAATAATTATATTCCTTTGAATGAACTTGTATTATTCTCTTTAAAAATAAATATGTGGACTTAGGATATGGCTTCCGTGTGGTCGATTATTGCCATAGACTTGTTCATACCTAATATTTATATTAATGAAAGTAATTTTTCGCCAACATTGACTTCTTCCCTTTTTGCTAAGACAGTTAATTTTATATTTGAGGTTTGTTTTTTTTTGTGTGGGCAGCATTTCAGATGGTTGCGATATTATCCAAGTGTGAAAGAAATCAATTAAATTAAAAGAAACAGTTAATTTTTAGGATAACTGGTTTTGTAGCGTGCTTATGATGTTTACATATTTGTTTCTTAAACAATAAATAAGGTCATAAAATATATTGAGTTGTGGGAAAAATATGGAAATCCGCCTATTATCAAATATAAGTTATTCCTCTTGCAATAAGTCAAATTGTATAATGTTTTTTTATTAAAGTGTTGAACATTCTTCGGGAAAAATATATATAAGGGTTCAATTTAATTTATTTTTATAACTAATAATATAAAGTATATAAAACATTAGATTTAAATCATATATAAAACACAGACGATTTAAATTATATATAAAACACAGACGTACCAGTGTCTTATGGGCGAATAATATGTTACCTGTTTTATTTTTATATACATGCCTTACATGTAGCTCTGAGAATTTTTCTTTAAATATTTTTAAAACGTAGGGTAGTAGGATACAATAAAATATTAGCTTCTAATTAGACCAAAATTCTAGAAACACCATCAAGGATATTGGAAGTTAAATAAAATAAACAACCAACTCTTCGATATCGACTAACGTACCTGATCGTATCGAAAATTATTAATTTATCAATTTTATGATCTTAAAGACAAATTTTGTCATTTAAGTATTTTTCAACTTGGCTCAACATTTTTATATTCATAACGGCGTAAAAGACATTTATTATTAAAATAGAAAAACTTAGTATAATTACGTGAAAATTAAACGAAGAAAAACATTACTTAATTTGTTCTCCGTCGACTGAAATATCACTAATAGGTGGTTTTTTTAAGACGGACAAACAATTGTTTATCATAGCATTTAAGAACAATCATATGTATTTTAGAATACAATTTATATTGCAAAATAATTATTATCTTTCATATTATTTCAGAAAATAAAGAATAGAATTTACTTAAGAAAAAGAAAATTTAGAATTTAAGGATATATATAAGTTTATACGCACAAACGGATTGACAAACGGCTGGTCAGACAAATGATACTTCGGTAGAATACATGATATAACTTTTTATTACCGTGAAAATATTTTCAAGAAAAGAATTAAAAATGTATAGATTTTCTGCAACACTGATTTCATTTCTTTACATTTTAATTCGAAGTTTCATCATTATCCCATTATTTTGAGAAAAGTTAATTTCTTTTTTACATAATCATAACCGTATAATTTTTTCGTAATTATTATTTCAAAATTTGGCTCATATGGACATTTTGACGATTCAGAAATATTTGTCATAAATTTTGACAACTCACGGTATTTCCATGGCTTCTCCAAAGCCTCGAAAATAATCTAATCCATTTAATTTCAATCAGTCTCAATTACAATGAAATTGAATATATTTGGCGTTAATTTTGTAGAAATTCATTATTCACAATTAAATGAAACTACGTGATGTAGTATTATTTCTACTATCTTTAATTTCTTTACCACGAGGTAAAGAAATTAAAGATAGTAGAAATAATACTACGAGGAGCAAAGATTCAGAATATCAATCAGAAGAAGAATCTTTGCTAATATCCCACCTGAAGATGTTGTAATACAACGAAACCTAGGTCGTGGTTAAAGAAATTAAAGATAGTAGAAATAATACTACATCACGTAGTTTCATTTAATTGTTTACAATGAAATTGATAAAATCTTCTATTAAATATATATTCAGTTAAATAAATAATTTCACTAAAAAGGGGGTATCGGCGGAAAATCTTTCATTAGATTTCATTGGAAACACTTTGCTGAATGAAAATGGGGTAAATGTATTTGGCGGCAGTCGAATGGCGCTCCGAGTAACGGGAATGCGGCGGGTCGCCCGTAATCACTTAATGTCGGTCGAGTTCATGTCACACTCCATCAGTACATGTTGAGAAGGAGTTTATGAAGAAAGCACATATTATCGTAGATATTCCCAGGTATTCTACGATTAATGTAGTTTGTAAATAGTATTGAAATACTATTACATGTGGTGTTTTCTATATTTGTGGCATTTTTATACTTTGTTACTATACTGTTTTGCTATTATGGTTTGAAATAATAATATTTGAAGTAAATATTTTGTATCTTATTAACTTGTATAGAGTATTTTTGAAACAACAGCTTTTAGAGAAGACTATTTATAATTTTTTTGTATATTAATAAAAATGAATCTTATTAAAAATTACTATCAAAAAGAGCGAAATTATGCTATAAAGAGAGCGAATTATACATGACTAAAATCGTATAATTCTCGCTCTCCGGAGTGCCCTAGATTCAGACAGATCTTTGTCTAGATGATGCTGTAGTTACGGATACATAAAAATAAAAGTGATATTAAATTAAAAACATTTATTAAAATTAAAATTAAAGCCGCTATCTCGCAAACCATTTTATAATTCCTCATTTATGATTCTTGTTTATAAAAGAAAGAAACGTAGTATAGTTCAACAAGTAATGGTAGAGTTCAAGAATAATTTCTTTTATTTCCATTTTAGATATGGAACAACGCTCTGTGGCACACAAGTGCAGTTTCATTAAAATCCGTCTAGTTGTTTTTACGTGATATATGCACTGTCACGGCTTCGTTGCCATTTTGTCACTTACGTGTCAAAACACGTTATGCGTATTAAATTACAAAAATTAAGGTGAAACGCGACATAAATTCTATTAGTTTCTTTCACTTTAAAACATTTGTTAGCCATAAAAGTTAAATTTTCTTAGAAAAGTACAAACTAGTATTTCAAGATATCCTTTCATACGTACGTCCGATACATATGGCACATTCGTAAAAAACTTTTAATGACATGTGAAATTCACTTAAAATATTATACACCATGTTACTACAAGCTTCTGAATACGTTCTTTTAAAAGATTCTGCACCAACGCTTTACTCTATTGTAGCGCTATATCTATTCCCGCCACGTTTTTTTTCCTCTTTTTTGATGCTCTTTAAGTTAATTCGCTCTTTATCCTGCTTCTTAAAAAGGAAAAGAATGAAAATAACAAAAAGCGTTTTTCACATTTTTTTTAGAGTCTAGGTCTATTCGTGCCCCAAACGTTACAAAATCTCCCAGAACCGATTGAAAATGTGAACAGTATTTAGAAATTCATTGTTCATTAAGATTATGTGTACTAAATTTGCAAAACACAAATTTAGTTATTTTTCAAAAATTCTTGAAACGTTGAAGAACTTTTTTAAAGTCTTATTTTTTTTGTAACAGTCTAAATGTAGGAAGTGGAGGTACGATAAGTAAGGTTATTTTAACCGTATCGCTAGAATCCCACTTATTAAGATTCAAGCAAATGTTGGTTATACGTAACATTGTTCACTGCCATTCTTACTTTGCTACCAAAATCAAAAGATATTTCGTATATTTTGTAAGAATTCTTCATATGTACGGAGTGATATGTTATACGTTTTGTTATATTTTATACCTTAGCGTTTTACAATTTCTCCCTCCTTAGTTTAACTTCGTATATCACAGTTTATTTTGAGCGACGTATATCGCAAATTAAAAAAAGAAAGATATAAATATGATGGCTTTTAGTAAGTTCTTCAAGTTTCGTTAGTTTTTTTGGTCAACCTGCATGAATAAATTTAAAAAAATAGTAAAATCACTTTGTATACCAATATCAATATTTTCTTAGAGCTATGAAAATTATACTCTGAAATATTTACACCAATCGAGAAATATTAATCACTTGTAACATTTTAATAGAAATAATATATATTCTTAATGCTTAAACGTTTTAAGAATGTTATTTGTCTACGGATACTCCACAATAAGTTTCTACTTTGGATTAACAGGTTTGTCTTTTCACTTCTGGATTTACATTTTATATGGGTATCAATAAATTTATTTAAGATAAATATAAACAATTATGTGACAGTTGTATTCCAATAAGATTTCAAAGAAGAAAAATTACGATATTGCTTGTCAAATTAATTCTACTTGGTCGGTGTTCATAAGTTATATTATAGATTTCCGGTTTATTTTTATTTTTTCTAAGGAATTTTCGTTCTCGATTAAGAGACCGTTAAGTTATTTTTCTGTCTTACAGTGTATGGTGTTATTTTATGGGTTTATATTTTTTGTAATAATGAAAAATACTCAGGAAAAAATTATTAAAATTCTTACCATTACTGAGTTAATTAGGAAACTTAAAAAAGTTTTTTATAAACATAGATATAATCTAGATTTCTTCTTCAATCAAAACAACGGAAGAAAAAGAATATTTTCGTGGATCTTTAATATGAATGATATATTCATTACGTGGGGAGAACTAACTCATAAACTTAGCCAGTGACGAATCAAATTTTATTATAACATATTGCAATTATAAATCAATATTTTATATTATAATCAATATTAATATATTGACATAAACAATAAATTTTTATGTTTATTTTTAATATTATTTTATTCATATTTATTTTTAATATTATTATATTATAGATGCACAGGAATAAGTTTTCCCCCAAGGCTTCACACGTGTAAATATTTTACGAAATTAAAAGAATATCAAAGGTTAAATATAAATGCCTTTCAAAAATTATTACAGAAACAAATATAATATAAAGAAAGGACTTCAATGAAAACGTGAAATAATATCAAAAGTTTGTAAAATATGCGAAGTTTAATAATGTTATTTATAATATAGATAAATTTTTTTATGCATATAATTCTTTCAAATTTTGTCCACGCAAAGAGTAATTAAGTTCAATAAAAATCTTGACCGTTGTTTGTTAAAGGCTCTGACATACAAAACTGTAAAGTTTCACTAGAATTAGTCGACAGATTTTTTTTGTGATTTGCACGGTGACACAACTTTAGTTATTATTTTATTATATGCACACATTATTCTAAATAGTACATTCACACAAAAGTTAACACAAGAGAAGAACCTAGACAGAAGTTTTATGTTTTTTTGCTATCTCTTTTTGTTAAATGAGTGATTCTGCCATTAATCCTAGCATAGCTTTTATTACAATATTATTTACAGTTTTATTGATTCTCCTCACGTTTTACATTTGTAAAATATGCCAGGTTCGGGAAATTCGTTCTCAAAAGTTCGGTTGTTTTTCTTGAGCTAAAAGATAGATAAATTTGATCAACAATCTCCATTCTCCAATCTTAAAGGATTGTCAACGCAATACTCAATTCTGGCTACGATCGAAACGTAATTTAAGTATAAGTTAAAATATATAAAAATATATACTAATCTTCTGATTACATAATTAACTCACAAATTATTTTGTACAAACACGCTCGTGTTAATGATGAAACGCATGTATGTGCGAATATAATATTTTAATATTTACTCAAATCAAATAAAAGATAGTCATATAAAGTTTTTTACGTCTAACACAACAAATGTTTTGTTAATAATCACCTATATAAATAATATGAAACTGAACATTTTTTTCTGACAACCAAATATTCATTTGAGATACATTGTTATTTAGTTTCATATAAAATTATTTTAATAGATAGAAATTGGGCAAAAGCGTTTAACAAAAGTCGATCCGCAATACGAACGGAAGGTCTTGGAGGCTTTATTGTGAGAAAACTTTATCGAAAAAGAGGAAATATACCAGGTTCAAGAGAATTTTAGGAAAGTCTCTTTAATGAAAATAAATTGTTCGGTTCGACGATCAAAAGCGTGTCGCACGAGCGTTATGCAAAAGAAGTGCGGGAGTTCTTTATACAGCTAATACTTTTAATACTGTTTTTATGCTGTCTAATAAGTATTATTCGAATATTCGATGTAAGCTTCTTTTCTGTTCAAAATTTATTTTATTTTGAAAATACTTTTAAAAAAAAGATTCATTTATATTGCTTCTTTTTTAATGAAGTCTGCGTCAAAAAAATAATTTGTACAGGAAACATTTGGATTCATCAAGGAATATTTCCGAAACGTGAGGCAGTATTTTTACAAAAATATGATTTTCATAAAAATTGCCGAGAGCTTTCTAATTAATTAGGAGTTGGTTATTGTCTGGAAAAGCCTGCATTTAAGCATGGCAAACTGTTCGTGAAGTATATCGATGTAAACTTTGGTTTTAATACTGAAAATCCATGTTAATTTGAAAACTTTACTAAACTATTTTGATTATTGAATATGTGGTAGTTTCTTCGTATCGCATATCTTACAGGAAACGTAGACGTGATGCATTATGGTAATGCTCGATTCGCTAGAGTCGAGATGCAGTCATAAATTTTGCTTTTTTGCTTACGATCGACAACACTTTATTGGTTATATTGAACACATGTGTTCTATAAAGGAAATATTATACTAAGTAATATTTGTATTCCAATGTAAAAGATAAGTTTGATACGTTTTTGGTAACTTATTCGTTGCCTATTAAAAACACATTTACAAGAAGTAGGAATTTTTTTAGAGTAGACGAAGTGGAGACAATCTATTCCCTCAATCGTTTCGAAGTACTTTTTTGTATACGATATACCAACGAAAGTGATATTATAGGCTTCAGAATAATATATATATATATATATATATATATATATATATATATATGTACATATATATAGACATACCCATGTTTTCAGATTTAAAGGACATAGCGATATAAGCATAGTGAATTTGCCCCCAGAGCCAAATATTTTAAATATTATATTGATAATTACATTAGTAAATTGCATTTAGTTTTCTATGTATATCAATTTCATATCTTTAAACTTTTTTGGATAACTTTGAAAAATGTCCTGACTAAAGCTGAGGTGATGATTATGTAAGTACATAGATAATTGAGTACATGCACACATATTTTTTTTCGTAATTATACATATTCAGTAATGCTTTTTGAAAATAAAAAAAATTATTTCTAATTTTTTAATCCTATTAAGTGACCATCTTGGGAAAATTCTTAAATAAAGCTCTTAGTATACAGTTTAGCTTTTTTTCAAATGCAGATTTTTCAACATGTCGTTTTTAATGTATATTCTTTCATATTTTACCAAATAAAAATGTCAAAATGTTCCTGGTACTAAACCATATTCGTTTCTCATCTTGTATTTGTATCAAGAAAAGTTTATACATATATTAACCGATACCAAAATTAAATCATGCAATACTGTTCACGTAATATGCAAGTTTTGTTTAATTTAAAGGTGTTTCTCGGATTGCTTCATTGCCGTTATCATTTTTTCATATCTTAAAAGTAACAATGTTTTATTATGTTGAAATATTTTTGTATTTAATATCTAGAGAAAGGACTTCGTTCCAACCGTATATCCCACGATATCTCCCATTGTTTTTTGAATACAAATCAACATAACTTTAATTAGTTGCATTATCAACTTCCTCATTACATAACTATCTCATTATATTAAAAATGAATAGTTCGTACCAAGTCAAATATACAATTGTCACGTAAATATTATAATATTATAATCTGTTTTAAAATATATCTTTACGTTATATTAAAAACATCGGATCTAATTATATAACCTATTATTAAATAACAAAGATAAAACTGATAAGTTTTAATTAGTTTCCATATTTACATACTCGTGCTTAAGTATTTCTATGATCCATCTTCATTACTGAAATCTCACAATTATTATTACATTACTTCTACAGTCTTAATAAATAAAGTTGTGTTTGTCTAAAACAACATATGTGCTGTAGGCGCATAATTTTTTATTAACGAAAAATATCCGCCAAGGAATTACTTGAAAATATTTTCCGTTACTTATATTCCACGCTTATCATATGGGAATGCTTAGAATATAAAGTAATCCAAAAGGCGCATACGCACAAATCTCTTCGCGGTCGCGGTGAAGCCAAAAATCGGTGGATGGGCACCGCAATCCGTCTACTAGCGCCCTCCCCCAACGAGCACGGTGTTACCAGCAAAATAATTTTACCCACCAACTTCAGGAAATCGATGCATATAAATATATATTTGTTTGCGGTAATCTCATTCACATTTGCATCGATTTATATGGTCATGGTTTGGCTTATATGAAGTATTATGAAGGCCACCACGTAAAATTTCTAAAATGTTTATTCCGACCACAACCAATAGCCAAAGTACTTAGATTAAAATT
This sequence comes from Druceiella hillmani, assembly GCA_039881145.1. NCBI lineage: Eukaryota > Metazoa > Arthropoda > Insecta > Lepidoptera > Hepialidae > Druceiella > Druceiella hillmani. Next base: position 5,935,442 of record JAYKKI010000106.1, on the reverse strand, counting down.
ATTTAAAAACTTTGTCACATTTTACCATTTTATTGATTAAAATGAGTACCAAAATATATTATCATTAAACATGTGTGTGCTTGAGCGTATGCGCGTTCGCGTGCGCATGCGTGTGTGCGTACGAATGTGTGTTTACACATTAATCTACAAAATTATTTTGGTAATTTTGCAAATAATTTTCGAAAAATAATAACGTTTTATTTCTAATATATATATATATATATATATATATATATATATATATATATATATATATATATATATATATATATCATCACATATAAATCATCAATATTTGCAAAGGTAAGATTATATTCCATTTACGATACTAATATCGATTATTGTTAAAATTTTAAATATCATTTACATGCATACTGCTAAGTTAATGTAAGAAAAACCTTTACTGTAACATCCAGCCAGGGAAACAAGCTGTCGGTTTGATTGAGACGCTTGAACGCTTTACGAGCTATTGATCTTCGAAAGCTCCCTTGAGTTAGACGGAGTTTTCAAAGTTTTCGAGTGAAACTTTCGAATAGGAAATTGCTAATTCATCCCTAGTAGATAGATGATTATAGTACTATCCTGTTTATGGAGACTTGAAGAATATGTATAAACGTATATTGATATTGTTGATTTATATGTGATGATATATTTATAAATATATATATATATATATTTATATATATATATATATATATATATATATATATATATGTATATATATATATATATATATATGATTAATTAAATAAATAGAAATAAATAAACTGTAAAATGTTATATCTTTTGTATTATAAACAACAATGTTTACCACAATACGACTGGAGACGAATATCTCCAAACAAGACGTTACAATTATTTTCAACTAATTTACGGGAAAATATTAACTAGCTAATACTGAACAAATACAAATTTCTTAACTTAGCCTAAATTGAGAAACTGGTAAATTTTTTAATTGTGTATTTATAAAAAAATATGTTTACCGAATTATGACCTATGAAAACATAAATATATAAAAATAAATAAACATGATAAATAAAAGTACAAATCTCAGGTATATATGAACTTTTCAAGGCATATGGTTCATCCAATTATTTACAATATTTCTTTTTATTCAAAGTTTTATAGGGAGCAAAAACAAAATAAAAATATATCAGATATAGAAAACATAACATTTTATATGACATCCAGAGTACGATTTCTACTTTTCAAAACCTTTGTTATATATTGCATATTTTAATTATTTTGTTTATTTGCAAAATACTCGACTAATTCAAATATGCTACACATAACGCAAATATCTTGAAAAGTATATATATATATATATATACATATATATATATATATATATATATATATATATATATACATATATATATATATATATATATATATATACACACACATATATATATATATATATATATATATATATATATACTTTTGCGTGTACACATATATTTGAATAGATTAGGTAGTGTTGTCAATAGATAAATAGCAATAATTGAACACATCTGACGCCTGGAATATATTTTTTAATGTCGTATGTTGAAAAAAATTATAGTCCCCGGGGTAATTAACAATGATTTACAACAAATGTTGTTTAATTCAAGCTGAAACTAAATAAAATATTATGCGCACAGCGCAAGTAATTCAATTAATTTTATTTCCAAAAAAATATTACTTGGAATTCCAACTCGACTTCCTTCTATTTATTTTTAAATATTTTGAAATTAAACTAGCTGCAAATGAAAATAAATTTTTAAAAATTAACTCCTGTTGCTTCTTTTATTAGGAAATTTTCAAGAATTTGAAGGGTGAAGAGATGAATTCACAATAAGAAGTATAAATTACGTAACAAAACTAAAAAAAAAAGCAGTTGCATATTTTGAACTCGAAGACAAAATTCTTTAATTCTTGAAAATTATTATTTCTACATAAATTAAATTAAAAACTGAAAAAAGATTTGATTATTCTTATTTTATTTAATTTCTATTTTTTTTAATAATTATTTATTTTATTGGATTTTACCGTTAGGTGCAATGAAAAGCAATGTTTTCTAATTGACAATATTATTAGCATTAATTTTTAAAAATAAAACCACCACGTAGAAAAAAGTTTAATCTGTCGTTGTAAACATATCCCTTGTGGAGCTTGGTGTCAAAGCTGCTTCATGAGCAATGATAATTGAGCAACAGATAACATTGACCCACCATTTATATTTTCCAGGCACAAGGTTTGTAGCTCTTACTATTGATGAGATCCAGTTACTGTAACTTGGATTTCACCATATTCTTAATTGTTACTATACTCTGGATATATCCATATTCTCATACAATCGGCAGTCGGGACTGCATGCTTAACCTAAGCGTGTCACAGGAGAATAGATCTTAAGCCATCGTCGTACATATATAGCTTATCGCTTCGATCGCATTTCGCTCTAGACGAGTGATAAATAAATCTGGTCGACCGTATTGGCGCACGTAAGTCATAGCATCTTGCGCGTATTCATGCATATGTTTCGGGCTTCCTGTATAAGTTGCTGGTAAAATAGTAAGTCGGTCGACATTATTTCCATTTTCACCTGTATTCATGGCATCACGTAAATGAATGTATTCTTCTGAACGTAATTTATTCTGGTTTAATATAATATATGTCAGACGTTCTGTTTCAATTTTGACATACATATCAACGGCAAACTGATGAAACAATCTGCGGCATTTCAAAATGTGATTATCCTCGTTTAGACGAACCATGAAACGATATGCATAAAAATTCATCGAGCTCACCTTTTTGTTTGTTTCTTGACCTGTAAAAGGATTATTTACTTTATTTTGATATCAAAATGAAAAACTGTTTATAAATAATATAAGAGTAGGGCGTTATTTCTGTCATTAGTTGCATTTGATACATACCAGTTGTTGGATTAATCATCTTCATCACCAAAAAATGATATCACCTCGTCGTATCATCCTCTCCTCGGCAAAGTATTAAAGGGTATTGTAATGCATCATAGGACCGCTGCGTTTTGCTAATACGCTGAAGGTTGCCACCATCACGTCGTTTAATGACAATGTCGCGAGACTCCATATTCTCTCCAACAATCACAATGGCAACTTCGTTTAACATTGGTGCGTTGAAACGTCCCTCATGTTCTCCTGCAGGTCTTTTGTCTGCTCTGATCACTATTTTATGATCGTCCGATGGCATAATTTCCAAGGCCGTTTTGAACAATTGAATCAACTGATTATGTTCATGTAAGAGTTGTTGCAGCTCCATGATAATCTCTCTCCTAGCTGAACGATTGATAGCACAGCGTCGATTTACTTCATGTTCAGAATTTTCCAGAAAATAAATTTGAAGAAATTTATATTCACCATCAACTGTAAGCAATAATGCTCCTGCACGGTGGTGAATTTGTCCTTGAATCTGTAATAAAACAATTTTCATATATGTAGGTTTATGTTGCATTGTATGTGTATAGCAGTGTTGGGCAAATTTTAATTTCAAAGACTGGATAATTAATCAATTGTAAATATTTAATTGCCCTAACAATTAAAATTTGCCCAACACTGGTGTATAGTGTGTGGTGTGAGTCACAAAATAAAAAGATAGGTACCTTGAAAGTTGGATTGAAACCACGTTCTTCAATTATATTTGCACCAAATGACGTCATTTGGAACACACTGTTGTAACTTTGAATATTTTGCATGAAATGCTTTGATAGAGGTACTTGCCCAGAAAGTAATGAATTTATGGGTTCAGGTGGCGTCGTTCGCTGTGGTAATTTGACTTTTCCATTTGCACAACATAATCCTTGCGGTTCAAGTTGAAACCTCAAAGCGTTGCAATATTGACAAATAATGCTCATTGTTCCAAAATCGACGGATTTGTCACCAGCGTAATCGTCTGTTGCATCATATTTGAACGCCAAACGTTCATATGTAATTGTTACGTTTGTTCGTATATTTTGTTGCCTTGCCCTTGAAGTCGATGCTATCTGGGTTCTTTCGATGTCGTGTTACTTCTCGCTTGAGAAATTCTTATTCTGTTTGAGTCCAAACGCTGCCTGCGGTCTTCTTCAGTCTCCCTGTTTCGAAGATTGTAAATACGATTTGCATTACGCGTACGCCGACCGATATTTGAACGCCTTACTGGTGGCATTTTCTTATTAACACAACGATTATTCTCTAAACTTTTATCAAAACACACGAAAACTCTGCACGGTCTGTACTTAAGCCACAAACTCACTTTTTGTATTAGAAGAAAATCTTTTTTTCTAATTCGTTGCGTAAAAAATTGTTTTGTTTTGTCGATCTATCTGTCATACATTTTTTTTTTTGCTAATAGAGAACGTGCAGAACGAAGGTTGACAGTGACATTTGTACTGATTTGTAATAAGTAAGCAAACTTATTTAACGATACACTTAATACTTATTTAGTTGTAATAAGTAAATAAAATTAACGATTCACTTAATACTTATTTATTTATTATTATTATTTATATAGATTATATGTATGTTTATCCATTACCCAGTATCCATAATTCAAGTCTTATAAGCGCGTCTTTGTGTGAAAATTACTATTATTATTTTCTAACCTTTTTAAATGTAGAAAAAAATGACCCTGAAAAAATGTCCTGACAAAAAGGAACACATAAAAAAAAGAATCATCCAATTTGGTGCAGTCGTTCTGAAGTTATGCGCGTACATACATTTCGGCGATTCATTTTTATTTATATAGATTAATTTATTAACCCTGACAACGAAGCTTTAATAAATTAATGAATATTTAATACAGAAATGTATATTTTATATATCTCGTTTCAATTAATTTATCAGCAAGAATGTTGGCTTCTGTTAGATAACAATATTTATTTGCATACTGCGAAAAATGTCATACTACGATACGAGTAGTTAACACATCCACAAGTAATAATATGGACGTACGTAATAAGATAAAAAGCATTATATTTTGGTTTCTATTTATAAAAATTTATTTTCCATTCTACTTGTAAAATCATCATTATATAAATTCATCATTATTTTTAATTAAAATCATCATTTAAAATCATCATTATTTTAAATTATATTTAGGCCGAATCTTTTATCACATTTGATCCAACGATTAAATTCGAAACTTTGTATAATTATATATATTTTGTATAATAATAAACTCTTTGCCTTCTGATAAGCAGAATTTATACACCATGTGATACGAACGAGTGGGTACAATTTGCATTACGAAACGGCTTATTTTCACGAGGTACGGTTACCACGACTTTTGTTTAATAGAGTCTTTGTTTTCTTTTGTTAGATAAACCGGTCCAGTTAGTTTCGTCGTTACTCTTTCCTGTAGAACCGTTTTTTAGGGGTCTACTTCTTTCAAAACAAAAATCGCCGAAAATTTATGGGTACAGAAGACCCAAGCTATAATGCTGACTTCAACATTACACTATATATACTAGTGATAACCTATTTAGAGGTTATATTTAAACCATTATATTTACACTATGGTGTTATGTTTTGAAGATATGGGACGAAATGAGATTGTGTATCTCAAAATATTATAGTTTTGTTTCATAATTACAAGTTTTACATAACCGTTCATCCTCGTATCTCACACTACTCTATAATAATATATATATATATATATATCGAATATTAGATTAGGTAAATTGTCTGTGGTTATTTTAGTATGATTGGTAATTTGAAGGACATTCGGTTATTTGAATCTTCTTTGTAAATTTTTAGTGTTCATTGACGTTGTGTCGTGCATTTATGGCGTTGCTTTTATCAGATTGAAGCCAACATTGTAAAGTCTATAATGTTTCTTAAGTTATCAAAAATGCACGTAACATATAAATTACCATTGGCATCGTTTAATAGTTTCGTTTTTTCTCAATTAAACCACCGTGATGAAGCGTTTGATTCAATTTCTTTTAATACTATATTACAATCCTTCTTTAAAAAATACGACGTTTTGTTTATGAAGTGCAATTCTTGAAGCAACTTTCCGCTGTTCTTGAATCTTCTGTCCAAGATTCAATTGCACTCTGTCTTTAATATAACTAGCACTACTATATTCATAGGCTTCCTATAAACTATCTTTATGTAAAAGAATATGTGTTATCCAATATCATAACCGGCACATTACTGAATTATAAATATTATATAAGAAATAGGAAATTTTCTGATAAGCATCTAATAAGATAGTCATATTCAGGGTGTTGAAAAATATTAACATTTTAAAGAATTCATAAGCGCACCTAGTGATAATAAATTTGGAATTCAAAATAAGATGAGTAAAGTACGGTTCAAATTTTGTCTTAAAACAATCAGAAAAGTTAATTAGCTTACTGTGATTATCGGTATTTTGTACTTAGTTTTAAAATTCAGTAAAGTTATTAAACAAATCAATAAAATCGATTAAATTTTAAGAATTATTTGTTATTGTATTATTGTTATAAAATTATTATTTGTTATTATTAAAAATTTATATTTTTTTTTATTTAAGTAATTTTTTGTTTACTGTGAGCCAAAATCAGGAATTTCTTTTCCTACTAGTTTCTTGCTGCCGTTGAGTATTTTTTAGAATTTTGCACTTCAAAAGGAAAAGAGGGTCTTTAGAATTAGACATTTCTATAAAGTACAATAATCGTCGAAACAGTTTTCACATAAATGTATTTATTTGGCAAAATTCCAAAAAAAATTATTTAATGTTATTAACCGATAAAAAGGACGAATTATTAGGATTCTATACCCACTCTTTCGAAATGTAGTATAAGATCGTCGCGAATATCCACAAAAATCATGGAACCACCGAAAACTTCATCACTCAAAATATTTATGTGGAAACATGTAAACTAACATTTATTAACAAGAAAGGCTACATACAATTGTTTGCGGTAATGTGTACCGAACTGCCTAAATATATACGGTACGCCTGTAGTAGGAGTTATTGTGCTTAATAGCTTTTCTTATATGAAATTCAAAAAAAATCTTACAAAAAATGCAAAAATTCTTCATCTTTACTTAAAATACTTCAAACAAACAATTCATTCCGTCACTTATTGGAAAGAAGAAAATATACTAAGGCCATTATTTCGACCGTAATTCTGACACTATTTTCGCTATGCATCTTTAATAACGGCATGTTCATAAAAAACATGTGATGGGTTCTATGTTTTAATTCATTCGAAATCGACCTATATTTGTTTCTGCGGCCTAGGTAGGTATGTCAACAAAACTGGTTACGTAGATAATTTCGCAAAACAAAGTTAATCTCTTATCAAATTTATACTAGAAGTTAACTATTTGGCGCTTTATTCCTTTTCAAGAAATTTTCTTCGTACATTTAAATGCCATTTTATAAGGGTATTTTTCTATGAATTTGATGGAAAGTATTTTGGTAATCATAAAATTTATGAAATTCATCTTCCCGACTGACGCTTGCTATCGGTTTTACTCTTTTTATTTTTACATATGTCGAAAAGTTCAGTTAGTAATTTTATCCTATTTACTACTCAATTTTATTATATATCACTGCGCGTATAAAACATTTGTTTCTTACAAACAAATTGAACGGCGAATTTTGTTTGTGTGTTACATAAATGTATATGGAAAATATTACATAGCAGACAACATAAAAATCTAAAATAGTATTGCTCATATATTATTTGTTATAAAAATTTTTTTTTACGAGTAAAGTATGAAAGAAATAATTAGGCCATTAAAAATACTCAATAAAAATCGTCAATAAATATTATGTAAAATGTAAATAAAACAATATATATTCGTGACTTTTTTTCGGGGTAAAGCTGAAACAATTTTCTAATTAAACTAAATATAGGTTCACGTTAATGAAAATAACTTTTAGAAAAATACATTTCTAAACATAAATGAAAATTAAGAATTACTTAAATTTGTTATAAACAGAATGTCCAATGTTTTCAACCTGTTGAAACTAAATTTCGTTCTGACTATGGACTTATGTGTTATTTCAATTTAATTGGAAATTACATAAACAAACTACAGCCATAAAAAACCTTTGCATTCGTCATATTTTTGGCGTCAGAAATTGCACCCGTATTTCCTAACATAGTTGATGACTTGACCTTAGAAGAAAATTTTTTTCTTTCTTACCTTAGAAGAAAAATTTACTCCAAAATAGTATTAATACAATTATTAGCGTATGGTCTTATGTCATGTTCTAACAAATTACTCAATAGTTTCATATTATAATATATACGAAATCATTACTGTCAAAGATCTAAAATTTTTGCATGAATTGAATTTACATAAAGTTCGCAAATAAGAATGAATACAATAAGGATACCTACATAAAGAGCAATTAAGGTCAATTTAAATATTAAATTATTATTTTCTATAATCAAAACTATTAACAAAAATGATGTATATTATTATCTTAATTATGAAATGTTATGTCAATGTTTGAACAAATTTGTATTTTTTGTTATTAAAGTAATTATTTAATAATGTAAGTAAATATTTCTGGATCAATATTTTTATTCACCTACTGCAACAAGAACAGGAATTTATATATAATAGAGTCCATTATTTCAATTCCAGCAAAACATCTCAAAATTACGTATAAGTTACATAGTTCCCGTCATATGATATAATAAACTACTTTTAAATGTATTGAGTAAAAGTTTAACTTCATGTTTAATATTCATTAAGTACAATAATATTCATTTTTATAATTCAAGACCAACATTACTTTTACGAAATTCGTTATGAAAATAAAAAGTTAAAAAGAAAATTTAGTCAATTTTATTCAAATTAATCCTTGAGACACCTGAATTATATTGACATTTTCAAGTTTTCAGATTACCTTTATTAACTAATAGAATTTGGATTATATTTCAATGTAGAGTTGAATGAATGAATGTTCAATTTAGAGTGGAATGAAATTCTTATGTGTTTTATAATTGTGAGAAAAATTAAATTATTATTTTCAAATTGTAATTTTCTGAATTAATAAGGATATTTCCAGAAACGAATTTAAAATTGGATAGGTTTTCAGTTTCGATAAAATTTTAAACCGTTCACTCTTCAATGCATTTTTTGATCATACTAATGCAAAAGTTGAAATGTTTTCAATCCGAATTAATTTATAGCTATCTTCAATAGGTACAAAGTGACTTGTGTAATAAATTCGAAAATAATATTTTCGTGCACCAACTAATTTAATATATGTTAAAAGTTTTACATCTAGTGATTTCTACAAGTCATCATTTTATTAAATTCATATTCCATACTCTTTGCACGATATAGTACAACTTTCCTCAAACTTTTCCTTTTCTAACCCTAGAAGGAGTTAAAGTTAGCTGACACCACTTTATCCTATTCTGGGTGAGATATCCGACCTGAGTCCAGTGCATAATTCACTCATTCCTTCTTCGACAGTCTCTATCTACGTCATTCTACTACGGCCCTAGAATATTTTAAGGCGAAACATTCCAGGATATACAGGAAATATGACCAAACCAACGCATCTTGATTGGATCGAGCGTGAATTGCAAGATTAAAGTTTTAAGCAATTTTTTAGGTTCCCAACATGGTCTCGTCTTGTTTTACCTTTCGGTTGTCGAAGGTACAACATATTTATAGCTTGAATTTGATGGAAACTACAAGGCTAAGCGTTCATAATTTGCATGCATATGTGATGATCGAGATGTAGGTAAAATTGAAATTTTACAAAGTTATAATTTTTTCTGGAAAATAAAGAAAAATATAAATTGTTTTTGCGCTTTGTTAAAATTGTCAGAATGTGTCAAAATTTTGTTGGAAAATTTGTTAATTTCGGAAATTTAATTAACAGCCTAATGCTTTGTGCCCAGTTCTTCCTAAAATTTTACTGACTTTTTTAGACATAAAAGTTTGAAAAATTATCTTATTTTTGAAATAATTAAGGTTCATTTCCAAAATATACCAGTATAAATCCAAATGACACTGACAAGTAGTCTTTGTTCTATATAAAGTTCGAGTTGATATTTATTATTCATTCGTATTCACCTCCACAAAAGAAAATATTTAATTTTTCCATAGTTTTACATAATTTATATTTTGGAACTGCCCAGCTCGGTGCCAGAAGTACTCAACACTTTGCCCGATTTAGGGGTAAATTATCGGATAAGTAAGAAATTAAAAGCGATGAATAAAAATGAGTTTTATTATTACGATTGCAAACCTTCGTAGGTACCAAACTAATTACTTCCGTTTCGTCTTGTGCACTACTTTTATACTTCTTTCTATATGCTGATCAGTCCTGAAAAATAACATATTTTGTTAAAAAAGGTAACTTAAAATTGTGGAACCTTTGAAAATTACCAATATAAAAATGTAGTAGTAAGTATTTGCATTGTGGGCATTGTAAGTTTTAGCATCTTTTCCAAATGTTATTATTTGGTGGCAATATATATTTGACATATTTAAGTAAATCGCCAATAAAATAAGTCATCATGAGATTAAATGTGCAGTCCTCTTCCTTATTTTCTCCTTCTTCTTCGTCTCTGTTATTACTTTCAATAAAACTTTTCAATTTTACTTTCAAGTGTTGTCTTATTTCTCGAAGTATAGCCCATATTCTTTCTTGTTATTAGGGTAACTTCTTCTTTAGTCTTGTAATCGTAAAAAGTTATATCATCAGTTACAATTGTCCAATTTATGATTGGTCTGGAGTTTGTTTTCACTTTCATTAGATGCATTGAATAATACACTTTTAGCCTTGTTTTCTGTTCTTTGGCAGAGACTTTTTTATCATATTCAATCCAGACGCCAACGTCATTGGTAACAATTATCACAGACTTCCTTAAAAATACATATTTTTTCTTTGTTCTTTTTTTATTTTTAATTTGAACGTATATCATTAAATATATCTATGTCGGTTGAGCTTCACATACGGTATAATGACTAACATTCATCTCATTTTGGTTACCATGTGAATTACATTCTTTTGTATCTACATAGATATCATTGAAATATTGATGAGTTAGTGTTTCATAATCATAATAATCAATAATATAATTGTCGCTTTGCATACTCATTATGTCTGAATTACAACATAGAGAGTTATCGGAGTCTTATCGTGGTCATTTATTTTTTTTGTCCTGTTTTTTCTTTGTTTGGGGATGAATCTTTGTAAATTGCAGTTAGTTTCCTTGTTGATCTTCCTTCTTTAGTTATTTTTCTCTTAACTTCCACTTTTTGGTTAGGTTTAATTTGTCTTCTAATAATTTTATATCCGTAGGGTGCAGAAATACGTCGGCGTCTTTAATAACTCTCTTCCTTTTTTATAATTATTATATTTGTTATCTGCCATTTCCTTTCCAAGTAGATTCAACTGCTTGTGGTTTTTTAGAAAGCTATAAAAATACAAAAAATACAAAAAATACTAAAAATACAAAAAATACAATAAAATACAATAAAATACAATAAAATATAATAAATACAATAAATACAATAATCACAATAAATACAATAAATACAAAAAATACAAAAAGTACAAAAGATACGAAAAATACAAAAAATACAATAAAATACAATAAAATACAATAAAATACAATAAATACAACACAATAAATACAATAATAACAATAAATACAATAAATACAATAAATACAATAAACACAAAAAATTCAAAAAATTATAAAAAATACAAAAAATACAAAAAATATAAAAAATACAAAAAATACAAAAAATACGAAAAATACGAAAAACACAACAAAAAAAAATACAAAAAATACAAAAAAACATAAAATACAATATAATACAATAAAATACAATAAAATACAATAAAATACAAAAAATACAAAAAATACAAGAAATACAAGAAATACAAGAAATACAAAAAATACAAAAAATACAACAAATACAAAAAACAAAAAAAAAAATACAAAAAATACAAAAAATTACAAAAAATACAAAAACACAAAAAATACAAAAAATACAAAAAATACCATAAAATACAAAAAAATACAAAAAATACAAAAAATACAAAAAATACAAAAACACAAAAAATACAATAAAATACAAAAAATACAAAAAATACAAAAAACACAATAAATACAAAAAATTCAAAAAATACAAAAAATACAAAAAATACAAAAAATACAAACAAATACAAAAAATACAAAAAAATACAGAAAATACAAAAACACAAAGAATAAAAAAAAACAAAAAATACAATAAAATACAATAAAATACAATAAAATACAAAAGATACAAAAGATACAAAAAATACAAAAAATACAAAAAATACAAAAAATACAAAATATACAAAAAATACAAAAAATACAATAAAATACAATAAAATACAATAAAATACAATAAAATACAATAAATACAACAAATGCAACGAATGAAACAAATACAAAAAACACAATAAATACAATAAATACAAAAAATACAAAAATACAAAAAATACAAAAAATAAGAAAAATATAATAAAATACAATAAAATACTATAAATACAATAAATACAATAATCACAATAATCACAATAAATACAATAAATACAATAAATACAATCAATACAATAAATACAAAAAATACAAAAAATACACAAAATACAAAAAATACAAAATACAAAAAAATGCAAAAAATACAAAAAAAAAACAAAAAATACAAAAAATACAAAAATACAAAAATACAAAAAATATAAAAATAAAAAAATACAAAACATACAAAACATACAAAAAACACAATAAAATACAATAAAATACAATAAATACAATAAATACAATAAATACAAAAAAATACAAAAGATCCAAAAAATACAAAAAATACAAGAAATACAAAAAGTACAAAAAATAACAATAAATACAATAAATACAACAAATACATTAAACACAATAAGCGCAATAAAGACAATACAATAAATACAATAAATACAAAAAATACAAAAAATACGAAAATTACGAAAAATACGAAAAATACGAAAAATACGAAAAATACGAAAAATACGGAAAATATGAAAAATACGAAAAATACAAAAAATGCAATGTATTTTATTATATTGTATTTTTTGTATTTTTTGTATTTTTTGTATTTATTGTATTTATTGTATTTATTGCCTTTATTGTGCTTATTGTGTTTATTGTATTTGTTGTATTTATTGCTTTTATTGTATTTATTGTTATTTTTTGTATTTTTTGTATTTTTTGGATCTTTTGTATTTTTTTGTATTTATTGTATTCATTGTATTTATTGTATTTATTGTATTTATTGTATTTATTGTATTTATTGTATTTATTGTATTTTATTGTATTTTATTGTATTTTATTGTATTTTTTGTATGTTTTGTATGTTTTGTATGTTTTGTATTTATTGTATTTTTTGTATTTTTTGTATTTTTGTATTTTTTGTATTTTTTGTTTTTTTGTATTTTTTGCATTTTTTGTATTTTTGTATTTTTTGTATTTTGTGTATTTTTTGTATTTTTTGTATTTATTGTATTGATTGTATTGATTGTATTTATTGTATTTATTGTGATTGTGATTGTTGTATTTATTGTATTTATTGTATTTATTGTATTTATTGTATTTTATTGTACTTAATTGTATTTTTTGTATTTTTTGTACTTTTGTATTTTTTGTATTTTTTGTATTTTTTGTATTTATTGTATTTATTGTATTTTTTGTATTTTTTGTATTTGTTGTATTTGTTGTATTTATTGTATTTATTGTATTTATTGTATTTTATTGTATTTTATTGTATTTTATTGTATTTTATTGTATTTTTTGTATATTTTGTATTTTTTTTATTTTTTGTAATTTTTGTATTTTTTGTATTTTTTGTATCTTTTTGCATTTTTTGTATTTTATTGTATTTTATTGTATTTTATTGTATTTTTTATATTTTTTGTATATTTTGTATTTTTTGTATTTTTTGTATTTTTTGTAATTTTTGTATTTTTTGTATTTTTTGTATTTTTTGTATTTTTTGGATTTTTTGTATTTTATGGTATTTTATTGTATTTTTTGTGTTTTTGTGTTTTTTGTATTTTTTGTATTTTTTGTATTTTTTGTATTTTTTGTGTTTTTTATATTTTTTGTATTTTTTGTATTTCTTGTATTTTTTGTATTTTATTGTATTTTATTGTATTTTATTGTATTTTATTGTATTTTTTGTATTTTATGTATTTTTTGTGTTTTTGTATTTTTTGTATTTTTTGTATTTTTTGTATTTTTTGTATTTTTTGTATTTTATGGTATTTTATTGTATTTTATTGTATTTTATTGTATTTTTTGTATTTTTTGTATTTTTTGTATTTTTTGTGTTTTTGTATTTTTTGTATTTTTTGTATTTTTTGTATTTTTTGTATTTTTTGTATTTTTTGTATTTTTTGTATTTGTTGTATTTTTTGTATTTTTCGTATTTTTCGTATTTTTCGTATTTCCGTATTTTTTGTATTTTTTGTATTTTTTATAATTTTTTGTATTTTTTGTGTTTATTGTATTTATTGCAGTAATCCAGTAATAATGTACCCATTAAAATACTGATATAAATATGGAAACTAAAACAGAATCCAGACGTTGGAAACATAAAGAAAATTGAAAAATTACAACGGAGTTTAACTAGTATGTCATTATAAATAAATTTGCGCACATAAGTATAGAGCCAGTAAAAATCCATAATATTTGGCATACGTAAGTACTCGCATATTTCTGGAAATAACTCATTTAATATGCGTGAGAAACAAACCGCCTTGTGTCCCCGTGAGTCTTGATTCCGGCACATTGCATTATCGGAAACAGCGTTATTTCTAGCACACCTAAGGTGGATCGAGGGCCTCTGAATGTGACAAAGATTAAAGAAAAAATTGCGTAAATGGAGCTTACATAATGCGGAATATTTCCAGTTTTTGCGACATGAATTGCAATATCTATGTCGCTAAAATTTTGGTTACTAAAGTCCATGTCGCTAAAATTTTGGTTACTTAATGATCATTGGCAGAGGCTATGATAAGCTATTCCCGTTTTGGTGGCCAGAGGTACCAAAACTATGCTTGTAAGACTGCATTATATCACAGCTTCAATAGTAGGTACGCATGTTTTAAAAAACAATTTTTTCGTGAATCTAAGTGTCATAGTAATATCACTTGTGACTATATATTTAATAATTGTTTTTAAAGCATTTTAAATATTAATCAATATTTGTTATTTTCTCATAGCTTACTTATTTGTGAACTATCGTAACTTATATGAAGATAGTTTTACATCACTGTTGCGTTAAGCATTACACGAAATTCAATGCAGACAACTTTTTTTTGGCACGTTGTTACTCTTTTCACAGCTGCTTGTTCTTATGTTATAGTCTAGTATGAGATATTTATAATGATTTTGGTTTCATTTATGATTCACTATAAAATTTTCATGAAATAAAGTTGGTAGAACATAAATTGCTCGACTTTCTGATGGTTGTTAATTTACTTTCATGCGTTTTAATTTTGGTATAGTTAATTAATTACACAAATAAAATAATAATTTTGGTACCGTAAAATAATTGTTTAAATGAAATATACATGTAATAACTTCTGAAATTTATTTTTTTTCTCCTTCAACTAATGTCAAGCTCAGTATTGCATTATGGTGAATAAGCATTAGCCAGCCCATATTTTAGATATCAGACTAAATGTATTAGCTGAACGTCATTTAAATCGATGATCTAATGAAGCCTTAGTTGCCAGGCTAGGCTGTTACTAGAACTTTTGTTAAAACTAAATTGCTACAAAAGTACAATTTAAATATTCTTAACAAAATGTAAAAAAATAATTTTTAAAATGAAAAAAATAAACCAATAAAGGACAGTGTTGAATGTTCACCATTGTTTCTATGGGAAAAGTAAGTGCGCATAAAGAAATTATTTTATCTTTTAAAATTAAAAGTGATATTAAAACAAAACAGTAAAGTTGAAAATATTTGAAAGCAATCTACGAAATTTTGTTTAACGTCTACGTACATACTAAACTAGTGATAAAATGGAAGACGTTTTTTCCTAATTTTTGAATCCACACTTTAAAGTCTCATTAATATATGCGTAAAATAAAAAAATTACGAAAATTTGTATAAATGGGGCTACGGAATAAAACATATTTTGATTGAGTAATAATTTTACATTTTTAAATTAATTTAAAGTTGTTAGATTTACCTGTCGTCGGTAATTGAAAATAAAAATGAATGGTAAATTGCAAAATATAAATTTTAAAATAATCGAAAAAATTTTCTGCTAATTTTAATTTTCATCCATTTTTTGTACTTCATTCTTAATCGATCAACTGAAAAACAGTGACATCTCAAAATAGTGACATCATTCAATTTTCAATTAGGACAAACCTTTCCGCCTCTATCTTCAGCAATGTGAAAGATATTTTCTTCTTTTTGTCAAATCTTTGAGCTTAACGCAAGGAGCAATGAAGGAAAAAATGAGATAAAATTGTCCTACGGTAAAAAAATGGTCCTGAAGGTTCAAAGCGCTTTTGCGAAGGGCTTCATATTTGGACCGATTGTGTGATTTTTCTTACTCAATTTTATTCTCACTTATCGTAATTTATTACTTGAAGGTGAATTTGCTAATTGGTTTAAATTTATTTAAGTTTTTCGTCCATTTATGTCTCCATTTAATTAATAATATGAATTTATTTGCACAATCAATTTATTAGAGTTTAAATAAAGGTAAATATTTTTATAATTCAAAGTTGTCTAAAATTTATTTAAGAAAAGGTATATAATATCAGCATAAATTATAATACGAGTCCCATATAACATTATTAAGTAATTCTATTGGATAACTAACAAAATCGAGAATGAAAAGTTTCAAATTATTGATCGATATTGAGTAAAATTTTCTACAATAATAATATAGAAAATATTTTGACGTCATATAAACATTATATCGACAGCTCCTATGTACAAAAAACATGCTTTAAAGTCGTTTTTTATTCCACGAGAATCGTGCACAAATATAAATGAAACTATTCCTCAAAACCATTATCTCTGTAAAATTAAGAAGTCTACATGGACATGAGTATTGGTGTATTTAATACGTTTAGGTATTGATGACAAATATACTTACAGTATTAAATAAATATACTTTACGCACATGCAAATATTACACCGTTCGGTGTCACATAAATATAAAATCGCTGGATTATGCTTGCATAATTCTCTTGCAAGGGCGATTATTGCGGCGAAAAACTGTATTATCGTAAGTTTTTTCATTTGTATTATATGAAAATGCCAGAAATAACGAACACACATTCCATATTTGTGAAGCTCAAGTATTGATAAATATTATTGTGATAAGGAAATTATCATAATATTAAATACTCATGCAATAAATGCCTAACTTTTTACTAAATAATAGTTCCGTTTATAAACAAAAAATATTTATTTTCTGCTAAACGTTATTATATTCTTTTCTTACCCGCGTATATAAAGGATCATGTTCGACATATCCACATTTACCATTTATTACGGAAAATCATATGAGCATCCCTGTACATATGTTTAGTAGTCGGTCAGTTAGTCTAAAATTACAAATAAATATTTTAATTTGCGTTTAACACAGTTTATAACAGGGTGGAGTTTCATAAAATATTAAATATTGGATATATATGCGACATTCTCCTATGTTCAAAGTTAAATATTTTTTAAATTTTAAATATTAACTGGTTTATGGGCATGTACGACAAACTAACGGTGGCCATCGTATATGTTTCTATTATCGATGTTTTGTAACAAATTTTGATAATTCAAATATTATATGGGATAATTGTATCTTAGAAAACAATACTTTGCGTTTACTTTTTTTAAATAATTTTCACCTCATTTCGCACCCTAACTAATAGCGAAATATAATAGTCCCGTCTTATAATATGGAATATTTATTATATATAATTAACAATTTGCATTAACAATTAAAAAAAGCAATTTTCGAACTACCATAGTGAAATGTTTTGACAAAACTAGATACCATTTCAAATATCAATATCTCTAACGTAATTAATATTATAAATGCTTATTTTAGTCATAATCGTATGTAAACATTCTATTAGTTAGATTTGAAAACTAATAAATTTTAGCAAAATGATGTTTAAGAGTATTGAATACATTTGGCGTTAATTTTGTAGAAATTCATTATTCACAATTGATGAATGAGTAATACAACGAACCATAGGTCGTAGTAAAGAACTTAAAAACAGTAGAAATAATACTACATCACGTAGTGTCATTTAATTGTGGATATATAAGAGCGCAAATTTGATAATCTAAAATTTTTAAAATCAAAGCACTACTCATGATTTATAAAGACAATGCTCAGAGAAAAATTTCGATTTAGGTTTCCAATTATTCGTGTCCAAAAAAAAAGTGAAGTGAAAACTACACTTGTTTTTTGGACACACAAACACAAAATAAATCGGTTTTCAGCACTGTTAGTAAGGTAACATCATTCATTGAAACTGGTGTTACTAACTTCTGGTTGTCTGTATATTATGCTCACAGTTTGAAAGTTTTCATACAGCGATAAGATATTTTTTTTAATAATATAGTAGACGGGAACAAATTGAAATATTTGATTTCGATTATTAATAATTATAGAGAAATTAAACAATATAATAATGATTTGTAAAACTAATATTAAATCCGTCTAAAATGATTATGTAACTAAACTGCGACTACTGTGAATTTAAAATTAATCATAGGTTTGTTCAATGCTGCATAAGCTTTACAATCTAAGGCAATTTTTCAAAAAGTATTTTAAACAAAGTTTAATAAATTGACATAAATCTTGCAATAATTTTATTTACTGGGGAAATAAAATTTAATATACTTAAATAGTCAAATGGCTTTTCTATAAAATATGAATATACACCGTTTTATAATTTCCTATAGTTCTTTCTAAGATCTACAATTCTTTCTAACATAGTATGAGCGCATCAACATAGTTTTGCCAACGTTCTTAACGAGAGCGTCTAGATCAGCGATTTTTACTCAGACTTCGTTGACATTACAAACAATATCAACAAGATTCAACTGCTTGTGGTTTTTTTAGAAAGCTATAAAAATAAAAAAAATACAAAAAAGACAAAAAAGACAAAAAATACAATAAAATACAATAAAATACAATAAAATACAATAAATACAATAAATACAATATCACAATAAATACAATAAATACAAAAAATACAAAAAATACAAAAATACAAAAATACAATAAAATACAATAAAATACAATAAAATACAATAAAATACAATAAATACAATAAATACAATAAATACAATAAATACAATAAATACAATAATAACAATAAATACAATAAATACAATAAACACAAAAAATACAAAAAATTATAAAAAATACAAAAAATCCAAAAAATACAAAAAGTACGAAAAATACGAAAAATACAAAAAATACAAAAAATACGAAATATACAAAAAATACAGAAAATACAAAAAAAACAAAAAATACAAAAAATACAAAAAATACAAAAAATACAAAAAATACAAAAAATACAAAAAATACAAAAAATACAAAAAAAACAAAAAAAAACAATAAAATACAATAAAATACATTTAGCCATTTCAAGACCTTCAATTGACCTTTCCCATTCTTCATGAATAATTACTTTTCCAGAAATTACCTGAAATCATAGAGTATCCCCAGTGTCGACGGGTTTATCCAAACATTTTAGTGCACGAATACGGGATATTTGAGTATAGACTAACTTTCGCAACTCGCATGCAGATTTCTTTGAAAAACTTTATGTTTGGAACATTAATTTAACGTGTTATTGAATTATTACTCTTTTATTGTAATTTTGATAGAATGCCAACAATCAATTTAAAATTGTTGTTGCTTCATATTTTAAACCATTCTTTAAACAATGAACATTTGAAATAGAACTTTCTTCGTAGGTAAGAACCTTAAAGGGATTATAAAAGCCTAACCATTTGTCGTGAAACTCGTTTAAGGTAGTTGATTCAATTTTTGACAATTTATTGAAACTTTTTGATGATATACTAGCTTCATTCATTCCATCAATATTTATTGATGATATGAATGAAATGACACTGTAAAATATAAGTTATTTGAATATAAAATGAAGTTTAACAGATTAAAAATTCTATATAGAGAAGTATTCTCATAAATACATCACGTGGCCAATGTCGTTTAGATCATTTCAGTTATCACTTTCACTTCACTTTCTTTCATTTCAAAGCCTGAATAAACAGTGCCTTACAAATAGTAATATGATAGTCATAGTTAAATTATTCCCCATGAAATTAATGATATTTATAATTTACAGTTGCTGTCTTGCTTCAAAAATTTTGCAAACCTCATAAAAAAGCAATTTAATAAGAGTCATAAATTGTAACAACTATAAATTAAACATAGAATATAAAATAATTAGCAATGAATAACATAATTTTCGAAGTAACGTCACAATCGTAGGCAAATTAAATCAAACGCTCCATTGATTTTTAAATATAACTGGGCATTATTTGAAGCGATTTAAGGCTATTCTTTCACGATTATCAAGATAAACCTATTTATTTGGATAAAAAACTTTAATTTTATCTTTTTAATTTGTACAAAATAAGTGTAAAAATAATATTCATTGCTCTCAATACTAGGTAAGGTTGGAAAACATACATCTTCTACATTAATATGAATAATGAATACAAAAACATCTGACCACATATATAGGCGATTATTCAGCTCATCCATACTAAAAGCTATTCTGAGCTCCAGTTGAAACTCTGTTCATCGCTATTAATTATGTAGGGTGAGCCTATTGTTAGGTCATTGTCAATGTTTACGTTTCTGCTATTAACGATTGTTTGGCAACGTTGTCACAGTGGCCTTGGGTCCATCGCTTAGTGCCAGGTTA
Source organism: Druceiella hillmani (assembly GCA_039881145.1). Classification (NCBI taxonomy): domain Eukaryota; kingdom Metazoa; phylum Arthropoda; class Insecta; order Lepidoptera; family Hepialidae; genus Druceiella; species Druceiella hillmani. The sequence continues at coordinate 5,914,523 of JAYKKI010000106.1, read as the reverse complement.
TATTTATCAACCCTTAGTTTGACCACATATTCATATTGAAACATGTTTTATTCATTTGAATGATGATCGTTCTCATTGTTAGCTTTGACTCTAATTTTCTTCCAAAGTAAATAGCATGTATCTTCTGAGAGAAATATGAATTAGGGTAAAATGAGATGACTTTATGTGGGGATTTCTATACTTATCGGAATTTATTAAATGTATTCCAAATTTTTAGAAAGAACATTTAATGTAACAAAATGTAAGGGGTACTTATTACCATGTCATGAGAACTTAAAGGAAAGTAAATGAAAATGAAGAGAAAAAAAGATACATTAACGTGACAATTTTGAATTATTTCTTAAGACTTTATGCCTATTTTTAAATTTAATTTGCTATGCTTAAGCAACTATTTTATTGTAGTTCTTAAGTCACTTAAGTGCCCAACTGTTTTTTGTATTATTTATTGTTAGTTTTGGATGTCTTCCGATTCACACGAATATGTTTGTTTGAGTTAAACCTAAACCATTTTTTATAAAATTTGTCTTATTTAATATCTTTTATAAGAGTAAGTTCTGATTTTAGTAGTACATAATACGTGAAAAACATACACATCAATTTACTACATCAATCTCAAGTTAAACACATTTCACAGAGTTTTATATATATATATATATATATATATATATATATATACATAAATTAAACAGGCGTATTGAAACAAAAATAAGAGAAAAATAATAACATTCCTTTAGAAATGACTAATTAATACCGTGACGTGAGAGATATATTTTCCTTTCATAATTTCTCTATTTTATTTTAGTTTACATAGGCCATCGTACAAAAACTGTGCTACTATGATATCTAGACGTTTATATACAAAGTATTAATTTCTTTCAACGAGTCTTTTAAAGAAAATCGGTCTCAAAACAAATTGAAATGTAAGGATTTTGATGCAACAATTCGCTTAATTCCAAATAATCATTATGTTGCACCTTGAATTTACCAAATATAACATTTCAACAATATGCAATTAGCCTGTTTTCAAAAAATAACGAACAGCGAAACAAGTATTCGACACAAAAAAAACTAGTTCCACGAAACAAAAATATGTTAAAAAATAGCATTATATTTTTTTCTTTTGCGGAACATGTAAATAAAACAGTCGCGTTTAATTAAGGTTCTTTACCGCTAAATGCAAAAGTACAGTTTATTTGCCTCAAGCTTTTGTTCCGCGCTCCCACGAAGAGATAAAAAGTGTGATTTATTACAGCCCAGCGCGCTGAGGCGGAAGTGTCATAATGAGATTATCATTTGCGACAATCGGTGGAAAATATATGTCGTCATGAAAGAAAAAATTTCCCAATTGCATAACAGGTATAATTTTATAACATGTATGTTATATTATTAATCATTAATTTTGATAAAAATTGGTATTCAGTTTCAAAATTGTGATTTTATTATATTTGATGTATGTCAGTAAGCAGATGCGTACGGTGTAGGTTGTAATAATCGAAAATCACAGTTCGCAACTTTAGATAACTTTATCTGGTTCTGTCTCATTATTACTATTGAAACTGCAAACATTTCTGTAAAAATTAGTTATCACACACAAAAATTGAGCAAGACTCGCAATCAACCAATTAATACCGACGAATATTAATGTAATAAACAAGTTTCCTCTCAATGTTCCACAAGCAATCGATTTTGTTTTATGTTAATAGAAGTGTTACAAAATATTATGTTGGAAACATGTGATTTTTATATTACATGCCTAGTATTACTTAATAAAAATATTAATTAATAGAAAAATTTATATGATTAAAAAAGATAATTTGTTATAAAATTTTATTTTCTTATTTTATTAATTTTCAATATTGAATATATTTGGCGTTAATTTTGTAGAAATTCATTATTTACAATTAAATGATAATTCATTATTCACAACTACGTAATGTAGTATTATTTCTACTTTCTTTAAGTTCTGTATCTTCAGGTGGGATATTAGCAAAGATAGATCTTTGCTAACAGCCCACCTGAAGATGTTGTAATACAACGAAATCTAGGTCGTGGTATAGAACTTAAAGAATGTAGAAATAATACCACATCACGTGGTTTTAGTTTTTAATATTTTTTTTTCTTACGCGGTAAAAGCAAATTAGACTAATACCACAATATAATACCGTTGTGAAAATCAGAGATAGTTTACACTGCGTGAGCCAATAAATTTTTGAATACAGCCGTTCGTTTTTCGTAGCAAAAAAAATGTTACCACTATTTTATCTCTTTATATCACATACAATTTTTCAAATAGATGGTTCTGACAGAGACCTCTAATTACAAGTGGAAACTTTACAGGAAAAATACGCATTTTGAACATGCCTTCTAAAACGTATAAAATCTATTGAGTTGTATAAGTGTACAGAATAAGTTCAACATTTCATATACATACCAGATATTAAACTTTAAGATGGTTTGGAAAAAGTGAAACCTTGTAACACAAATTATAAAAAAATACTAAATAAGCTCTTTAATTAAATAAAAATCTTGGATATGTTGCATTCAAACGTTTGATATTTTTTAATTTTACATTTGCATGCTTTGGGGCTCACAAAACTGCTTTCTAATGAATTTCACTGAAATATATATATTGAGGTGATCTCGAATTCTCAATTTTGAAGTGGTTTCTTCCTAGAACTTTGTAACCAGATGCTAAGTAATTTCAAAATGCATGAAATTTTCTTTTATATTCAGTTTTTTTACCACTTACTGGAAGAAAGAAAACCCGCCCCAAACTGTCTTCAATATATATGCCTATGATACGTACGGCGCCTCCGTAAAATATTTTTTCATTTTAATAAAAATGTCTCTGACCTTTGCACATTTATTTCAAGATTTTAGGGGTTTTATTAAAAGAAAGCCTGACTAATCAATTAGTTATTATGTATGCATTCGTACCCAAGTCAAGCATTAGTATTAAATTTTGTACTTTCGTAATGGATTCATACCCAAAACATAGAAAAAAATATTTTATGTGCCACTAAATCCATACATACAAAATACACATAATGTAAATTCGTGATAAAATATTAAATAAAATGTTTTATGTAGCAATAATTTATAAGCCAGATTAATACCAAAAATCTAATGCTTATATTTGTTTATGCTTTTACAAACCAAATTGTTGTCGAAACTAACTTTAACGAATGTTTAATTTAATATTCAGTTCATGCAAGTTCCTGACATGTGACTTAATATTCTTGGGTTTAATATGAATAATTTGACAAGTTTTCGTGCAGTCAGTAATATTAGGACTATAAAGGCAAAAACCACATAAACCAATACGTAGAAGTTTAATTAATATATTAAATTCCGCGCGTGCTGACAGATAAAAGCACAGGCATTGTTACTACGTAATGATAACTTCACACCTCACATAATAAAGGGACACGATACAACCTATCTGAGTTAGGAACTACATCGAAAATTAAAATCACTTTGAAGGTCAAAAAGTTCAAAGAGCCAAGAAGAGTAACTCTGCTTTATATTTTTAGGTTTTCGTAAACACATTAGGTAACCTTATAATTTTCTTTTGTTCATCTGTCTGTATGTCACATCAGTTTTCCTTAGAGATTATTAATGTTGTTACGCCAAAATTTGGGATGTTACACATATTTATAACGTCTGCAAAGATATGAAATAAAATTCTTGAGAGAATATTTTTAAGGTAACGCCCCTACAGGTAAAGTAGGATTGACTTTTTTTAATAGTATACAAATTATGTAGGGTACCACTCAGCAGGTCTTGAAAAGATATTAGAGATACGTTATAAATACTTTTTCGATATAGGTATCCGTTCACGAATTGTTAATGTTTAAAATAATAATTTTTGTTAGAGTTAGGTTTCCTCACCCTTACCAGCTAAACAACTAAATCTGAAAAGCATTTAAAATAGTACTTCGTATAATAAAATTAAAATTAAAATGATTACAGGTAAGTGGGTTCTACTAGTTTATAATTCAAAGTTGACCAATATATGATATATAGTCGAGTCTCTAAAAAATTTAAAAAAAACTTCATACAAATGACTTAATTCAACTGCAAAAATAATTTTATGTTTTCAAATATATTTTTTATAAATTTTGGTGAAAGACACATCTAATAAAAATACAAATAATACGCAATAAATTTATATATTCACATGCGGAGACCTAATTTTAATACATGTAAATCTCATATACAGATTGTCCATTGGCAGATTTCAAAGTTTGAACAAGCATAGTTTCTGAACGAAACACATAAGAGGGGCACGGGGGGCGTCGTTAGAAACGCAAGCGGTGCGGATGTTTTAGTAGCTATGGAACAGTGGAGTGGAGAGCACCGCGCTTTTGCCGTCGAGGCGTATATTTCGAGTGGATTTTCGCTGTCTGTAGCACGCCGTCGATTTAATAATCGTTACAGTATTCGTCGATTACGTGATGGACCATCGATCAATCTCATTCAGTCATGGGTAGCAAGGTTCAGAGCTACAGGATCAACATTAAATAGGCCCAGGCCAGGACCTACACCATTGGTAGCCACGGATGAAAATGTCGAGCGTGTTATGGTTTCTGTCGTTGAAAATCCCGGTTTATCACTGCGTACACATTCATCGATATTGGGAATTCCCAAATCAACTTTACAGGTATAATGCAAAAAAAGCTCAAGTTCCATCTATATAAAATTAAAATTGTTCAAGATTTACACGATTCTGACTTTGAATTAAAAAAAACTTACGCGGAGTTGATGTTGTTGAGATTTCTTAGTGAGATATTCTTTAGTAACGAAGCTCACTTTCACATTGGAGGATATGTGAATAAGCAAAACTTTCGTTACTGGGATATCTACAACCCAAGACAAATGCATCAAGAGCCTTTAACATAAGCCTAAAGTAACAGTCTGGTGTTCCATGTCTGCATCTGCAATTATAGGGCCTTATTTCTTTGAAAATCAACGTGGCCAAACTATAACTGTGAATTCGGAGAGATATGCGTAGATGTTAAATGATTTTTTTAGAGTAGAACTACAGAATAGTCCATCCTTCAACCAAAACACATGGTTCCAGCAGGACGGAGCCACAGCTCACACTGCTAATGTGTCCATGAATGCAGTGCGACAGTTATTTCCAGAAAAAAAACATATCCCGAAACGGTACCGCACCGTGGCCACCTAGGTCACCCGATTTAAGCCCACGTGACTTTTTCTTATGGGGATACTTAAAATCCGTTTTTTACAAAACAAATCCGAGCACTGTGACACAACTTAAAGAAAATATTCGAGCCGAAGTCAGTAAGATACCCCATAGCTCTGCAAACGCGTTTTTGAAAACATGCGTGCTAGACCCAAAGAGTGTGTCAGGCTCGATGGCCGCCATTTGGAAAACGTGGTTTTTAAAAAATGAAATCCTCATTTGTTGTTATAAAGTTAAAATAAACCTACTTTGTATTATAGGTGTAGTTTTTTTTTACAATTTTTCAAACATTTAAATCTGCCACTGGACACTCTGTATATATATATATATATATATATATGTATATATATATATATATATATATATATATAATCTCTTATGATGTCGCACAAAAGCGTTTTACTCTATTTTATTGTTGCACTTATAAATTACTTTTCTATCCGGATGGAATTGTACTCTGATCATTAGCAGACATCTCAAAGTCGGAAAGAAATTAGAAATAAAATATTTTGATATTTATAAAAACCCTCAAACACCAATTCCTACTGTTTTGAGGCTAGACCGGGCTACTGACATATACAATGAGCACTTACGCGCGGTCTAATAACCAAAGCGTATTTCAATGTACTTATACTAGTATTCTATTTAGGGTCCTTTATCTCAAACTGAAAAATGGAACCCTCATGAGATGAGTCTGTCCTTTTGTCACGAATATTTTTTTCTGATACCATACGACCTGGAAACATCAAATTCTGGCATAGTAATATAATTTATTAAGCCATATATTTTTCACTAGCAAACTTGTATGAAATATTCAAATAGGAGTCAAACACAGGAAGAAGAGAGTACTTGAAATAATTGTTTTCAAATTTTAATTGGTTGATTAAGAGAAATTAAATTGAATATCAAAGAGTTATTTCAAAAAAATGTGGAAAAATAGAGAATTCTCCGCCTGTTTCCGAAACTACTAAAACTGCAATTGTTTAGACTATAACATGAAACCTGTGACGATTATCCGATCATTTAATTTTTAAACATACACCGTGACTTTTTCTCCAAAACAAATATTATTAAATCTGTTCATGTTTACTCTTACTTGAATAACAGAAGAGCACACTCGACCTCTCATCTGCCCTCTCGACCAGGACTCTGCATGTTCCACCTCTCACTCCCCATTCAACATGTCGAGGACGGCGGACTCTGTCCTCGCTTTGAAGTACGTTGTTCACTCACTGGAAATTTGCTATTTTGCTTACTCTAATATTAATTTCCATGCCAAAGTGCTGCTAAATTATTTCAGTGGATTGAAAAATATATATAATTTTGAGAAATATTTATTATCAGGTATCATGTATTTAGATAAATCATTAGGGGTCGGTTTTCGTGAAACTCCCTCAGAATATTAAGATTTACAAAGTAATCAGGAATTACCAACATTTCATATAAGAAAATGATTATTTAAGTGTTTAGAATACAGTTCTAGTTCTGTTACTTGTTTAAATACAGCGGAATTTATGACGACGTCGGATAATTCTTGGTAAATATACTCAAGCGTTTGCATCTAGAATTTACAGTTGCTCTGGCTAGCGTACTTGCTAACACTTCAAGTATACGAAGTTTTAATGAAAAAACCTATAAAATACAAAAACCTAGGAGGTTTTTATATCTGTATAAAAACCTGTTTGTACAAGTAAAAACTTAAGGGTGCATGGTATTTTTATTAAACTATACAAATTATTTTTACGGAAGTATATTGTAAAATAATACCATATACGTCAACTTTCATAAACTGAGCGTACTGATCGATCAAAATCTTAGTTGGTGCCCTCAAGTAAATGTTAGTCGTCGTGTTTTCAACAAGATACACTCTTTAAAACTTCTTGAAAATTTTCTGCCGACTAAAACAAAAATCTACCTTTGTCAAATACTCCTATTATCGCTATAATTGGTTATAGAGATGTGTGCTATCCTGATCTTAATGAAGAATATTTGTAAAAGTTGAAACGTCTACAAAATTTATGCATCCGGTACATCTTCGGGCTAAGAAAACATGATCATATTTCTGAATACAGGCCACTTCTCAAATGGCTGAAGATCCGTGATCGACACCAAACACTTACACTTCCCAAATTATCTTACTGACAAATTGAAAGAAATCTCTGCTCGCGGCCTTGGGCTACTATCTGAAAGTTCACTCACTCTTCTTATTCCTAAACACACCTCTATCACTTATGAAAAATTCTTCACTGTGAAAGTAGCAACATTTTGAAATAACCTGGATCCTGACATCAGGAAAATCACGTCCCGGTTCGAGTGAAAAAGTTCTACCTCTCTTGAAACTTTTTCTTTTGTGCCCTTGTCTTCTTACAGTCTACCAACTAAATTTCAACATCAATTGTTATGATTGACTGGAAGAGATTGCTCAAGTAGCAATAAGTCCGCCATATGCGCTATGCTTAAAATGTGGTAAATATATTACCTACTATAGCTTTAACGTGGGTAAAAATATGGTGCATATATAAATAATATTATTTCTCGTCATATAAATTTGTAAATATATTCACAGACATATTATGTCTTTCGCAGACGTGATAATATACATTTTAGAATAAAAAGCTATTTTTGAAGTTGTTTTAAATCACTTGTGTGGAGTTCCTCTGTATTATTCACAGACTTGTTAACTACATATGATAAGGTGGCTGACTATTACTCGTAAATTACTAGCTAATTATTTTTGCTATTTTAATTTCGTATTTCGATTTGAGCGGTTACTTAGACCAAAGAAATTTTTGCTATGTTAATTATATTACAGATTTCAAGTTATTAATCAATCTGAGATATTGGTTTACGACTAGAGGGCAGATATAATTGAAATAATATATTTCAACTACATGATATTTTTAAGGGTATTCATGTCATTTTAAATTATCTCTTTACAGGGAATATATAAGAAAACTCTATAGAAACTCAGTATAATTTGTTTTATTTTAATTACAATTTAAGCCACTATCCCTGGCAGGAGTATCAAAAAATGTAGAGGATTGTGCGACAACTTTTTGTTTCTTTCTATCAATGGAGTAAGCCAAAAAGTAGATATTTTGTGTAGAATAGAGGTTTTGTTACTATTCCTTAGTTATTTAACAGACCGCCAAGAGCATAATCTTGTTTCAATCCTCACTCTAGGCCTCTTAAAAATTCTGTGCTACTTTAATACTGTCTTTTTCTCTTTTACATGCCATTTTGTTAATATTAACAAGATTTGCGGAATATTAATTTCACAATTGGTTCAAATGAATTTTCTTAAGTTGGAAGTTCTTTGCTCAAAAGTTGATCATCTCTTTGAAATCCACATTGATAGTTTTCGATGGTTTTAAAACAGATGCTATAGTCATCAGTATAATATAGCGGAGAAATCATTTTGTGTAATTATGAATACATACCCATAAATAAATATATATATATATATATATATATATATATATATATATATATATATATATATATATATATAAGGTTAGCCTCCACTCTTTCGCAGACTAACAGTGTAGTGATAAACATATGAACTAAATAAACAGTATTACAACCAAAGTCTCAAAAGAAAAAAAGCTTGACATCAAAATAAATAGTTGGTAGATATGCATTAAACTAAACAATTATTCAAACTACTAAGTTACTAACAAATAATATAGTTTTAGAATTTAATGCTGCTCTGAATAAAATGATAAATTTGTCAAGTTAATGGTACCACACCAATACAAAAAATTGTTTTATAATAGATCCTTTCAAAACCACGAATTTCTGTATCTTTATTGCAGAAGAGTTGGAGAAAAAATGTATTATAAAAGGTAATAAGAGAAAGTCAGCACTGAATTTCGGTTTATTCTGTTTACAACGTAATGAGTCTTACAAGCCTTTCCCAGCTGAAAGCTGTGATCGTACCGAGCGGCGTTATGTCCGTAATTTATTCAATAGTACACCCTTATATTACCTCTGAATGAGAGGCCGAAAGACAGTTCCAGTTTTTCATCACAAATGTTTTTTTTATTTATGAAGCATTTATTATCTTTGAAATTCTGCGGCACCTGTCCATTTTATGTTTTCCAATTTGCTACATATTTAGTCCCACAAGAATTAATGCAAATTTAATTGGTTTCCGTTTTTCAAGTTTAGTGTATTCTATATATGTTCCATAACACTGATGTAATTTATACTAATTGTAATAAAAAAAATGTAACTCACCATTATAAATTGCAAAAAATTATACCATACACACAGCAAATAAAATATATAGCAAAAACTGAATATGTGCGAATCAAACATAAAAACCGGGTGTTTCGTTACTTAAATTTGCGGCTCGTTAAAAATAAACGAATTTGATCTATAGTTATCTTTTATGTTGAAATTTGTCAAACATTTTGTACAGTCAATTTTTTTCTAGAAAATCTCAGTTTTAGAAATATCTTTTTTTTTCTTTAATCTTGTAACGATTTAATTAAATTATTTTCAATGCGTTGGTTTACTAACTTAAAAGATACGGGGCAGGGAGGGGGGGACCGACACTTTTTTAATTACACTTTTGCTAATGTGAAAAACTATACAAGCTAAAGTTAGTGATGTCATTCAGATATATCAAATTTCCGTTAAATTCAGTGCCAACTTTTTTGACGTTTCATCCTTTAGATTATAAAATTGAAATATGTCAAATGAGACCATAGATATCTATATAATTTTTTATGTATTTAAAGTAGTTACAAAAAATATGTGTTTAGGTATGAAGTTTAAAATAAATTAAAAATAACATTAAAGATACTTTTATTATCCCTATATTCGCGCGTGGATAACTTTCAGATTAATACACGTAACACCATTCATTAATATAATTACAAAAGTAAATTTTAACTCTCATGTCTGTCTGTCACCTTCTTAAAAACTGCTTGTTTTCGTAGCTTGAAATTTGGCATAGAAATAGAACATTTTAACACACATACATCACAATAGATGAAACTCAAAAATATTCATTTGGAAAGTTTAGGAATGACAAATTAATTATTCGAATTTTTCTTTTAAATGCTTTACATAATGCGGCATGTCACATTAAAGAGTTAGTTACAGAGGTCTTGATATATATTTTTCAAAATATTAGGTAATACATTTTTAGAGAGAATCTGAAAAACATGCAAAAAATTTGTTAAAAGTAAACTATATTTATACGATAATTAAAAAGGAAGTAAACAAACGTCTTCAAAAAATATGCCTTTTTCCATTTTATGTCATAAGGAGTATCGATTTAAATGGATTGTTAATAAAAAATTGAATATTAAAGAAGATATTTTAGAAAATATGCAAAAGTGTAATACACCGGAACCTTATTCCAAAACTACTAAGCCAAAAAACTATGAAAAAATAAGGTTGGCAAAATCTGACTTGTAGATCATAACAAGAAAACTGTAACAATTATCGTATATCTTATTGAAGAAAACTGTAACAATTATCGTATATCTTATTGAAGAAAACTGTAACAATTATCGTATACGTTATAATTTTTTAAATATGCCACCTATTTTTGCACCTGCAAAATATATAGTACTTTATACGTTGCAACTTATTTACGTTGTGAAAAATTAATATTTTATATAGTTTACTAGAAAAACTATCTAAACTGAAAGGATTATAAGTGCTGAAAATTTTACGGAGTCCTCTTAGTGCAAGTTCTACTGTTGCTCGACTAATTATGGCCTATCCTTGTAAAGTTTTCTTCAAACAGATAGGCCATAATTAGTTGATCTTTTTCCAGATACTACCCACTAACGTTTACTTTCCATACCTTGCAATAAAATACTTTAGCTTTATATATATATATATATATATATATATATATATATATATATATGTACATATATGTACATATACATATATATAACACTATGTTAACATGGACGATTTTTTTCCGTTTTTATGGAAGGTGTCCTGAAAAGATATTACTTATAGTTTTTTTTAAAAGCCAAATAATTAAATGAATTTTGCAATATTAAGTTAGCATTGCTCATTTTAACTTTCCAGTAGTAATACGAATGAGAAAGTGTCATAACCGTCAAAAAATCGAAGTCCAAATTTTACTGAAAATCAATTCTAAGGAATAAAGAAGAAACGGAGGAATAAGATTTGAAGGAGAATAATAAATACGATAATAATGTTAGTGTAGGTACCTCATCCGATATAGTATTTAAATAATTAGACTGATTTCGATGAAATTTGGCACACGGTCATTTTTCATGAATATTTGAAGCTTATTTACATTATTTTATCACAGAAATTATAGGAATCCCTTACATTTCAAAGTATGTTAAACTAACAAGTGTGAATAAAATTATTTACTAGTTATTTTGAATAATTTATTCAGACTCCATACTCAGAATTTTACCTCGTTGAAATAATTGTGGTCTTGGCTGCATGTTCACATTTTTTTACTTTACGGAGCATAAAATTAAGTATGCGAGGAAATACATTTGTTAATATTGCAAGGGTTCATGAAGTATTTATTTATGTAAAAATCCAGCTTATTGCTGTCCATTAATATACTGTCATAAAATAATAACATCATTACTTTAGTATTGATATGCAAATATTTCTATCATTTACATTTTTTACACCTGTTTCCTTTTAAAATAATTAATTTCAAACACTCATAATTTCCTTCCCTTTTAAATGTTAACAAATATCAGTTGGATGACATTTTACTGGTAATAACCTGTGCGAAACACGTGTTGGTTCGCAACTCCGGCATTAAATATAATGGCCATAGGGTGAGAACTTGATGGATAATATTTAATGTATAATTATATTTCTGCAATAATTAAGGTGACTAAGTAAAGAGTGTCGATTAATGCACAAATTTTTAATCGAAACAAATTATAATATTTTTAAATAATTTTTTTGTTTTTCTTTGAAAACGACAGATTGATATATTTGCTAAAGATCTCTTTTTGTAAATAAAGTTGCTAAGTAATTATAATGAAGGGTAATATTCAAGAATATGTACATTATTTATTATTTAGACAAATAGTTCTCACAAAATACCGATTTTGTGAATTTACACAAAATACAATTTTACAAAAAAATAATGTCCTAGGAAACAATGTAAGAAGCAATGTATTATATAACTTTACTTTAGATAAGTATATTTATATAATATATACGAGCTCAAATAAAGTTAAAAACATTTTTAGTTGAATAAATTCTACACATCATTTAGTTTCTAAAATGCAGGTATATTTTAATCACAGCAAAGACATTTCATTTTAATCATGTTTACAACAATGGGAACGACCATTACATACCATTATATTTAATAGTTACTTAGCTCAAATGAAAAAACAAGGAATCCTACCAAAATACCATATAATAATAACTCACGCGTCCATAACTATATGAGAGGGACTCTTGGGAATATTTAACGGTTAATCTAACAAAAAAATGTACTAAACTAGTACAGAATTTTATGGTCTACAAATTTGGTAAAACGATTTTCGCTTCTTACTTTCTCGTCTTACTAAGCTTTTTAGCCTCTCTATAGAAGATGAAAACAAAAGTTTAACTTTGCTATTTGGATTCAAGGGTTAACATTTATTTTGCATAATTTAAGATTATTATGACAATAATATCGAGCCGTATTTCACACTTAAAGAAATTGAGAAAAATGGTAATGCATGCCAGTGTTACTATAATAATATTACGATTTAATTGTAAACGTCCGATGTAATTAGTTTCAAATTACTTCGTTTTAACCTTCTACAGTTCATACATTATAATTTATGATGTTCTTTCCTTCTATTTTGCTCGCAAGTTTTACTAGCCGGATACATGCCTATATGCAAATCTTCGAATATTTAAATGGATATCGTTTACCTTAACAAATAATTTATATTTTGGACACAGCTTGGATGAAAAGCTAAAGATAAAACCGATATGAATTTACCCGGGCCCTTTGTCTTTACTAATTACGTCCTTTCTAAGGAGACATCGTGGCTGATGGAAAAGTATTGAGTCCAAATTAATGCATTAGTTAAATTACTTTCTGTTATCAATGGCCCTTAACTTAAACTCACTAATATCCTTTTGAAGTTAATGATTTTAAAAGTACTTTTGTTAGGGGAATTGGAAAATAAATTAGTACGATTGGGATTGGTTAAATTATAAATTTTTGACATTTCAGTGTTTCGACATTTTAACAAGTCGAAGTTAACCATGAGAATAGATTCATAGGACGAGGAAATATTAAGAAGATATATTTAGTTTTATCTAATTTATTTAAACATATATTTAATGTTCTGTACCAAAACTGAAAAAACACAACACTCATGCAATCAATTCGGCGTCTGCCAGCCGGCCACATGTGGGATGCTGTGTTTGATATTATTGTAAATGCAAGTGGAGAGTAACTCACCTTTTTATCCGTTAAAGTGAATTTTTTTGTCAATCAGTTTTTTCTTATTTTTGCTTATTAAAAAAGAATTAAGTTGTACTGAGTCGTGAGATATCTTTTCGCTCTTGACCAAAATCTTAACACTTAAAGATTGTTTATTACTTTTTAATTTATATTGCTACACAAGTATGTTTTTTTTAGTTTTTTTTAAATATAATTTTATTTATTCCAGATATAATTTTAAACAGGAAGTAGTAGATTTACAGACTACAGATTACAGATTTACAGGTAAAAAAAATGCAAATCTCTATAAAATTTAAATTTCCATTTTTGCATACTGTTTTATGTATGAGAGAGCAGTCGAAAAAATATTTTTAAAGATCCATCATGTAAAATATGAAGTGAGCTGACTAAACTTATTAAACCGCGCTTAAAAGTATATAACTCATTATTTTAGCAAATATTTTCCCTGAAATATATGAATTATTTAGAGTCATTCGTTTCCAAAAATTGATTTATATTGGTTTATATTGGATTAGGTTTATATTGGCAAAAATAATCGGCACCATTTTTTTCCCAAGTTTTCAAGTTTTGTTGCAGGTAAAGTATTATCATTAGACAAAAAAATTATTGCTGACTGAAATTCCTTATAACTGTATTCATAAAAAATGGGGCCCGTCATGGCACTCTTGGCACATATGAAACATATAAATTATTTTATATTTTTGTATCAAAATATCTTTATTTTAACGAAGGAATCAAGGAAAAATAGATATTAAGGTAGTTGTCAATAATAAAATAATAATTATGTTTCATTATATTATTTTTTTTTTAAATAAATAAAGGCTTTTAACATTTTAAGACCTTTTAATTCATTTCACCGATACAAACGACTGAAATTTTAAGCATTTGTAAATAAGGAACAATGTTGACACATTAACACACACGTAAAGTACCTTATGTGTAATGTAGTAGAGAGGGACGACTAAGCCCGAAAGAGCCGACAGGATGCGAAGCTAGTCGAATTAAGTCGGAAATAGCCGACAAGACGCAAAGTTGTTCGAATGTCGGTTGATCGCCACGTTTCAAGTCTCGTCCAAAAATGTTGCTTTGTAATTTTTTTATATATCTCCATTATTTATCAAGTTATTATACTATTAATATAACACAGTATATAGGGACACAGTGGATGCCGCGTGTGATGTTCAAATTTTTGGTTTGCTCGTACATGTAGGTTGTTTCACCTTTCAGACATTTCGTTTCATTCGATATCTATATATGTTTATGTAATCGTATGGGATTACATAGACATATATATGTATATATATATATATATATATATATATATATATATATATATATATATATATACATACCTCGTTTTCTTCATTCAGGGTGAGATTTCATCCTTCTATATCCATATGATTCATTAATCGATATACATATATTTATATACTAGCCGTTAATTTGTTAAATCAGTCATTTCCTTTACCGTCTGATGCTACTATTGTTTGAAATACCTGCAATTCTTAGATTCCGTAATTCCATATAGCCGTATCTTCTTTATTTTCATGAACTCCTTGCCATGAGCAATTGAATCACAATAGGAATTTCGAATAGAATTATGCAATCTCCAGCTGTCCTTCAGATTTCATTTTTCAGAGAAATCTAAAAGATGAAATCCTACTCGGCCCTGGCAACAACATTCAATATAGATATTCTGATCAGTGTTCGTTTATGTATACAATAATTTATTTCCATCGGATAATTTTTATGCACCTATATTGATTCAGTTTACTAATCGGAAGGAAATATTTTCTTTATTAAGTAGAAAAATATTTGCTATAAAATTTGTAATATTATTTTTATCCCTACCTATGTAGTATTTACTACTACGTTTATAACCGATAAAAGCTTATCTTTGCTTTATGGCCTAATAATATTTTATATAATTGTTACCAAATATGTCAAGTCTATAGATTGTATAGCTATGTGTAGCTATTTATAAATAGTAATTTTTTAACACATAAATATAATCTATGGCAATGTATTTTATATTACATTTGTAAAAAGTGAAAATATATGGTGTATGTTTTAAAAGCCAAATGATTTAGGGAAATGGCCATAGTATTCTTGCAATTTTGTAGTAAAATTTTGCCAAAACTATTTGACAAAACTTTAATACAAAATTGCATAAGTACTACAGCGATTACTATTGTATTTTTGCACATTTCTTAGAATATCATTTTAAATATGAAATATAAATTTGTGAAAAAAATTATGTTATATTCCTCATAACGTCAGTCAATTTAATGCACTACATCGAAATATAAGAAAAGAAGATACCCATGTCTGTTATATAGTATATTAAACCAGTCGTTTGATCGAAAATGCTTTTCGTAATTCTTACCTTTTCAATTTTCACAAAGGTGTAATAGATTATATAGTATTTATCTGGTTGTTTACTGAGTAGGGTCCTGTTTAGCATCCACGAATTTGAAAATAACAACAGTATGATATTATGTTAAAACCATTCTTATTTTTAAATTCAAAAACGTGTTATTAACATTTACAATCTATAATCAAATTAAAGTCCTTCCCCAGACTTCAACTTTTCAATAGACTAATAGCTCCTACAGTCTATTTGGGCAAAGTCTTTCTAACAAAAAACCAGTCTTTTCATACAGTATTACCCACTAGCATTTTTGACAATTATCCTTACCGCTGCCAGAAATATTTCCATTCTAAATTTTTTTACTAAAACTTCTTTTCTACCCTGAAGTTTCCACGCGTTAATTTTTTTTCCATTTATCGACACATCTCATAATGTTTATATCATTTACAATTGCTAATAAATATATAACGAATTGATACTAAATATGTCAAGCCCATGGCTTGTGTAGCGAAGAAACATATAAGCTATTACCCAAGACAAAGTAAAAGTAGAATACTAATACTGCAACTGAAAAGGCGACAGGCTCCGAAGCAATTTTAAACATGATTGCCTTTTTTAAATTGTAGTGTGATGTAGAACTCGCACTACAAGGGTTCCGCCCACAGTTCGGCCTTAATAAACTTTTAAGCCTACATGATATTTCTATTTAGCTATTGACAAATGTTAATTTTTCACAACGAAAATATATTATATATTATATTTTTCTCAGGTTTAAATATATGTTGCATGTTTTAAGAGTCGAAAGATTTAGGGTAATCTTTATAGTTTTCTGGTAATCCTCTAATAACATTTTAGCATAGGTGTGTGCGTGGAGAGCACTGAGATATCTCAGGTCTGCGGCTGTTGCAAAGGAGGCTGAGAATCTAAAGCATTCAACTCTTCACTACTTGAAAGTGTTTGTTGACGATCAGGAGAATGAAATATCTCTTTAGAGGATATATTTCCAATTTCAGTGCTAGGAATTGATGTATCCTGTGTTTCAAAGATCTGAAACATATTTGTACATATTCCATCTGCAAATATATTGAGAATATGAGTAGAGATACATTGCAGTAATATGCTTTCAAATATTATAATAAAATAACTCTTCAATAGATACAAACCATTTAATATATTCATCATCATCTTTGCATGTATTTTGTATTCGGTCTAGAGCTGCGTTTGTCAGAAATTCATCATCCAATCTGGAGCTTCCGTTGCCGAAATCATCAACCGAGTCGTCTGACGTACAGTCATCAAGTAATGCAAGTGCTATTTCAACGTCATGTTTTCTTTTGAAATTGAGTTTTTTTTTACGAAAACAAGAAAAATATACGTTACTCGCAGTCTAAAGTATAATAGTTTCCACATTTTGTTACAGTTAAATCATTTTGCAGTCTAGAGTACAATATTCCCTGCATGTTTTGAAGTACAAAAAATCACTGGAATATTAAAGCAACCACACAATTAACATCTACTTCAGATAAAAAATCTCAAAGTCTGCTTAAGACACTAAATCAATAAAACTTACCGGATTTTTTCGCGACATTGTGATTTTTTTTGTTGAACTTCACTCTCAATACCGGACATCAATACAACGAGTTCATTTTAACATGTGTCTACAGAATAAAAATAGATGCGTTCCGTTTAACGGATTTAGTGGGAGCGTAAACCATATTTTTGTTTTTGATATATTGAGGGAATAGAGAAAATGCTGACGACTTAGGGCATCAAAATATACTCCTCCAATCAAATTAAGGGCTAGTTTAATAATAATTATATAATATGGAGTTGAATAATTTTAAAAACGATATTAATTTGTAAGCTCACTCTTCTTGAATTTCATACAGACCCATTTTAGTGGATAAGAATGAGGCAAATGCGTTTAGGAAAAAAATAATCTGCAAACCTTGACGGACGACAGAAAGCCTTGACCGTTTTATTGTGAGAGAAGTTTTGCGAAAAAAGGAGACACACTTGTAATTAAAGTTTCAAGAAGATTTTAGGAAATTGTTTAGTTCAACGGGTGAAAGCTTGTCGCAAGACCGTTATGAAAATGAAGTGCCAGGAGTGCTTTAAATAACTAACATGTTTTATGTCATCTTCATATTGTCTAACAATTGCATTCGAATTTCTTTGGTGTCCAAAATTTAATGTCTTTCTTGACGAAGTCTGACCAAGAAATAACTTTATCAATACATTATTTATGTTATTTTACTGCCGATTGGATTACATTGAATCGAAAGGTATATACGACTGCTCAAGAACATGAAGCATTTCTCGGAAAAAAATTAAGTTTTCTGTCACTTGTTGAAGACAAAACCTAATTACGTTAGTTTTTTTAATAAGATGATCATACCACACACATTCATCTATACAATAAAAAACTTTGGCAAATAAATTCGAAGTGAATGTTTAAAGTTTGGTACAACAGTCTCATGTTTTTATTTTGCTAATAACCTAATGAAAGAGATATTGTAGGAATTACATATATTAATACGTCGAAACATCAAACAGCATAGCTACAGTAGTCACTAAGGCAATAGAACACTTGATTTGTCTTTAGGTCGAAAGTAAATTTTTACGAACAGGACAAATTTAGAGAATTTAAATGTCATATAAAACCTGGTCCGCAGTGGTACGTAATATTTCATTTATTCATGATATATATTTAACTATGAAAAACCGAATGCGACTTCGACAATTCGTACATTAATTCCAGCCCAAGCCTTGCATAAATCATGTTGTGAAAGAAATACCTAAAAATTATTCTTATTATAGTAATATATTACGTTACTTTCTATTTAAAAAATATGAGTGTAAATGAAATTAATACGAATTTGGTAGAGAGTATGGAGGTATAATAAATTTATTTTATAAATTTACATTTTAAAAGATATCAAAGAATTACTTACTTAAACCCAAAATCTATTTTCTTATAATGGTCAAAGAATGATCTAAGTACTATCCAATTTTACTCAAAATTGTTACTCAACTTGTTGAACGATGGGTTATTCTGAATTAAATGATTATTCTTAATTTTGAAGAAGTTACGTGGCAAATTATCACGGAGTGGAAAGAAGTTATGTACCGAGTCAAATAAATATTGATTTTGCTATTTTATTTCCTGTATAAGGTAAACAAAATTTTTTTTAATAGAGATGAATAAAATTGCTTTACAATTACCAAGCGAGTTTTCCGATTCTCAGTAGCGTAGGTACGAATTCGATATTATTTGATCTCATTATTTAATCTCATATTATTTGTCTTTTCTTCATCGGAAGTCAAATCAAACTCCAATAAAAAGGAAAAACTAAATCATATTATTACTTTTAATTAAGAAGCGGATTTCACAAATGAATGAAAAATGGGTGTTTGGTTTTGTAAAATACTCAATAACTACCAAAGTTAGACATAATATTAAAATACCAGGCCATAAAATGGCCTTTGTACTACGTTGTATGATATTTTTTCTAAATTATGTTCCAAACTTTAAAAACCAAATCTCAAAGTAACCTCTTTTACCAAAAAGGCTCTCCGCTCTTTCGCATATTAGAACAGCATTATAAAGGTATATCGATTTTCATTTCATTGTGTCTATTCTAAATTAATTTAGCTACATTCTTGTACATGGGTTTAACTATGTCATAAATATGAAGCCTTTGGTATTCAACGTTGCCATAAAGATCAACGTTGCCGAATTTTTACGGCATTCCACGCGCGAATTTTCCATACTAGCTTCTATGAAAATAAAAACGATTAGTATTGTAAAACGATTAGTAACGATTAGTAAAGTGAGGACGTGAGATCCGCGATCCTCTTTGTCAGCTTGTGCCATAGATTTATAACGCGTACACGGCTTGTACACAGTGTAAGTTTTATGTTGTATATTACAATAAAATGCAAAGTATGCATAAATAATTGTAACATAATATTTCTATGATACATTTAAAATGCATAATATTTTGTGTCGCTTTGTAAATAAGTGGATAAATTTGTTGTTATTTTGTATATTTTCATATAATAATGGGAAAACATAAGATTTCTTACAGACGTTAGGTATTGGGAGCAAAAATGGAAAAAAAATTACGTGTCCTAAACGAAAGTTTTGTAGAAATTGAATAGTAGGCATAATATAGAATTATTAAATATAGTCGTAGTTTAGAAGTATTAAATCGATATTTTGCTTTTACTGAGTATTACAGATTATTCAGTATTTATATTACGAAGATATATTTTATAATTTCATTGTATTCGTAAAAAGTAATAATTTAAAGGTTTAAATTTTTAGATCCATCTGTAAGTGCAATATTGTATTTTATTGAAAATGTAATGATTTCATTTTAGTATTTTATCAAAATTTTAAAAACAAATTACTTGTTACTTTGTGTTCATCTGTCTGTATTTTACGGCCATTTATCGTGTGAACGATTATTTGGAAAGCTGATATAAAATTTTGACATGCTTCTAGTAGACGCAGATATAAAACATACAAACTACAATTCGGATTGATTTGTAGAGTGAGGGGGCAAATGAAGGGTCAAAAATTGTTTTTATCGTGCTCATTATGCGGGATATAAAATTAAAGTCGGTAAAATAGGAGTTCAAAAATATTAATATTTTTGATGGGGTTCAAATATATTAAAATTTTTTTAAAAGCATTTTTGTTTTAAAAGTTATAGAAATTATTATTACAGGACTAGAAAATTATTCTAACTATCTCTAATTTTGCAATTTTTTAATAGTTTATTATTGACAATGAGTTGCAAATTCGTGCGATGCAATTTTACTTTATCATGAAAAGAAAATGATCGTCGTAATTGTTGCAGGAATCATGCTATAGATGAAATTCAAAATAATTTTGGAAGAGGTAATATTGAAAGAGAAAGGATATGTACTAGGACAGAAAATGTACGTCTAATATAATACTTCCGAGTTAATTTAAAGTGTTTGCCTGTTACATTTCACCCCTTATATAATTAAGCCTATTAATTTCATATGATAGTTCCAGGTCTAGTCAGCGCATAGCGAATCCAATGATAATCTTGTGTGTTAATTTACATATATATATATATATATATATATATAAATATATATATATATATATATATATATATACATATATATATATATATATATATATATATATATATATACATATATGCATATGTGTGTGTGTGCGTGCGTGTGCTGTTTCCGGATTCGTTATTTTGGCCGTAAATCCGACTCTGTAAAATGTTTATTGTAATTCTATATCACTGAAATTCGTAACATTTAAAGCCAACTAAATTAAAAATTGTTAATTGAGCTATTGATTGCACACCTAGAGTTTAAATGTTGAAACATAGATTTGATATACATGTGGTATGTAATTATAAAATATTATAGATTTATCACTTTATATTGGGTAAAATTAAAAAAAATACTGAAATAATCTTTTAATAAATTATTACAAATTACGACGCTTATTATCCGACTGGTTCACGAAACATCGTAATGGAGACATTATATAGACTTTTTCATTTTTAATAATTTTTTAAAATATTTTTATTATAAACCTTTACAGGTTTTATTTTTTTCTTATTTACAAATAAATTTTTAAATTTTCTTTCATACGTAGTTTTATTATTTTAACATTACACCGTATTGTATAACATTAATTTATATTAGATGTCCCTAAGACTTTGTTTGCGTGTAATTAGGATTTTTTTTTTTCTTTTATATGTTGCTCATGGGTATATAATATTAGCACAAAAATTCTAAAAAAAGTTTTTCTGGCTTCTATTATCATTCTATAAGTTAAATTATTCACTCCTTTAAAACATTTTTAATGTATAAAATTTGCTCTGTTATAATTTTATTACTTGTATCAATTACTTTTATGCTGCTATATATCTACAATATACAGCAGGAATCCATCAATAAGTATACGAAAAAATTGGTAAATTTTAATTTTTTCATGTTTAATGCCTAAATATTATCATTTGCAAAGAAAAAAGTATTTTAAATTTTTTTATCATAATTTGCACAAATTTTTTTTTTTAGCCATACTAATTTACAAAAAGATTATACATAAAAAATAGTTACACAAAATATGTGCAACATTTTTTCATTTCGGAATTTCCCCAAATTCAGTCAAAAACCAACCTAAACCATATCCAAGGTTAAATCGTATTCCGTATCAAGAGATTTACAAAGACATTATAACAGAGAAATCATGCTCGGATTTAGTTTAATAACTAGTCTAAAAAGCGTGTCAATCGATGCCATTGTGCCGAGCGTATTCGTGTAACGCACACTACTAAGAGTCACACAGCACCGCCGGCGCCGGTGCGGGCGCGTGTGTATTAGTGGAAAATGAAATACTTCATTGCATACATCCGACCCTTAATAAGGAATAAGGAATTATTTTATTTTTTATATCAATTCGATAACATAAATTATAAAGGAAGTTAGATATGAGTGGAACTGGCTCTGTGAGTATTTTGTATATATTTGAGTATATATAAAGATTCAAGTGTACAGGTGTTCTTTTAATTGAGGTAAGATTATAACCCCCCTTCCCCCAAAATTCCATGTCTCAAATGAATATAAAATTTATTTAACTTGAAAATCTATTTCTGCAGTGGTCGTGTACATAAATATAACGAGTTTGACTAGCGATGCCGTGGGATGTAGTAATACAGTTTTGTTTTATTTGTCATTTTCAAATATAATCCCTTAAAAATATTCTTTGTTACGTTTTGGAAAATTGAAAAGGCAAATTAAACCTTTTTTCACTGTTTTTGGCCTGTTAATATATTCTTTCCTACGTTTTATGATATTTAATTTTTACATAATACTTATTCAAGTATTCGGAAATACAATTATATTATGGCCCTTTAAATTAAAAAAAGTTACAAAAGAATTAAAACATTTGTGCGTGGATATGTTTTACCTCATTTGTACCGGATCTCTATTGATCGATATTAATATTATATTTAAAAATGTAAATATATTGCTCAGTATATATTTCACAGGCGTATAAACCTAGTAACTATTTCCGAAAATATTTAAATTTAGAACTGTCTGGTAAAATTTAGATAAACTTTTAGTAATCCTAGTTTTCGTAGTTTTTCAAGACAGTAATTTTTAATATAAGACTTAAACTAGAACCAAATAACATGAAATTGTGAAAATAATATTTTTGAAATTATTATAACCTTTCCTACTAATAAAATCTTACTCAATACTTGAAAGGGAAAAAATCGAGTATTTTTTTTTCCTTTCCAAAAATTTCCATATGAATATTTTTGATACGAATTTATTAAGATATTTAACGGGTACAATGCATATAAGATAACAATACACTACATACCGAATAACATTATACACCGTATTGTTATTATGTAAAATTCCAAGTTTTTGTGAAAAAGTTCTAGAAATACTTTTTTGCGGATGTTTTAAGAATATCCCTGGAGCTTGCTTAAATAAAATTATAAAATAAATTATTTTGGAATTTTTATAAATAATTTTTTAAAATAATATTACATAAAACAACTAATTTAAAAAAGAAATAAAATAGGATAGACGAGTTAAATAGAGACATTTCCAAAATTTCAATATAAAATAAAATAAAAAATAAAAGATAAAATGTAAGATATTATGGCAGTTTATTCAGACTTGCAACTTATCTAAATTGTTAGACATTACGTTAATGGTATCATTTACATTTATCCTCAATCTGAAATATCTCTAGTAACCACAAAGCTTAGCACTAGTACGCTCTTTTCCAACGTTATTATCATTGTTATTTTAAAGTTTCACTGATCAGTCATGTCTTTTTATATCTTGATGTTGGTGATATTGAAGTGATTTTAACTATTTGTTTAATTTTAAAATAAAATACTTTACATTTTGTTATAATAACACTTAAGAATTTTCTTATTCGAAATGATTTAATTAAAATATTTAAAATTGTGTTTCACATCTTAAATTTAAAAGTATGTTCTCGGCCCGTAAAAACATTTTTGAGATAATTTTATAAATGCCATTTTATTTACATGAGTACTTATTTCTATTAGTAAACAAAAGTAAACAAGCAAAAAGCTCCCTTAATATAAATATAACCTATTTTAACGCAAAACATAGATACTTTATAAATAAATGTCCAACCATATCTCCAAACCGCATTAACATAATTTTCGTAATTTTATGCTTTATGACCTCGGCGACAATTATACTAGTTTTGAATATTCCCATAATTGTTGGAAAAATTAATGTTTAGTTTAATTAAAAAATCTTTTTCATTATTTTGATAATTAACATACAAGTGTAAAAATGTTATATTTGCATTTAGTTCGGTCCAATTTTTTTGTATTTCAAATATATTTATTAATGTCACATTATGCTTTATACATTATTTAATAAAAATAATATTTAATTTTCTAAACTAAGATTTAGTATTTTGTTAAAAACTATGAATATTTTATTAAGTTGAACAAAATATTAGCTTTGATAAACATCTGATCTTGTACATCATGAAGTATGCTTATCAATATTACCTTGCCGAATTAGTTCGGCCATGATATTATCCGATTCTTTGCAATATTCAAACACAATTGAAATGTCGGCCGTTTTAGTGGCCAGCTGGGTTTTTGTATCAATATTCCCCAGATCAATAACAACTGTACTCAGCCCCGTGAGCTGTAGATGGGAAAACCCGTGTAGGGAATAATTTAATTTAATGAATCAGAAAATATTTTCCATTAATATACAATAATGCATACTGATGTAGAAAAAATACATCCCATATTATTAAAATCTATTGCTGTATTAATGGTGAAATTTTATTGATTTAAAATAGAAATTGTAATGAAATTTCAATAATGATGATTAATAATGGAAATAAGTAAGCATGATTTTGAAGAATTGAAATTCTTGTTAAAATTTTCAGTAAAATTTAATCTCATGGAAAATTATTGAATTAATTGAAAGATATATGGAAATATTAAAAAACCAGTTAATTTTTAGGCAGAGTTTTTTTAGTTTTTTTTTGGGTTCTCTTATTGCATTAGTATAGATGCAATATTTCTAATTTTATCATTTAGTTGACGTGCAATTGAGTACTGGATGTGATTTTGAAAATTTGCACATTTTGGTTCACAATTGTTTTATATATATATATATATATATATATATATATATATATATATATATATATATATGTGTATGTATATATATATATATGTATATATATATATATATATATATATATATATATATATACATAAAATATTAGGAGTTGTACAGATTAAATTTGCTCTTTTATTTAATTTATAATGTAGACGAGATAAATATTCTGTAAGGATTTTATTTTCTTGTATTGATTATTTATGAAATAATACACAAATTGCAGAAGTTTATGTTGCAGATGACGTATCGTTATCAAAATGATTCTCATATAAAACTCTATAAATTCCAAAAAGATCTACAAATTTTATATGTACCTTTGGATCGACCTGTGGATTATGTATCTCAAAAAGAAAAACAGAACCCCCATAAAATCAATTAAATATTTGATATTTGGCCTAGTAACAAATCATGTTACTGGATTGTTTGCAAATACCAATACTGAAATAAATTTATGTAGTAATTTTAAAAGAATAGAATGAAGTAGTACATTTTTTTTCTTTATGTTTGGTTTGGGTCTGTTTTATATTTTGTATTATTTGAAAGAGCTGGTAGCTCGTAAACTCTTGGAAATGGATACCATTGTGCAGTAACTCTTGGAAATGGATACCATTGTGTATCGGAAATAATAAACCAAAAATCATGAAAAAACTATCGGTGAACCTGATCAGAAAATTACAGAAAACCGGCAGCGATTATCACCAGTTAAAATTTTTGAGAAATTAACATTTGCACGACTGTGAAATATATAATAAGCAGTATCATTTACATGATGATACACAAGGATGAAAAATAATATTTGTTGATAGTTTAATAAAAATAATATACACTTAAATGATAATAGGTGCTAAGTATATACGTGACTCTCGCAGCGCGAGTTCTGCTAATGCTTTTCAAATATTTTTATTTTTTATTATATTTTTTAAACGTGCGTCTTTTGTTTTTACACAACACGAATTAAGGAATTGAAAATTTACAGTAATATTAGGGAAAACATTAGCCGGAATCAATGGAAAGTCATCATGAAATACTCGTAAATCAATGTCATTGAAGTCATTTGATTATTATCCGATCAAAGAAATATCAAGCACTTAAGCACTATCCTTATACCCTTACAATTTAAGACATCGGGTAAAAGAATTACGTGTCGTGCTTTTTCATACTAAATCTCATCTATTCGATTTCTCATGTACAATTTCAATTTAGCCACTGTCATGTAATACTAATGACGAGAATAATATATTCCATGAGTGCCTTTTAATCTGAATGACGCAGCATTAAGCAACTTTACTTGTCTACGTACACTTATATATGTGTAGATGTGAATGTCTGGGTACATAACTATGTAAGCTCATCTGTGAATCAAGTGTTATACCATACGTCACACCTTTTTCACTCCCCTTTTTCACTTCTACCTATTGTCACTCTACTGCAATAGTTACGAGTACTCAGTATGGCGTTGAATATCAGAGAAAGTAAATTGCAAAGTTTAGGTGAACAAATAGCACAGTGTACGAGTCAGGTTTGTTAAGATAAACAGACTTCTATATTAAGCAGGTTTCGAAATTGGGGATCATTCGAGGCTTGGGAGAACCTTGTTACGTTCATGTTACAGAATATATTTTACCTTGCATGGCTGTTATGTACGATCGATACGACATGATCATACAATTTTACGAAACAAAGTGAGAAAATTGTGTTTCATTTTTTTATATAATATACTCGATTAAGCGAGGAAGAAAATGTTTTCTAAGACTTTCTATGATCGATAATTCTCAATTACTTTTACAGTGAGAGGGTAAACTAACGTCATTGTACGAGTGATATGACTTAAACAAAACTTTTTGCTGATCTGAATAGGTAAATATAAGATATTAATTATTTAATTATTATAATCATAGGTTTTATAATTTTACAGTTAAGAAAATCGATTTAAACTTGATATAATTCACGTAAGAAAAAAGGCTTTTATTATATTGTGCGTAATAAGTATTAAATTCCCTGAGTGAAAGTTTCTCTTTTATTTGATGGCTTTTTATCGAATTTATGCTAAACAATATTCAATACTAGAGAGCATGGAACTAATATTAACATGGAAACAAGTAATAATTAATTCATTAGCTAATGATCGTAAATTTTTATGCAGCTAAGTTTGTAACTTATAATATTTTGTATATATATATATATATATATATATATATATATATATATATATGTACATGTACATATAGTGCATATATGGACTTAAGAAATATAAAAAATCATAATAATAATAATTCTAATAAATGAAACATATTCTAACCTTAGCTTGTCAAAAAATTATTTTTGACAAATGTGGATGAAAATATATTGGTATTTCACCACTATAAAAAAGAGTTAACACTAAATTCCTTAAGTATTCCTTCAGGAATACTTCAGGAATTTAGTGTTAACAAAGCAAAGTTAAGCAAAAAACGGCAAATCAGAAAACCGAGTTACAGCTTTATGCTGCAGCGTCGTCGTAAAACTTTATATTTTACTTAGGAGTTCAGTCTTAAAAAATGACGACACTTTGAGGCGAACGTATTCTAGTGAGATCCTACTTTCACAGTAGATTTTTGCAGGTAAGTAAGAATGACAATTGTATGAAATAAGGCAATGTCCATTTGCTTTCGATGTTGTTGGGAAATATTAATTTTTAATAATATTGTCTATAGACATTAGTCTACGAACAAATAAATAGTACAATTTTTTCTTTACGATTTATTGTATTTGTTATCCAATTTAATTTTTTTTTATTACTGCAGATGCAATTTATTATTCTACACTGCCTTTCGCGCATTATCTTACTCTTTAACCGTATCCGTTATATGATAAACCAAAACATTAGTAAACAATAATATTTTCTCTTTTTCTCTAAATATTGCTACCAGATTTTAAAATTGTTTTTCCACAGGTTTTTGCCATCAAACCTGCATTATGAATAAACATTATGAAAGAATGAAAAAATGGGAATTTGAAGACAAAAAGAAACACGAGATTTATTATAAACTTTTAAATGTAGTGAATTTAAAAATTCCATCTATCTAAAATATTAATAGAAAATTATTTCGGGGTGAATGCAAATATTTTTTTCAGGCAATATGAAAAGCTCTTCGAAGTTAAAAGTGCGACTATCTCACGTGAGGTTGTCATTTTCATATTTTAGACGACCTCTAGTTGTAACTGGGTAGGAATTAAGCTTAGTTCTAGTATACTAAATAGCGTAATACGCTGCTATACTATAAACTCTTAAATTTTCTTAGCATTATAGCCATGGTCCTATAGTATACGTGATTACGTGAAATGAATATATGATAATATTGAAGTCATTTTGGATAAAATCAACGACTTTATGACAAATGGTTACTTAGTGCAAATATATATATATATATATATATATATATATAAACCGGATAAAATTAATACCAAAAATAGCAATTAATATATAGAAATACTTCATATAGAAAGTTGTTATGTATTTAGGTAAAATAACTTGAGCATGTTTTGATCATGCAGAAATAGTGCTGATGCCTGAAATATGCTCTAATCCAGGAAAGTAATTAAATTTACTTCTCAAATAAGTCGGACAATTTCAATTGTTCAAAACATTGAATAGAAACATAAATATATGTCTATTCTTTATTCATGAATATATGTATGAACATATGTTTTGAAACAAACATGGAAACGATGTACCTACAGATTTTAGCGTATTCAATTTCTTTTAAACAAACATAAATAGAATCTGGGTAACATCCGTTTCCTAGCCCAACAAAGTAATGAATATATTTAATTTAAAAAGCTAGAAAAAACATAAAAAGCTTTTAAAGAAGATATTTTACGAAAGGTAATACGTTTAAAATTAATTCAAGATTTTGATAAGAGTGAGTATCTCAAGCAACTAATCTTATTCAGTTGACATGCATAAAATTAATTTGTAATTTACCTTTAGATTTGGTATGATGGCCTTTAATTATTATTGATATCAACTTGAGACTTAACTGGATCGACTAAGACACCCATTTTATACGATGTATAATGTAAATTACATAATAAACAAACCCATTCAAGCTTACCAGACCATTGGTCTTAACTGAAATTGTCTATGACTGTTTTCATGAAATGTGTACCTATATGCAATGGGCAAACATATTTGCATGTAAAATACTAATAAATTAGTGTGATGTTGATAATTGTAATATATTTTATTAACAATCCCCGAAATTAGTGTAGAAAAGAGAAGTTGATATTGAATTCTTTCTTAATAAATGAGTGATAGATCAGTCTTTGTAGGTTACGACGTACGGAATTTAAAAATAAAAATAAAGTTTAGATCTAGAATTATTCAGATAAGCATGGCCAATATGATGTAACGATTCCTTCAAAGTGGTAGAAAGGAAAGAGGAGAAAGAATAAGAATATCTAAATGACAATACTTTGATAACAGAATTATATACATGTCCTTTTATTTTAAATGCGAAGTTACAATCGTCAAGGAAAAGTGACTAGGTTTTATACAAGACTCTTAATCGATGTTACGATGTTTGCAATTTATATTTAGGAAATTCAATACTTAACAAATTGTGAGATTAACCTACAGAACACCACGCAAAAATGCTTTTTTAGGGTTGAAATTAAATCAAGCACGGTTCGGTCTGCAGTGCAACCATGAAAGCTTATACACAAACAAAATCATGGAACACTTGTTTCGCATAGATGCTTCTTTAGGGTTCCGTAGTGAAACAAGGACAATTAGTATTACATTAGGTCTTTCTATCCATCCGACCGTCATGCATGAGACCGTGCCATATATCTTTTTCATATATAATATTAAGTGGAGTATCATTGAAAAAGTATTTTAATATTAAATTAAGGTTTCTATTGTTATTTTTCATTTTTAAGCATCGTTAAAAAAAATAAACTTCAGGTGCAGTTAGAAATATGAACTACAATCAAATTCTGAATTCTAAACTACTGTAATCATTGTGTATTTTTCGATCATAACACTGGTATTTTCACTCATTTAATAAATGTACCTGATTGGTGATTATGTGTGTGATGGCATCAGAAACTATATATCATTCATTGTTCTTGAATATTAAAGCTTAGGAAAGATTCACAAAAAACCGTATTTTCGTTTTTTTTCTGTATCTGCATTGAGTCCTATAGTATCCGACTTATTTAATTTTGTAACTATGTATTGTTTTAGAAGTTCTAAGATATGTTTTCTTCTAAGGTATATTTCCTTCTAAAGTTTTAAGATATGTTATTCTAAGAAATGTTTTTATTTTCCACTTTGATGTATCTGCAGTGCTACTAACTATGCACACTTTCGACAGAAAGCACTATCTATTCCAGTATTACCAATATCTGCAATCATATCTAATTATATTGCTTTAATGGCATCTGTACTAACCGCTTTCCCCAATCTTCTACAGTCAGAATCACTCAGGCAAACTTTTCAATAAATTCCACCAATAACACCAAACCACTCATGATTAATTTTAAATCCTGCTCCACGGAATTTTTGCACTATACCCACCATTTGGGTTACGTGGGTGGTTATGGATTCACAATATTTTAATATAATCAACATTTAACGTCGTCATAAACAAATCTGCCGTATGAATCCTAAATTATCAAAGAATGTTTTAGATACTGCTATACATCTTAAACTGTTCTTTTGTGTTTAATATGCTCGTAAATTAATGAAACTATCATCATAATCTGCTAAGTTTTAGATTTTTGAGCATCAGCCGTTATCTTATCATTTAGAGTCATCGATGTATCTATTTTTTTAAATACTTTAGGTTTGGCTACATTTAGGGTGTAACTGCCGACCATTATTAAAATGCATGTTACAAATGTTCACACTATAACACACAGTACTTATATACTACGAATCCGAACAAATCTAATCCAACTTCAGCAAATGCAGTCCACACACAAAAAAATACTGAAAGTCCATATTCATATTAAAGGAAATAAGAAATAAACCACAAGCACCCAAAATACGGGACTGATTAAAGGCGGTTGCTTGTTTGTATAAAACTATAATTCATTTTCCAGCAAAAGTTGCAGAAAAATCATAGATATTTATGATTTATTAATACCTCTATTTGGCATTACAATTATTACTTTTTTGTTTCTTGGTTATTTGATAGATAAACTTAATATTTTCAAGTCATATATGAAAGCAAGATCAGCAATATTTTTTGCAAATATAGCTATACCTAATATTTATAAAGGAATGTTTGTACACTCAGTCTAACAAGATAAATAGAATTGGTGACGTAAAGTTTTATTTAAAATTGCTTGTTGTTCCAATATTTATTTAGATGGATATTTAAATTTTTATTCTAAATTTTTTTCTTTTTCTTTTTAATTGTGAAGTATGTATATGTTTTAAACTATATAACCATTTCCAATGCTACATTCCAATACCTTCAAAAGGACAATGTATGATTATATAATTTTATATCATACCGCCATTTGTTTCCTTTTCCCCATGAAGAAGCTGAAGATCAGAGCCAGTTTGAATATACAGTTAATGTGTTGCTATAAGGTGATTGTTCACCCATTTAAATGCCTCCAATTTCCCACGACCATACCAATTCTAGTTTTTAAGCCATACGCCGCCTTGAATATCTATCAATGGAACTTACTGCAGTGACTTTAAATGGCATTTTCTCTGAATATTTTTTTTAAAATTTTAATTAAATTTCCACAAAAGCTTAAAAATAACACATTTTGGTAACACAATTATTAATAAAGAAACAGATTGTATACTTAGACCTTAGCAAAATATGGACAGTAGGAATAATTTATTAAAACATTTCAATTCGAATATATAAGTACATATATTCGTATTGACTATACTATAAGAGTCTCCATTTAAGGGTACTATAAGAGTCCCCATTTAAGGGTAGGTACTGCGTATTTATATTAAATTATTTACAAATTATAATTTTTCACAACGCAAGTACATTACCTACTGTATCTTCCGAAGGCATGCAATTATGATATATATTTAAGAAATTATGACATCTAGAATAATTCCCATAGTTTTTTCTACAATTATCATGTAGGTTTCTAAAAACCAATTTTTTTCCTAGTTTTAAATAGACTCGTTTTGCAAATAAGAGGGACAAAGCATACTTTTGCGTATTTTTCAATATGTCTCTGAAGATACAATACCTAAAAGGACGAAAAAACAATTATGAGATCCTGATTGAGACCATTTCAAACGATATCCCATACCACATTAGGAATATTAAAAAAATCAAATATTTAATTTGCCCCCCTAAAATTTTCATACAAATATTTTTAAATATTGAGATATGTAGGGATTAAAATGTTTTGTTACTATGGCTTATTTCGAGAAAAAAAAACAAAAAATATAACACACAAACGTTATACTTTTTGTGTTTTTTTTCAATAGTCATATCAATAAATTGTATATTTGAGGAAATAGCATAAACAGAAAATATGGTATATATTTATCAAATTGCATTTTCTTTCTTCAAAATTGTCCTCATAACGGAAATTTATCTCTTTCTATATAATATCTATAATTAAAATCCTACTTCTCAAAACTGAAAAATTCAACTTTCCATGTTTAATGATTTTAAAAAAAATACATTTGACAAATTTGTAAACACTAAAGTTTGTCCATGAGTGCTCAGTTTTTCCAATTTTGGTAAAGAACACAAAAAAATATGTGTAATTTGTATTTCATTCGTTTGACAAATTAAATTTAAATTTGAACGTATATTTTCTGTAATGTTAAAAATGTCTTATCTATTCCCCTAACCCTAACGATGTATTCTCTTGAATAGCTCTGACTTGTTAAATCGAATTATACCATGAAAATTTGTAATTTCCGTAACAAAAGCACATTTAAATTTATTAACTTCTTGAGGATATTTGAGAGCTGAAGCTAAGTGCTGTTGTTAGCAGAACTAATTTAAATAATGTATTAATTTGATCGCAATATTTTATCATTAACCACATCTTCTGTGGAAGCAATGTAATTGGTAAAGACAAAGGGTTCAGGTTAGGCCATACCGGTCTTATATCCAGATTTTCGTTAAAGTAACGTTAAATATATATATTAATTAATATGGTAAGCGATATCGCTTTAATTAATTGAAGACTTAAATAAAGACACGTATCTAGAGACAACACCAGCAAAGCCTTATATAAACGAGGAAAATAAAACGATAAACTGTAAAAAGTAATAAAATTAAGTTTCATATTAATATTATTACTCTTTACAGTTCAAGGTTTACAAATAAATAGCGAACGAAGTCTTAATAATATTTCTGAGGTTCATTATTTCGTTCGTCGTGGAGGGGGGTAAGAACTAAATCTTCATATTAGACTATTTATATGATCATGTAACTTCTTATTAAAATGTTTTTTTTTAAAAGAAAGCTTGTAACTTTTTAAGATTAAAACGTTATATAATAAATAACTTAATATTTCAATAAAATGTTGTACATGTAGAATGTAGTAAATAACTTAATATTTCAAATAAATATTAAGTTATTTACTACATTCAGCGATAATGCTTTTATTTATCAGCAAAAAACTTATTATTTATTGCCTTTCAACGTTAATTATATGTCATCGTAAATATTTACTATAGTTTTGGAAGAACACTCAGTTTTTTGTGTGCCGTATAATTTGTTTAACGCTTATATTCATTGTTCTGCCTTTGTAAATGATACTACCATATTAAATAAAAACAAATTGAAATTTGTTTGGACTTTTAAACATGACAAACAAAAAAAAACAGACAACGTGTATTTATTTAGTGTATCTCGCATCGAAAAAGAAAAGAATATATTGCAGTTTCTAAAAAAATCTTTGAAATTCATGGTAATTGTTGGTAATGTTAAGATAATACTATCCACTTAATACATAGATATACTTTGTTGCACACTTACGAGTATATTCACACTTTTATTCCTAACGGCTGATTTTGTTAATTTAAATTGGCTGCTTTTACAATTTACTGTTGATATTTATGAATGTTAATTATTAAGATACGTCCAAATTAGAAAGCCTTACCATTATACCTTACATTATATTAAATTTCACATTTCTACGTCTAATTTTTTCTAGGAAAAAATATGAGAATTAGACGGACGGATACCTGAGTTTCTTTTGAGTTATGAAACCCAAAAAAAACCTCCTAAGCACATGTGGAATCTCTCACTACAAGATTTCCGGTAACATTAAGACATTTATAAACATTTCAGTCATAATATTCCTATTAAAATATTGACAAAATTTAATTTTTAGAACAAAAATGTCATTGTCTACTATATCTTTCACAGACGTATATTTAAACATTATTTTTTATGTGATATAACGAAAAACTAACAATTTTTCGTTTACTTATGCTGTGAGACCTTGCTTTTTATCAAATTTCATGATTATAGGTCAACGGGAAGTACCCCATAGGTTTTATTTATTTGCGAATATCAAAATGTACGTTTATGACGCATATTTTGATATTCGCAATTTTGCCGTATTTATTGTATAGTTCCAAGGGCCCATAGATCTAAGTATTTGGTATTAATTTTAACTTGATACCTATACCCGTTCTTGAGAAAAGAGTAGAAGAAAGAATACATGAACAAAGCATGCGAGAGGGTACATATTCTTTCACATTACTGTGAGTAGAAAATAAACGATAAAAATTACTTTGACAGATAAAATTTTAAAAAAGTAACTATTTTGACGGATAAAATCTCCGATAATCTCTTGCTTCCTTAGCGTCCCTCCGAACTTTAGTATTTTTATGTATTTTCAATTATTATTTCCAGAATATTAGTTTAGAATAAGCAATATTGTCATGGTCAGTATTGGATTGTGAAATGACATATAGTAATAATGCAAATAAAGAGACATTCCACAGGTGAATACGAGACATACTTACATTTTTATCGCTTATTTTCCGCGAAATTAACATTTGTTAGACTTTGTCAAATATAGATGTCATACTAAATATATTCTATTTTACATTTTATTGTTTGTTTTTAAGTTTTAGATATAAAATTATGAGATATTGTATCCGTGAAAACATAATTTGTTTATAGGGATTGACACTATATTATTGAGAAGTCATATCGACATTTTTCTATACTAAAAATATATATAGATTGCTATAGACATCTCTAGTATATTAAAAGAAGCAAAAAAATATATATTAATGTAATTTACAATATAAGCAGTATATATATATTTGATTCTTTGAAAATGGTTTTAGGATTACTACAAAAAATGGATAAGAATACTTATTACATACAATTGGACTATCCATAAAAATGCTACGGCATATATTTTTTGGGAAACGCTTTTTATAAAAAGCACGTGTGTTTTGAAAAAGGACTCGGCATCTATATAGTCCATTCTGGTGTATTTATCAACATCCTAATTTATATTTTATCATCCACAATTAGGCCTCTCATAAATCTTTAAACGTTTAGTGTTTTCTCGGTAAAAAAGAAAGAATTTCGGTAGAAGGATAATTTTCTAAATGACAATTCAGCTGATATTGAAGACGTGTCCTCGATTTTATAAGATATATACTACTTAACACCTTAGAAGACTCATCACCATTTATTAAATCGATTGTTGAATAGATAAGTGGATTCATGGATAAAAATATAGACATATGTGTATATATATATATACATATATATATATATATATATATATATATATATATATATATGTGTGTGTATATATATATATATATGTATTATAAGAATTTAGCCATAAAGTAAGTCGTAAAGACTACGCCAGATACGGTAAGAACTTTCGACTTATCCATCAAAATATATGGTTAGTATATATTTAAAACGCGAATACTATTTTAGGGAAAATTTAAAAATTAATTTCAAGTTTGATAAGACAACTTTCAATAAAACAGTTTCAGAAAATATGCATTTGACAATTGAATAATATATTAATAGATTTTATGTAATTGACAATAAGTTAAAATATGAAAGAACTTTAAAAAAATTCTGAAAACAAACTTTGGGAAACCACTTGAATAAAATTATTTTATTTAAAGGCCAATGATATTTAAAATGACAAATAAAAGGATTATTTAGAATTATGGAAATGTTTATGCCGTAATATCATTATAGGAGGAACTCGTAATGAAATTCCTTTTTTTATATTGAATTGTTTAATTTTGTCTTGAAGTTGACTTGTGTAATTAAATTCGCTACATGTGTTATGTCACTAAATAAGTAGTGGCATTATATGCGGAACCCGTGTTGATATTTTCTTAATTTTAAAAAACCAATATAATTTGTTCATCGGTAGCACTTAAGAGTTATTTACGTAACATATTATTCGTTTAATTTTAAAATATCCGTATCTAAAAAATAAAATGAATTGGAATGCTTCATACGAGGTATTTCAAATTTTGAGACGGGAGTTACTCTTATAGAATTTAAAAATATGTTAAATTGTAGGCAAAAATATGTTAAATTGTGAATAATGTAAATGTTATGTTATAAAAATAAAAATGTAAAAGTTATAAAAAATATTTTGTAAAAGTTATGATAAATATGTTAAATTGTACTCAACAATTGTAGGCGAGTTCATAATTGTGAAATCTAGAAAATAAATCGTTAACAAAATTCAATCGCATAAGTGCGCTCTTCTTTTAAAATTCGGTATAACATCGTTAGTAAAAGGACATTACTTAAACTCAAACACATGTACAATTACGTACACAAAGGCAATTTAACCTCAGTGATGCGAACAATGTAGAGTATGTTCGTCCATTCGTATTATATTAAATCTATGGTCGTGACAGACAGATAGACAGACAGACGGACGAACGACAAAGTGATCCTATAAGAGTTCCTTTTTTCTTTTTGAGGTACTGAATCCTGAAAATGATGGTATGTAGTAGTCATTTCCAACTATATTCCTTAACATTTGATTAAAATATGTAGGTTTGCATTATCTACTAAGTTTGCGAATTAAAATTCTATGTAAAATTTATTCAACTAAATTTTTTTCTATTTCCGGCTGGTATTCACTTAGCTATACTGTTATCTATATTGTTTTAAAGGACACTATGTTTTATATACAGTTTTTTTTTTCAATGTTTAAAATCGACATTTTCTAAGAACTATTTGCACTAATATTTAGTAAAGTATATCTTCTTGAATTCAGTTATTCATAATTATTACTCAATGGCTCCATTACCAGAAGAGTCTTGTTTCAGTAGAAAAACTAAAATAATTATCACATATTGATTAAATGTAAAAAATAAAACAGTTTATTTCTAAAAGTTATTAAACTTCGATTAGTATATCGGCATCCTTTATTTTAACGCACTTGAGTTTAGTTGACCTATATTTGCACATAAAATATAAATACGATTTCCTAAATTTCTCAACCCACAGTCATTATGTTTAATGACTAAGTTGCCAAAGGACATAAAATACACGAGAGGGGTCGCCCAGTAAAATACCATCCCAACGCTATTAGTGATGTTTGATGACCTTTTAAGGATAATGATATTATTAGTATTCGGAATGAATACTTTTTAAAATGTAGTGCCGTTTACAAAAATGTAATTTGTAGAAAAATACATGTATCGGTATCAAAATTTTTAATTATAAATCGATAAAAATATATTAATGGATTGTAATAACTTAGATGCTTAACCAAAAATTTCAAAAGTATAAGAAAGGAGTTCATCCAAAGGTGTTTCCTCTGATAGTTAATATTACCTGAACATGCAGCCAGTAATAACCACGAGAAATTAGTAAGGACAAATTAATCAAAATAAAGAATAATTAATATTTTTGATAAATGTTTGATTAACATAACGATAAACGTTTTCAATTGTAATTAAATGTATTTTATTAAATTTTCACATGAAAAATTAACTCGAAATATAAGAAATAAAAAACTTCATCAAAAATATCTGCATGTGACGATCAAATAGATTCTTTTACTTTTAATTTGTCCTCTTTTTCTTTTTGACAGTTTATTATGAGATGTTTTCTTAAATAAAATATTGAGCTGAAATTACAAAGCATAATTATCCTGAGTAATAGTACAATTAAAAATACCTTGAGATGGTCAAAAAATCCTTCTATAAAAGTTGGTTTACTTTAAGTATATCACAATCCATACTATCGCAAATGAAAAAGATGTTTTTTCCGGTTATCCTAAAATTTGTGCCAACAATTTTTTTTTAAATTAAACAAGCCTATTGAATTCTATGGATATAAATTATTAGACAACCATATTAGACTCATTAAATTGTTCTTCTAATGAAACAAACATATGGTAATCCATTATTAAGTAAAGTTATATAGTTAATGCCTGTACACGTTTCATACAGTTCCTATTCGTATAATTAACAAAGTATTCTTGTTTCAATATACATGACATTCAGTGAGTATTGTGATTAAATGTAACGTCAAAAATAATTATTATTTATCAAGATAATGTTTGCTCCAATACATTCAAGATACCTACACATTACAAAAATATCCTTTTTTTAAAAAATGGATTTTAATTAAACCAGTTTCTGCCAACGGACGCGCCGGCATAGATACGCAATTTATACGGTGAAATTTTTCTCTAGTAATAAAATTTTACTGTGGTAGAATAAAAGTATATAATATCTTAGCTTAAATTTTAAATAAAAATATTGTAATCCTCTCGGCAATTTTTATTCATCAGTTTTTTATCCTACGCACATTAATTTTACTACCAGTATACAAAATTGAACAACTCGTTTATTTGATTTTAATCCCAACACTACATATTTATGTAGCAAAAAATCCATTAAGATAAAGTAACTAATATGGTTTTGACATAATACCTAGAAATATCCAAAGAAATGAACACATAAATAAATAGGCTATACGTCCTTTTGAAACATTCAATGAAGAAAAATATAACCCAGATTTAAATCAAACAAAAAAAGTCAGTGTTATATCCGATATGTTTTTATTTGAATAGGCCTAGTAGTTTTACGTGCTATTTTAACTAAGGGAGATAACAGAGAAATTATTCTAAATTAATTCAGATTGGATATTGTTTTTGCTTCTATTCAGTTTCACTCACTCACGAAATTCACACGAATCCCATAAAAATAGCGCTATACTTTCCATTGAAGATGTTGAAAATGTTTCTAATGCATAAAGTGTAGAATTTTATTGAAAATCAACCGGATGATTTTTACGTAGACGCGATTTGATTACCGTATTATCATTTTAGGGAAAAAAGTTCTTCAATCTTTAAAACGACAATATACATCTATATTAAATATGAATTCGCAAAAATGTATGAAATATTTACTACACTGTATCTATGCTCATCACACACCCATTTAATGAACTTATTTAAAATCCTGATTAGAGCTCATAAAATAGACGTTAACATAGCAATAAAGTTGTGATATCTTAGTACTAAAGCACACAAAGTTGCTTGTACGTTCAATTCGACCTTGATAATGCAAAATGTTTTAAAATATATCTATGAAATGGAACGTTTATTACACAGAATCT
Organism: Druceiella hillmani; assembly: GCA_039881145.1. Classification (NCBI taxonomy): domain Eukaryota; kingdom Metazoa; phylum Arthropoda; class Insecta; order Lepidoptera; family Hepialidae; genus Druceiella; species Druceiella hillmani. The sequence goes on along the minus strand of JAYKKI010000106.1, from coordinate 5,874,699 downwards.
GAGCTCATCACATACTCATTTAACGAACTCGTTTAAAATCGTGATTAAAGCTCATAAAATAAATATTAGCACTAAAATAAAGTCGTGAGAACTTAATACAAAAATACACAAAGTTACTTGTAACTTTCAAGTTCAACCAGGATGATGCAAAATGTATTAAACATATATCTTCTGAATGGAATATTTAATATACTGAATCTAAAATAATCACGTGCTCATTTAAGAAACACGTGTAAAATCGTGATTAGAGCTCAGAAAATAAAAGCTAGCACTGCAATATAAGTATGAGAACTTCGTATTAAAATACACAAAGTTGTCTGCAACGTCCAAATTCAACCTAGAGCTATGTAGGTTGAAGTTATTAAAGTAACATAATTTGTACTAACAAATTGTGTTACTTTAATACAAAATTGAACATATTTGGCGTTAATTTTGTAGAAATCCTTAATCACAATTTAATGAAACTATGTGATGTAGTATTATTTCTAATTTCTTTAAATTCTTTACCACGACCTAGGTTTCGTTGTATTACAACATCTTCAGATGGCTATTAGCAAATAGCCCACCATTTCCTAATAGCCCACTTGAAGACGTTATAATACAACGAAACCTAGGTCGTGGTAAAGAACTTATAGAAAGTAGAAATAATACTACATCACGTAGGTTCATTTAATTGTGCAAAATACTCTGTTTGACAGAGTGGAAGGTATCTAAGATGTGCACATTTATTTTCGTATAAAATTACCGGTATAATTAAGAAGAAAATGGCAAGTAATTACTTAAATATAAGTACTCACTTTTTTAGTTCTGTAGAAATAATGTAAAGTTAAACAATTTTCATCTTACGTAAAAACAACTATGAAAAGATTTTCAAAATAAATAATAGTATTGGTAAGGAAACATCGAATCTTTATTAAAACTAACTCTCATGAATTTTTAAACCATGTATATTGTAACCCAAAGTGATGAATGTATAGTATGTACTTCTTACAGGGACCAACGCAGAAGCTGACAATAAAAAAGCGACATAGGTGACAAAATCGATTAAAAGTAAAATGGACGAAAAACATGTGTCGCAATCGATATGTTCGCAATCGACATGGCTAGAACGTGCTGAATTAACATATTCATCGCGTGGCGAACTTACTAGAAACCCGTTAAATGAAAAAAACTAAAATCATTTGTAAATATTTATCATTGCTGAGTATCTTTGTAGGTAAAGTTTTCGTTTATTACTTTAAGTTAGAATTAAAATATTATTTGAAATATTTATATTATCAAAAAACTTCGGCTTTTTAAAAACCAAAAAATGTCGCGAAAGAAAATTTAACATTTCTTTTGGATTACACGGGCATAGGTTAATTCTTCAACGAATCTAGACCAATTTTTTCCAGTAAAACGAATGGAATGTTATTAGACTTATGAAATGCTACTAGAACGAAGTTTAAATACAATCGATAAACCCATCGTTGAGAAGAAAAAAAAATATTTTCTTCGATAAAATTCCGGTAATTTCAATGTTTACAAAATTAAAAACTGACATTTTTACGAGAAACTTCAATATTCGGCTGTTACAACACTTTTTAATTTGTATTATCAGTCGAAAATAAAAAGAAGCAATGTTAGTTCAGAGTTATAAAAATATATCCAAATATTTATAACTTCAGAAAATAATAATAATGAATCGTTTTTTTTAATTCATCTCCTTAAATAGGCATTGCGGTAGAAGTATACCTCTAGAAACTTATATGTGCGCGCTTATAATGTGCGCTTATAGATTATGGAAATTAAAACAAATAAATAGCAACAAATAATTTAAAAATAATCATGGTTTCTTTTTACGATATACTTAGAATTCCCGCTTTTTGGGAAAAATTAAAGAAATGGTGAAAAAATCTGTTCCCGACATATCTCACATAAAATTGAAACAAATTGCGTGCATTGATACAGCAATAGTAAGTCAGAAAGGAACATGCACCGCTGCAATTATTTGTCATTTATCATCACAACAATACAAATGTTTGAGAAGCACAACATTAAAATAAAACACTAAAACTTTAATGCAATCTTATTATGAAACATAGACATATGCGGAGTTGCATTTTGCAAAAAATAAATGCACCGTATTTGTATAATTTATGTTAAAAGTCACTATAGCTGACTTTTATACTACTTTTTTTATACACATAATTATCAAATATTATTTAAAAATCAAATATTCATCATTAGCAAGTTTAATGAGAATGTACTGAATTGATTTTGATAATAATGGCTCTTCGGTCATAAACGTCTTTGAATTATTCGGAACGACCAATAGCTAAACATTTTGAAAATTAACTTATCGATACATGGCTGTATAGTAATTCGTATTATAAGCTACCTCTATTTTAGTCAAGTTGTCAACATCAGAAAATGTTGTTTACTTTTAATTCTTCTATACATAGTGCAATATCACAAACTTTTAATTTATATCAAGCGACTGAAAAATGCCAAATTAAAAAAAATTCTAACGAGTTTTTAAGACATTTTTTACGAATACTGTTAAATAGAAGCTTCATTAGTTTTTCTTTACCATTATTTTTTTTGCATTTGATAAATTTTGCATTTGATAAATTTATACATAAATATATAATCGGAATGCTTAGCTACGTTTACTCAACATTCATTTATTATTTTTTTTATTTTAAAGCACTAGTAGAGTAATTATTATAGTTTGTCTTGACTACCGCAACGTACAATATTAAAATATATTAACCTATCTGAAAAATATTATCAGCGTAAATTTACCCTTACATAACTATAAGTTTAGGTTAGATCCACATAAAAATCATCCCACCAAGAATATGAAAACATGAAATTAAAGTAATATAAACAAAAAAAATATTTAAATTAAATACTTAAGTACTTTATACTTGTACTTTACAACATAAAATAATAAAATAATAATGCGCTTTACAACATTCTTCTACAACAAAAATGAAGAAAATTCAGTAAATTAATATGTACAAACGTGTATTAAATCTAAGCATCTAAAACTTTTCTACCAAGTACTTGTGATATTCTTGCGAGGAACAAGCCATTTCCCTTGAGAATAAAAATTACGCTTTATGCCTTTTCCTCCCTTTATTCTCAGTGTTTGTGCGTGAAAAAGTCACACCGAACGTCTACAAAATGCGTATTTCTACTTTTGTTTACTGTCAAAAACACTTTAATCCATTTTTATCTTAAACTACTGATACTAGTTACAAAGTGTCAAAGGCTTTTTTGTGACGTTTATTCTGAAAAGAACTAATAGGTCGACATAAACTTTCTTACTTCCAAAGTGAAACTTATTACAATTAAAGTAGCCACGTGGCTTAACCATAAAATATATATTTACACTGTCTGAAACTTCACTTAGATTTTTGAAAGCATTCTTTACGATAGCGTCCAGTTCGACAGCCTTTACTTCGATTAATTTTATGTTATGATCTATATATTAATAATTATATAAAATATCTACTTACAATAGGGCCCATGGCGATCTAGAAATTTTAAATGAAATTAGTAAGACCTAAAAACTATTGCGAGCACTGTATGTCAATCAGATTAATAATTTTTGCGTGAATCTATCACGCAAAAATTATTAATCTGATTAAAAAACTGACAAAAACAAAAATTTCCCTTTTATTATATTGGTGAAATTTTTGCGAATTAGTTACTCATCTAAAATTACTGACAATGTCAGAAGCAAACAGCGAGGAAAAAAATAAATTTTAAATTGTGAAATTTAAAATAAATCGTAAACCACAAAATCGATTGCAGCATTCTTCTTAGTAACAATTAAATAGAAGCAAAGGTCAACAACAAAGATGTACTGGTATGTTGTGTTAATCAAAAGATTTAAGGCCTTGAGCCGCCGCGTCCCCACCACGGGTTTTTGGGTATAAATCCCCGGCGCTCATCGAACCGAACTGAAAGTGGTGCTAATAACAACATAACTAAAATACGATAGACGTGCATTAGCGGTTCGTACGTAACAAGTTTAAGAAAATGACATCGTGCAGTAGCGATTCAACGTAACAAGTTTAAGAAAATGACATCGGCAAAGAAAATCTACATATTTAGGTACAGAAGGAGTTAGATCTTCCTTTTAAAATGTTTTAGGATCAGAATATGGGTATTCTATTAAAAAATATATTTATGTAAATTCGTAAGTACATAAAATTTTGCTCAGAACTCTTTAAGTGAATGCAAGTAATATTTATGTGCCCATTTAACAATTACAAAATTTGCTTAGCAGAAAATACGAAGGGACGAAGCAGCAATTCAGCTAATCCACCGAAAATCTTAAACTTAAGTCCTGCAAAAAATAAGTAAGAGCAAATTGGATTGGAAACTATTCTTATGGACTAATATTTGGTAACAATAATGACCAACAAGCTGACGTCAGCTGTACCTAATTATGTTAAATATTACCCCGTGTAAAATATTACCTTACAACAGGTTTAAGAAACAGCCAGGATAGAACTATTTACCTCTACTTCCGCTCAACTACCAAGATTTGATGACTCATATTACCACAATGCGTTACGTATAAATTCAATTAATTTACACGAAGTTGCTGGAAACACGGAAACTGCAATTTCCTGTAATTTTCCAGGGAATATATATATATATATATATATATATATATATATATATATATATATCTTAATAAGGAGGTTTCAGAATTGAAAGTTTTTATTAACATAGCTTACCACTAACTAATGATATAAGTCAAAATATTTTCGTTTCCGTTTTGCAAATAAAAATATAAAACCCTAGTGTTTCAGGAGTTTAGTACTATTGTGAAACTTCTTCACTATTATAAAACTGTCACAAAGGTTTGTTCGTGTACAAAAAAAATCTGAAAAATTGTTTATTTAACTATTTTCTGTCTATTTGGTCGAGTATCACCAAAATATTTGTTGGAATTTAAATTTTAGGCTTCATGTTGTTCTCTTGAAAAATTTCGAAGCGAATTTTTAAACTATCTGTCTTTGTTTTGTTTACCTATTTGTCTGTTTTATAGCATAACTTAAAAAAGTATGAAATCGATATGAACGCAGTTTTCAACACCCTGTTCTTTAAATAAGAAATTAAGTATTATTTATTAGAAGTTCCCTAAGGAAACTGAAATTGACTTATTTATATTCTGGTAGCAATACCGAACATGCGGAATTGGAACTAATGAATGGTCTAGTTAAAGTTCATGCTAAGATACAATTTACTTATATTCCAGTCAGCAATGATTTTGAGATACAAACTTTAATAGAAAAGTTATTTTTATTCCAATGGAGGATAACTTGTGGAAAAATATCGCCTTAAAAATAATTAGTTTACTTGGACGATGTCATGAGAAAAAGGTAGCAAAATACAGGAATAGGTAATTTAGAATGGTAATATTATGGTTTCTCATATACTTAAAAAAATATTATGTAAAGACAAAAATTAAATAATACGTTGTAGAATTGTGTAGGTTTTTAACTAAATTATCGGGTAAGTTCAAGCTTAAGATGGCTCGGATCTTTAAATTTTTTATCAATTTTATAATCAGGTAGCTAGCGAAACAAATGATCGGCAATAGGCGGGCGGTCCGGAGAATACGGTGGCTGAGTAAGCAGAATCCATCCAAATGAATATTTTTTGCGCTTAGTGAGGTTAGCTTCATATGATGAGCGTAAATTTATGCACACGTTGGCATTCTTCTGAAGTCGACGGGAAGTTAGCTAGATAAACAAAATATAGGAACACGTGTTAGGAAGGTAAACAGAATATTTCTACGTTATCCACATAGCATGAAATTATTTTTCAATTGTATGTGGAAGCACAAGGGTAGCTTTGCAAGATAATGCGAACCGGTATCCGGTAACCGGTATCCTCATTTAATAGGGTATTTTTTCATAATTGTAGGAGTATAGTCTCGATGGGGATGTTAGAGGTATCACAATTCTGTTCTATGAATATCTCGAATCAATGCTTGGCTATGTTATAGGAGCACACCTTTACATATCATTATATATATTGTCGACGTACATTGTATGTTGATTCACTCAATTTTTGCTTTCTCTTAGTGAAATTTACGTATTTTGTTTTTTCTTGGGGAAGCACGAGTGTAACTTTGCAAGATAATATGAATTTAACCGGTATCCTAGTTTAATGGAGTACTTTTATAATTGTTATTTTAGGAGTTTAATCCGGATGGGGATATCAAAGGCATCAAAATTCCCTTCTCTGAATACCTCGAGCCAAAGTTTGGCTGTGTTGTAGTAGGGCACACCTTCACACATCGTTTTAGATGTGGTCGTTGTATGTTGCATGCTGATTTACGCAATTTTTGCTTCCTCTTAGTGAAATTTCCGTATTTTGTTTATGTTTTTCGTATAGGGACTAAGTTGCTAAATGAATAGAAAATCTAAAACTGCGCCTTTTTATGCTATACCAGAAACATTGACCTTATTATTCTCCAACCTATCCATTATGTAGGGATGACAACATTTAAGTAGTAAAAATTTTTATTTAAAAAAAATGTGATAATTGGAAAAAATGTATGCAATATATGTTTAATCGCAAAAATTTTAATATTACACTATATGATGAGGTAACATTTTTCCAATGAAATAGACCTTAAAGCCTGACTATTAAAATGAAAAATTCAAATTTACATGAGTTAAAACATAAAAATCATCTGTTGTGATTTGCTGAGTAAAAAATGTCAACACTAATTTGTTTGATGATTTTTCGCAAAAAAGTTCAATTTTTAGGATTTCATATCTCAAAAAGAAAAAAAACGAAACTTTCATAAGGTCACTCACTTGGCCGTTTACTAGAAAAAATTAAAATGTTGCCTGATGATAAATCATAATAATTTAATATTCGAAAATATTGCAATTTGGTGATGATAAATTTTTTTTATAATTTTTCTTCCATACCTTATACGGTTAATAGGGAGAAATATAAGTACTGTCAAAGTATTTTATATATAATATTATGTAAGATTGTTCAAGAGATCATGTTAAAAATTTTCGCAAAGAATATATCACCCTCCCTTCCCTCTCTCCGAAAGAGCTAAAATAAAAATTAGAAAAAAACAGTGTATGTGCATTATAACAACCAAAGAATTATATTAATAAACGTAAAACTGATTGTCTTTTTCAAAATTAACAATACTTTTAGTACTATAAGACTATGTTTAACAATACTGTAAAAAATAATATTAACATTTACAAATAGTTGGGTAGAAACGGGACATGTTAATAAACGTTCAGTTCACTAAGGAATCAAACAGCACTCATTATACTAATACTTAGTAGGTTTGTACAATATATTTATAATAAGTAATATACACCAAAAGGTTGAAAGGACTTTTTTCATTATATTATTGTCGAATACTCGTAGAAGATTAAATAAAGGATATCAAAGAACGAATGTCTCCTAGTTTTTGTTGATATTTTATAATTAATTTACATAAAATTTATTTATTATTAATTATTACTTAAACGAATTTATACGAAATATATAGTTTAACTAGCAGCCTGTTCCAGCTCTAGTCAGAAAAAGGGATTATATTTAAATTTTCTTTTAATTACATTTTATTTAATATCTATTTATGAGTTTTTCAAAACGGTATTATCAATGGTTTAATCATGTATTTCCTAGAAATATTTCTTACACATGCTAGATACTCTGAAAGAACCCACACGTAAATATATATGCATTTCATCTTTTACTCATTTATGATACCTTATTCTACTCGGGTACTTCATTATCGTAACGATTAAATGAAACTACGTGATGTATTATTATTTCTACTTCCTTTAAGTTCCTTACCACGACCTAGGTTTTGTTATATTACAACATCTTCAGGTGAGCTATTGCTAATATAATCTTTGCTAATAGCCCACGTAGTTTCATTTAATTGTGAACAAATATAAATGGCACACGTCGCATATCATTATTTATTTGAAAGCAAAATATCGTTGCGTATACGCTAAAATATATACATAATATATTAATGCAAGTCCAATTAATGCAGTTGCATGCTAAATCCTTTTTACTTTCAATTTTGATTTGAACAAAGCGACCTTTGCTTAATCGTGAAACCGGAAAAGTATAGCAAAACAATCACCTGGCATACTATTTAATAACTCGTGATATTCTTTCGACCTTATGAAAAAGTAGAGCCATGAATTTAATGGTCAGGACAGGTTACACAACGTTCTTCATGCTACCCGCGTAAATAGTAATTAAAAGGGAACCTTTATGACAAAACGGGTCTGATATTATATTCATAAATGGATGCACCGTGATTACTTGCGAAATATCTACTTTCAGCTAAAAATATGAAACTATTTTTATTGATGAACTGCATACTACTGTAATATGGCAAATGTTGAAACACTTATTTGTATTAAATCTTAACGCCTTCACTTTATTTCACTCTATACAGCATTGATGTCATATTACATAAGCACATAATTTGGCAAAAGAATTTTTTGCCAGAAAGAATAGCGCACAAATGTTACTTTTATATTTTGATTCCTGGCAAAATTTTTAAAGATTTTGCAACAAATTTTGCAAGAAAAAAGTTTATTTCAGTAGAAAGAAATCAACAACTTTCTCCGACTTTCTAATGTATTTCGTAGGTACTTTTTTAACATATTCGTTAGTGTTAAGTAGATTAGAACATGATTCCATCATCTGCTAGTACGCTGAGTTATAATTATCATTGCTTATTCCCTTTCTATTTTGTCTCGCCAATTTATTAATTATATTAAAGGATCTATAAAACGGTTTGTTATACTATAGTAGGGTCTTCAATTGCAGTAAAATAATCGGTTTATTCTGACTAATTAAATAATGCAACTCGCCAATGTCTCTTTCATTATAAGATATTTTCTGAACACGAATATGAAACACAAAAAACTAAAATTAAGTTAAAACGTTAGCCACATATTATTACGGGAATGAGCGAGTTAAATGTTTACATCTCTTTTTAAATCCAGACAATGATCGAGTTTGCTCTCCTGATGTTAAAATACTACAGAATTGGCTGTTTCTCCTTTTTAAGTAAAACTTGACCAGTTATTGTAAGAAATGCGGTTTGGCTATTATGTTGAATATTATTAACGAATATTGAATATTATTGGCGATAGGGTAAGGTAATTACTAATATTTTAGTTAAAATCAGCTTGCTATATTATGTCACTGGTAATAGTTCAAATGTTATTTTTAATTAGTTGATTACATCAAAATTAGTCATTTAATATTGTGTTGAAATTAGGAATCATAATGATTACGATTCTCCAGCCTAAATCAGAATTTTGCCCTGTCTTGAAGATAACAAATGTTATAAATAATGTTAATCTAAATTCGTATATTTCAAACTCAATCAGTTAAATAGTTATGCTATTAATTTTCAGTATTGCATGATTTTTTTATCAAAATTAGAACATTGAAAATATATTATACATACCTTACCTTAAACAAATTAACGTTGAAAGCATAAAAAAACATTTTAAAAAGTCAAAACATATATCCAATGAAATGAAGATATTTTATAAGATTTAGCAACGGTAGGGTTCAAAGGAATGTTTCACGTCTTATATTTTCTGAGTCTTGATGAAATCCATCGCAAGATACCTAAACTTCTAGAAGTATTAATTATAAGTTGACTTCATTATCGATTATTAAAAAATAATGAAACCAAAATTTATGACTTACAATATAGTAAAATAGTAATATAAGAGTAAAATTCTGAATAATTTATGTTTAAAAACAAGACCATTTATGTACATCAATCGATATAAAACATTCCAACTGAAAATTCTTGTTCCCAAAGTTTATTATCTTTAAATTTTCACCTTTATTCATCACAATCATAAATACATATACATAGTATGTACATAGCGATATTAACCGAGTCTTGAAAAAAATACATTTTATTTAGGAATACCTCACATTTGTCAGAAAAGCCAAGTAAAATCAGTATTTGCATTAGTACATATAATAAAGCCATTTGAAGTTGGAAACAGTTTTAATCAAGCACGTCTAGGTATACAAAACACGTAATAAGTTTATGTATGTCAAAGTCAGAATTATTTTTTTATAATTACTGCCTTTTCCAGTGATTTCGAACAAAAATTTAATTAAAAGGGGTTTCACGTTACTACCTTTTTTTAATTTTGCTACTCATGCTAAACTCTCAGTATGTTCTAACTGAATAACCTTTCATTTAATAAAGGTCAAATTTGATTAATGTATGATTTAATTATGATATAAGGAGTTTCATAAATAAATAATGTATATGCATACTTGTACCCACACGATAGTATGTTATATTGTCTATATCATGTACAATGATATTTATATAAATATATTATCGAAGAAAAAATAATCAAATTTTCGAACATCATTTTTAATAGAAACTTGACGTTTTATAAGAGACTTCTCAAAGTGAAATAGTTCAATGTGAGGTCATCAAACAATTTTTAAGCGAAATCATCGAAAGTTCCAAATTTTTCTTTTGGTCTTTTTTCTTTTCGTTGAGGACATAACTTGTTCACTTCGAATGGAAATTAAAAAAATTTAAATTATTTTGGGTTGCTTATAAATTTCATTTTCATTGATATCTTGCGCTATATATATATATATATATATATATATAAATATATTTTTTTTTATCACTATTATCTTACCATATAAAAAGAATAGTCGAACTATAACATCTACCGCCCAATCAATCTATTATCACAATTTTTCAAACCCTTAAGAAAATTCTCACCGTTCGTTTCACCAAAAAACTCGACTTCTACCAATTACCGATCAATCCGAATTCAGAAGCCAAATTTATTCTATAAATCATATAGTAACTATGAGGATTATCATAGAAAAAACACAACAAATTAAATTCCCTTGTAACTCACATTCTTGAGGGTATTAACTACCGGACAGTAATTCAATCTCTTCCAAACATCCATAAAAATCATAGCTATGCTAACCTAAAGAAAAATATGTGTCAAAATGCAAATATAAAAGTAAACCTATTACCAGAAAATGAAGGAGTTGAGATCCGGATAGGCATGTAATTTTATCTATGTTAAGGATACCTTTGCGATGAAAACGTTATTCAAGTTAGGGTATAAGTTATTTCATAAACATATCTCCTAAATTCGAGGGTGGAAGGGTTAGTGGAGGGTGGAGAATTATTTAACTAATCCATTGGCAACACCGTCCCCCCGGGGAGATACATTATTGAAGTAATCACAGTAATTGAATTCAAAGTTGCAAATAATAAATAAATACTTTTATCTTGGTCAAAGATTATATATATATACATTATGTGACTTACTTCTTAGATGGATGGATGCCCATTTTTAACATGCTTATGTATCACTCAAAGCATAAGCTTAATATAATCTACTTGAAATTACTCCAGTTGTTCTTTTACGATTAGACAGCTGGTCTATGAAATTATTGACCAAATACGGTGCTAATTAACTTATCGTTATTCAAGCCTACATATTTAAAAAATAGTAGAATAAGTATTAATATAAAACGAAAAACATCCACCTTTGACAAATTTACTGTAAACTCTCAGAGTATCTATGTAATAAAATTATTTTAAAATATCATATAACATCGTGCGATATATATGATATAATATGACGTAACATGATTTGATGTTTTGTGATCTGTGATGCCTGCAATGATGCGACGCGATGCGATGCGATGCAATGCGATATGACATGATGAACAGATAAAACCTTTATTTATATTGGGCTTTAGATTAAATTTTAAGTGAAAATCTACTTTTTGTAACTCATTCGTCACAAAAATCACTAAAAACAGAATATTTAGGGAATTTATTCAAGAACATCATATTTTACTTAAAAATTGATAAAATATGCGTGCGTGCGTCTATGTGTGCCTGCGTGCGCGCATACGCATTGTTATAATGGATTAGTTGAAATACTTTAAAAAAATAAGTTTAAGATTTTTCATTTATTATGATTTATTTTAATATTACAAAACACTTAAATATACCACTTAATAGGAATATATATATATATATATATATATATATATATATATATATATATATATATATATAATTTCCAGTACTTTTTTGTCAAATATTCCTCAAAAGTTTAGTCTAAGTCTACGGATACAGGTCATACCTTAAAACTAGGTATATGTCTATAATTTTCAACTAGTTCTTGATACATTTGTTTCGATGATATAACAGATGGGTATAAAATTATATTTTTACTGAACATTATAGAGTTTATCATATATTTTCTTTAATGATAAGATTAACTGATTATTCTCTAGTATATTTAACAATTCCATAAACTTAGATTTAAACACTAAGTTGTTTGATGCAATAGTTAAATTTTTTAAATTTAAGATAACTGAAGTGAAATGGGATTAGAAATTTCTGAGCTGCGCGGGGCTTGTACCTAGGGATTATAAGGGATAGAAACGCTGATGTATCTGGAAGTGTACTCGCATCTTGCTAAGTTTTCTGCAAAATGTGTTTTTCATCTTAGGATGTTTAGACGTTGGGGACAGGATGGCATTATCATATTTATATGATACGCTTGGGAGGAATGCTGCATAAGCATAGTGGGTGGTAAATCGGGGATCTAACAGCTCTCCTGTTAAAGACTAAACTTACACTTTTGTGTGAATTACACCTTTGTTTGAGTCTTAATCCCAGACATAGAAATTGGAGAATTAACTGTATTGTTTCAGAAATAGGTTAAGGATCTATATTATCTTGAGATTAAGAAGATTTAACTTGATATTTATGAAAATTGTTATATTTATAAATCTTATAACATAGGTAAAACATAATACTTAATACTATAAGTGTGGCAGTATAAGAATAGAAATGACCGTATTCCAAAATTTGAGGCTTGTTTATAAATCAGTCTACATAGGTCGACTGACTTTGCTAAATGATTTTCAATATATTCATTCTACTCTAGTAAATAATTCCAGTTAAAAAAATCAGAGAAATGGTAGCTATGAAACTAAATTTGACGTAACGCATAATTTTAAGTAAGAACTTTATCGAAGTACATAAAATGTAATTAAAAAGTAGAAAACTAAATAACGGTTTGAAAAAATTAACTTCTATATATAGGTCAATGTACGTAATGAAAAAAGTTTTCAAAATTGAATTTTGATTTCAAGTTGATATTTTTACAATGTTTTGTATCTACTTACTATTAATACTACTATTACCAGATTAAATTTTTTCCACGCTTTGAATAAGATTTAAGACTTTATGTCCTTCAAATTTATATTTAAATACTGATAGAGATCATCAAGTTGGTATTTAAATTTATACTATCGATACAAGTTTAAATGAAAATATTCGACCATACACTTATAACCTTTATTTCTTAATCGATTGTTACTTTAAGATTGAGTGGTATTCATACTGCTATTTTATTCCATCATCATTTCTATTCATCTTCGTTTCTGGTGTTAAGATAAATATATGTTTCTTATTCCACATTAATAATGATATTTTTAATAAAGATAGTGATTAAAAATATTAATATATTTTGCATTTACCTCTGTCTTCCCAAAGGAAATAAAAGTGTTTTCCATAATATACATCTTAACCAAAAATAAGCCTAACTACATTTTGAACAAACTCAGTTTTTTAAAAGGAAATGGACCCAAAATAGCTAATTCACGGCATATGTATATAATATATTATACTGTGTAAATATGTATCTATAATATGGTAAACATTGAGATAAGGGGACTCATGACATAGTTTAGAAATCTAAATAACATAGCGAGTAAATATTGTGAAGTCTTGAGGCGGGCGACGCCTTGTGAATGTCTTTATTAAACATGGGTCTTGTGTGCCTTGTAACGTGATCGCCTTTTGTTTTGTCCTCAATGTAGTGTGGGTGTTTTTTTAATACAATGGAACAGTTTCAAGCTCTATGCAGGTCGGTGGTAACTACATATTGGTGTGGTTTTTAACTCAACGGGGATTCATAAAAAATGTTTGCGCTATTAATAGCAATTCTCTCTATCTACATCGTTACGTAATTTTCACAAGTGGCGAAATGGATATAAAATACAGAGCTCAACATGTTTTTTATATTTACTGTACAGTGTTTTACATTTTTTTTATTTAAACATTTTTGAAATTTGTGTTACGCCGTGCAATAGAACTGCTTAATCTATTTGTATAGAATAATTTTTATTCGCATATTCTATGTACCATCAACATTCTTCCTGATGTAGACTAGATGGTGATTATATTGTTGATAGGTAAATGACAATGTAATATTTTTTGTACGGCAATACTTGTACGATTGTTTTCCGTCTCTTCAAGTTTCTAACGTCAGTGTGCAATGTAAAGGTTAAGTTAAATAAATAATATCTTCTTTTACCTCAAAATACCTTGTTTTTCATTCAAAATCTATCAGGTTGACAGCCCGAGACACGTAATCCTGCCACGTTTAAATAAAACAAAGAGAAGATTACTTTTTCGTCACAAAATACTGTTGGAGTCGGCGCGGCTTATGCTGCGTTTTGAGGTTAAACCGGCGAGAAGGAAATCTTGTCTTGTTGAGCTAGAACGGAACGAGCAGGCAGAACACAACGATGGAAGATAACTTTAAAATACCTGGCTTGCGCATAATGCTAAAAGGAGCATCAAATTGGAATCTATGGAATTTTCAATCTATTATTTTATCACGAAGTCAAGATTTACTAGAAGTAGTAGAAGGGGAGAGTGACAAACCTTTTGGCCGGAGCTGATAAGGCTACATGAAACAAGAAAAACGCAAAAGCCCAAATATGGCTTGTAACAAGAATGTCGGAAAACGCGATGATGCATATTATAATTTGCACTACATCCACGGAGGTGTGGACAAACCAACAAAAATCTGAAACACATCGTACAACAGCGTTTCTTCCAATACAAATACGAAGAGGGCACAGAGATGTTCTTTTTTTTTGTCTAAATTAGACGACACAATTAATCACGAAGACACAAAGAATCTTTGCTAATAGCCCACCTGAAGATGTTGTAATACAACGAAACCTAGGTCGTGGTAAAGAACTTTAAGAAAGTGGAAATAATACTACATCACGTGGTTTCATTTAATTGTGAATAATGAATTTCTACAAAATTAACGCCAAATATATTCAATATTTAATAAAATAGAAGAATAGAAAAGTCAACTAAAACAGACGGAAGAAGAAATTTCTGAAAAATTCTTCGCTATAAAGATGTTGATGTTGCTCCCAAATTGTTAAAAGCTTTTAAAGTCTGCATGAGAGTCGGCGCCGGAAAATAAACAGAAATACAACAAACTCGTCGTTACACTATTGATAGAAGAGGAGGGATTGAAAACAAAAAAAAGAAATAGCTCAGCAATCATCGGCTTTTGTTAGAAGGAAAAAAAATATAAAGTGTTACAAATGTAATAGATTGGGTTATTATTACAACGAGCGCAGCAATAACGCAAACAACCATGATAAGTTAGTTTGGTAAACAACAAATCTGATAAGAAGTGTTTTTATTGTAACAGAATAGGATATTTTAAAAGCGAGTGCGGATTTAGAAGATTTAAAGAAAGAGACAATAACGTGTTCCTAATCGTGAGTTTAAGTGGACATTTTCAAGAGCCTCAATGGTTAGTAGACACCGGTGCAAGTCATCATATGTGCCGTGATCGATATTTACTCACAACATATTTTCCGACATCGAATAAATCAGTGATAGTCAGTAATTACAGTGTAATTACTGCGCATGGTTATGGATAGGTGGCGGTACAGGTTTTTAATGGTC
Source organism: Druceiella hillmani (assembly GCA_039881145.1). Classification (NCBI taxonomy): domain Eukaryota; kingdom Metazoa; phylum Arthropoda; class Insecta; order Lepidoptera; family Hepialidae; genus Druceiella; species Druceiella hillmani. Next base: position 5,858,846 of record JAYKKI010000106.1, on the reverse strand, counting down.
ATGAATGGGTAAACACGACCATAGACAATGTATTGTATGTGCCGGATTCAAAAGCAAGTTTATTCTCTGTGCACTATGCTACAGACAGATATTATGTTATGATTGCAAATAACAATTTGTGTATATTTTTAAGACAAAATGTAGTATGTGCGCTAACCAGTCGTAATGGAGATAGTACAATATGAACGTACGTAATAAGTGCAATATAGCAAACGTAACTCAAGTAAAATCCATGTTAAAAAAGTGGTATAAAAAACTTGTTCACTAAAACCGGCAGTACGAAAAAGCTTATTTAATAATAATAATAATATTCTAGTATGCGATTCAGATGTAAGTTGCGAACGCTGCTTGGAGGGTAAAATACATCGTTTACCATTTAATACAAGCGTAAAGATAACCAAGTCGTGTGAATTTATACATGCTGACACATGCGGTCCTATTGTCGGTTCCCGTAGTTTTGAAAGATGATTTCAGCAACTATAGATGAACTTTGTTGACAGTGTAAATTGTGAAAGGAAGGATGAGGTGAAGAAATGTATTGAAAACTTCATTAATAAAGCTGAAAATGTTACCAACAATAAAGTCCTCTATTAGAGGAGTGATAATGGATGATGGTGATGATGATATTGTACACCCCGTGTGACATACATACCAGAGCAAAATAACAAGGCAGAGCGAGAAAACAAAACTCTGATTGAGGCAGCGAGAACAACGTTGTATTCAAAAGGTTTACCAAAGTAATTATGGCCAGAAGCTGTTCATACTGTTGCATATGTGTTAAACAGAATTGTTAAAAGTAATGAGGTCGGAAACACACCATACGAGACAGGGACAAACAAACACTTTGGCATAAATACACTGAAGATTTTTGGCACACCTTTATTTTTCTATATCTCAAAGGAGAAAAGAAAAAAATGTGACGCTAAAGGTCAGAATCATGGGTGGCTACGGAGAAGAAGTTAAAAATTACAGAGTATTGTTCTTAAACAAGAACAGCGTAGAAGACAAAAGAGATGTTGTTTTTATTGAGAAATGTGAGGAAAAGAAGGAGCAGTTGATAGAGCTTGATTGTGATATAAATATACAGGAGAGTACGTGTGAGGAAAAACTTTTAAGTACAGAGAGTAAAGAGCAACATATAGAAGGAGAAAAACGGCCCAGTGAAGGTGAAGAGTAGTCCAGAGAGCAAGAGGAAAAATCCAATGTATCAACTAACAGTTGAAAAGGTTTATACGTGTCTTGTACCAGTAATGAAGATTTAACACCACGTCGAAGAAGCACGCGTCTCAGCAAACAGACTTCGAACTACACCTGCCATTATGTCTATATGGAGGGAAGTGAAATTAAAACTTACCGAAAATGCGGATAAAAGATGCTAGTAAATGGCGGGAAGTTATGAATAGAGAACTAAAAACCCTAAAAGAAAACAATACCTGTGAAATTTGTGAAAAACCTGTAAAAATAAAGTTGTAAGTAGCGAGTGGGTGTTTAAAATTAAAAAAATCCATAGACAATATTAAATACAAAGCTAGATTAGTAGCTAGGGGTTTTGAATAGGATGATATAAAAGATTTTTGTGAAATGTATGCATCAGTAGCTAAATTACCTACTCTTAGAATATTTGTGTCAGCAGCTACAGAGTTAAATTTGCTTATTTATCATATCGACGTTACTGGGGCCTTTTTATATGGGAATATTACTGAAACTGTATATTTGGAACTACCAGATGACGCTTATAGTGGGGATACAAAAATTGTTAAATTAATCTTTATATGGTTAGAAAATATCTCCCAAATATTGAAACGATAAATTTAACTCTGAAATAATGAAACAAAATTTGTTTTACTATACGTTGACGATTTGTTAACTTTTACAAATGATGAAACAATGATATATGATCTGAAGTTAATGTTAAACGGCAAATTTAAAATCAACGTCATGGGATTGATATCGAAATTTTTAGGCATACATATGAAGCAGGATTTAGAAAATAAAATTACTGAGTTGAATCAAAACGAAAATATCTTGAAAATATTTTAAGAAAATTCCAAATGTATAATTGTAACGAAATGTGTATCCCTATAGATGTGAACTTTAATGTCAAAATATTACAAGGAAATAATGATTTTGTAATTGACAAATTTATTGACAACAAATGTAGGAGAATTAAAGGTTGTTTGTCTTATGCAGCATTAGGAACAAGACCAGATATTTGTGCTGATAATTTTAAGCAGATATCAAAATAAAGCAAATAATGTTTTGTTAACCACTTTAAGAAGAGAATTGAGTGAGGTAAAATACATTATTGATTACAAATTACTGCATAAATGTGACATGTTAATTGGATATTGTGATGCAAAGTAGGTGGAGATTTAATAAATAGAAGATTAGAGATAGATAGATTATTTTTTGATACTATTACATTTAGGAGGGGGGGGAGGTTGATAGCTAAATGGCAATATAATATTTTTTTCTATGGCAATACCGGTTCTATAGTTTTCAGTCTGTTCAAGCTTCTAACGTCAATGTGCAATGTGAAGGTTAAGTTACATAAATATTATTTTCTTTCATCGCACAATATCTTTCTTTTTCATTCAAAATCTATCACATATAACATTTATAAAGATAACTTGTGTTTTTTAAGTTATTGGTATGATTTTTAAGAGTTTTGAAAGGTGTAGATTAATAACTTTTTACATGATTACTAATGAATTTCAAAAATGCAAAATGTATGGCGCGCACGTTTTCTTTTATCCGATGCTCCCTTATTTACTTTTTAAAATTTTATTTTATTTAGTTGACAAAAAAAATAAATAAGGCTTTAATTTTTTTAATTACGTATAAATAATAATTATACATTACGCTTATGTTTGCTATTTAAGCGCATAATATATATTGAGTCGAAAGCCATGGTCCAAATATGGATCCTGACACATTAAACGAAAATTAAATCTAAACAATACCATACATTAAATATATTAAAACATACTTTTCATCCATGATAATAGTTTGGTATGTTACTACCTATTACCGTGTTTATGTCCATCGAACTCATGTCCTAATGCACCACATAAAATCTTTTAAATTAATTTCATTATTTTGGTGTTTATTATTTCAAAGTCAAGTCCTCATATTAAATGTCCATGTTATACCGAATGTGAATTCGCTCTAAAAAGACATTTATTGATTCTGAAAAGACAAATTGAATGAAAAATATATTATATTTCATGTATATGTATCGTAAATAAACTATTGACTATAAGCAAACAATATGAATACAAACAAACAATGTGAATACAACACTACGACAATGAAAATATGTAAATTATTGTCTTTTGTTTTATTTACCTTACATTATTTACCAATTTTATCGATTATTTATTAGTAAACTAACATAGATACAACAATAAAAATATTAATATTATTCCAAATTTCAATTAAAATTTTATTCATTACTCGATAGAATGTTTAGCTCAATAGAATTTCTAGGTACAATGATGTATTAATTGATGGAATTAGTCGTCTTTAATCATCGATAATATAAACTATAATAGAATAGGGAAAATTATTTTAAGCTCATTTAAATGTTTTATTCCATGAGCTCTAAGGAAAAAATAAACTGTCAAATTTGCCCTCTAGCGACTCAGGTAAAATAGATTACAACCATTTGTATAATAAAAAAGCAAAAAGATATTACTTGAGAAACATAGAATTACTAACCATTTAAAATCACGAAATATGCTAATCATTAAAGATACCTTGACTGCTACTTTCTCACTTTACATGCGCGATATTATATCTAACTCCCAAACGAGTAGAAATTAATAAATTTCCCATCAAGTACTTGCCTAATGAAGCGTGTAAATACACGCTTCTTTATACGATAATTTAAATTAAGTTTATGCATGCAAACATTATTTTCATAAAGCTTCGTTTCATTTTTGTTCGTTTTTTGGTACAATATTTCTCTTTTTATTACTCACTTTATTTAACTAAGTAATAATTAAGTTCTTTGTTTTGAAAAAATAAATTCGAAGAAATGACTATAAATTGTAGAAGTGTAGGGACCCTAATATGAAAAACTTTTATTGAGATAATATTTACTCAGTAGTAAAAGTAATAATAGTAGAAACTAGTTAGTCATGAGTAAATTTTGAATATAAAGCCTACCTTACAAGACCTAAGTGAGATAAGCTGCAGTCAAAAGGAGGATTACGCCTACTTATTTATTAAGCGTATTGCATACAAATGATATACCGTCTATATTTTAAATTTACAGTTTTTAAATATTTCATGGCTATGAATTAAATTTGAATTGAAATTTGGAATAATATTAATATTTTGATTGTTGTATATATGTTAAATTACTAATATATAATCAATAAAGTTGGTAAATAACGTAAGGTAAATAAAACAAAAGAAAATAATTTACATATTTTCATTTTAGTTCTAACTAAAGAATCAGAATTAGACGGATGAGCTCTAAAGTTTTAGTAAATTAACGAACAGCATTGCTATGGTTGTATTAGAAAGTTTGCGATTAGCATATATCCATTCTCAAGTTACGTCATTTTTCACAATTAAATGAAACTACGTGATGTAGTATTATTTCTACTTTTTTAAATTTCTTTACCACGACCTGGGTTTCGTTGTATTACAACATCTTCAGGTGGGATATTAGCAAAGATATTACGTCATTTTGTAAACACGTCCTTAGACTGAAAACTCGACTTACACAAGTTTCCTTTGGAGCAAAATTAAAAATGAAATGAAGAAATGTAGTGAAACAATAAATAGTATTAATCAAACTTACATGAAACAGCGGAAAATATAATTTTGAAAATAAAAATTTCGATGCCTTTTCTCCTTGCAGTTCTGAAGAAGACTAGCTCCACTAAACGTTTGTTCAATGGGAATACTCATATTTTTATAGTCAAACAAAGCCAGATTTAATAAGGCCGTATTGTCCTTAGCATTCGCATTCATAAATACCGATACAAAATATTCGCATCACTATCGTAGAAAAAAAACCCATAGATTATTTTGAGAAACTTATGCGATTTAAATGGTATAACTTCTCATCAATTTAAAGCGCAATACCCTTTGAATGTACAAAAATAAAATTACTCCAAATTATCTGTGTGAACTCTATAAACAACAAAATAATTTTAACACAGGATAACTTTTCACAAACGCTTATTTGCTTGTAGTCAATAGTTTATTTAAGGATGTGATATATAAACACATGAAATATAATAGATTTTTCATTCAATTTGTCTTTTCAGAATCAATTAATATATTTTTAGAGTGAATTCACATTTGGGATAACATGGACATTTAATATGAGGACTTTACTTGGAAATAATAAACACCAAAATATTGGAATTAATTTAAAAGATTTTATGTGGTGCATTATAGCATGAGTTCGATGGACATAAACACGTTAATAGGTAGTAAGATAACAAACTATTATCATGGATGAAAAGCATTTTTTAATATTTTTAATGTATGGTATTGTTTACGTTTAATTTTTGTGTAATATGTTAGGATCCATATTTGGACCATGGCTTTCGACTCAATATACAGTAATGTATAATTATTATTTCCACGTAATTGAAAAAAAATAAAGCCTTATTTATTTTTTTGTCAACTAAGTAAAATAAAATATTAAAAAGTAAATAAGGGAGCATCGGATAAAAAAAACGTGCGTGTCATAAATTTTGCATTTTTGAAATCAAATAGTAACCATGTAAAAAAGTTATTAATCTACACCATTCAAAACTCCTAAAAATCATACCAATAACTTGAAAAACACAAGTTACCTTTATTAATTTTATGATATGTGATAGATTTTGAATGAAAAAGAAAGGTATTGTGCGATAAAAGAAAACAATATTTATGTAACTTAACCTTCACATTGCACATTGACGTTAGAAGCTAGAACAGACAGAAAACGATAGAACCAGTATTACGATACAAAAAAATATTACATTGCCATTTAGCTATCAACATCCCCCCCCCTCCTAAATGTAATAGTATATAAAAATATTACTTAGCTTACTTTCCACGGAGACCACACTTATTTATGAATCTCAATAGAAAATTTTTATTCAATAACTTTGTAAACATATATGCGATCTGATCTTCTGTTTTTAAGTATTTCACCTTTAATTTACCATCCTGTATTAACCTTTTAATAAAATGATATCTAATATCAATATGTTTTAAACTCTTAACACAATCGGTATTAGCAACAATTATGGCACTTTGATTGTCACTTAATATTGTGACAAGGTAAACATTTCTAATACTAATATCTTGTAATATATTGACAAGCCATACCGATTGCCACTATATTCTGATTCTGTAGACAGTAATTTTTAATCAATGATGTATTTTACATATCTCAATTATCTTTTTAAAGTGGTTAACAAAACATTATTTACTTTATTTTGATATCTGCTTTAAATTATCAACACAAATATCTGATCTTGTTCGTAATGCTGCATAAGACAAACAACCTTAAATTCTCCGACATTTGTTGTCAATAAATTTGTCAATTACAAAATCATTATTTCCTTGTAATATTTTGACATTAAAGTTCACATCTATAGACACATTACACATTTCGTTATAATTATACATTTTGAATTTTTGTAAAATATTTTCAAGATATTTTCCTTTTGACTCAAGTCAGTAATTTTATTTTCTAAATCCTGGTTCACACGTATGCCTAAAAACTTTGATACCAATCCCATGTCGTTGATTTTAAATTTGCTATTTAACATTGACTTCAGATCATATATCATTGTTTCATCGTTTCTAAAAGTTAACAAGTCGTCAACATATAGTAAAACAAATTTTGTTTCATTATTTCAGGGTTAAATTTATCGTTCCAGTATTTGGGACATATTTTCTAACCATATAAAGATTAATTTAATAGTTTTTGCATCCTCACTATAAGCGTCATCTGGTAGTTCCAAATATACATTTTTAGTAATATGCCCATATAAGAAGGCTCCGGTCACGTCCATATGATAAATAAGTAAATTTAACTCTGTAGCTGCTGATACAAAAATCTTAAGAGTAAGTAATTTAGCTACTGGTGCACAAATTTCACAAAAATCCATTATATCATCCTATTCAAAACTCCTAGCTACTAATTTAGCTTTGTATTTAATATTTTCTATGGATTTTTTAAATTTTTAACACCCACTTACTTACAACTTTTTTTTACAGGTTTTTCACAAAATTCACAGGTATTGTTTTCTTTTAGGGTTTTTAGTTCTCTATTCATAACTTCCCGCCATTTAGCATCTTTCATCTGCATTCTCGGTAAGTTTTAAGTTTACTTCCCTCCATTTAGACATAATGGCAGGTGTAGATCGAGGTCTGTTTCCTGACACGCGTGCTTCTTCGACGTGGTGTTAAATCTTCATTACTGGTACAAGACACGTATAAACCTTTTCAATTGTTAGTTGATACATTGGATCTTTCCTCTTGCTCTCTGGACTGCTCTTCACCTTCACTGGGCCGTTTTTCTCCTTCTATATGTTGCTCTTTACTCTCTGTACTTAAAAGTTTTTCCTCACACGTACTCTCCTGTATATTTATATCACAATCAAGCTTTATCAACTGCTTCTTCTTTTCCCCACATTTCTCAATAAAAACAACATCTCTTCTGACTTCTACACTGTTCTTGTTTAAGAACAATAATCTGTAATCTTTAACTTCTTCTCCGTAACCACCCACGATTCTGACCTTTAGAGTCACATTTTTTTCTTTTCTCCTTTGAGATATAGAAAAATAAAGGTGTGCCAAAAATCTTCAGTGTATTTATGCCAAAGTGTTTGTTTGTTCCTGTCTCGTATGGTGTCTTTCCAACCTCATTACGTTTACCAATTCTGTTTAACACATATCCAACAGTATGAACAGCTTCTGCCCATAATTCCTTTGGTAGACCTTTTGAACACGACGTTGTTCTTGCTGCCTTAATCAAAGTTTTGTTTTCTCGCTCTGCCTTGTTATTTTGCTCTAGTATGTATGTCACACGGGATGTACAATATCATAATCACCGTCATTCATTATCACTCCTCAAATAGAGGACTTTATTGTTGGTAACATTTTCAGCTTTATTAATGAAGTTTTCAATACATTTCTTCACCTCATTCTTCCTTTTTACAAATTACACTGTCAACAAAGTTGATCTGTAGTTGCTGAAGTCATCTTTCAAAACAACGGAAACCGAAAATAGGACCGTATGTGTCAGCATGTATAAATTCACACGACTTGGTTATCTTTATGCTGGTATTAAATGGTAAACGATGTGTTTTACCCTCCAAGCAGCGTTCGCAACTTAGATCTGAATCGCATACTAGAATATTATTATTACTAAATACTACTTTTTCGTACTGCTGGTTTTAGTGAACAAGTTTTTATGCCACTCTTTTAACATGGATTTTCCTTGAGTCACGTTTGCTATATCGCACTTATTACGTACGTTCATATTGTACTATCTCCATTACGACTGGTTAGCGCACATACTACATTTTGTTTTAAAAATATACACAAATTGTTATTTGCAATCATAACATAATATCTCTCTGTAGCATAGTGCACAGAGAATAAACTTGCCTTTGATTCCGGCACATACAATACATTGCCTATGGTCGTGTTTACCCATTCACGACCATTCAAAACCTGTACCGCCACCTGTCCATAACCATGCGCAGTAATTACACTGCCAATACTGACTATCACTGATTTATTCGATGTCGGAAAATATGTTGTGAATAAATATCGATCACGACACATTTGATGACTTGCACCCGTGTCTACTAACCACTGAGACTCTTGAAAATGTCCACTTGAACTCACGATTACGAATACGTTATTGTCTCTTTCTTTAAATCTTCTAAATCCACACTCGCTTTTAAAATGTCCTATTTTGTTACAATAAAACACTTCTTATCAGATTTGTTGTTTACCAAACTAACTTATCATGGTTGTTTGCGTTATTGCTACGCTTGTTGTGAAAATATTCCAATCTATTACATTTGTAACACTTTATATTTGTTTTCCTTCTAACAAAAGCCGATGATTGCTGAGCTATTTCTTCTTTTGTTTTCAATCCCTCCTCTTCTATCAATAGTGTAGCCACGAGTTTGTCGTATTTCTGTTTATTTTCCGACGCCTACTCTCATGCAGACACAAAAAGCTTGTAACAATTTCGGAGTAACATCAACATCTTTACAGTAAAGAATTTTTCAGAAATTTCTTCTTCCGTCTGTTTATTTGACTTTTCAATTCTTCTATTTTATTAAATATTTAATATATTTGGCGTTAATTTTGTAGAAATTCATTATTTATAATTAAATGAAACCACGTGATGTAGTATTATTTCTACTTTTTTTAAGTTCTTTACCACGACCTAGGTTTCCTTGTATTACAACATCTTCAGGTGGGCTATTAACAAAGATTCTTTGTGTCTTCGTGATTAATTGTGTCTTCTATTTTAGACAAAAAAAAATAAACATCTCTGTGCCCTCTTCGTATTTGTATTGGAAGTAACGCTGTTGTACGATGTGTTTCAGATTTTTGTTTGTTTGCCCACACCTCCGTGGGTGTAGTGCAAATTATAACATGCAAAATCACGTTTTCCGACATTCTTGTTACAAGCCATATTTGGGCTTTTGCGTTTTTATTGTTCCATGTAGCCTTATCAGCTCCGGCCAAAAGGTTTAACACTCCCCCCTTCTACTACTTCTAGTAAATCTTGACTTCGTCGTAAAATAATAGATTTAAAATTCCAAAGATTCCAATTTGATGCTCCTTTTAGCTTTATGCGCGAGCCAGGTATTTTAAAGTTATCCTCCATCGTTGTTTTCTGCCTGCTCTTCCCATTTTAGCTCAACAAGATAAGATTTCCTTCCCACCGGTTTAACCTCAAAACGCAGCATAAGCCGCACCGACTCCAATAGTATTTCTTGACGAAACAGTAATATTCTCTTTGTTTTATTTCATCGTGGCAGGATTACGTGTCTCGGGCTGTAACCTATTTTGAATAAAAAACAAGGTATTTTAAGGTAAAAGAAGATATTATTTATTTAACTTAACCTTTACATTGCACACTGACGTTAGAAACTTGAGGAGACGGAAAACAATCGTACAAGTATTGCCATACAAAAAAATATTACATTGTCATTTACCTATCAACAATATGATCACCATCTAGTCTACATCAGGACGAATGTTGATGATACACAGAATATGCGAATAAAAATTATTCTATACACATAGATTAAGCAGTTCTATTGCATGGCGTAACACAAATTTCAAAAATGTTTAAATAAAAAAAATGTAAAACACTATACAGTAAATATAAAAAACATGTTGAGCCCCGTATTTTTTATCCATTTCGCCAGTTGTGAAAATTACATAACGATGTAGATAGAGAGAATTGCTATTAATAGCGCAAAATTTTTTTATGAATCCGCGTTGAGTTAGAAACCACACCAATATGTGGTTACCACCGACCTGCATAGAGCTTGAAACTGTTACATTGTATTAAAAAAAAACGCCTACACTACACTGAGGACGAAATAAAAGGCGATCTCGTTACAAGGCACACAAGACCCATGTTTAATAAAGACATTCACAAGGCGTCGCCCGCTTCAATACTTCACAATATTTACTCGCTATGTTATTTAGATCGCTAAACTATGTCATGAGTTACCTCATCTGAACGTTTACAATATTCTAGATGCAGATTTACACAGTATAATATATTACATACATATGCCGTGAATTTGCTATTTTGGGTCCATTTCCTTTTAAAAAACTGAGTTTGTTTAAAATGCAGCTAGGATTATTTTTGGTAATGAAGTATATTATGGAAAACACTTTTATTTCCTTTGGGAAGACAGAGGTAAATGCAAAATATATTAATATTTTTAATCACTATCTTTATTAAAAAAAAATCACTATCTTTATTAAAAACCTGTAAATAGAAGATAATTTTTTCAAACCGTTATTTAATTTTTCTACTTTTAAATTACATTTTATGTACTTCGATAAAGTGCTTACTTAAAATTATACATTACGTCAAATTCCAGTTAAAAAAATCAGAGAAATGGTAGCTATGACATGTCATAGCTTTATTCACTAGAGTAGAATGAATATATTGAAAATCACTTAGCAAAGTCAGTCGACCTATAAGGCCATTATATACTAGAGTATGTAGATATAACTAGGTATATGGGGATACAAAAATGTTAAAAAAATGGATGGAATAACTTTCACTACAAATGGTACATTAACATTTGATAACTATTTTTTTAACTATGTAAATATGCAAAAATATTTATGGTTGACGAATGGAGAAAAAAATCATTTATATGCACTTGCCCATGTACACAACCCTAAAGAAAAGAAAGATCAAAATGTTTAGAATAAAAACTCAATTTATATATTACAATAACACTACGTCTAAATGGAACACATGAACTTGTCCCATATATTTCACGTCAGCTCACATCACAACCGTTAATTTTACAATGTAAATATGTCAGCCTCGTAATGCGGTAATTTCTCAGACGCATTGGAGTCGCGCACCAACACCGACTACCATTTCTCTTCTGTCGCTTGTCATGTATATTTTATTCCTTATTTGATTTGGCTTTGCGATATACTCGTGATGTCAATTTAGTATTGCGTTTATGAATAAAATCTAAAATGAAAGTAAGTGCGTATGTTAAAGTATTGTGATTTGTACAGTCCGGTCATTATAAGAATTTATAGAACAATTTTTAGGAAATATTTTTGAGTAGACATTTATTTTAGCGCCCTTATTACATTATGTAAATACCCGAAGTTTAATCTGAAGATTTCCTTTTACGAGATGAAATTGGGTTGATTTTTCTTTCTTTTACAATTAACTCGACTACTCTTGATTTTTTGGCTAAAAACATTATTATAAATTCAAAGATAACAATAATCCCCACAAAAAAATTGCATTGCTTTTTACGTTCAAATATTGTTTTTTTTAATAAAATATAAGGTAAACTTTCATTGGTGGATATTCACTATTTTCTTCTATTGAGGAATGAATTTCCTTGAGAATTTTTAATAAATTGAGTTTATTATTTTTCCCCAATCTTCCTACTTATTAATTTTTTTGTTCATGTTTTTAAATGGGCTTCACATATTATGTCAATGCGGGAAACAATTGTTAAAGATACCTGTTTAGTTGAAATACAAATTTGTTTTCCATATTTTTCCATCAATTTCGTCTTAATTGATAATTCAAATAGAAGATATTCCGTACAAATTTTTGAAGATATTCTCAATATAAATTAGCAATAATTGTTGTTTTCTATAAAAGAATATATTTTTCCATGGCAATTTCAAAACAAAAATTAAATGATTAGCGCATCTAGCAAGCAATTGTTATATATAAGCAAATGTATATAATTTTATTTCTTACGATTATTGGCAACTCGTGGTAAGTTGCTCTATAATGGCAATCGAGTAATTAAAAAAAAACATTTGTTGAAACTTATGAAAATTTACGACGCCAGCATACAGATTTATTCTTTCAGTTTTTTTCATTAGCCTCCTCGCTCTAAAAAATACCATTCAGCGAAATTAAACCCTGATTATCTGAAACGGAAGATAGAACACGATGGAATTCAAATTGAAGACGTACTATGCCAGGGAACTTCAATCTTCCTCTTCAAAATGAAAGTGGAAATGTCACTCTAACGATTATAGTTCTACAGCATTCGTTATGCATTTAAATGAAAATAGAGTTCCACATATACTCCTTTTTCCATCATTTCTCTGTTCTCTCACGTCTCATAAAAGTTTTGTATGCTACGCTGAACTAAAATAGTATTACATTCGGATAAATGTTTAAGATAAAAGAAATGATTTCCGATCTTTTTAGATATATGTCTGTTGATTTTGTTAACCTCTTTAATAATAAAATTTTTCAATACATCCAATATGACTGCTATGACTACTGAAAGACTAGCGACAATAAAGCATTTATGTTAATAAGCCCAAAAACGCAAGAGAAAACGTCTTTTCTTTATATGCCAACCATCCACTCTTCAACGTCCCATGATGTTTCAATCACAAAAACCCACTATGTATATAATTAAATATTTATCGGTACAGTTCATTTTGTAAATTAATTTTAATTACTTTTAATATATTTCCAAAGAGAAAAATATTTTCAAATAAACATTAAAGCACATTGTGGAATATAATATATGTACCGATACATAATTTCCTGCGGATTGAATTTACCGTATATCTTCGAAATTAATCCTTGCACGGGGAAATAGTAAAAGTCCTTTTTTGCAAAGAATTTTATGATCTTTAATTTTTGTGATAATATATACTATTTTATTCAAAAAATCAATGATTTCCAAAATAATCACGGAAAAAGAAAAATAAAGCCAATTTCATCCCCTAATAAACAAGTTTCAAAAAATCTTTCAAAAAATATCAAGATGTAATTTTGTATTAAAATTCAGCATTCCTAAAATGTTCTTTTTTTGATACAATAAATAAATCCTTTAATGAGATATTAAGTTGACAATTAACTCATATATTTGACCGGATATTGGAAGACAAAAAAGAGTTACTGAAAGTACAGAAGTAACATGAAATACAATATGAACTACCGTTTCTAACAATAAAAATAAACCGATTTTCTCAAATATATCATACCTTAAGTACCCTAATATTAATTATTTATTTAAAATTCAGAAAATATAATTATATTGCCAGAACAATCAATAAATTAATATTTAAGTGGATTACCTAATAAAATCCAAATTTTCCTTCCATTGTTTCATAATAAAAAAACATAAAATTATAAAATATTACTTTAATTAATTAACCCAGATAATATTGTTTAATTGCTCAAAGGATTGATTAAGCAAAAAGAAAAAGATCAGAAGTGAAGGAGATTTCGTAATAATTCAAAAGAACTTTTTATTTGAATTATATATTTTCATAGTCGCTATTATTTCTCTAATCCAAGACAAGGAAATTATTGTTACTGAAAATTTAAGGAATAAATGTATGATATTTTTAACCTTCTGAATCTTAGTCCAGACTGTGAAACTTATTAATAGCGAATTAAGACTCTCAAGAGCCGAAGGTCATAATTTGAGTTTTCGACTCCCTTCTTTCCTTTAGTACGTCATGTGTTCTTAGAGAATGAACATCTTAAAATTGGCCCTAGCCTGTATAATCCAATCAAACGAACGAAATAATAACTTTAACTCTTTTTTAAAGTTTTAGGTATTAATTATATTTGCAAAAGTTTACTTGCATTCACTAAATAAAACGATGAAAAAAAGAGAAATTGTTGTAAACAATTAGGTTTTCGCAAACAATTGATCAACTCGTTGCTTAAAAGCAATTAGTTTACTAAAGTTTACTAAAAATGATATTTTCTTTTGGAAGAAAGAAAAAATCCACCATATATTAATATTTCCGAGATGTGTAGTTGCTATTATTTATGTTTCTACAAGGAACGTAATATTAAACTTATAAGTTACTGTGAAATTTAATTTAAAAAACTTTTAAAATATTTAATTATAACTATAAAAATATGTAATAAATTAACCTTTAAAATTGTTTTTTTTTCAATTTTTTCAAAACATTTGTCTAAAATATAAGCTTTTTCAGTTTTATTCATAAAAAATACTAGTAACATATTGCAAAAGTAAAATATTTCCTTTAAAGACAAAAGGTGTTAGTATTATACAGTTCCGGCTTTTTAAACCCAATCAGGGACACATAGTAACAATGTTCCCCGTGTAAATAATACCAACGCTTTATAGCTATGTATAAATTTAAACAGTTCTAACAACCTCAATTAAAGTTGTAAGAACGGAAACGAATCTTTTTTTTCTATTTACGAAACCATTTATTAATAGACGGGATATTCAGCTAGCAAAATTCAGCTAATTATTTATTTTGTTGAAAACATGTTTTTATTACAATTGCACTAGATGGACAGTAGTAATTAGAATGAAATTAAAACTAGCAGAATATTACCATACCTACAAAGATTACAGAAACTCTATGACCCCTAGAAAACGAATTTAATACGGAGGGCTATATCCCGTATGTTGGAAAACTGCCATTTTCTTTTTAATAAATATTACGCTACGTGGGTTGAATTAGATTGGTATAAAAGTTATTGGGTTGGGATAACGAGTTATTGGGTTGGGTTAAAGGATTGGGGTAGGGGGTTGGGGCGCATGGAGTACTTTTAAGAATTGGTCTAAGGATTAGTGGGAAATAAAATACCTCCCCAGTCCCAACCTCACAAAACTTAAAGCAAATTTACCCAACCTAATCTAGCCTAACCTAACTTGATCCAGCTTAACTCAACCTAACCCCACCTAATCCAATCTAACGAACCTAACTCGACGTGTCATAATTTAACAAAAAATAGTAACATAATCCAATCTAATACAACCTAAACCCAATCTAATCCGATCTAACCCAACCCACGTGGCGTAATATTTATTAAAAAGAAAATGAAAGTTTTCCAACGTATATGATATAGCCCTCCGTATTAAATTCACTTCTCATCGGATCCCTAAATTTTTGAGCATTATTAACGAGAACATTATAGAAATTTTCAACATGCATTTTCTCAAAAATTATACATCGCCGTGGAAGGAGAAGGGGGAGGGCGATTCATCATTGTTGAAAAGACATATATGAAAAACTTCTATTACAGACATTGGGATAGTGAAAAAAACGACCCATTCCACCACCCCCTTACTGAATTCGAAGGAATTTAGGTAGCACTTTCCTGAATCCAACTGAAAATAATCCAGTTCTCTATAAAAGATTGCTCTCCTAGTTATAAATCCGCCATATGTACCAATTATATACATTAAGTAAATAAATAGCCGGAATAAAACTTGCACCTCTAACATAGCCTTAACCGGGATGAAATACTATGTAAAGAAGCGACACTTACCTCCCCCCGCCAATTTAACGTCACCCGCAAATGCCGGGTACGATCATGTGTACCGTGTTCCTGGGTTGCCGCTTACTGCGTGTGCGTGTGATTTGTTCAATTGTGCGATGTTTGGTTGAGTTTAACTTGTGTATTCAGTGTTACTATTATAATAATACTATTACTGTAAATAAATTTTTAATTAAAATTAATTTTTAAGTTTAAAATTAACTATTTATAGTTATTCACTATAACAGTCCGTTATTACACTGTGTACAAGTACTTAAAAAAATAAAATCACTAAGGATCGAAGATTGTTTTGTCTCCATTTTTTGTTGGTTGTAAATAATTTTATTTTGTGGCACCAACTTATTTAGTTAGTACTTATAATTTTGTGTCAACTAACATGTCACTGAGCAGTTTTAAATTTCAAACTGTTCTTAAAAGTCATTCTTTGGTTTGAACACGATGTGTTTGGAAAATGTATTCTTATAGTATCGGCTGTAGGCATGTTATATTGTTTATTAAGAGATCTTTCAAATTAAGCAAATATAATCAAGTCAAAAGTACAACGAAGACACTGTATTATATTTATATATAAAACAAAAAATATTTTTATTTAAGATTTTATTTCGTTTTAAGATCCATACTAAGTAAATTTTTTTCAAATGCTATCTTAACATTATTATTATCAAATCACTTTCACACAATTAAATGTTTGGTATAAAATATTTATTCATATAATTACATTTTAACAATTAGATAATAATAAAGTCGCGTGCGTCAGTACAAAGCTATTGCGCCAGCGTGCTATCGAGACAGTCATGCGATCGACGCTATTGGTTAGAAAGAGAAACAGCTATGTTACTGACGTATAACGACAACTCGCTTGATCGGCGCAATTGTCCGCAACATTCGAGACCGATATGTAGTAATAGTAAATATTCTTTGCCTGCTTGCTGCGGACAGCGCTACATTAATTTACGCACACACACACACGGATACTGATAGGTGAGTACGTATGTAATAGTGTAGGCAATTAAATCTGTTCGCTAGTATGGAGTGTCGGGGGTGTGTCTAAGCTCTCGTGCTCAGCCTTACTAGATGTGTGTCAATAGATGAACTCCTAGTTTAATAGGGAACATGTCACTTCATATTTTGATTTATAACTTAAACAATTATTTACAACAAATTAATTACACTTATTTTTTCATAACTGTACGTAATCCAATTACAATAAGGATCATGATTACAATTTGAGCAAGAAAACAATCAAATTCGTGATGATCTTTTTATTGGCAAATTCGTAGCCAAATGATAAACATATGTTATGTTACATCTCATATATTTTCATTTAATAAAATATCACGATATACACATTTTAAATAATATTTTTAAATTTACTACTAATTTTTTTAATTATAAAAACTTATCTACTAACTATTTCAAAATATTAATCGTATGATAGGCGCATCGATCAATATGTAGATTTATTCTTTCTCTTTATAAGCTTGAAAAACTTCTTGAAATTAAGACATTACAAATCTTTGGGAAGTACCAACATTTATAAATAAAAATTATTTTGAAATATATACACAGTATCAATCAACGATCATAAAATTAGAGAATATGTTAAGAAACGTATCTAACGAGACTCCGAATTTAACCTAAATAGTTTACTACTTCACGTGCGAAGAATAAACATAACTGCCACGCCGCCACATTCCAGGTATACCCAGTAAATATAATATAATTATTGGTTCTTTATGTACAAGCAACTGCTTATATGTATAACGCTTTGGATTACTATTATATTACCCTAATTACACAAATTCTATGCCAGGTTTGGAAAAAGAAATGCCGATATATTAATATCGATAATGGGAATATATTTATCCTTATGTTTAAAATACTTCTACATGCGGAAAATAGACGTATAACGAATGTTTCATGAAAGCGACTTATAGAGTCAGGATACCCCATTTATAATTAAAAATAACTATTAATAATTTTAATATCACAAGTAATAGTTAATTAATGATTTAAATATGTTTTGTGAATAATCAACCTAATATTATTTCACAAAAATGCATTTCACAAAAATCTTCAATTTTTCATTATAAAATGTGTATTTGGGAAATTGAATTACGCATTTTCGTCCTTTGCAATCAATTTTTAAATAAAATCGACATAAAATGGTATTCGAGATAAACATAAGCTTATAACTTATAATAAATTATCTGAAATATTGTTCATGTCAGTTTATTTTTCAATAACTTGTCTGGGTAGTTTGGAAACATTTGGTCTGTAATTTTAAAATTTTTATCAAACCTGTATTTCTCGCAATTACTTTCTTAGACTTTGTATTTCTAGAAGTAACAATAATGAATAAGTATGTGGTAGACTGTAAAATAAAAAAAAGATGAATATACGTTATGGAAATCAGCATTAAACTTTCTTGTTCAGTTATTATTTTATATGAGAGATTTAAATTAAATAGTAACGAAATCGACTTAAATAATAAAGAAATTCCACTTTTCTATTAATTTATTATATTATGAAAGGCTAAAATTGGGGGTTTAAAAGCAAAAGTAGATGTTTGATTGAAAGATTTTGTGGTATCAGGAGTGATAGTAAGCGGTCATAGATGAAATAATTTACTAAAAAATAACAATAAAATCAATAAACTATAGAATATGTAGTCTCTGATACACCACAAATAAAAATATTTAATTACACTTTTATAAAAAATGGAGGTAAAAAAATTAAATAAATATTGATCTTATAGTATATATATGATGACAAAATGGCATCGCGCGATATATCTAAATGGAGAAACTAAATTGCTATTAAAGTTACTAGGACAAATTTTACATGAATATGTAGCATAAACACAGCCCAAGAAGAAAGTAAATTTTTATTCGTAAGCTGGAAACTAGAATTTCATAAGAAAGTTTTCCTCTTTGTTACATGTAGCCACTAATTTTGGCATCATTTTAGCAATTAAAAAAACCACAGCTTCAACTCTAAAAAATGTCAATAAAACATTCAATTGTAAATGCTATGATTCGAACGCTACCGCCGACCTGCACGGCAGTATATATTGTAAGCAAAACAAAATCGACTGACAAAAAGTTTGAAAAATATTTAAAAAATTATAATCCTACCAAATCTTATATTTACTAGTCATATGTAAAGTCACTTCTCTTAACGTTTTTTTGTGCTATTTTTTCTAACTAAAAGTACTCAATTGTTCATCATGAAATTTCGGGACGATCAGAACATGATTGGCGGCAATGCACCAAGCACGATCGCGTGTATTTAAGCATATCGAGGCGACATGGGCCACGCCCTCTCGGTATATCGCTCTCGGTCTATTGTGTCAACGGTGGTCATTAGCTTAAATGCGTCTTCCGCTTCCTGTTCTACTTATTTTCGATTTCCGATATCTGTGGTATCAACTCTTATATTCCGGTTTCCTCAACATCAGACTAGGCCGTTATTGTATTTTTTGTTATTGTACTGACTAGAAATTAGGAAATAATATGTTTTTGTTTCTATTCAATATTTACTGAATTTTTGTTATTTAATTACATTACTATTACGTTTTAACACTTATTGCTTATATGCTTTGTGGAAGAGATGTGATGTTGCGGCACTCATACAATGCTTAAAATAAAGATGTTCTGTTACAAATTAACTATTTTCCAAGAAAATATTACCTTTTCTAACTTTATATATATATATATATATATATATATATATATATAATATATATATATATATATATATATATATTTATATGTAATGACTGTTTTTTTGAACTATATACCTATATAAATTAGGAGAGTTGCATTTCACGTTTTTTTAATTTTGTAAAATATCAATAACTCACGTTATTTTCTTCGTAGTAAATCAATAGATTTGCTTATAAAAGAACTGTTTTTAATTAATATCATAATTAATGAGATTTGAGATTGTTCCTCCTAATATTGGCAATAATGTTAAAAATTTCAGTGAATTTTAGAATTATTTCCATTATTCTAAACAAGTTAATACGTAAAAAGTATCCAATATTACAAAAAGGAAAAAATTCTTAATCCGTCTAATTTGGAAAAAAAGTTCTTCAATTAAAATAAATATGAAGTCTTTACTTGTGAGCAAATGAATTAAAATAAATTTGGATGGAAGTATTTACTGAATTGCGTTGCTATTATTTTTTAAAATTGTTGACATAAATGTTTAAAAAAATAAGCGAAAATAGAGTGTATAACAAGACGCTTTGAAGTCACAGTTCTTTTAGTTTTTCACCGACTTTAAAGTGGTTTGTCAATATATAATGGCAGTGAACCTGTGTATCATGAACTCTACTGCTGTTTTATCTGTTTGTTGTATAAGTTTGCATTATAAATATGTTAAACTTTTCCTCGACATAAAGGTATTAATTTTAATTTTGATACACGTTTTTAATTAAATAATACTTTTATTTTTACACGTTAGTGACTACAGTATCACCAATGCTCTGAAGAACTCCCAGAAGGAGACAATTTTACTAACTAAAATGCGTAATGTATTTATTTAGCTTTAGATGTAAAAAATGGTTAAAATATCTATTTTAATATTTAAGTTCACTTTCGCGAGCAAAATGTTATAACATTCGCTCGCGAAAGTGAACTTAAATATTAAAATAGACATTTTGACCATTTTTTACTTCTAAAGCTAAATAAATTAGATCTATTTCTTTTCGATCGAATATCACGAATTTTAACAAACAAATTTTAAAATTTGTGTGTTGTTAAGCTTTAAAGAGGAAATGTATATGCGCATGCATGCGTGCGTATAGATTTTATTTTTCGTATCGATATGCGCGCTCACGCGTGCTTCGTATGATCGAAACCTTGGTGTAATTATGAAAAGACGGCTCTTCTGTTTGATTCGCGACTTTAGAGTTAAGACGGTGAAATTCTCGGGCGGTCCAGAGTCGACCCAATATTTTAACCAACTATAATTAGTTTTAAAGGTTTGTCTTTACATTTATTAAATATTATAACTATTACATCATTGAACTTCCCTGCGATAATTGTTCATCCCTCCATTACTTCGTTATTTTAACATAACTCTAGTTTTTATAGCAATCATTCTGAAAATTATCCACAGAGGACAAGTTCTCATCAAATTGAGTCGCCGAATTATTTTACGAATTTATTCGGGTACCTACAATTATAATCCTCTTTTCCTTCTCGCCATGAACTGACGGAACGTGATATGAGTTTTAAATGAAATGACTTCGCGCAATCCGTGGCATCCCCGTTACTCGGAGTGCCAATCGACAGCCGCCAAACACATTTGCCTTAGTTCCATTCACAAAAGCCTTTATTATGAAAGTCAATAGCCATTTTCCAGTCGATACCAGCTTTTTTTAGAGAAAACATTCATTTTTATGGATAGAAGATTTTATGAATCTAACCATAATCTTGACTGATTCTGATAAAATAGACTGTTCATATCTATAGCTTTTGACCATTGCTTAAGCCACGGTTTTAATAAAGAATTGGTAAAAGGTAAAATAATAATGATTTGAAAAAAAATATACGGTTAACATTACTAAAAGGAATTAAAGTAGTCTCAAAGTTACAAAAATATCCTACATTGAATTATTTAAAAGAAATCAGTGTTGCTCAAAATAAATAAACTTAATTTTTTTTAATTTGGAAATTTATTCAGTGCAATCAAAAGTCATATTGTATATTCGACTGAAGTATCATTTATCCGATATGCAATTTGTTAATTTGTTTGTACGTTTAAATCTTGTCTTCATTTAAATTAATTTTTTTTTCTTTCTTTTCTCAAATAAAATCTTTTTTCTTTTCTCATATAATATAAAAAAATGCAATTATTTTACAATACATAACACAAAGACCACTATGTCTTTAAGGATATTGTAATAAATAATTTCTTTTTCATTTAGTAAAACCGTTCTTCGTTTATGCACAAATAGTACACTAGAAAAAATTAAATTGTCTTTAAGTTCTTATCCCAGAGTTCAATTAATTTAATAGGTTACATTTTGTTTATTTTAATTACAATCAGCTTTAAGATGATAGACCTTGGATACTGTGAAAAACGGATAAAATTATGTGCGCAATTTTTATCACTTGGCTACGGAATCCTATAAAAATCTGTCTACTTTTGATCTATAAATTAAGGAATCTGCCTTTTATTTTGTTACGAATGAAAAAATATTAGGCAAAGTTAATAAAGATTTAAATGGCAAATTTGCTGTTATGGAATGATAAAACTAATAAATAAATAATTTGCAACAGTTGGACCGGGGCGATTAAGTGCATAAATCCAAATCTTGTTGGTTAACAAGAAATGTCCAGAAGTGCGTTTCTATTTCTCCGTCCCGTTATATTATTGATAGTTTTTATAACCTTCTAGGCCGATTATAAGTCCCTCGTTTCGTTGTATTGTACTGTTGTACGTTTTGAAAACGATTAAAGTAAAATTCGTAGAAGAAATTATTAATATTGCACATTTCACTAACCAATTACATATGCACATGCAATCTATATATATATATATATATATATATATATATATATATATATATATATATATATGTAGATAACGTGAAAATTGCGCATGCAATAATCTTGAAGTAAAAACCAATGTTTTATGGAATTCTTTTGCTGAACGCTATTTGTTCAGTATGTTTGCTGTTGTACGTTTTGAAAACGTAAACGTTAAAGTAAAATTCGTAGAAGAAATTAATTAATGTTGCGCATTACTCATGCAATCTATATATATGTAAGTAACGAAAAAATTGCGCATGACATTAATTCTGAAATAAAAACCAATGTTTCATGGAATTCTTTTGCTGAACGCTGTTTGTTTATGAATGTTTTTTTAGCATTTCTTTTTCCTGAAACATTCTGACTATTGATGAAAAATAGACAAATAGTTTAAAATTAACGTTTTCGTTAAAAATGGATTAAAAGATATTTTATGTAAAGCGTATTTTCATTTGAAATACCATCTGTTGATTGTATTCCTACTAAAAATATATTCAACTAACATGCAGTTATATTTTTACTATTCAGATACTGTGCAGAATATTCGCACGGGTCACCTAGTATATATATATATATATATATATATATATATATATATATATATATATATACACACAACGTATCGTGTCTTAGGAAAAACAGAACCATTCACAAAAATCCATTTTATGAAGGTAAACATGAACAAATCTCTGTAAAAGGGAGAGCCCATAACACAAGTTTGAACTCCAAATAACTAATAACAAAAGAGTGACCAACCAATATAAATTCCCTTAATTGAATTTAATTATTCGCATAAAATATTAAGCGTCTGTGAATTCGTTCGCATGCATACGTACTTAAAATATGATTAACTTTAAGATTAATACGCATAACACCAACTGTTTTAATAACTATAAAAGTTAACTTTCATTTAAGTAAGAAAACTTTGTATGTAAACGTCAAATTGGCACATTTTTCTTTTTTTTTGGGATCGGTTACCATAATCTTTTACCATTCTAGTTAACCAAATATTTTAGCTGCTTTTATATTATACACAAATAAATAAACAGTATCACAATTAAATGGAGTAAGATTTTAAAAGTATTCTCAATTTTTTACAATAAAGTGCATAAAAAAATTTATACGGTCCAATACTAAACCCATTAACGTAATTAAATTTTAAATATTAACAACTTATCGAAATTAAAAAAAAAATTAAGAAGTAAAGTGAGTTTATAACAAATATACACAATATCGCAAAAAATGTTGTGCTTAAGATGACGGAAAATGATGTCCGCTTCATGCATACGTGTACGGGTATGTATATAGCCATGTATATAACCGCTGCACCCAACACTTCACCTCTGACCATACTCATTTAAAATATACGTATTTTTAAAAAATATGAAATTTACATATCTTTAGAGTTAGTGATCCGATTGCAGTAAGTAAACCTCTATATTTTTAGAGAAACGGTATTAGAATCGAGCTAACAATTTTTGCTTGATACGTGAAACAGAAAAAAATTAAAAAAGATAAACGATAAATAATCTATCGCTTACTTATCATCTTCCGATTACTTTTTGCAAATATTTTCAAGGTTTACAGTTATATTACATGAAAAGTAATCCCAACGTGATGGTATGTGTACAAAATCATTTCTATATAGGTATGTACTTCGAGGAAAAGTTTTATAAAATCTTCTCATAAATCAATTCAGATCTCCATATGAAGCACTTATTTTGAAAATTTTATGCACTTTAGTCTATATTGTAATATCGATAAGGCTGCACAGAGGGATGGACAAATTGTATAGTAATATGGTGAATTATAGTTTCACTATAGAAATTTATAAATTATAAAATTAATGTGGATTCATTATAAATAATCTGGAAGGATAAAAATCACTAACTTTTAACCTCAGATAATATATATTATAACAACATCATGATTACAAAAAACATTAATAACAAACCTATAATATTATTTCTATTAATGAAAATGTAAATTTTAGATAAAGCGTGTCTTACACTTCAGCAATAACGTAATGAAAATGAACATGAATCATCTTCAAGACGCTTCAAAAATAATTAAGGTGTGAATATTTTCTTGTATCTACATTTTAGATTTATCCGAACCGGTTTTTTTTCCTTTTCCGAACTTAGATACTTCATCGTCTCCAGCTTTAGCACAGAAAGTTATAACATGAGGAATATATTTAAGGAATTCCGTTGCAGCTAAGGAAAAAATCGATTAATAAAACTGCTTTCGCAATTGTATTTTTACCCTTTTCTACGACTTCGACAAGTTTTGTTAAGATTATTCAGTTTCAGTTTTATTTGTGTTAGAATTTTTACTTCATTTATGCTCATGAAAAATAGTGAAGAAAATTGCTTTCGTAATTCTACATTTAATACAATTTGTAATTGAATTTTCATTAAAAATCTGTATGAACGATTATTCCTCTGTTTTAGTGAAAAATCTATTTAAGTGCGGGTCGTTTTTAAACATTATCTTACCTATTATTTAGCGTTTCTCCTAGGTTATATTACTAGACAACGTACAGACTTGTCTCGTTCGTTATTTGGTTACAAAATTATTAGGTAATAAACACACAAATGTTTTTTAGTTACCGACATTTTTATTAAACTTTACATTAGTAGATATAAAAATAATACTTCAAACTAGATATTTTTCCTTCATGTTAATAAAATGTATCCTTCAGTTTAAAAATATTATATCAAAATTCACGTTAATCAATAAAGGTGTTTAAAAATAACAGAATAAATAGTTAACTCTACACATAAATGAACAGTGATTCAGAATATCTCATTAAATGTTTTTGTCGGAACCGAGAGGAGCTTCGCAGAATGGAGTCTGAACGATCTCAGAAGTTCTTATTCGAGATTCTTGTCAAGATCCAGCAGTTCATCCTAATGAGTTCTTAAAAGTGAAAAAGGTTATAAAGTAGTTGTAGAATTTCAAAATTACATGCATGTAGAAAGTTCTACTTAATAACATTAAATAGTTTGATACCGATTTATTGAAAGATAAATTAAAAATGTATTACTATCAATATAAAGCTGAAAGTATTGTGCCGAAATTTCTCTTATTATTATTATAGCTAACAATGTTCAAAGATTACAATAAAGCATTTTATTAAGCTTACTTAAATTTTCTTAGATCAATTAAATAATTGAAATCTTTCAAAATATATTAAAAAAAATTATTTTATCTTGAGACGATTTATATTTTATTTTATTTTATCTGAAATATTATTTAATAATTTTTCATTTTACTGTCGCCATAATATCTTGGGAAATAAATTGGTTTAAAATATTGCAAAAGACACAATGAAACTGTTAATAAATAGAGTAGCTTTTACATGTGTTTATATTAATATATATTTTTCTCATTTTAAATTTTGCTGAAGGTCAATTCATTTTTTATTTCCTGTATTTCATCGTTCCTTGTTTTTATCACTGTTACTCCATGTGAATAATTTCATGGTAGGTTATAGATTAGTACGAGATCAATGATTATTTTAGTTAAATTTTAAATTCATCTTATAAAGTAATGTTTATATTGTTTGATTTTGTAACGGATATTAATATCTTTTAACGTGTCTTTTTATGATTTTTTAAGAAAATGTAAATAAATCATAAAGCGACTTCTGTCACAATATGTGAGGATGATATTTTAAGAGACTAAATAAAATATGTAACGATTTCTGAAAAGAATCTTTTATCTCACAGTGATTCTAACTAAATTGTCGTAATCATTAAAAAATAATCTCTTTATATTCAAATTTAAATAATGTTTTTAGATTCAAATGAAATATAGAAATAAAAACTAGTTATGTTTAAAAATTGAAAGTGCATTAAAATGATTCTAGAAACAATGCCACGACTGAAGATAATCAAAATATCAAATCTATACTTTGTTTTTACTCGCAGTTATATCTTTTAAGCATTTATTTAAATTTATGGTTTAATGAAATATTTTCAGATCATACAACCTTAAGTATTGAAATTATAACTTGTTCCAGAATTAATATTACCATATGATCTATTTCTCAAATTAAATTTCCTTATGCCTAACGAAATCTCACTAATACTCATTACCACGTTTGCTCAAGACATCCAGATCAGGATATGCCCATACCAGATATAGAAAGCGAAGATATAAATAGTAAAATTGTAAATTTATTAGTTCATTATACTTTCATAGGTATTATGAGCAGAGGTGGCTCGTTCTAGGGAGCGCGTGTGCAGAGAATACCCACATAATAATATAAAAAGTATTTTTATTAAGCTAATGAGCTGTAGAATTCATTATTAGTAATATATAATAAACATACCATCAATTTTCTCATACTCCTTTATTAGCCTTACATTCGAAGCAATTCTTAGTATTGATGGTTATTCGTAAGCGATTTTTTATAGAAAGATCGGAAGTTAAATGTAATGATAAATAGTAAATTCAATGTGTACAGAAAAGAATGGTCGACTCAGTTTGGCGTGTGAAAAAAAGTTTCGTTAAAGCAACTTTATCAGATGATAAGGATTCTACGAAGCTAAACTTCTCTCTGTTTACATAAAAAAATAAGTGATAATTTGTTTGAGTGCAGGTGACGCTGCGTAATTATTAGCGTTTATTTAAAATAAGTTAGTTTATATTGGTTTATTATGCTGCATATTTTAATATAATATAAGAAACAGAACAATACAAAGAGCAAAACAATAGAAAGAAAATTTTGAAAAGACTATTGTAAAGAGTTCACTGCAGCCTAAAATTAAAATACCAAAACAATGCGGTACGAAAACAGAAATCCCTAGTATTATAAATGAAAAAAAAAGAAATTCCTAGTATTATAAACATGACTTTATACTAAAACAACGTGATTGTATAGATTGTATAGAAACAAACAAATTGTTTTGTTTTCCGTCTCTCGTGTTTGTATGCGTCAGTTGTATTGACGATTTTTACATTTTTATAACAGTGAAAAATCATTCGAAATCTCGACTTAATATGTTGAATCAAGTGCAATCGGTATAAATTGAATCATCGAGATATTCATAAAACGCTCGATTTTGTTTATCAAAACCTATAAGAGACTTCAATTTACGACTTCGGTCGTCGATATATTCTAAGATACTTAATAGATTGCATAGAATTTTGTGTAGAATTTAAGCTGCTTTACGGAAGACATGACAAATCTAGGAAATCCTTGGATCCTAAAATATATAGAGTATTAGTTTATTTTGTTTCTAAAATTGATTTAGCCATAAAGCAGGTTATTCGGCTACTCAACTTCAATTCAAAATTACCTTTCAATGCTATTTATAAAGTTTGTAGGTATGTAGGTATAAATATATATACATATATATATATACATATACATATATATATATATACATATATAAAATATACACATATATATATGTGTATTTATATATATATATATATATATACATATATATGTGTGTGTGTGTGTGTGACGGCAAAGTATACAAAAGATATATTTGCAACCTAAATGTTATATAGCTGAAGTAATAAGGACTGAAATTATAAAAGACCTTGTCCTTAGTAGGTTAATACAGATAAATTAATCGGACAAAGTTATGATGGAGCATCCTAGAATATTATAAGAAATATCTACCCGTATGCTTCTTATATGCATAACTATAAGCGTCAATTTAATTTGAATTTGGAACGGTATGCTTCAATTAATCCTTTGCATGCATTTAAATTTTCTTTAGAACGGAACTTTTATGCGCTCACGAAAACCATCGAGATTATTAAAAAAAATCGTTCACCAAAAATACCTTCTGCAGATAAATTGGAATTATAATACTCGCGCAATGAAAGTCATACTACATAATTTATAGCCCGGAAAAGACTATATGCAAGCTGTAATCGACAATAGTTACAGTAACACCAATACTTTTAATCCAGCTCAAATGCTTCGTTCATATTTAAATATGGACTATTTTTTTATTGAATTTACTATGTCGCAACGCGTATAGCTCACCGTGAACATCTTTTCAAATGTAATAAGAACGCAAATAAAACGTAATAAGAACGCAGGTAAAAGAAAAACTTGTTACAATAACGCGTAATTCCTACTGATGTTACAAATTCGAAAGTCTAAATATTTGCTTGTTTTCATGCAAATAAAGCTATGGTTTTGCCTGCGCGCAAACAAGCAATTAAATATAAAAATATTAATAAAATATCAAATGGAATGCAAATATATCGAAACAAAAGCCAACATGTTATTAGAAATTTAAAGAGTATCACCATATTATTCCTTGAGCATATTTACTTAACAGTGCTATATTTAACTTTTTGTTCTTCCGTCCTCTTTTGCAATATAAACTAGATTCGAATTCAAAGAAGTTAATAACTCATATAAAATAAAACCATTAAATGCGAACAGAATTTGCGTTCAGCTTTCCATAAAAGGTGTAGGGCCCAAAGTATTTTTCCACGACAAAAGTACTACACTCTATAAATATATACAATCTACATGATTATGAACTAGAAATTAAAAAATGGAATTGAGAAAAAATTAATATTTTGTCTTTATCGAACTTTTCAAATATCTCAAATTTTCTTGCATTTTTCTTAAAATAAATACCAGATTTTTCTTCTGTCTCAATTATTTTCTTTGGTTTGCGAAATTTGGAGATAACGTGGTGGGATAGTTTTTTTTAACATAGTTAGCATGTCTTAACAGTTGAAATATGGGACTTTAAAGTGAGAGTTATGTAATGTTTTAATAAAGACTTTCCATAAAAATACCTCAATTTACTTATATTTTTTTCAAATTTTAGATCCCATTTTGAATTAATATAATTCCAAAATATTCCCTTAAAACAAATTCTACAACTGGACAAAAACTTCAAGTTGATGGTAATAGTAACTCAGACCAAAACATCTGTAGCACACAAAAAAAGACCAATCTTACCCCGAGTTTTCCGTTTTAAATACGAGATCTCAAAAGTGATTATTTACAAAATCGTAAATTTTACTTCACTGCATATATTTCTTTATTCATTTATTTCTTAAAAACTCCATGCCCAATGTTGATTTTCTGACAGGTATAAACAACATGACCGAAAAATATGAGATGATTACCCATAATTACATAAAAATCCCATATAGATGAGACCAATTTCAGCTGGACGGAGCCGCACAAGGGGGACATGTAAGTGGAAGTATGTTATTACAACATATTTACTTACATTATAATGCCGTTTGTTGCTCAGACTCCATTAGAATACTGAGTCGATATCATAAACAGGTCACTGTCGGATTGCCTAATAATACCTAAGAAGAGTTTTAAATCATCGGCACAGCGAAAGGAAACGAGCAGTACTGACAACTAAAGGTAAGTCGTTTAAAAGCGAAAAGAAACGAGCAGTAATGACAACTAAAGGTAAGTCGTTTATCATAACCAGAAGTAGAGGTGGTCCTAAATTACTAACTTCACTGACTCTAGATTGAGTAACATAATGACCAGATTCAAAATTTTGTTAAAGGCCTGAAAGCAATTGGCGAAGAATTTTACTAGAGCGGAAAATATTCCTGCCTCCAATAATTTCACAAGTAGAATTTCACTATCGACTCGGTCAAATACTTTTTAAAAATCAAAATACGCTACATCTACTTGACGGCCTTGATCTGATTATTCAGCCACGTAATCCAAAAAATTGTTAGATTAATGACTTTGAACGTAAACCAAGCTGGCAATCAGTTACTGGAATTGGATATGTATCGTATCTAGATAAGATACGACCATGCAAAAAAAAGTTTCTAAAACTTTAGCAAATGAAAATTAGACCACTATAAGAAGATAATCTTTTTTATCAGACCTGAAACCAGATTTGAAAACTGGTATCACACGAGAAGTCTTTCAAACAGAGGGATAAATTTCCGAACATAAAGAAAGATTTATAATAAACTAGCTGACCCGGCGAACTTCGTACCACCTCAGAGTCAATAAATGTTTTAACTTATTAGCTGAATTAAATTCAGTTTGTTATTAAGTTAAAATAAATATTCAAAATGAATTAAGTTCAATAAATATACAAATCAAAATGAAAACTATTTTAATTAAATTAAGATAACATTAAAATCACGACATTGTAGTCATCACTTGGCGTGCGACCCAACGCAGTTATGAATAACCGAACCAATGTATGATATTCATGAAGTAGTTGCTGCAAATCTTGATGAACTCTTTTTATTGCCGATTCGATCTTTTGACACCAATCAAGTTGTTCCTCCATGCTGCCCATGAAGTAAATTTAGATAAATTTATGCTGTACATCTTCAAGCGGTTCCAATAATCCAATTCGATTTTGAATTTGGCCTTGGATGTATAAAGTCGAAGGCAAAGTTATATTTATTAAATATGATCACCAAAAGAAAATAAAACTTTATTCCCTCTAGCCGAAATTACCTTGAATGTCAGATTGAAACCGCGTTCTTCGATAATGTCTACTCCAAATGAAGTCATTTGGAAACATCCCTCGTATCTTTGAACGTTCGTTAGAAAATGTCGTGATTCTGTTGTTTCATTACGAAATAATAAAAGCAATGACTCAGGTGGCAGAAGTAAGAATGGCAATTTCATCTTGCCACTGAGAGAGCACAGTCCAGGCGTTTCTCCAGCGAACTAATTCAATGCACCACAAGGGTCGCACAAAATATCCATTGGGTCAATTCGAACGAAAGGATGCGAGCTGTAGTCAATTATGCAATCGTATTGAAATGCTACTCGATTCAAATCAACGCTTGAAGCATTTCTTCTTGCGTGTCGAAGATTATTACGTTATTGATCTCTGCGATAAGCTCGACGATTTTTCGTTGCCAACTGAGCTGTTTGTCTTGATCTTGTAATAGAGTAAAAAATATTCCTAAGTCGAATTGCAATACGGTTTCGTTGTGAAAGATTTTACTCTCAGCATTATAAATAACACTAAAATTAATCACACAAAAATTAATCACGTAAATTACATAATGA
The DNA here is from genome assembly GCA_039881145.1 of Druceiella hillmani. NCBI lineage: Eukaryota > Metazoa > Arthropoda > Insecta > Lepidoptera > Hepialidae > Druceiella > Druceiella hillmani. The sequence continues at coordinate 5,827,261 of JAYKKI010000106.1, read as the reverse complement.
AGCAATTATCGATGCCCGCACAATCACAAATATCATAACTTTACAAAGTGAACATCTTCATAAAACTTAACTCAACTATTTGAAATCACTCTTCGCTAATGAATTTCAGAAAAAATCGTTTGAAGAGAATTAATTTAATCAAACTCGCATGAAATAACGCTCGAAAACTGAATAAGAATTATTAAAAACCAATTATCATTTTCGTTCGGGTCTGTCATTTATGACGTACTTTTTTTTCTGTCATTTATCACATATTACGTTTTATACACCATTAAATTATTAGTGATTTTTTACTTTTCCAATACCCGAGGAAATTTCTCGAAGCCGAGATAAAAAAAATATTCAATAAATTTATAATAATCATTTAAATTTTCAATGAAAAAAAAATATCAGTCAATCCGTTCTCGATATATCATCAACAAAGCCGTTCCATACAAAATGTATGGGAAAATTAATTTTCCTAATACATTTTTCTTTCGTGAATTTTTCCAATTTGTTAATACTTATTATCCTATTCACGATGAAGACAAATCCAAAACCACAAAAATAAAAAAAATTGGTATAGCCGTTCTTGAGTTATAAACGGTGTAACTAACACGACTTTGTTTTATATATATAGACAAGTTGACCCGGCGAACTTCGTACCGCCTCAGAATCGATAAATATTGTGTTAACTTATTAGCTGAATTAAATTCAGGTTTTTATTAAAATAAAATACATACTAAAAATGAATTAAGTTCAATAAATGTACAAAAATCAAATTGAAAAGTAATTTACTTGCATTGAAATAAATGTAATTCATGTCGCAACAAGATATTTGCTTTATTGAAGCGAATCGAAATGATTCGCTTAGCATTGTTGCACTACTTTCTGTTAAACTGTTTTCTGGATGGGTTGCACTCTGGTCGGTTCCCTTTATTGAAGCACCTTATGATATGTGACATTTTTCGTATTGTTGTCCGGTGCGAGAGTGAGAATGAACAAAGCGGATGGTTTGCCGACATGTGAACGTGCTACATACAATTGACCATTAAAGAGACATTCATTTTCTAGATTAAGGTTACAAACACCGAACGATTGGCATTGTGATTTGTTACATAATGAAGCAATTATCGATGCGTGCACAATCACAAATGTCACAATCTCACAAAGTGAACATCTTCGAAATTACAACGTTTCACAATGTGCAGTTCATCAAACTTCATTCAACTACCTATTTGAAATCACTTTTCGCAGATGAATTTCATCAAAAATCGTTTGAAAGGAATTGATTTAAACTAATACCAATGCAGTAATGGTCGAAAACCGTTTGAATTATATCATTTAAATTATGTGTGATTTTGTTACTTTCCAATGCCCGAGGAAACTAAAAAATAAAATATTCACCGAAATCAGTCAATCCGTTCTCGATATGTCATCAAAAAAGCCGCTCAATACAAAATGTATGAAAAAATGAATTTTCTTCATACAATTTTTTTTCGTCAATTTTTCCAATGTTTTAGTACTCATTATTCTATTCCCGACGAAGGCAAATCCAAAAAAACAAAAATCAAAAAAATTGGTTCAGCTGTTCTTGAGTTATAAACGGTGTAACTAACACTACTTTCTTTTATATATATAGATATAAGTGATTTAACGAATACATCGGTACAGGCTTAAAATTATTCACGAAATTAAGTACGTTATTGTAGGTAACGTATTGAGGTACACCATCAGGACTGGAAATATATGTAGACTAAACCTATTCCAGCGCAAGTCAAACTTCCGCAATATCCACCCCAGCAATATGCAAAAAAGATGAGCCATTATTAATAGCAGCTCGTGCCGCCATTGCAAAGTCGAAGGTCGGTTCATTATTAAAAAAAACTGAGTTAAAATCCTAAGCAAAGGCGTTCGCAGCGGCTTTACCAAGATCCCATTGTATGCCATAGTTACGGGAAAGTGCCTGTCCGAGTGCTAACATCTCACATACGTCCAAAATGTCTTTGGGCCACAGTCAATTCTAGCCTGAACATTCCGAACGTATGCGAAATGCAAGGCTCATAAATTGTTTGCGCCAAATCTAAATATTTTTTGCTATCATGAAAGTCAATGTACTTTTTATATCGTTTATGGTAATAGGATTTAGTCTAAGTATTACGGATAAAATTAATATCTAAACCAAATCGGATAATAATATCGATGGTTTACATAGAAGTTTTTTTATTAGGAATACAGTTAATTAAAACATCGTGTATTGAGCTCATAAAAAATTAACGGATTAGTTAGAGTCGTTAGCTTTATAAACATTGCCCTACAATAACGTGCTTAATTTCGTAAATAATTAAAAAAAAGACGCTTGATACACCGGCAGTGCTGCATGAATCGGCAAACCTGCATCCACCTCGAGCGGAGCGTGGTATGGATCTGGATGTACCGCTTCCTCCGGTACCAATAGTACGCTCACATATCCATTTTCAGCCATGATGATCCAGTTTCCTTTCACTATAATTAACCACCTCAGTAAACTCTTGCAAGTTACGATAAGACATGAAGCAACCGAAATAGTTCATGACTGATTGAGATGCACCAAACATTAAAATCTCCAGGAACAATGATATTATTACAATTATATGTACAACAAACATTTGATGAAGTCAAAAACAGACATGTATTACGAGTCACAAACACTGGGGGGGGGGGTTATATGCAAAATACTGGCGATAGCGTAGAACGAACGATGGAACACAGACACAAAAATACATTCATCCTCGTTAGTCATATCAACGTCCAAGGACGTCAATTGTAAAGTGTTGTGTCCAGACAGCAGCACGTCTCCACCTCGGCGGCCACAACTGCGGTCGGGTCCCAATATAGAAAATCCACCAGCGACAGTTCAGCGTTGCTTCGATTCACTGAGCCATGTATCCGTAAATGCAAATATTTTTAATAAAAGCCAGCGCAGTTTCAATAAACTGCTTCATTTTGAGATGACAATATTTAGAGTAGTATCAGGAGACGTGTAGTAATTTTACTTTTGGCAATGTTGTAAGTCCGCAGATGTTTTTGAAGGTACCTCGTAGTATCGTGACGGAACTACGGTCCTTGTGGCGACACAAAGTGGTCCAGTCATGCTCGACATCGTTTGGAACTTTTAGGTACCACATTTTGTACAGGACAATAGTGCAAAAATTGTGAGCTTGTAACAGATTTAACGAAAGCCGTGATGAAATTATAAAGATTTTTTATCTCAACAAGAAATCGTAAAATGGGCCTAAACTTAATATTTGCTCCGTTAACATCTTATTGTATGTGAAATTATCCATAATATCAGCTGTAATTACTTACATAAGCATATAACATAATTCACATTTGAAAAAACATCGCCGAACTTCTTAGGAGACAATTTTGTTCACAGAATTTGACAGGTACCGTTACTTATTATGTAAAGTTCTCAAAAGTGTTCCATCTGCCTTGAAATAAAACAAATCGAAGGTATCTTTTGAAAAGTTTAAAAGTGTAAATATTAGGATTGAAATAGCAAAAATAGTCGATTAGTAGGATTTAATAAAAAACAATTGATCGTATCTCTGTTCGTTACTAGATTTAAAATTCTTTTTCAAGTAACGTTAGTAAAATATAAATAAGATATATTTTCATTTAGTTAGTTTAATATAAACTTGCTCTATATTATACTTACAATTCAAAAATATACATAAAGCTATACAATTTTTACCAAATAATTTGACATTAATCAATTAATAAATTAATTACTAGTTTCTATTAATATGTCTTCTACTGCACTCCTTTTATTTGCTTTATATTTTTGCATGTAATTATAGATAAACTAATAAGTTAACGAAATAATACAAAAGGTCATCTGCTACTGTTCCTGGATCTCATTGACGCAAACGTAGGTGTGGATTCCCACTTAAAAGGAAAGCTCGAGAAGTTACGCATATTTTATTTCGATATATATATGGCGGTATGTTATGGCTACTACTTTGTTATGTACGTGTTACTATTATGTATTATAATTTTATTTCTCCTTGTTTGTACCTAATTCATTACTAAAGAGACCTGTATAATGCTGTTTCTTTTCTTGTAGTTTGCAATTAGTTGTTGACTTGATCCAAAAAACATTTATACCAAATTTAATTTCAAAGAGAGGTTTTATTCGTTGGGATTACGTTGTAGATTTAAAAAAAAATAAATATATTATACAACTTGATGGCCCTTGTGCCAAAATTTGAAGTAGTCGATCTATGAATTCAATTCGATTCGCGTCCGATTTTTCTTGGACATTTGGTGCACCTAGCGAAAAAGTAATTAGTAAAGCTTGCGTGCTTTTTGTGTTCACATGTTCACATGTTCTTTCTTAGTTAACCCATTATATACGATTTTAGTGCAAAAAAAATTAAAAACCAGCTATATCTAAGTACAACCTGATGATTGAATGTGTCCAAAAAATTCACATATTAGTACTTAACTTTTATATTTACTACCAATTTTCTCTCGAATATGCTACGGTACTATACATTGCAGTATAGAAGAGAAATATTGTTGACGAAACTTATTTTCCAGTTGTTAAATGGAAAAATATCACCCCGTACTTTATTGAAAATACCCCCTACTTTATTGGAACAACTCTCGTATTTGAGATAAGTGTGAGTAAACTTGTTAAAATTTGTCACCGTTAGGTGTTGTAATGTCATTAAGTGTAATTGAATATTCTCTTACCGCTATTGAAAGACAAAGGCATTAAAACGTTTTAAATGGTCCCTTAACCGTATGTAAATAAATAAATAAATACAATTTTTAACCGAGATCGATATTTTAAATATGGATAACCTTAGTTATTAGATTTTGCATGTAGTTTCTCTTATTGAATCCATTCAATAAGTCTTTCCAATTATGCTATATCATGCATTCCATACTATAAAAGTGAGCGTTTATGTATGGCTAGCATATAACATTTTACGACGAACTTAAAATACTTGGAAGACACCACCTTATCAAGTGTGTTGAGCTACGTAAATATTTGTTCTTGAAATGATATACTGTAGTGATAACTATAGTAGCAAAAGCATGCCTATGTAAAGAATATAAGTTAACATGAAAAAAAAACTCTTGTAGAGCCTTCACAGTCAATTTACAAATTCCAATAACTTTTTAAAAGGGAAATCTCTTTGTAATGCGTATTTAATACAGCGCCTACTCGAAAAACGATTCATTAGGAAAATATGAAAGTATTTGAATATTTATTACGAGACAATTTTCACATCTCAAAATCAGTCATGCGCTTTATTTAAAAACTAATAATATAATAATTTTTAATCGCAATGTGACCAGCGTCAGAGCCGGCTATCTCATCAGTTAGCTAGAGTTGTATTTTCAACGCGTATATTCTCTGTAAATATTGAATTCAGAGACCAGCACTTTGAGTATGCTCAAATCGCTGTAAAAATTATAGACTATTGAGCATATTGGAGTGTTTCATTTTGAATACTAAATTTTATAGAGAAACTAATCAGCGTAATATATGCGTTTTCTAATTCATTTCTCGTCGTTACATGCAATTTGAACGCATCAAGTAATATGAACCCGAGTGAACCAGAAATGTATACAACGCTGCAACATTCTGACGTAGTTCTTTTTAAGAAAATAGTTCTGTTTAAAAGCAAGTTGTGAAAAGATCTGTCACCAGAAAAACTTACCACGTGCTAATATTTAGACCAGTCTTTGCTTTAACTAGGATATAACTTAAAATATAAGTATTTTTTTACATCTTGTAATCAATTAATTAAAGCAAAATAAAATTTGAAGAGATTTGACATAATCTCTATAGTATATATAATGAAAAAAATGTATCTAAAGTACAAATTTGTCGATGAATTGACGTTCTTTGTATCGAATTCAACAATACAAGAAACGGCAGATAAACTATTATTATGGATACTGTCACTTGACCCCATCTGCATAAAAAGTGATAGTAGTTTTTTATTTAATTACAATTAGGGATGAACCTTAAATCCCTCTGAGTAAAATTGCTCGCAAACATGGTCAAAAAAGAAAGACCAAAAACATTTATTATATTCATTTATAAGGTAAATCTAAGGTAAATCTGCAAAAGGTTACATGTAAATAGGTTTAATATAGATCAGGTAGAAGCAAGTTACTTCCACTTACGGCCAACTACAAAGACTTGATGACTCACATTAATACATCATGTTATGTCTAAGTTAAATTAACTTGCACGGAGTTGCTGAAAACACGGAAACTACAATTTCCTAAAATTTGTCAAGGAATATTTATAGCTTATCAAGGAAGCATCAAAATTCAAAGCTTCGTAGTACCTTTATAAGGATTTAGTACTAACTAACGAATTAGTAAAATAAATGTAACATTTTATTCTTTCCATAATTTTATACCATTATATAACTTCTATACTATCATAAAAATGTTATAAAGGTGTGTCTGTACATTAAAAGAATTTCTGAATAAAAAACAGTAAAAAATTTTAGTTAATATACTTAAATAAAAATCAATTTCAATAATTTGATGTTACCGCTTAGTTATTTTGGAATAAAACCACTCATTGATAACATTTTGGGTCTTTCCAATAAATTTAATTCATGGAGAATCATTTTCAAAATTGAATTATTCATTGCTCATAACTTTTAAAAAATATAAAGGCTTTGAAACATTTGTAATAATCTACCTACATCCCGATTCCTTTACATGGATGCCTTACACCGTTCTAACGAATTCAGGCTAAAGGGATGCATTTCTTTCATCAACGTCAAGTGGAAGGAAAAATAAATTCGACTATTTATATACATGAAACAATTCGCCTAAATTTTCAACACACCTACATAAGGAACGCTTAAGGATCCTAGTGGCTTTGGTTTGATCATGTCTCCCGGCTGCCTCCTGAGAGATTCATCGTGAAACCTCGCTTCGCCATGGAAGCTAGGCCAGTATTCAAAAGAATCAGGGGGCCGTAGAAGAACGATATGAACAGAGATTTAAAAAAATATTAAGGGATAGATTGGTACTAAGGGATAATTTGGAGTTAGCTAACTTTGAAACCCGCTCAGGGCAGACAAGGTAACAATTAGTTAAAGTTATGATATGACATCCAATAAATATAGAATACGGGTTTTACTAAATAATTTTCAATACGGGTCAGTGAAAGCAACACTCTTAACATATGTTTTATTCGTTGTTATACAAAGGGTAGAATGATGTCAAGAATACATCCTTGATAACATTTCATCGCCTGTATAACAATATTAATTATAATTTCTGATACATTCAATTATAATTGTTATATCTTTTTTTTTGGGAACTTCTAATAACTTCGCAAAAGTTTTGTAGCACGGTACCGTTATTAGTATGAGCAATTACGTTGAAGACCGCACGATTTAAGACTTTAGTACCACTAAAAATATATTTCCGTTTTAAATACATTTATATTAATTATGTAAGACACCAAATTGGCATATTTATATAATATATGGAAACTTTTTGTTAAGTATTTTTCTGTATACATGTATACATATAAAAAAAAAATTATACATATATATATATATATATATATATATATATATATATACACAGACATATATATATATATATATATATATATATATATATATTTATATATGTATATATCAGTAGATGACAAAAATATCCTAATGTTCGTGATGTAGAAATTTTTATATATTTATAAAAATCACAACTCTAGTTAACTTTTTTGGGTTACACGCCTACAAATTGGGTCTGATTTTTAATTATATTCATGTTAAACATGAGTCACGAGGAATTCAAAAGAATTAAAATATTTTATTCTATTGCGCTCTAGTTAAAAAAAAGTCAAAAACGTACGTTTTATAATTTTTAAATTTCCATAAATATTAATTGCCTAAGAGCACTGTATAGCCTTGAAAATCAAAAGTGATATATGAATTTTAGCAGTTCATTAAAGGCTGTGATATTTTATTAACTTGTTTGAAGTTTTTAAATGTATCTCAACATTCATTACAATGGTTTAAGTCGTATCTATTCGGGCGTCGAAAATGTGTGAAATCTTCCAATACATTCTTTGAATGAACGGATTTGTCAACCGGTGTGCTCTTTTTCCACTATTTTTTTTCAATATTCATTGATAAGGTTTTAATATAATGATGACTCAAATAATAATATAATGATGACGCAATCAACACGGTCTAGGCAAATCTGTTAATTAATCCCATTAAATCAGGCAAAGCTAGCTTTCTAAAATTATACTATCAAATTTGTCTTATCTAACTTTAAATGACACAAGAATTATGTTTGCACCAACTCTAAGACTCGGGTGTTAGTGGCCGAAATCTCTCATTCCAAAAAAAGTTAACGAATGAAGAAGCTAATTATCAAAAAGTGACAATTATCTAGTAATTATCCAAGTTTCACTATTAATTTCATTAAAGATCTCCTTCCCATGACTTAGATTACGGGTGCGGGATATTTTTAGATCTAATCGTTTATACCCACAAAACCTTGGTTCTCAAAATTCATTTTTTGTCGAAAGAAAACCTCTGTGGTATCTCGCATGCGTTTGAGTCATTGTTCAATTCCTACCCATTTATCATTATTTGGCTTGGCTGCGTGTCAGAGAATCTCCAATTTGCGACTGTGGGCTTGGAAAAGGCGATCTAAATCATCTCATTTTTGCATGTCCATTGAATAACAGATTTCTTGCGTTTATTTACAAATTATTAAAATATGAAATTCAATTACCCATTAACACAAGACCACTTTTATCTACTGCCAACAAACCCATTATAGAATTAATCATTGAGTACATACGAAAGAACGACATCAAAATATAGAATTATTCATATTCATGTTCTTGTTTATTTTGGTTTTATATTTGTTTTTATATTTGTATGCTCTTATTTTGTACTCTCCTGTATATTATAACCTAAAATTTTTATTATTTTGAATTGTAGCTAATTTCGTAGTTAATTTTTGTTTTATTGTATAGTTTATTTTTTTGTTGACAAGAAACAATATAATTAAATCAGTGTTTTTTTGCAAAAATTTACATTGGCAAAGGTTCTCTGTGGAGAGAATGAACGCCAGATAATCAAAGATAAAAACAAAATAAATACATTTCAAAAAATTAAAATATATATATTCAATATAGTAAAAGTACTTAATACTATCAAGCAAGTAAGATTCTAATGCAGGGAGATGTTACATATCGTAGCTGCGCCTTTGGTTAGCTCCGTCGCAAATTACCTGAACTTATAGAAGTAATGGTTATAAGTTAACTTTAATATCGGTTATTAAATTATAATGTAATAGATTTATGTGACTTACACTATTGTCATCAAAATTCTGAACAACTTATTTTTAAAAGCAAGACTTTTATGTATATCAAACTAACTGAAAATTATAAAAGGATACCATTGTTACTAAATTTTATCACTTTCAAATTTATATATATATATATATATATATATATATATATATATATGTGTGTGTGTGTGTGTAGGCGACGATATTAAATGAAATAGTTTGTAAGGGAAGCTAGGTAAAATCAATATTTGTATTAGTATCACTGCCATTTGAAGTAGAAAAAATGTTAACCATGCACTACATACACTTGTAATAATATTCTTATAATTAATACGTTTTAGTGAATTCAAATAAATTGGTCAAAAGAAATTTCCAATTAATATCATGTTCTTAATTTGCCCAGTTTTCAAAACCAGATCCATAATAAATCCTATCGGTACATACCTGTAAGTACACAGTTATGAATTTACATTGTCTCTATATATACAAAAATACTTAAAGAAGCATACTATCCTTGATCTAGTAACTATTGGCGAATGTAAATAATTTCAAACACAAATTTAAATACATTTTTCAAGTTTCCTAGGAGACTTTTTAATTTGTTTGTTGTGACATCATCAAAAAACTTTAAGCGAAATTACATAATGTTCTGTTTATCCATTTCGTTTTCCTATTTTTTATGCAATAGAAAACAAAAATATCTAAATATCTTTAACATTTATCTACTGAAAGATATGTGTATATATGAGCCGAATTTCACGTTTTATTCATCAAAGAAAGTAGTAAAATAGTTTCAAGAAAATGGCTATGACCAGCGCACAGACGGATTATGGGTGACTTTATAAGAATTCCACTTTTTTTTCTTTTGAGGTACAAAACCTTAAAAATAACAAAGTTTATTTCATTCGAATATTTACTCTATGACATGAACATTCTAATTGACATAATTACAAAACCGTATAGGTCAAAGTTATGTAACGAGTTTTACTTTGCACGGTCTATTCTATTACCTTCTTGAATTACGAAGCAATTTTATTAAAAATACGTTTTCTAGTACATAAGTGATAAAATTTTTCGTGTAATGAGTAATTTAAAGTAATATTGAAAAAAATGTTACCAAGAAAATTGGCGTGAATTTATACAATATTATTTTCTAACTTAAAATTATTTAATTTTAATTTTATTCCTGACTACAATGTTATTATCAAATATTTCAGCAAATTTTAAATTTTATAGTTAAATTCTTTTAAATATATTGGATTTTAACTTATTAGCATTAGTTAAAATCCTTTCTATTGAGAAAAAAGTTACGAAATTATCTCGATTTATTGTCACTAGTCAGTGTATAAAGAGTCACCGGCTCTTTATTTAACTATCATTACAGAATAATCGGATAACCTAAACTTAGGTGGCTTGACTGCTTGGAAAAAGACTTTAAAATTCTAATTGTAACGAACTGGATGTCTCTGGCCAAGAACAGGAGAAGTTGAGGGTTAATTCTACGGAATGCAGTGGCCCGTCCTGGGCTGTCAATCTATTGAAGAAGAAGAAGAAGATATAATAATCAATAGAAAATATACTCAATGTCATTTTACTTAAATTCCATTTGGAAATTTAGACAAAATTAAACAAAATTTTCATTTAAAATTTTTCAGTGTATAAACATAGCAATGAATATACGTTTTTAAATTCTAATATCAAAATAAGTAAGTAATTTTTAAGACACATTCTACAATAATATTTTTTTATCTAAAATCAGCAGAAATTACCTGTCCAACAACCATCCATCAAAGGCTATCATTAATAAAGTATCGAAATAAGTAAATTACGCAGGCCGAGTTTTGAACAAAACATAAGTATAAAAATTCGATTATTCTTAAAAGAAAATCCAAACTCTCACTAGATTCTAATTGCTAGAGCTAATGTAAAAGTAATACGGAAAATTTTCTTATTGACCGTGCCGTATAACTCAGAGAAAACAGTGAACAATGAAGAGGGAAACGAAGGAGAATATAGAAAAACACTCCCAGCATACTGAATGGCTTAGACAAACATTCTATAAAATTTTCGGTGTTACGAGTAACTTTATTATATAATAAACGTCACTGCTAAAGGACGGAGGTACCTTACTTCGAACTCTATATAAAGTCCATAACCCTATAGTTCATTATATTGTTTTAACTTTCGGCTAGGATGTCATCCATGCAAATATTGTCATGGACAATTTTTTTCAGAAATTGTATCTTTATTCCTTTTTTATTATTTTCTAAAGAACCATTTATTTGACTCATTTTTCATCTGTATGTCTGTTTTTTAAATATCAAGTACAAACTATTAAAATTATATTTAAACTGTAAAACACAATTTTTAAAATTTTCAATACTAAATCTTAATCAAATTCAAATTCAATTATATACACTAAGGCAGTAAGACGAAGAGGGAGCGACTAAAAATTGATGACCAAAATTGTCGAGAATATGGTGACATTTCGTCTTAAATTATTTTGACACACCAATCAATACTTATTTTTGCATTATGAATATCATGAATACTTATTTTTACATTATGACATGTAATATATTTTAAATGATATCGGCCATTAGTCAGCAATAACGACAGGTTGTTATAAAATTATTGACCCGACACAGTATTTCATAGTTAGTTATTATTCTAACAAATTACATAAAATCAGTAATACAGATATGAAAACATAAATTCAATTTATCGGTTAAATTGGAAACACCATTAATATATTTTTATATTTGCCACCAAAATGCAAATGGAACAATAAAAAATAATAATAAAACTTACACGGTAATTTATAGTCTTACGTATATATAATGTTTTTCTATTTAATTAAGGACAGTTCGTTATCTTAATGCCAATTTCCACATATATATTGTAATAACTGACAAGTAATAGATTATTTTAAGTTAAAATTTATAGGAAATACTTCTGAAATCTTACTATACACAATATAGTTAAATAGAATCACATAATAAATCCAACAAATAATTGTCGACAGTCGTTAGAACTATTATGAAATTATTTTTATCTTCGCAAAGTGAGACGAATTCATAGTGGGTAAATTAAAAATGTAACAATTTTTCATAAATTTAGAAGCACGATATTGTTTGAAGCCAATATTATCTTAGTTATTATTGTATACTTTAAACACACAAACAAGTCTAATGGGAAAAACGTTACAGGAACGCTTGTTTGCTTATGGTCGTCGGTTTGTTTCCGGATATAATATGAATATACATGAAATATAATGAAGGGTTTTCATCAAAATATACATTAGGTTTAATATTTCATTTTGGATTCGTTTTCGGAACAATCTAAAGCTTTAAATTGGATATTTTATGGATGAAAATAAATGGTTGTAAGAGAAGAAACATCAAATTTCATAACTTAGAGGATTGTATGTGGTGTATTATTTCGGGATAAATTATTTTAGACACATATTTTTAGACGATAATACATTCGATTCCGACAAAGATCACGATATTTGTATGTTTATAGCATACAAAGGTAATTAAATTATGAAAGTTGATCAATTAATAACTCATGGAGAAAAAAGAAAATAACAATCAAATTATTTCAATATCCATTAAATATCCAAATCAGCAATGCAAACGTACATTATAACTATTAGCTTCTCACGTTTAAAAAACTAAAAAATTTACATAATTCTTTCGTCATATCACTAGCATTAAAATTAAAATAATATTAATAAGCTAGCACTAGGTAAAAGGAAATTTGTTTTTAATAAATTTTATATCATAAAGTGTTTCAAAATTGAATATGTTTTCATATTAGAAAAATTGGAAGAATGATTGGAAAAATCTCAATTTATTCTAAAAATTAAGCAAAATTTCATCAAATACTTAATAATAAATTGAGTGTATTGCTATTATGTTGAATTAAAAAAATATATAGAATCTGTATTTAATTCCAAAGTTTCGACGAAGGAAAATCATTTCTCCGCAACAAATTTTAGATTTTTTGTGCAACAGGTCTGGAAAATGCAGGATTTTTTATACATTTTTAATATCTTGGATAAGCTACATTTTTATAATCTACGACTACCAAAACTGTTAAATTTGTGTGAATATTTCCAAATCAAACCTTAATGTATGCATGTGGTTTGCCAATTGTTTTATAAAAAAGTAAATAAAATTCCATAGCTACTTATCTGATAATGATTATGTGAAAACAATAAATTAAATATCAATCTGCACTCTCCGAAACTCCTTAATATAAAACCAATAACTTGAACAACACAAATTATTTTATAAATAATACGACACGGTTATTGCCTACATCACTTAAAAATGAGAGTTCATTTATATTTAACCGTCCGTTTGCATGAAATAATACCTATTTTTCCACGAGTATAAATTACATAAGGATGTAAATGAAGAGAAATATTACTAAAAGTCCCAAACGTTTTAATGGACCTCTCCTTCAAAATTTCAGAAGAGCACTAGTATGTAGTTACCGCCAATATATATAGCGCCCCAAAATTGTTCCGCAGCCTTAACATTGCCTACACAGGAATAAATGGTGATCAAACCACAGAACGTACGAGACCCATATTTAATAAAAACATTCGGCAGACATCATCCGCCACAAGATTTCACGACCTTCGTTTGTGTTGTCAGTTAGGTCACTAGACGAAATCGTAAGTGATTTTTCCAAAATATTTACTACATGTTAGGTGCATATTTACACTGTAAAATATATTTGCAATATGTTAATTTAGAATTTTGAACTCATTGTCTTTTTAAAGAATTATTTAATTTGCAATTCTGTTGCATTTATGGAAGTATAAAAATAAATACTTCATTTATGTTTTATGTATAGAAAAAAATAATATATAAGCTAAAAGACCCTATGACCGATTTAGTACAATATAATTCAACGTAAACATCAACGCTAGATGGCGTGGAACCCTGAGTACTTGCAACACTGTGCAGACGTTCCACATTCTAGTAAATCGGTCTTGATACTTTTTGGTAATAACCTTTTGTTAATGATTTTTCATGCGAGATTCCGCTGTATTATGGTTTCTTATTAGTATCGTGCCAGATATCCGTATCCGTATCCATGGATGATCCGCGAAAAATAAATATTGTGTTTAGTATTGATTTTTAATTAGGGATATTACATAATTTAGGCTTGTGTCATCGTGTTGAAAATGCTAAAGAGACCAATCAGGATGCCAAATTCTGGGTAACGGAAATCATTCCACGTTAAAAACCATCTTTCATGTTTCTGTAACGCAGCAGTATAAATAAATGATTTTATATATCTATAAAAACTTGATGCCATTTTTGATTTACCACCTTTACTACTTAATCACTACGAATCAATGATATAGGAATTAAGTTTAGTAGTGATATGGCAAATTATAACGATGTTAAATATATTAAGATTTAAAAATACATTCTGAACATTATAATGGTTACCTATGGCTCAGCATTTGATAAGTTGACTTAACTACCGTTTATTTTCAATAACGGATAAGCGCCTACAGCATTTTGATATTTCAAAAACCAAATTTCAATATATTTAATAAAACACTAATGTAAATATAAAAATTATAAAAAGGATAATATTTAATAAAAATGATTTAAAAAGGAAAATAAGATCAAATAAAATTAGCCAAAATTAAAATGCTTACACAAAGGAACAATCTTTACGTTTATAATTTTACTTGCATCGGATACATTTTAGAGGAGATAACAATGATCGAAGATGCATAACATACCATTGAATTCCAAAAAAAATGCTACATAATATGAATCAAGTATTTCTTTACACATTTATAGGTACAAACATAGGGCACCAGGATACATAGTGAGATGAATTTATCTCCGACCATAATTTTCTCCCATTAAATATTTTATTCCAATACTAATGACGTAATTCGGGAACATATTTTAGACATAACAAAATTCTACATAGTAGTGTCTCTATGTTTATAGTGAGAAATAAAAATATTATCATGGTGTTTGCGATTATTTTCCTACTACTTCCTACCGCACAACAATAAAAGATATAAAAAAATAAGCGCCTTGAAAATATTTTAGGCCCTTTAAAATTTTCATGTGCTTTATTATGGACTCTACAGAATACGAAAATGCAAATGTCAGAAAATTTTAATGTTCTAAAATAATATGTTCTCAAAATTATTCACCAACTTTCCGATTATAGGTAAGTTTCGTTTTCAAGGTTGTCGAAATTTATGGGGGATTCCTTAATTTGTGGATATTGAGTACCTGGGATATATCAATTCTGGGTGCAGAAAGTCATAGTAAAATTTTATCAAATTTGCTCCATTTCTTTCGTTTGAAATTGGTCATCCATGTAAATAATTTTTCATGGCGTTAAACATCTCTAGTCTGCCCAGACAACAAATATACAGCTTTCGAAAAATCAATTAGGTTTTTAACCCAACCCGCATATCGCTTAGATTATAATCTATAATTCCACAATGGTTTATATTTAGGCAAATAAGTAGGCCAAAGTCACTTGTTGACTGCTAAATCAGCATATGGATCAAATTACAATCCCATATTCCGCAATGATTTGTAGTTGGGCAAATAAATAGGCAAAGCCAATTATTGCCTTTGCTTAACTTTTTATTCCTGCCTTTGAATTTATAGAATTTTTTTGTAGTTTTATTCTGTTTATAGATATTACTGCAATATGCCATTAACGTACCATCTCTGTACTTACAATGTAGTGTTTAGAACCATTATCAAAATCGTAACCTCTAGACACTCAACTATTTGACAGATAAAAAATAAAAAATTCTTACTTATGGTTACATTTGTATCCATTTACCGCACTGTGTCTTCAGGAATTACTTTTACTATATTCAAAATATATGAAAAGTCTCTGAAAATTATGGGTTTGGCCTGGTACTAATCTAAAAACTTTTTTGCTTTTGTGAATGTAGGGATAAATGCAATTTCTATTGATTTTTTTAAATCTTTATAAAAAATTGCGGTATTTGTATAATTATTTTTAGATATTACGCATAACTTTTGGCTTAATAATAGATGCTAAATCAGTATACATTAAAATAGCAGAATGAATACCAGGTAAAGTTAAGTAAACACCAATCAAATAAAAGTTTAATTTTCCAACCGAAATTTAAACATTTCCTTCATATTAATGTTATAAATGCCCGTAGACTTGGAATAATTTTGTCCAAACTCTTGTAGATGTTATGAATCTAAATGCTAATTTAATGTTATCTATCAATATGTGGCAAACATTAGAGGTACCAAGACTTTTACATTGAGCCTAAATTATGGACAAAATTGAATCCGGTAGTAAGTAGCATCTTGAATACGTCTTTATAAAACTCATCGGCCTGTGGAAATTTTTATGTCGTAACAAATTTTGTTTTACAGCTACCATTTAATGGAAATTTTATGTAACTAGCAATATTCATAAAAATTGTATGAAAAGATGTATTGGAAAATACCTTACTAAATTAATTCCAACTGTGGGATTGGAAGTGATTTTCATAAATGATTTTTCAATATATTCATCCTTATGTATACATATAGAAATAAAAGCTATTCAAGAAAAAAGTTACAACTAAAAACGTATATAAAAATACGTACACGAAAATTTTATTGTGAAATTTTTAAATATTTAAACATGGAACAAACTTTAAAAAAAAGAAAAAAATTCATTTATACAGAACTGTTTAAAATATAGAACCCTAAAACAAAAATAAATATCAAAATAATTACTCAATTAAAATAAATACTCATTTCGGTCGAATACATGAACTTGCACCACATATTTTACGTCAACTCACGTAACAGCCGTTAATTTCACTATGTAAATATGTCGTGTGTGTTGACGTCGCGCGTCAACTCTCCATTCTATTATATCACTTCATTTCTCTTGCGGAAATTCCGTCACTCATACTTTAGATATTGCTTGACTTAGCTTCGCGATTTGTAGATACAAAACTTTACTATTCTGTCTAGGAATAAAATCTATAAATGAAGAAAATTACTGCTTACGTGAAATTACTGTGATTCGTTAAGAATATTGAATTAAAATGGTCATATAGAACAACATTAAATACAAAATGAACTAATATTTCTAATAATAAAATAATCATATTTTCTCTGACATTTAATAACTTAAGAATTTCAAGATTAATTAATTATGTTAAATTCATGAAATTAACAATATTGGAAAAATAATCAATTTTTTTTATTTTCAACTAACTTCGAATAAAAGCAGATAATCAATTCGATCAGTATGTATTTTTTGCTGATAGCTGTAATTCGAAAACGGGTCGAGTAATTTTAATTTTTTTAATGAAATTGTTCCAGATATGTCACGTGAAAATATGATCAGAACCTAAAAATGAACATCTGAGATATCCTAAGGAAGTCCTCAATAAGTGAGAGTATAATGTCCCTTTCAAAAATATATACCGCATTTTAATTTATTGGACCTGTCTTTATAAGTAAATTAGTTGTAGACACCAATGTTGGCTTTATGAAGGAGCTGGAAGCTGGTGACCAAAGCTACCAATGATAGGGAATAAATTGATCATTTTAGGCTTGTTTGATTTATCTTGATAAGTAATTTAATCACAAATAATGACCAAGATCTGACGATGGAACCCTGAGGTGATGATGCAAACTCTTCAATTGTGAGAAATAGATTCATCATTATTTGGCCTCATTTGACTTATTTTGACCAAACTTTTGAGTGTAAATGGTGTTCAGGATCTGACAAGAAGCCGGAAGTTAATGAAGCACGCCACTCAGTGCTACGAGGTAGACTTATGGGGTTGTTTTGATATATCTCGACGAATACTATGGTCACAAATAATGGCCAGTAATAAGCAAAAAAATGTGACAGGGTCTTTTCATTGCTGAGGAGTAGATTTATCGACTTTGAGCATGTCTCAAAAAAATGAAGTACTAATTATGATGAAATTAGAAGAGGGAAATATTATTGACATATCTGTATGTACGTGTGTGTGTGTGTATGCATATGTGAATTTATGTGGATATACGTCAATACATTTACGTCCATTATATACCACAAGAATCTGTTTTAATATTCAATACTTTGTGAATTCGTAACATTCTTGGTAATATAGGATATCACAAGTACTGGAAATTTAAAAATAAACCTTTAAAAAAATTGAATCGATTTTAAATAACCACCGAATAAGAAATGCGCTAATAAATAGAAAATAATGAAAAAGCGTGAGGTGCCTTCGACGGAAGGAAAGCTTCTTACGCATCGCACATAAAATTCATTTTTTAATTATTACTTAATGTCATACAATAGCGCTACAGTAATAAATAAAAGACATTTTTATAAATAATTTTTGAATTATCCATCACACAGTGAAAACACTTAACAGAAAACGAAAGTACATGAACAGGTAAAGTATATCAGATAAGTGTCCCCGTGAGAGAATGATTGCTTTTTCCTACGCATGCGTTTAGTACCAAATACGTGCATTCTCTAGTTGAGACAACTGTAGACACACACACACACACATTCATACACCCACACTCGCATACATATATTTAAAGGGAACGAAGGTGGGAGAGAGAAAGCGCTATGCGCTGCCTGTTACATTTTAGTTATCCCAAACGTCGGTTAAGAGGTTTCATTTCCAAAACAAAAGTACACAATTGAATATTTCCATAAATAATATAAATAAAATTGAAAACTATTGTTATTATGAGAGATTCCTGGAGTCGGTGCCAGGTAGAATATAGTACCTGTAAAAGAAAACTTAGAGAGAGCGGCATCGGCTCTCATTATGTACACGAGAGAAAAAGAAGGAGGGAATCATAGGCTCGCATTTATTAATAGATAAAAAAGTGCTAGAGCAATAAAAATATGCTTAAAAAATAATTAGCTGTACATTATTGTAACTATGAACGATTTCAAGTGCTTCTGTAACTCCTAAATAATACGTCTCTGAGTGATGGACAGAAAAAGCCCACTGAGTGCTTTTGAGGGATTTTAAGGAATAAGAGAGGGAAAAGAAAGGGCAATTAGAGTATTTTTAGGAATTAGAGAGTAAGAGAGAAGAAAAGTTTTCGTATTTTCTGAGACTTAATATGTACGAAAAATATACATTTCAAAAGTTTTCTAATTCAATGAGCAATTTTTTTAGTGAAATAAGAAAAGGTTGCATACAAATAACCTTTCTCTCACCGCCCCTAACTTTCAACATCCTAAGCCTCTCTCCTACCCCCTTTCATGTAGATTACTTTAGAATTATTTAAACATCGTTGCTTTTTTATAATATAAAAAGAAAAACATTAAATTCAAAATATATATCCATAATTCTAATTACTCTAATATAATAAAAGTGATAATAGCATATCCGAGCATTACTTAATCTAATTTTTTTTTATAATATTATCATTTTTAACTGCATATTTGTAGCGAGGTGCATGCGTTTTGGTTTATAACAATATCATGGTAAGCGATGTTAGTCATATGGAAAACCTTTCGCTCACTTGGTAAAAAGCCCACATGCGCTTCACGCTATGCACCTATTACAGTTGCTTCACGCTATACACCTATCACGCTATTTACAGTTTCCTTGATACCTTAGATTCCGGTTATCTCAAAATCAGTCGAAAGTAAGTTTTTCTTGTTTTATCTTGTTATACCTTAATATCCATTTAAAAAGCCGACACATTTTCCTTGAAATATCATTTTTTCTTATTTCCTTTGCGAGAAATAAAAAACAATAAGCTTTTGCCTGTGTTCAGATTCACTAAATTATTTTTATTTATTTATTTACGTCGGCGTACTATTACGTTATATGATTTTAATTATTATTTTTATACTTTATGGAACAATTATAATATTGCAACAATCATATAATATTCGAAAATCAAGTTATGTTTTTTTACAAATTAATTTTTTCTCAAGAAAATATTGGCTATAATAACTTCCTTAAATATTTCTCTTTAATTGGCATTTTTTTAGAATACCAGTCGTAAATTTAATATATTTAATTAACAAAAGTTACTGCGACAAAATATATGCAGGATATTTAACAATATGGCTAGACAACCATTTAATTTTAACTTGTATATCTATGTCTTTAAGTTAGTTAAACTTATAAAGACCTTTGTACTTTAGAAGTGATTTGAGTAATGTTTTATGGAATTTACAGAGTACCGATATTATATTTTTCATTTCATATTACTATTTATGCTCTTAAAAAAGGTTTAATTGTTGACATGTTTAAGATACTTTTAAAAATATAGGTAACTAACTAAATATATAACGTTGCCGGTCTTTTTCGAAATTCTACCTAACCACAGGACGACAGGAATGAAAATCGCCTTCCTCTTAAGATTGTTGTTGCAAGGGGATAGAGATTAAGAATATAAAATTTAAGGGTAATTAATAGAAAATTATGAGAGCTTATAAAAAGTTTATACATATACATACGACGATCTCTATATATGTAAAAATGATAAAGTACAATTAGTTTACAACTATCGGTGAATATTGCATCAACCCAGTAAATTGTCCAAAGAAAATAAAAAAGTGTCGGTGATGAATGATTGCATTCATTACTGAAATTATTAATGTAAATATTTTTTTACAATAGGATTTAAAGTTCAATATAATTATAACCCAAAATTAATCGAGGTGTTGGAAGTATTAAAAAAAATTAAATTAATTGTATTTAATATTTTTACGTAAAATGTTTTAAACCTTAAATTTATATTCATTCATTATCAGCTTAATTTTGATATGAAAACTGTCATCGGTGACATAAGATAGAGCACTGAAATAAATTATGATTTGATAAATTAAAAATGTTTAGTCATATTTTAAATTCCTTCTTTTATTCAAATGATAATAATTTATTGACGTAATAGGTTTTGTTAGATAATGGGAAATGGGAAATCTTGAAAATTATATTTATTTATTTAATAAGTTTTCATTTGTCTATAAGTTTTTCAAATTATAATAAAATATAATTGATATATTAAATACTAAGATGCAAAAAGTCACAATAAAACCAAGGATAAAACTATATTACAAAAACCTTTACCTTTACGAGTTTCCCAAAATTAGTCAAATTTGAAAGGTATGTTAGTCGTAAAAAAATATTTATTTATTTTTTTAA
The DNA here is from genome assembly GCA_039881145.1 of Druceiella hillmani. NCBI lineage: Eukaryota > Metazoa > Arthropoda > Insecta > Lepidoptera > Hepialidae > Druceiella > Druceiella hillmani. The sequence continues at coordinate 5,805,753 of JAYKKI010000106.1, read as the reverse complement.
TTTTAAATATTAAGGTTTGTTTCATAGATTCACGAAAATATTAGTTTTATCTAATTATTTAATTTTAAAAGAGTCACATATCCTAAATGAGAATTTAATAACATTCAAACCTTCAAACTTATACGGTATTTTGTAGATTATGAATGTAAATTATAAAAGTGTGTAGATAGAGTAAATGATACTTTTATTAATACAATCGCTGTATTAATAAAAGCAAAACTCTTTGCGAGACATCCGGGATAATAGATCTAAAATCTTAAATCCATTAAAAGAGAAAGGGAAAGTATTAAGTAATATTAAAGTGTAATATTTAAAAAATTAATAAAATGTTATGATATACGTAGCATCAGATGCTTGCGAAGGTGCATTATACATTTGTGTAATTACTAGATTTCTTTGTAAAATTTTGTTAGAGCAATGTAAAATAATTTTTAAAATAAATTTTTCAAAATATTAAGTCACATATTTTCTCATCGAGTAAAACGATGAAATAAAAACTAAATGTTACTTCAAGTTAACCATGAAACTGAATATTATTTCAAGTAAGTTATGTTTCTTTTAAAACTTCATCCAAATTCGTTCAGTATTCGTTACATGATGCGTATACAAATACAGAATGAGACGTAAAGGGTAAAAATGACCCTAATGTATTCCATAACTTATCCTTCATCCTCTCAAATATTTTCAGTGTACCGATACATAAATTTTATTGTTTTATTATATGTGTAAACAGGGCAAAGGTAATCATTAAAAATACACATAAAACAGACGTGGTTAAAATATATTCAAGCATTCTCATTTTCATTGGACATTGCCCGAATTTTTATTTATTAAGTGTTAAAATACAATACCTAATTAATAATTTTGTGACTAATTACTAGTCCTTTGCTGAATGGTAATTAATTGAAAAATATTATAGATATGGAAGTGAAACTACGCAGATAAATTATATTCGTTACGTGTTCTCTTTAGTTCCCATTAATATTTATTATCTTCATAATACGTTGGCGAATAATAAATACGCCACTTTGTTTTCAACGATTTCTAAAATATTACAGAAATTCCTCAAATATCTCTGCTAGCTATCCTAGTAAAGTAAAGGCTGAATTGCCAACTGAAAGTATACGAATTGATGTTGGTACCAAAGTAGTAATTAAAAATAACTACTTAAATATAATTTAAAAAATAAACAAGTATTAATTAAAAATAACTACTTAAATATAATTTAAGAAATAAACAAGTATTAATTAAAAATAACTACTTAAATATAATTTAAAAAATAAACAAGTATTAAATAAAAATAACTACTTCAATATAATTTAAGAAATAAACAATTATTAATTAAAAATAACTACTTAAATATAATTAAAAATATCCAACCCTATCGGCCATGCGTAAAAAAAATTAAAACTAATCTCAAATGGGTTTCTCGTGAATAATTCAAAATTTCGAAAAAGCTTAAATATAATTTGTGTAAAGTAAAACGCATCATAAATAACTTTCTTCTCTTTAAACATGAACCTAATACAGTTTTCGAGAAAATATATTTTAAAAACATGGTACTGAAGCTACCAATAGAAAGGAACGCGGAACAATTATTAAACGAAACAATGAATTAACGCGCTATAAAATTATTTTAATGTATAAAATTTTCATAAAAAATGTGCATTTAGATTCATACGTTTTGGTACAGATACGATATATATATATATATATATATATATATATATATATATATATATATATGACTTGAAAAAAAATTTGTTGATTTCTAATATTTAATTGTTTATTTCGTTTCATGGAATTTCAAAATAATATTTATTGATTTCTTCATTCGTATATGGGGAAAAAATACATTAGATCAGGGAGGACACCTGTTGTTCAGGGTTTCAACCGTGGATAAACAAATTAAAAATTTAATTGGTTAAAATAATTTAGTAACACTTCCTTAACTCACAATTTTAAGGAAGTATTACTAATTATCTTGATTTTATTAAACAAATATAGCAGAAGAAAAAAATTTCGAAACAAACGAACTTGCTTATTATTTTTTTTATTTTTGTGTGTTTTCTAATCTATTCTCACAGCAAAAAAATGTATCAGGTTTAATTGTTGGTAACAATTAACAACATTTATAGTCAAATAGATTTACAAACATAAAAAGAAATAACAGAACAAAAATCATATTATGATATGTTTCCTAACTCATTTTCACGGCATTCAAAATTCATTCTGCTTCCAATATTTATCTCAATTAACAAATTATTTCTCTTTTAACTCATTCGACATTAAATTAACACAAAGACTTAACAGATAATTTGTAGTTTAAATGACCTTATAAGTCACTTAAACTACAAAATTATCACTTTTTGATCAATTTATATTGAAGTTGTATTATCGGCATTTTTTAAAATTGCATTTGTTGTTCATGTAATTAAATTAGAGAGCTTTCATTTTAAATCTTTTACGGACTTTCATTAGATATAACACAGCGTAACATGCAGTAAAAAAAAGTGCACTGAATCACATACTGGACATGTTACATCATCCACAGTTTTTTTTTCAATATCTTACTTAACTCAGCTGTGCTACATATTTAATAGCATTTGATGAATTTTCCATAATATTGATTTTAATTTTATTTAGAAAAAAATGATTTAACGGCAAATCATGCTGCATTGTATCACACTTTAATTTTTAAGTAATTATGACTTACTATTAGAAATTTACATATTCGTCCTTTAAATTCTTGCGACGTTCATAATTATGCATATAACTTAGTAAGCTTAGTAATTAAGGAACTTAGTAATTTAACTTAATTGTAGTTTACCTAATTTTAAAATCATACTTAATGTGTAATAAATTGTTGCCAAAAAAAATCCCCTTTAAGTAATTTAATCATTTTTAAATATAATACGGTAAATTGTTCATAAATCAATCTACTAACTTAATAAATATCACAAATTAAAATTCAATAAGACAAGGTTATTTGAAAGTTACTTAAAAATCTATAAAGGTTTGAGGTTATTTCAAAACAATATAAAACAAAATATTTTTAAATGCATTTTATATAATATGAGCTTGTTTCAAAGCTTGCTGTTTTAGGAGAACTTAACGTAAAGTAATATTGCTTTTAAGTGTAAATATTAAAATAACTTAACACCTAAGAAAACAAAGGAAAATGAGCAAAACAATATTTAAAAATATAAGGAGTGCAGGATACAATTTAATTTAAAGTTTATAATGGCCGTAAAATACTCAAATATTTGGTGACCGTTATTATTAACTCGTCGATCGAAACGAGAAATATCAGACTGTGACACGGTCTACAATATCTAGTGAATCAGTTAGTGCATTACTGGGATATAGGATGAACGTTATATGTATGCGACATTTGAAAGATTTTTGTTTCCTTTCACTTGTTTATAACAGCCGAAAATTTAAAAAATGGCACCAATCATAACACTGATGACTCTTAAATGTTTCAATGAGAAATATAATAATTAAAATAAAATAAATTATATCACTTTGTTTATAAGATACAGTTTCGGTTTAGTTACGACTTGAATAATTTAACTTACAATTATTAATACCCCGTGCGTTGATGGAGCAATTACAAAATTTCAAAGTATCACAAATCGTCAGTTATGTCAGAGAATATCGTTTTTCTTTTTTTTTCATGGACTAACTATGAAAATATTTTCATCGGTTATGTTTGACCATTAATTGCTACTACGTACAAATATTGTGAAAAATTTTCCGGCGGAAATAGTGATAGGAAAAAATAAAGTCATGAAATGTTAATTATAGTTATCTTATACCTTTGGTTCCAAATTATTTCAAGAGTATTTTATCAATAATGACATAATATTGAATTTTGCTTTGCATTATATTTGACTACATATATATGAATAATATTTTTAAATATATTCGCGAATCATTAATGAAAATGTGCAATAAGAAAATTTTCGAAAAGCAGAAATTATAATCTACTTTGTGTATATGAAGTTATATTTTCCATTACTGTCATATTGTTTTGACGACCTTACAAACTTTGAATTTAAACCTATTTTAATCTAAAGGGAACTTAAATCAATTAATCAAAACTGACGAGGGTGGATGACAGGAAGATTATTTTAGTCGTCAGAAGTAGAGGATTGTGCAAAAAATAAATACTATATGTTCAGTAGAGAACAAAAACCACTTTACTGAATCATGAATGGAATATAGCAAAAAACTAATAGGAAGAGTTGATTCGTCTAATATACTATGCTATGTATTTCCAAAGCATGTCTTATATTTACTTTCCTAGAGCAAGGTAGATGAAAAGCTTTCTCTATTTATTGTAGCTGACATGAGAGAATATATAGGTCGGTAAATATATATATATATATATATATATATATATATATATATATATATATACATATATGTACAAATTACATGCATCAGTAGTTGTGGATGCGTTCGTGCATAAATACATACGTATTTGACTATTGAGTAGATATAAAAATATACATACTCTATTATTAGTATATTGGAAAGGATCAAAACTTAACCCTTAAAACTCCGTTTGTGCATCTATCACAGCCGTTTTTTCCTTAGAAAACCATTTCGTGCAGAAACTAGGATTTGGCATGATGACAAAGCGTACTAACGTGTAATATGTTCCTACGAACATTTTAGAAGGGGCGAATAAAGTAATCGATTTGTTTTTATTGCAAGTGACATATCGCTTGAAACACTTCTGATAATTCTTATTACTAGCGTGACCCGTGCGAAGTCTTCTCATTATTTATTCCATTATGAAGCTCAGATGACAGATCAAACAAATATTTTACTAAAATTGACATATAGAGGCGCAAGTATCAAAAGCATTGCGCCACTTTATTTATACGTGAGTGGATTTGAAATTAAACAAAAATTTTACCGACCGTCAATCATATTGACGTTGAGCCGTTAGATGGCAGCATTGCTGTTTTGTGTATATAATTTTAATAATTAATTAATTTGCAAAAACAATAGCAATAATAAATTATTCAGTTGTGGATGCCGGTAGAGCAAGCAATTATCTATAAAATGATATATAATTTATGTGGATTAGTTGTGAGGTTTTTTCTAAAAAGGGAGTGTAACATCTTAACCTTAGCGTATTAATATATATGATGATGATGATGATGATGATGATTTTGAAATTTTAAAGGTATTGTCAAAAATATTTACCTATTTTTTTCTCAGAAAGTAGCATATTAATGTATTTCTCCCCCTGTGCATATTAACGTTAACCTACTTCTGCACCAGAAGTTAACACCCGAAAACATTTAAAGTGTACAGGGAAAGAAAGGCATTGTTATAAGGTAATTTTAAAATTTATTCAAATACTAGTTTTGCCAGACTTAGAAATTAGGAAATGTTTATTTGTTTTTTCGTTTTTCTTTCAGAACTCTATGAGCATAAAGTTTATTAAAATACTAATAGATGGCGTTGACAATGAAACAGGTTCCACCCGTTCTGATATTACTGCCCCAAGGACCGTAAATTAAATATTGATGTATCTTTTTTTATTTGTGAACCGATGGAAATGAAACCTAAATGTTAGCTCAGTTAATCTAAATGCATCACTGAAGACCGCATCCAAATCGGTTCAGCCGTTGCTGAGATTAGCGTGCACAACTATGGTGTGCACAGACAATAAATACACAAACCGATATACAAACAAAAGTTCTAAAAACTGTTGTTTTAGATTGAGTAGCGTGTCTTTAATGGGTAGCACATAGTTTTATTTAAAAATATTCAATGAACAGACTCAGTTCTCGCAAGATTTTATTCTACGTTTGTTTTACGATTTTATTACATTTTAGTAACACATTAACAAGGTAAGAAGCTAAGTACAATATCCACCTGTCACTTAAACATAAGTAGGATTAATGAAAAAAAATAATTAAAAGTAACAGTAATTTAAAGAAAGATTGAATTCACAATTTGTAACGTAATTGAACGGAAAAAAAAATATTTACTTAAACTATATTTTAATAATATATTCCAATAAATAAATTTATTATTATTATTTTTTTGTTTAAATTTACAAAAAATTAAAACGACAAAAATGACAGTGTCATTTTTGTCATATGACTTTGACCTTTCTTTAAAAAATTAAATTCATACGATGACAGATTTTATCCTTTCTATAAATTTGTGTAGACATATACAGACTAAGACTAGACGTATACAGATTATAGCTGCAAATTAACAAAAAAAAATTCAGCACTGCAAGTTGCCATATTGCTACTTTGCAATTGGTGTGGGATTAAAATGTAGATTTCGCATCTTGTAAATATTATACACCAAAGTTTCATTAAGCTTTTCCAAATATAAGAATCATATCTGTTACTGCACTGGTCTGATTTTATCAAAATTTCATTTGGTGCCATTGTAGTGATAATAACCTTTCACACATGTCATAAAGCAAATATATATTTGTTGCATAATAGTCTTTGAAGGGTTTAGTAAAATTTTTAACCATAAACGTTTGGCTGTCAACAACCTGCAACGGTTCTGGAAGTTTACGAGTTTAGCGACTACAAAAACGCAGTGGCGGTTTCCATTAACGAAACTTATATTTTTAGTACATGCCCGTATGAGTGGCCAATATTTTATTTAAATTAACAAAATAGTATATGTAGCAAGACGCTACAACTGTCACAGAAAAATCGTTTTTCTGCTATCTCATTAGAAACGAAGTGTACTAAAGTTATCTAAAAGAGAGACAACGTCGTCCGAACTCTTTTCTGTTCTGGCCTTATCATATACACAGAAATATAAAGTGCAAGTGGAAAGCTTGTGTATATTAAATAGATAAACGGATCATTGCCTTTTATAGTAAACATCATTAGTAGTTACACTCGAAACGAGAAGGTTTTTTTGTTAGTCAAAAGCAAAAGGCTTCAAATGTAGGATTTTCATTTGGTTAGCTCGTTTTCTGTACCCTCTAATTTTGTATTTCGAGATTTTAAAGCTGATATGTTTGCATTAATTTCATCACAGAACATACATGAGTTAGTTCCAGGGTAACAAAAAGAAATATTAAATTTTGGTCAAGAAGATATTACAGTAACTTTCATAGTCGTTTTTAAAGAATATACATACACATTTTTTTAAGTTTTCTAGTAAATAAATCTTTTCGGAGTCATGGATACTGCAGTGCGATTTCCTTTCTTGAAAAGAAGCCATGCGTTTAATAACAGCTTGATTAATAGTTTCGTACGATACAAAAAATACTTATACTTACAATAGGCTTGTGACTCCAGAAGCAATTTCTTTAATCATCCCTAATAACTGAGTGGCAAGTAAATTAAAGAAACCTAGTCAAAATTAAAAACACTTTCATAGACAGAAAACACACATGTTAATCTAATTGAGAAATGGAAATAACGGCGAAAAAAAAGTGGCAAAATAAAAATGGGAAGCTATATCATTTTTTTTTATTTAATTGTCTCGAGTCCCGCTACTTTTAAATCAAGACACGCTGATCGAAATCGTGATGTAATGATTTTATTTACAATAAGTCATAATAAGCTTTATTCTCTCAAGCTTCCCCCACTCTGTCACTGAAAGCGCCATCTAAATGATTATCATGATATTCACAAGTACGTAATTCATCGAATGATTACACTATGCATTCCCTGCCATATTGTTATTTTGGGCCATAAAAAGCTTTATGTCACAGACCTTAGCAGGCACTTTCAAAATGTTCAAAATATTTTTGCAACCAACCAGAAGAATCAAAAAAGTTATACAGCCTAGGAAATCTTGCAAAAAGTAATCGAAAAATATTAAAACGGAAAGACAATTTATAACAAAAGGATATGCTCAAAAAACTCTTTATCTCAAACCATGCAGATAAAAATTAAAATTCCTCCGACTTTGGGTGCTTGGTGCCAGAGGATGGGTTTACTCTAAAGATAAAGCAAATTCATTCAAGACGCAAAAGCAAATTCATTTGTGAGTGTATTAAAGCCGAAAATGAAGTCATAAAAATCATATTACAATGAAGACAATAAAAAAGAAATGGTTCATAATTTGAATTGCATTTTGACAAAAAAACATATTATGGCAACGATCAAAGATGTTCCCATTGTAATAAAGAGGTTTAAAGGAGAAAACCCCGCGAGATTTTCCTATGCTTAAACGACGCAATACATGTAGGGGTTGTAGAAATATTATATGAAAAATCAGGCTTCTGCCACACCTGCAGCTTCTTTCCATAAATATATTGATGGTAGGGGTGATCAAATTGTGGAGAACAAAAAACTCTTCTAAAGAAGACGAAGGTTACAATACCATGCAAAACAAACTGTCCATTATAACCAGTTGATTATATTAAAAAACTACTTGATGGAACTCGATTCCTAAAGAAATTCTTTAGGGAAACTCCTGAAAAGCAGCAAATTACAAGAATGTCTTAAAGCAATATCTGGGAGGGAACACTTATTACTGGATGTCAAAAGAGCGTGAAATTTGGTCACTGTAATGGCAGGTGGTTTCCTAAATGTGATAATGAGTTTTTTATATTTAGTATGACAATTTACTAAGTTAGTTTTATAATTGTATGATTTTACAATATAAAAAACGGATCTGTTTATGGGAAATATGATTTATGACTAGATATTACATAATTATTACTGACGATGACTTTGATACTTTATTAAGTTTGTAGTATAATTTATTATCGAAAAGATAAGATGGTAATATTTTATCATCAAAATAATAATATCCAGTTACGAAAAATAACAAACGAACTGAATAAATTTTAATTAACATCCGAAATATTGCAATTTTCTTTTAAATCCAACGTTTATTTAATTAAAATGACGATATCATTGATATGTCTCGCCAAAAGTAAATTCGATTCTAATTTACTTTTGGCGAGACATATAATTTTTTTTGCAATGATCTCAAAGATCCGAAATGTCAAGGGACTTTTATCCTGGGATGTCTCGTATTCCGGGACTATGAAAATATTTAGACTTCCCTAACACTAATCATAATTCAGTTTGCAAATTTCTTTAGTACTGTTAACGGAGTTACTATTACTGCAACTAAATAAGAAAATAATAAGTAATTTTATTTTTCAATCAATATTAGTTCAATCGTTTCAGTAATTTGATGTTTATTTGTAAATAGTAAATGTAAAATTTTTAAATTTGCCAAATTTTCTAGATCACTTCCAATTATGTTATTAAAAATCTCAGAGGTGTCGATAATATCCATCGACGAACTGGCGAAATGATAATAATTCCTGATAAAGTAATATTGATCGTAAAATATTAATCCCTAATAAACTAATTATTATTAAATTTTAAAATATTTTCGCATATATTATTAAACTCAAGTAGTAGAATCATTTTACATGTAATTTAATAACAAAAAAATTACTGAAGGACTTTCTTGATAAAAGTAAACCTGGAGTTTGAAACATTACTTGTGGACAATCTGCCAAGTAGAATTCATTTCATTAGCGCTGTCTTAATATTTCTTGTTAGCAGCATAAATTGAATACAATCGCCACTTAATTAGTTGAATTAAATTTAACACAGTTTCAGCAACTTATAAATTCGACAGCCGTTAGGACTCCGACGGAATATTGAAATGTAGAAGTGAAATAATAATATTATTAATTACAAAAAAATTCGTGTATTGTGAGACTGCAATTGGCACATAAAATATACATAATGATGTTTAAGTATTTAAGAATACTTAATATCACTAATGAGGTAAAAGAAATATCAATAATATTTTTCACTTGGGGTGTATATACCTTTTATTAAGTCATAAAAGTGTATTCAATAAGCGAATTTGATCTCTTATGACTTGATGGCGTTGAATTTCGTAAGTCGATATTGTTCCGTACGTTCTAACAATTACAACATATCTTAATAACATCTAATAAAAAAATTTAATCAGGTCGAAAATCAAATCGATATTCGTTAGGTATTAATTTTACATAATAAAGTTTCGTAAACCAATTAAATTAAACAAATATACATAAATTAAATAAATAAAAATCTTTCTTGATCGTAAGGTTGATCTTATCTGATTAGTATCATTAAATATAACAATAATTAATTGGACTATAAGGTGATAAGCGTTTCTGGTTTGCAATAAAAGTTTTAACGAATTTTGGAATTAGATATTGGAGTTAAAATAAAAGTGAATTTGTTTTTAAATTGAGTTTGACGGGCACATACTACATTAAATCAATACGACTTTTAAAATTTCTTTATATTATCTATTGAAAGTAATATATTCGTAAACCAAACCTCTACAATCTTTTGTGTCTGAACTCTAAACATGTATTCTTATCCATGAATAAACATGTATCATAGGGTAACCAGCCAATTTAAATGAATTTAATTCTAAACTCAAAGCGAACCTTAATGATCTGAACACATACTGAGAAAAATATTAATTATTATTTTTCAAAATCTTTTGCCTTTCAAAATCTTTTACTGAATATTGTCTGGGAGTTTGAGAAATATTTGTTTAATTGTTCACTAAAAGTTTTGTTTTCTTCGAACTACAAAATAACTTTATATTTATATTAACAAATTAAGTTCAAATTCAACTGAATTGCATTATTTATTATATGAGAGATAAATAATTAGCTTTAGAATATGCTTTAGTTATGGTCGCTTTTTCCCGTAGACTTGTTCATAATTAATATTTATACTAATGAAAGAAATTTTTTATCAATATTTCTCTTTTTTATTTTTCATAAGACATTTTACGTATATAGCCGTTTTTTGGCTATATTTCGCTACAGAATTCACATAATATTAATCACGCGTGGAAACAATAAACTAAATTAAAAGAAAAAAAGAATATTTACAATAACTCGTAGTTACAACATATTTTAAATGTTATTTAAGTCATACAATTTATTAAGTGGTGCAGAAATTATGTCAATCTGTTCTTATTGTGCCCAATTTATTCGGTAAAATATTAGTATTTCTAAAAGTAAAGGTCAAGGATTTTTGTTGATAATTTAAACTTCGTAAAACATCGCTGTTAATTTATTAAATTATTCATTTTAACATTAGTAACACAGACATGATAGTTTGATATTTTACACTAATACGCCTATGTTAATTACACATTCAGTTGTAAGTAAAATATGGAACACCTATAACTTCTTCGGTGAATTTTATTTTAATAATTTTCAAAATAAGTACAATACAATAAAATGACTGCTTCTAGTCAAACAGAACCGCAAGAAATACCATCGGTGATATTGTACAACAAAAATATTAACCCACCCTTGAATATTTCTCACAAACCAACCAGGTTTGGATTTATTTATCTGTTCGTCACGGCCTAACACTGCAAATTATTTATTTGCCAACTTTATTATGAACGCATTTTTGTGACTTATTAATTTATTAAATTTGCTTGATATTTTAATATTTGCAATAAAGAAAAAGACAGACAACAGACAAGATTCTGTAGTTAAGCGGTAACAACAGAACATATGATTTTATTGCGATAGTATGTCCTTCATGTTGCACTGTTGTAGATATTTCAATTTAACGCTTATTCTAATGAAAATGAGAAAACGTATTTGAATTAGGTGAACACATAGAAATAAAGAAAAGGGAAAATGTATTTTTTAAAGCACCTCCTTATACATCAAAGTTGAACTCAATCGATTGAGATTTTATTTTAGGAGAATTTTAAGGTGAATAAACAACAGTTTATTAGTGTCCGTAAAAGCGTATTATTTTTGAGTTGTAAGATAATTGCAATTTTTTATTTTAAAGAATAGAATTAAAACTTTATATACATATGTATAGTTCATACGCACAGATTGATTAACGATTAATCATATAAATAATGTAATTTGATTTATCGCTAGAAAAATATTTTGAAAGTAACAAAAAATAAACATATTTATTTTCAAAGGCACTGATTTCGACTCAGTATGTCAAAGTATGAACATATAACATATGAATACCAATAGATTATGAAAGTAAAGAATAACACAGACTAATATCACAAGATATCTCTCCATGTGTTATATACATTTAATGCACATGACACATTATAACCAGTTTATAATTGTATGTACTGCATAATATCTTATTTTTATTTTATTAACGTTTAAAGCATTCTGCGTATTTTCGATATATTTCACAGTTACTAAAGTTTCTCAAAAAAGCTCGATCACATTTCGTCATTATGTTTGCTTCCGCTGCGTTTTTTTACCACTTGTCTTGTTAATTTATTCAAGTTGATATAAAATGTGTCCTGATCTTTAGAGATTAAAAGAATTTAAATTTCAAAAAATATTGTCTAAAATTTCTTAAGAGACTAAATATGTTCTTGTCACCGATAATAAATGTTTCACCATCCTTGCAGGTTTGATTTATAAAAGGTAATAACATTCAGGAATTTATTTCTAATTAAAATTATGTATTAAATTAACAAAACATAACACGCTCTAAATTTGCTTTAATTTAATTGCAAAAATGGAGACATTTGCTAAGAGCAGAATAAATTAAATCTTACTGCGAAAAGAAGTAAGTTTCTTTTAACTATTTCATTAGAATCTGTATTACTGCTACCATATTTACATTGGTAAAAATACAAATAATAAGTTTCATATTTTATCAGAAATCTCCTTCACGTGAACACAGGGAGTACTTCAAAATGAATTGAACCTGCTCTTAAGTTTATAATTTCTGAAATGGTTCAGAAATTAAAAATGATATAGTAACAGTATAGTATTCCAATGCAAAATTATTTCGCTTCAGTTGCATTAATAAAGGAAAGAAATTGTCAATATCTCTTTATGAATCGAGGAAAATTATTTTCTTTTATTTAGTGTAAAAGGAAGGTTTAGACCGTTACAAAGTAAATAAAATTAGATAACTTTGTGAGAAACTTATTTTCTTTATTAAACAGTTGTTATTTATCAATAGTAAATGTAAAATTTATAAATCAAAAATTTAATACTAATTTAATTTAAAGGTAATTTGATACTAATTTATTCATAAGATGTATTTGTCAATTTATCACACTGTACTATGTAACATATCACCTAACAAATTTTTAGTCAAAATGCCAGGTTGTATATCACCTTTACGTATATAATATTTACAACTTATAAAGTCGTTTTTCATAGTAGTATAGATAATATTTACAACTTATAAAGTCGTTTTTCATAGTAGTAAACTTTAGGAGTCTTATACAAGTATGTCTCAAAATAGTTAAAGAATCTATCAATTCTTTCAAGCGTATCTGTAAAGAACGGGTCGTCGTTACGGTTATGAATAAATATAGACTAGGCAAAGAATAAAGAAAAGAAAATTAATGATGTATCAATTACGAGATGTATCAATAAATGGAACAACAATCAATGAATGGAACCTTTATTAGCAAGGAAAAAGTTTTATTAGTAAAAAAACTCGAAATGACAAATTTTCTTGCGTGCAGGTGCTAAGAATAATATTGATAAAATATTAAATATAGATGTAAATTCTGGCATATTTCTTTTACTTTGCTTTGACTATTAATATTGTTTAGCACTCGTGTGTATAATTTGTTTTTTTACTGGACATATGTCAAAAACTGCAACTTCTGACCACCGCATATGAAGACTTTATGTCTATAAAAGTCTCTAAAACGACTGTAAACGTTACTAGTCTACTAAAATTAACAAGTGAAACAGAAATATCATTTGAACGTTACAGCTGTAAAAGTGGAATAGTAGATGAGGAGAGAGTGTATGAATTAGTTTCATATATTTACATCCTTAACCATTCTACATTAAGACAAAAACGATACAGTATACAATGTATTTATAAAAATAAAGAAATAGTAGCCAAGTGCATATCGGAATACACACAATGTCAGGTTTCATAATTTATGGGGCCTTATTTCTTGAAATTATTCAAATAATTACTAATACTAATTATGTTTGAAATGATGGATGAAACGCAAATTTCTAAAATTTTTTGTGGCAAACTCATATTTTAATAATGAAAGGAGGGACGGAGAATTAGATATCATTTTAAAATGAATACTTCTTAAATAGGCTTAAAAATTATAAAAGAGAAAAGTGTTTCAATTTCACTTTTAAATGGCGTATTTAATACCAGTTGTATCTATGACTTTGTATGCGCAGATCGATGAAAAACTACCGGATCACATTAAAAACGAATTAAAAACAAAAACAGAAAGAACAATATCAACTAACGTAAATTAGTTTTCTTTCAATAGCCAGGTTCACTACTTCCTTTTAAGTAATATTAACAGTGGAATCACAAGTACTGTATTACTACAAATATTGACAACAAATTCAAATTTTAAACACACTCAGTAGTAAAAAAACCTTATATCGTATATATACAACATCGAAAAATGTTGTGTACAAAAGAGGAGCGTCAAAAAAGTCTGTTTGCATGTGTGTCCGCGCATTCAGGTTGCTTTCTCAAGCACTCTTCACGCGCCACTCGACATTTCACCTCTGGCTACGCCAATTTTGTTAATGTATGCCGAAAAGGAAAACTTCATTTCGCAAATTAAAATACTCGTAGTACCATCTATTTATCCAGATAGGCATATGTAATTAACATATGGATTGAGTACCTAAACGAATGGTACTGAACGCTTTATATTATTGCTGTATTTTGTTTTCATTTTACTAATGCAAAAAAATTAATTTTTAAAAACATTAAATATGCATATGTTTCAGTTGAATAAACCGATTGCAATGAATATATATATATATATATATATATATATATATATATATATATATTATATAAATATACATACATATATGTATATATGTGTGTGTGTGTATACATATAAATTGTTATAAATACACACTTCTGTCTGATAGTAACAAATTAATCTACACATAAACGAATACTAATTTGATAGTTTTCATTGAATGTTATTTCCATCATGGCAAATCGCCACGGAAATGATCGTTCATCGCAAGGTATTAATGAATGTAAAGAAGATAAGGATTATATTTGTAGAATCTCAAAATTATTGGCATTTCATTTTTCGTAAAATGCTTCGTAAAAATTTATTTTTTACAAATTGACTTTAACTTCAATGAATATAATTTTGATGTACTTAAAATTAAACAAACTCTTTACAGAAGATTGGAATTTTTAGTTGCTTTACATTTAAACTTTGGATAGCTCTGCGTTGTAATTTTAATGCAATATTTCTTATGAGAAATTTACATATTAATCCATCAAATAAGAATACTGAAATAATCTTAACCATAAGAATCCACTTGCTCGTCACCTACAGTTACTTCGTATGAAGTTATTTACTTTTATATATCGAGTTTTCCTTTATGTGAAAATTAACAAAACACATTTGATTGCAACATAATTTAGGCTCAGTTGTAAGAATCGTATTCATTTATGATGGTATTGCTATGTGTAATATTGGCTACGAAAAAAAAATTACTGTATTGAATACAATATTAACTATACGGATTACAATATTAAGTACGTTTATTTTGCAAGCTACTTTTGTGAAGTTTTTGTCTAATAATCCAACTTATAATTGACTATCAATATATCGTTATTGAATAATAATTAAAAATTTCTAATGTTAATCTAAACCTATACGTAAAATTTAATTTTTCTATGCGCTACTCATTAATGTATCCTTAAACATCATTTACAGCTGTTCGATGATATTTTACTGGACAATGTCCCTTGCATGTTTCATATCGGTCGCAACTATAACATTAATCATAACGACAATTTATAATGGTCATAAAGGCCATAACATAATTGATGAAATGGTATTTAAATTTAAATTGTAATACTATATTCATGTCCATTAAACTGAAGAATATCGATGTACTAAATGAATAACTTACAGATTATATCATTTAATTTTATTTGTTATTTATAAATATTTTTTTAGGAATTATTTATTTCTTTAATAATAATAAATAAATTTTGATCATATAATTAACTGTTTAAAAACTAATTATGCATTTGGCTCCACAATTTACGCAGCGTTATCGTATAAACGCATGCATGCTTGCCAATCTTCGTGTTATATTCAAAAAGGTTAATAATATAAATTATACATACTGAACTTCTAGAGAATTGTATGTTTTACAAATTTTGTAACTATCTCTAATGACAAACGAAGCATAGGCCGTGAAATATCGGCAAAAACGTTCTTTGTGAATTTTTTCTTCAATAACCGGTAGACATAGTATCTTGTTATACTTTTAAATCCGTCTTTAGAATATGAAACACTGAAAACTGAAGATAAGGTCTGGAGATGAACAATGGAATTCCTTAACGGATGCTAGTTAATCAGCTATTATTAAAGATATTTGCTACTAGTAGTTGTTACTTTGCAAAATAATTAAATCATTAACCATGTTAGAGGTTGCGTTCTGGAGATGAATAATGAAACTCTTTATCGGATGATAGTAAATTCAAGCTACTGGTAGTTTTTAATTCGCAAAATAACGGCACCATCGACTAAGTCAGTGTCTGATGATAAGTTTTGAAGATGAATATTGAAACTCCTTAGTGGGTTGTATTAAATCTAACGTGGTTCAATATAGTTACTACTGATTAGTTGTTACTTTTGTTATTATTTGGCAAAATCTAGTATTGGATTACGGACATGGAAAACAGAACTTCTCAAGTGGTAGTTGTTACTTCATAAATCTGAAATTGGACTTCACATATGAAGAACGGAACTCCGACAAGAAACGGTTAGCTGTTAGCCATTAAGAATTCACACCCGAAGTCCAATATCAGGCTGGCGGCCACTATTGTCGCTTAGTTGCTGTGTGTTGTTGATAACTAAATTTAGACAAAAACGAAATTATCTATATGCTAGCTTTTGCCCGTGACTAATATTATTAATCACTAAAAATTCTAAAATATTATGTCTTTTGAAAAACCCACTTCAAAAAGTGGGTAATAACAAGACAAATATATTTAACTCTAAATAGGTACCTACTCATTCGCAATAAATAACTAAGTTACTTATTTTTGAAGTCGGTGCCAGCATCACCGATTAAAGGTTTTAAATTTATAGTATAAATTAAATTAAACTATAAATTTGTTTAAGTTGGTGGATAGTGTGCTGGCACCGACTTCAAAAATAAGTAACTGAACATTCTTAAAAATGTAAAAGTATTTATTGGTCACTGGCACTATTTCCTCGCTAATGAAAGTTTCTTTACATGTGATTCAAATGTCCTTTTGTACTTTTGTCAAAATGATGCCTCGAAATTATCGTACTAAATATATCTTTTAATCGAACTATACTGCTTTCACTGTTTCTTACATTATTCTCGCCTAAACTTTTGTTGTAATTTCTAAGAAATATTTGTAATAGTAATAATGTTCACCTTCTTAAATCTTGTTATTCATAGTTATTACTTAAAACTTTGTTCATCAGAAGATAGATTTACCAAATATGTCAATCTGTTATTTCAGCTGCAAAAATTATAGCTGTTTCAATAAAAATTAATTTAGTACTTCGATACTCTTCAGTTTAACGGACATGAATATTGTACTACCATTTAAATTTAAATACAATTTCATCAATTGTGTTATGGCATTTATGACTATTATAAGGCCTATGGTCATTATGATTAATGTTATAGTTGCGAACCGACATTGAAACACACAAGGGACATTGTACAGTAGAATATCAACGAAACACTGTAAATGATGTTTAATGATACAATAATTAGTAGCGCTTAAAAAAATTAAATTTTAGCGATATGTTTAGAAAAGCAATAAAAATATTTAATTATTATTCAATAAAGACACATTGATAGTCAATTGTAAATTGGGTTATTAAATAAAAATTTCATAAAAGTAGCTTGAAAAATAAACATAGGTATTTAATATTGTACTATATATAGTTAATATTGTAAATAAAGTAGCTCATTCGTTTCTGCGTCATTGTTTCAAGAAAAAGTTTGTCTTTTTCAGATATTTCGGAAATTGAATTCGAGTATATACTCTTGTTATTAAAATTCAGTCACATAAAAGTTACAAAATCCCAATCAATTATTTAAGATTATAAACCCCAAAAGGAATAGCGTTATGATTTCTATTGCAGGGATTGAAAAACCCTCTAATGTACGAAATTGGAAAATTTAAAAAAAATGTATGTGATAGTTTTTGAACGAATAATATGAACTCGTTACCATTTTATTATTTGTATAACTTTTGAAACAAGAAAGTTTTCCTTTGTTTGAAGCAGAAATGTATGTTCTTTACAAATGTGAATGGGTAAATATTACCTCCCACATGAAGATTTATCGCAATGAATCTGATCTCATCACATACCCATTTAATAAACTAATTTGAAACGACAATTATGGCTCATAATTAAATGTTGGCACTGCAATTAAATTGTGAGAACTTAATACCAATGCACACAAACTTATCTGCAACGTTTATATTTGACCTATATTAATTCTAGTTGCAAAGATAGAAAAAACGCTTACATACTAAATAAATTTATATATTTTTGTAGCTTAGTAAATTTATTTTTGTTAATTAAGTAGTTTTCATCTTAGATAAGAAGCGTTATTATAAGTTTTTATTAAAATTAGTAACAGTCTATGTACTCACCCAACCCAAAAATTACTATAAATTATGTTACTTTTTAAACAGAATACTATAGCAACCATCGATCAAAATAAAAGTATATATGTATGACAAAATGTATTAAAAGTAAAATCGATGAAAAATTTGTTCGAAAACCGATCAGTCTTCAAAGTTTTTCAAAGTGTTGAAGTAGTATGTATACATGTGCTTGAAGAACTTGGTAAAAAACCGTTAAATTATTTCTTTTGTATTTCTTTTATAATTGTATTTCTTTTTTTTTTGTAGGCATTTGTAAATATTTACTACCATTGAAAATTCATTAATGAGTTAAGTATTCGTTTGTTGTTTTATAATACTGATATTATGATATTTTAAATAGTTATATCATAGGAAAAACCTTCTTTTATTAAAAAGAAAATAATGTTGCCAACGTTCAGCATCGAGCGTTTACTTGCCCCGGGCTGCGTTTTAGATTTCAATTAATTCCGAATACATTTTTCTGCTAAAACGAGTGAGATATTGTTAAGCCTATGAATTACCCATACTATGGAAAATATAAAAAAATGCGGTCAAACCATATTGAGAAAAAACAAATTACAATTTTCTTCTCTTAAATTTTATAAAACTTCTTCGGTTTGAAAATAATATTAAAACATGTTATTTCTTTGGTCACTAAAGACAAGCTCAATTTTATTTTTGCCATGCTATAAACAATCCGTGATAGACAAGAGGAAACGCTACAAGATCTTTGTATTCCATTATTGCATATCAATGCTATCAATATATCTATTAAAATTATGATTGTTTGATATAATGAATATTCGTAATACCCTTACTATTTTAAATGAATATTATGTAGTTTTATATATTTATATACACACAATCCTTAAACTTTTAAAATATTTGTAACGTTTCATAATATTAAAAGACTTTTTTTGCAAATATCAGCTTCTAACAAATATTTAATATTGATTATTTTATCATTAATAGCATCGCTTATGAAACGGTATCCAATACTCGTTTATTTTTCTTATACAATACATGATTGCCACCAATAGTCATGTACTCTGACTACCATTATACTTAACCACAGAGTATGAATTTCAAGCTATTTTACACAGCGAAGCTCTCAAATGAAATGATTCTTTGCATGTTTCAGAGATTGTAAAAAAATAACCATACAATAACCAGTATAGTATTTAATGTCAGTTACTATTCTGATCAGCATAAACACATCCTTTAAGTTCTGCTTTTCCTTTCGCACATTTCAGACAAAAATTTTGGTTTTCCTTGAATATCTCAGAATTCTTTTTGCGTTATTTTAATGAACATCAGTGAAGCTTTAATTTCATTTACCCCAGAATTTCAAGTTTTTTAAAACTGACAAATACATGAAGCTGTTGATATATTTGATCACTTAATTAGAAGTTTGAGAATCACACATATCGTCTTTATTAATATCTAACTTACACTCAATTGGTGTACTAGTAACTACAGTTTCACATATTACATTTATCTAACAATTATTTGATGTGCAGTTCTTTATCTAACGCAATAACATTAAGTTGTAAAAGATCCATTCTTTTTGTTATAAAACATTATTTTTCCTATACCAATCTCAATATGTTTGCGAAAAGGCTTTTACAAGATGTCAATAGAAACATATATTCTTTCCCCGCTGCGCCAACTTGGTTTTATACTTATTGTAATTTCACCAAAGAATCTCCTGTTCAAAAAATAGCTGTAGAAATTTATTGTACTTCGAACGCCTTTTTTGCCTTGTCGACGAGAATATCAGAAAAAAACCATAGAGTGTATAGTTATTACCAATTCTGTAAACAAACATTGAACAGATCATTTCATTAATTTATTAACTTTGTTCAATTTGTCCTAAATTTTTAAACTAAAGTTAACACGAAAATTAAATTTTAAGTGACTACCCCATTGTTTGCTTATGTAAAAAAATTTACTACATGAAGAACCATAATAATTTTTAAATTTACATTTGACTTAGTAAACATAAATGGCTCTAAATTTCATTTCTTAAAACCTAATTCTCTTAAACATAGACCGACTCTGTCACATCAAGATCTAAATGACTGTTTTAAGCCATAAACGACCTAAATTTATTTACCAACTTTATTTATATTATTTTCGTCATTTAGCTGCTACATATTAATATTTTCCTTAAGATGGTCATTCGGAAAAGAAGTTTTACTTAAGACATAAATATGGCTACGACAATAGACATGACATAAATCTGGCTTTTATTAGTCCACATGTCAGACGGTTTTCTGTTACTTAATGCTCGCATATAGACTTGTTTCTTAGGTAGACAGCTATATTAGTTATTTCTAACCAAAATCTCTTATCAAGCCCCACATCAAACAATAAACAGCGAGTTGTTTCCGTCTTAGTACAACTTATGCGTTCACCCATACCGTTTTGTTCAGTGCATAAATATTAATCTTTTGATAGAAAATGCTAGCTCTTTTAAATAATTTTCAATATCCTTGCTATAAAACTAACAATTATTTAACATTACCAAGTTTACCAGTGATATACTTAATTGAAGTTGAAAATTGTTGTTCTTCCGCTAATAATAGTTTGAATTATTTAGATTGGTGAGAAGTTAAAACTATAAAAATATTCAGCGGGACGAAAATAATTCGATATCGGTAAATTATTATATTTGTCATTTTATTATATTCTACCGCTATTTAAAATTAATTGTCAACGTTGAAAACCGTTGCTTACTTTAAATACCTTTGTACATTATGCTGTTTAATGAACTTTCAACTTATTACAGGGATGGAAAAAGGTCAAATAAAAAAATAGGGCTTATAAAAAACGCTTTTAATAATATTTTAACAGGTGCTAAAGTGATTATATATTTAAATATTCTTTATCTTACTTCATATTGCTACAATAGCGTATTTTTTAATGAATACAAGAATAGCTTTAATTAACACGTTAAACAGAATAAGAATAGCTTTAATAGCACGTTAGCACGTTTAACGCATATTTCCATTAAATAATATAGGAAATAAAATAACAAAAGGACTGGAGCACAATTATAGATGTGGTTGGTAAAATCTAAATTGAATCAAATAATTAGATTTTGAAAATTCAAATTTATTTTCACATACAGAGTAGTAAAAAATTTGATCTTTTCATCTATAATACGTAATAATTGAATGACCTTAATAATAATTAATATTACTATTATATTATCACGTATATTTATTTTTTCTCATTTTGTTATTATACTTTTTTTTAAGTTTTCAATAAATGATAAATAAATAATTCATATTTTATAATACAAATAAATATATACCAAAATTTAACATCATTTAGAAAAATACATCTAAAATTTATTTTAATAACTATCTTGAATATAGTATCAATTATTACACATATGTCAATTTCATATTTTAGTGAGCAACTTCATTGTGCGTTTGCATCGTGACAATCTTTATACTGTCGGTTTTTATTGCATCGTGCACGCGCATAGTGACCAACTTCATCCTACCAATTTTTGTTGCATCGTGTGTGCACATGCGCATCGTAGAATTTCACTTTCATCATTTTTGTCATAACGTACCTAAAGAAGTACAACCTAACAAAAAATAAGTCCAATGCAAAAAAGCATGGAGTGCTTGATATCTGTTGTAATTTGTTTCATTGCTAGCTATTTTAAAGGTAGATTCATTGTAATTTCTTTTCTTAATTGCATTGTCATCGCTTCTTAATACGTGTGCAACATTTTAAATAATTCTGAGGTCGAAAAGTGGGTGAAAATAAATTTCATTGATTTATCTATTACATATAAAAGTGAAGCTAATAAAAACGTATTAAAAAATGAAAAATATTAGTACTCCATTAATATATACCTAACGATACACATTCATTTAATGCACTAACGCTCATCTAATTGCTATTTAATATTTGACATTTTGTTCTGATGCTCATTCACGATAAGGCAATTTCCATGATTTAAACTTGGAATAATCAGGGTCTAAGGTCCAAATAATACTTTTGGCATTAGTCTTAAGAAGTACAATTTACAAACATATCGAAACAATATTTTTTCCAATTATGAAAATATTTTTTTCGATAATTCATTCGCTTCAGCCACAAATATCACGGTACCGAAACCACGATCATCAGAAAACAATGATTCGACCTCATTATTTATCAGCATTTACAAAGATAACAACTTAACATTAAAATTAATTCATACTTTATTCAACATTATTCAGCCAAAAAAATAAAATCGTTTACTGTAGCTTAATTTCTTTTTACATTGCTAGTAACTTTTGTAACGCAATGTCTTCAATAAAAATGTTTATTAGAGGTTTTGGCATTAAACTTCACGTAGATGGACCGAAGTCTTTAAATATTATTATTGAATTATTAAACAGGATAATATTCACAAAAATTACAGTCAAAATAAACTATCATATTCAAACACACTTAAGTAAGAATTTCATCAAAGCCAATTCATCGCTCTAAAAAATTTGAATATTTAAAGAAAAATAATGAAGAAATATGAAACCCTTCTTTTACAAAATAAACGAGAGAACATTTTTTAAATGTTAAAAAAGCTGTGCGATTGAAACTTAAATTATTTTCGTTATTTGGTTTCTATACACATACAAATTATATTAAATAGCACATCATTTCTATTAGTTACGTAGTATTTCGTTATCACTTCTTCACTTTTTAAAAATATTGGTTTTGTTTGTCACTCTGTAAATATATTGTCTATTATATTCTTCAGAAGCAAAAAATATAGTTAATACCTCGAATAATTGCTATAAACTTTTAATACAGTGAAATAAGGTGAAAAGTCTAAATCTCAAAATCAAATAATAAAAATAATAAATAAAAATTTTCAGAGCCTTTTATTTTGACATTCTATAGAACGATTGAAAGTCTCTGAAGAACGGTCAGAGGCCCCAAAAATCATTTTTCCAAGTATTTTGCTTCCTATGCCTCAGAGGTGAAATCAATCGTGTACATCAAAAAATTCTAGATATATTTATGAATGACGAACCATCAAGGTTTATTGCGGAAGATGAGAAACATACATACGTTTATAAGATAACGCTATGTATATATGTAGTCAAATACACAGTACACTTTATTAAGTTGATTGTAGGACAGAATATTGTTATTATGGTTAATAAAGTAATTTTTTTAAAAATAATTTAAATAATATAAATCATAAATAAATATATTATGTAAGATACATGAAGACATTATATTGTGGTAAAACCCCTACAATTATTAAAACGTATTTAATTTTTTTAGTGCAAATAACTTACAATTTACAGAATTTTGTTTTTTCTTTATTTTCATAATTTTATTTTCATTATTTCCGAATGTGGGAGAGGAATAACTTTTTTGTATTCATTCAATATATCCCTAGAAATACGCAACTTAAACCTATGTAAAAATTATTTTTAATCTTGATATGTAGTATCTTGAACTATGCTCCGTACAATATGTAATGTAAATAATTCATTTCTATAAAAAAATATTCATTGCTATGAACTGTAATAAATTCTTCTCCAATATTTCCATATGAATATTTTTTCAGATATGTATGGGTCACATACTAAATTTCCAGTTTGTAAATCAAACAATTTCTGAGAAAAATGGCTTTAACAGAGAGATGAACATTTGAGTGATCTCATAATGGAACTCTTTTCTTTTTCCTCTTGAGGTGCAGAACTATAAATATGGGATAGAATATATTAGAACACGGCTGCAAACGAAAGTGAATCTTTCATCATTTTGTGTTGTTAAATTTTTCAAATTGGCATTCTGCTTTACATATAGAACGTATATTTATCAAAACTGATCAAATGCATTCACACATGGGGCCATTAATTGAACCACTTAATTGCCAATGACGGATTACGGATTTTTTGTATTTTGCCATCTATCGAATGGAACTCTAAGTTTACATATGTTAAATCGTACCGCAGAGAACTTAAATGAACAGAATATTTAATTAAACATTGACCAAAATTAGTTTGTGAACAATTTAGTCTACTTTAACATGTAAAAAGATACAAAAATAAAAACATTCTATTATTGTTATTGATCTAATACGTAAATTTAATGCTATAATGAAATATTTTGTTAGCCGTTTACGAGGCATTTATTAACTTTTATATTATTATCTTTTTCGCCAATATCTTTTAAAGCTTTCCACGATTTCCTTTATTGTTTACTTCATCCTTAAAAGTTCTTTGACAATATCCTTCTACTCACACCTTAAAAATACTTAAACAATCTTAATATTTTCTCGTTAATACTGATATCTATATTTTTGACTATCGAAGTTCTACATATTGTGGCTTAAATTTTTTCATCTTTTTGTAAAGTATCTCATTTCTGCACTATTTTAAACTAATTTTAATACCACTATATAAAATTATCCTTACTTATCGATTATACATTAATTTTAGCTACTCTAACTTTGCCGCCCATAATTAGTACACCATCACGTATCTACAACTACCCTCCTAGATATTTTTTAAATGTGTTTAAGAACATCGTATGAACAATATTACCTCACACGTTTCGCTAATATCATTGTAGGCAAATAAATTTTCTGCTCAGCGTCGTAATAGATTTTATATAATATATAACGGCCAGAGACAAATTATTCCATACAAAATATTAATTGTATTTGTAATTGACTATGTGTACTTAGTTACCAAGAAAAGCCTTACAAAAGTCATTTGTATGAGAACCCAATAATGTATTGACTGAAAATCAGACGTAGAAGATAGCAGGATTGGCAATAAAATTCTCCAAATATAGAGACAATCGGTCGCGGATTAATCGAAGAAGCAATTGAAATAATCTCTTGTCTTTCAAATCAGCGTAAAATTTTTCGAAATATAACTTTCATTAACAGCGATCCGAGTGATGAAGAAGATGAGAGAAATGGGTGCGTTTACTCTAGTGTTAATATAGAATTATGGGAAGAAGCCATTCATGCAAGTAGAACTGTGAGCTTGTATAAATCAGCTACGATATGAATGAGCATGAAATTCGAAATTAATTAATTTACATTAAAAAAAATTAATACAACACATAATAGCAGATGGAAATTTTTGAGTTAATATATCCTAAATTATCATTAACTAAATCATAGTATGGAATAATATCATTTTATAATTACGTAAATGAAAAGAAAAAAACGAAACGCTTATAAAATCACTCAAGTATCCGTCTGTTACATCAGTTTTGATCAGGAATCGTTCAATATAAGCATTCAAAATTTGGGACAACGATAAAATATATTAACCCGCATACATCTCAATAGCTGACGTTAAGAACAGTTAAAGTGAAATTATTGAGGATGCAAATAGGGTATTTAAAAAGTTTTTTAAAATTTGTTTCTTATGAATATGCCATATCATATCATGTGAAAAAGGAAAGCAGATAAGGATTCTAGATCTATCTTCTGAAAATTTTGTGTAATATACTTCTAAAGGCATTGCAAACAATGTCCACAGTAATATTTCGCATCTATACGTCGCCAAATGGCTAAAGTGAAAATTATGAAGAAAAGGAATATATTTAAAATTTATTCGAAATTTACCTTAAGTTCCCACGAAAATATGGAGATGATTTTCGTGAAATTCATTGTATTTATACGCCTCTATTTAAAAATAATAATAGTATTTGCAAATGGGTTGATAAAAATACAATGTACTCATAAATATCTATATGTACATATGTATGCGGAAAGTTCGTATTGTAAATTCTGTTAATATTAAACCAATTGTTTTTACTACCTAAGAAGCTTTTATTTTATTTTTAAGTAGTAAAATAAATTCAAAGAAAATATTTATTATCATCATTAATATGAAATGAAAAATTGGAAAATTATGTGCGTTTTTCACGTTAACACGAATATTCTTTATTCCTTGAAACAAAAGCATCTACCTATACACTATACCAAACAATTCGTGACCTCCCATTGAAACTTTTTCCGAAACTTGTAATTATCTAGGGCGAATCTATATTCAGCTCATTGTTAATATTTACGTTTCTGTTATGTAAGGTAGTTTGGCAACGTAGTCGTAGTAAGGTTAGTTTCATTGTGTAGTTTCTCAACTCTCATTTTGACCATAAATGTACCATTAACTATAACTAACTGTACATATCTATTGTATAATGATTCCTCCCACATCGTTAGCATGTCACATTGCTTTTAATTTTCTTTAGAGGTATATTGTTTCTTTTCCTTTATTTAAGGTTTCAGTTGAAATGTAAATTTTCTTTCGTGTGTAAATTTCTCATCTATTCAAATTATTCAAAAATATTCCAGATTATTGGAAAAAATACAATAAAACGAAGAATAAATTGCTATTTCTTATGATGTGATGTAGAGAGGAGATAAAATAACTAAAATATATAGAAAGGAAGATGCATTTAGATAACTTTCCAATTATTTCTTAAAACTTAATATTATACTGCGTAAATATACTGCAATATAAGCGTAAGGATTTTGGTGCAATGATTTTCTGAATTCCAAATGAATGGTTAAGCCCTTGTAATGAAAATTGCTTCGTAAATTTCAAAATAATATTTAAACGACAACAAATGCATTTTAATTATTTAAACACTATAATGTTACGTATTTAGCAAATTTAACGTTGCGATAAGATATAAATTGTTAGTTTTTATACCGAAATAACGAACGGCTCAATCAAGCAAATCTGTAGATCTATGAAAACAATATGTTGAATAACAAAGCTGTATTTTTTCTTTTGTGGGATAAGTTAACAAGGTTTCATTGTGCAATTAACGTATTGTTACCGGTCAATGGACAGCTACAGAGTTAATTTTCCTCAAGCTTTTGTTCCCCGATGTAATGAAGAGATACAGCATGTGATTTATTATAGCCCAGCGTACCGGGTTAGAAGTACCATTCGAGAATATTTTTATAATATAAAATATGGGTCATCATGTAAAAATATTCCTTTTCATAAAATGTAGTTAAAAAATAGATAAAAACTTGAGTAAAATTTTCAAAATGAGTCTTTGTTAAGATACTACGTCGAGTATAATAGTGGAAAATTACAGTTCACAATTTTTTTTTGCTTTATGATAAAATATTATTCTATATGTCTACCTAAGTTATCCTAAAAATCTTTATTAAAAGTTAGGGAGAATAAATACATGACTCGGTCATCGTACTTTATTTTGTTTTCAACTCTCTTCATAGACATCAAGGGTTGCGATAAATGTATGCATGGGATCAACTTCAAGAAATATCTCGGAAAATATCACGTGTCTTTCACTAACTCAATACAATTTATCTGGTTTTTGACCCACCAGCTCCAGTTTGAAAAAGCTTCGACAATTAAAATTGCGAAATTAATATATACTAAAATATGCACTTTTCAAACTACTTTAATCGACGTAAAATAAAAATGTTAACATTATTTTAAGTAATTCATATGTGATAATGAATCGGGGGCCAAAAATACTTCACGTGGAGATTCACCTTGAAGACTCATTTTCAATGTGAAGAATTATAAAATAATATTGGAAGTAATGGTACTGTAAATTCTTAATTTGATTTGAAGGCTTAAATGAAAATTAAATATTTTTTAATTGATCTGAAGATTTATGTTTATTTCTAAGACTCTTAAATTGCAAGGGAAGTTTAGAATAATTTAGTATTTTCTACGAATCAGGGCTGACATGTCGAGTGAGAAGAAGTCTCCGCAGAAGTTGCCATACTTTTGTACGGCAACTGCTGCGGAGTATCAAAATATGGAAGAATATATTAGCAAAATAATGACCAGATCGATATAAAGTAGGTGACGAGTGGCTTACAATAAGATTTCTCCCATCTACACGATTATTACGAAAACCGATGTAGTCAAGGCAATAATTTTAAAAGACATTAGACTAAATGAAGACGATACAAAGCGTTTGCGACCAATCGCTATTTTAAAGGAAATCAATATCAAAATAATTCACAGATAGGACTTCTTTGTTCTAATTACAACTAAGGAAAGTGCAGATACAAAAACAAAAGAAGGATTTACACCACGAAAACTTAAGTCATGCTACCGCGTTTATATACTCGAGAAACAGGAAAGATGGTACATAGACTGCTTTCATGCACATAATCAAACATAAATACCTACTGCACAGACAGACGAATAATCGCTGTAATGTGGCAGTAGTGATAGCGTCAACTATCAAGACAATAAAAGTGGCGGACAACAGACCACTGCACATAATGGGTTCTGATCAAGTGAGTTTTGATATCTGTATTAAATGTCAGTGTAATAAAATATTATTCAACCATATATTAGACTGAATAATATTTTATTGCACTGACCTTTAATGCAGATATCGAAACTCACTTGATCTATATATATATATATATATATATATATATATATATATATGTATGTATATACATATATATATATATATATATATATGTATATATATGTATATATATATATATATATAGATATATATAATTTGTAATTATTACTGGCAGGTATAGTGTATTTTGGCACATAAAAACGAACGTTCTAAATTTGAAATTTATTCTTTTTCAATGAAAATTCTCTTTAACTGACAAAAACATACTTTTTAGCAGTAAATGAAATCCAACTCTTATTAAGTTCTTTTTCATTTGTTACGTTTTTTATTTTAATGAATAAATTTTAATTACATTTCTGATGTTTACTGTATTAGTTCACTTCTCTCTCAGTGTGGTTGAAAAAAAGATAAGAGCTGGTAAAATTATTGCGCTGCTTCAAGAAGGCAAGATGCTCGATGTAGCCAATGTTATGTGTCTCAGTAGTATAATGTGAGCCGTTCCACCCGTCCAAAGCACCTGGCAATGACACCAAGAAACGGGTTCCGTCAGTAGAAGGCCCGATTCTGGAAGAAAACGGTGCACTGAGCACGGGACGATCGCTTCATAATCAGTCAAGCGCTGCGAAATCGCGAAGTTACGTACATGTACTCAAACAGAACCTCGAGGACGTCAGAGGTACGAGCACGAGTAAGCCTATGGACAGTCAGAAGGAGACTTCAGGTCGCCAATATAAGTAGCTATCACCCAGCTCGGGCTCTACATTGCTCCATGAGCATCGAGTTGGCAGATTGAAATTAGTATAGTCATGGGCTCAACAAGATTGGAGTACTATTATATTCTCCGGTGAAGCTCGTATATCGATTAGTGGTGAGGATACACGTCGGCGAGTCTTACGAATGCGATATATTTAAATCATCATGCTATTATATTCACATGGATCTTGCCCAGAACTAAACGTAAACTCATGTAAGAAAAATTGGAAGATCAATAAGAGTTCTTAATTTGGAGCAGCATTATTTAATTATTAGTAGTTAGCTTAACAATCAGTTTGAAATATATATAAGACCTGGAGAACGCTTCGCAGAAGTGTGCTTTGAGGAAATCACCCTTTACGGTGGAGGCTCCGTAATGTTTTGGGCTGGTATTAACTCAGATGACCGTACCGAGTTAGTTTTTATTGAAAATGGCACACTTAATGCGCAAAAGTACATAACAGATGTTCTTATTCCTCATGCCCAACCCGCATTAACAGCAGTTGAAGGCAAATCCATTTTTATGGACGACAACGCTCGCGCCCACTGCTCTAGAGACGTTGATACGTATTCAGTAAACCAGAATTCGTCGGTTAGACTAGCCAGCTAGAAGTCCCGACCTCAAGGAATAATCTCAAACCACGCTTCAGAGCCGTAAAACCAGCTCCAGAAAACATTCAGGCCCTTAAAAATGCGATCGTCGCTGAATGGGAACTTATTCCTCAGGAAATGATAAAAAATGTCGTCGAAAGCATGCCTAGCAGATTAAGCGCATTGATTTTAGCTACAGAAGGGCATACTCATTACTAAATTTTCAAACTTTGTGTTAAATTAATAAAAAAATATTCAAAAATAAACTTTAGTCATTTTTAATGTACCAGTATGAAAACGCTCGTCTGTGAACTTTACATCGTTTTTTTCATCGTTGATACGGATTAAGACAAGTATGGTCATGTAGTCCTGGAACAAGTATTATTATTAAGCAAGCTTGTTATCAAGGAATTATATTATTGGAGAAAATTAAAAGTAACGGTAATTTTGTAAAACAAAAAATAAACAAGATTCTTGTAAAAATAGAGAGCAAATCGACAAAATATATTTATGTCAAACATTACCTAGATTATTCGGCAATAAATATTGAATTTCGTTATAAATTAAAATATTCAGGTTTGATTATTAGTTAGGAAGAAAGAACATTTAAATTTATATGAAAAGTAATTTGGGAGGAAAATGACCCTAAATGAATCATTCAAAAAAGTACGTTAAATCATATCAGATTTATAAAATTATAGTTAAAATGAAATAGGGAAATGTAAAAACATAAGGATGTCAAGGAGCTGGTTACACGCTGTGATTGTGATACCACTGACCTGATTGACTACGGTGGCACAGACAATGCAAACAATATAAAAACCAGACACAAATTACTTGATACACATTTCTCAAGAATGGAACCGCTGTCACCAAGCCCACCTAACACCAATAGAGTCTGGCCCTATCTACCACCGAACCATAATTCATTAGCCTGCACAGATGACAAAAATGCGATATATTTAAACCAGATACTAAATGGTCTAAGTGAATTTAAGCCAAATGTGTGTGTTCAAATATTAAATATATTATCAATGTACAGATGTACGTATGTAAATATATAGATAGATAATAAATTGGTAACACAAAAAAATAATTAAATATTAAGACTTGAAACTTGTAAGAAAAAATAATCATTATGCTATTATATTCACATGGATCTTGCCCAGAACTAAACGTAAACTCATGTAAGAAAAATTGGAAGTTCAATACAATTTCTTAATTTTGAGCTGCATTATTTAAATATTAGTTGTTAGCTAACAATCTGTTTAATATTAATTGTTAAGAATTGTAATTTTTGTAATTGTTGCTTTTTCATATGCAACACAATAAATAGGAAAAATTTTAAAAAAATGGTGAGAAATCACGTAACTACACATTTTTTTAAAAATATAACTAATAAATTAATGGATATTTATTTCTCTTATTTGGCCATCCAAACCGTAATAAAGTCGTACAACAACATCAACCTTACATAAAGTGTCTACTTGCTGATGACGTTGTGTTAACTACTCGTAAATATAATAACGATATTAAATTTAAATTTTATTAAGAAACTTTTTTGCCAATTAAAAGTGGATTTTTGGATAAATTTAATGCAAAATTGTTTTCCATTATGCATTGTTTCTCAGAATTATTTTTTATTTAACAAAATATATATTAACGCTAACTCTACGAAATATATATATATATATATATATATATATATATATATATATATATATATTGGTATACAATTTATCCCCAATAACCGCACGGATTGAATAATTCTAAACACCTATAGTTAAGATGTGGCGAGTCAGCGCCGGTATAATAATAATGTCTAATGGAATCGCACAAAGAACTGAAACTAACCGAGCACGAATTGAACTGCAGTTCGTTCCAATATTTTATATATCTTTCATAAAATCATCCTAAGTACATAGTATATAAGTACATAATATATAAGCACTATATATTTATTTTCTTCATTAATATATGATTGAACAATATGAAATAAATGTAATATAATGATGGGCATGAAATATTAATAAAAAATTAATAAATAACAGGAAGCAAGGAAACATGTTACACATTTATGTATAAAAAACGTTATTTAACATTTTTATTCATACTCAATTATTGTGGTATAGATGAATATTTTTTCATTATAAATTTTACGTAAAGTTTTTGGCTTCAGTAGCCATCTTAAAAAATATTTGTTCTCAAGTATTTCGAAAACGGCTAAATTTATGATAGAAACAGTTAAGACCTTATTTGTGGAAAGTAAAATTTTTTTCAAGATTTTTGTAAAATTAATATTTTTGAAATTAAAGCACTTTAAAATGTTTCTTAGTCGTTTATTCATATTTTGATTTAAATAATGTGCCAATTATTCAATTTTATTCAATATTAAGATGATATTGAAACCTTAAAGCAATGATTAATCGTTTTTTATTTATACAATTTTATATTAGCATTTTACCTAAATTTCCCTTTAATATATTCTATTCTACTCATAACACATGTATGGACAGGTTAAGAACAATAAACAATTCTCTCTTCGTATTAATATTAATATATAACGAATGACAAATAATGTGTTCAGAAAAATAAAATAGTTATCGCGTTTCGCTGACCCATTGTAATAGCATAAATTTATGAAATTCACAAAAAACTCAGTTAAATTATTGATAAGGGCCGTGACCAACTTTTTAATTACTGAAATGTGGTTTACTCAAATAAATATATTTAATGAAACACGTATCGTTACTAGGAAAGTTTAAGGAATTGAGAATGATATATTTTCATATTTTAAGATACATAGTGCATTAAAAAACAATGCTTCACATTGTGTGTATAACGAAATCGTCGAAAAAGGATAATCGTGAGTACGAGTGCACGCGTGCGTTGGAGCGCGAGCTTGAGTGTGAGTTTAGAGAACTATCTAGGTGCAGGTTTAGAGAACTATCTATAGTACATATACGTGTTATCTTGCTTGAAAAATATACGGCACTATAATTTTCATGTAATTCAAGATAATATGGCCCATCAATAAGACGACCAACCGAAATATTTCAGTGCTCTTTTTTTTACTAAATGTCTATAATTAATACTAGTAAACGACGGATATTGATGCATACCGGATACTAACGTCGCTTTTATAAAAGAAATAAGACGGTAAGTATTTTTCAATTAACAAAATGTTAACCTGTCGGAATCGCGCACGAAGGGTTCAGTAGCATCAAAGTCAATTTGTATGTCTCTAAGACACCGTGAAAAACAAAGTTATTGCGCCAGTCGGCATCTCATTCAATAAATTTTTGTTGAAAGTATGTTTTAATTTCCACTACCTTAA
Source organism: Druceiella hillmani (assembly GCA_039881145.1). Taxonomy (NCBI): domain Eukaryota; kingdom Metazoa; phylum Arthropoda; class Insecta; order Lepidoptera; family Hepialidae; genus Druceiella; species Druceiella hillmani. Next base: position 5,772,057 of record JAYKKI010000106.1, on the reverse strand, counting down.
CTATTTCAGAATTTTACACCCTTTAGTTGAATCGTTAGAGAGGGTCGGTATCGAATTTTCAGCACAGTGATTAAGCATGTTTCAAGGTATTTAAATACACCGAATATAAAAATTAAGGATTAAATAAAGGATATTTAAATACATGGTATATTATAACTCTGTAGCCCTAAGCAATATTTCATCATTTTTACTTACATAAGAAAGTTGTTTATAAATGAATACGGTTGTAAATAATTTACTTCAATCCATAAATTATTAACTTTAAATTGATATTTCTATAAAATTATTATTTTTTCTTGGGAATAAAGGATGATTTCTCAGCGCAGTCTTCAGCACATTTCGTTTCAAAACTCGTAAAACTGATATGCTCTTTATAGATTTGAACTCTACAAATGATTAGCTTCATTAAATAATAATATTTCTTTTTTAATTAGTAACGCTATTTACCTCACAATATTGACATTTGAGAAGAAAGTGTTCATTTTCTTCATATTTTAAAAATAATTTCAGGCCGAAGCACATACACATCTGAAGATTCCAAGTGTCTCTGTTCAACGGTTTCCACTCTAGTGAATTCACTCATGTAAAACTTTAGTCACGAATACGTAAAGGGACATATTCAGGAATGTATTCAGAATTCAGTTATGTAGTTTTTTTGCGGACTCATAAATACCATTATTAAAAATTACGGGCTCAATTTTGATACTCTTGTAATGTTATGTAACATTTTTTATCCGATATATTGTATCCACTTTAATATTACCTACGAGTTTCTTTAGTCGAGTCCCCCCCCCCCGCCTTATCAATGAAACAGCTTAACCAATAAGAATAAATGACACAATGATAAAGTGGATACAATATACCGAATAATAAAGGTTACATAACATTAAAATAGTATCAAAATTGCGGCCGTAATTTTTAGTAATGGCATTTATGAGTCCGCACAAAAAATTAGGCTTCAGAGACTTGCGTTAATAACAACAAATAAATCAAAGAAATAGTCAAAATTTAATTAAAAGCAATATTTATGAAGATTATCTTATGCCACATTTTAATGTTGCGCTTGAAAATTTAGACTATTTTGCTATCAGGCTGGTCACCAACTGTGATGCATTCATTTTAGTCGAAAACAATAAATATTTCATAAAGGAAATATCACATATAAAGGTTGAAACTTCATAAAAGTTCATCAAAGTTATGAAACTCCTAAAATAAAAATAATATGATGAAGATTTAAAAGTTTTCAAATAAACAAGACTTAAAATTAAATCAAACTTAACACTAAGTCTTGCTAAATAAAATGTTTATATGTCACTAAAACTAACAGATATCTAGCATGCCACAATTGATTATTTATGTTAATAGAAAATATTAATAGGTTTTTTCCATATATTACGAAGTGAAAGCAAGGTTTTAATAAGTTTTGTTGTGACTATATAAATTATGATCTCATAACAGCATTATCTGTGACATTTTTATGGAGAATTCAAATAGACACGAACAATTTTTCACTTATAATGGTAATAATAATATGATCTTATTAAAAATGTTACCTTTAAAAGCCTGTCAAATATGATTATAATTCGCTCTAAAAACTCTCCCTACGCATTCAAGCTTTCATTTACTTTGTAGGATAATTTTTGATTAAGAAGTTTCGGAAATAAAATGAAGAGACATATTTTATTGGCATATTTGATTACATTTCTGCAAAGACCCCACCAAAAATTAGGAGAAAATATTAAGAGAAACTCACAGCTAGCCTTTGAAAATGAAACCCCAAACTATATCTGGAATTCAATTTGTGTGGGTGCCAGCTATTAAGATATATGTGGGTTAATGTGTTTTATTACCATGCTAAAGTTCAATTCCCTGCGTCTAACTGTTTCTGGGAAAAACAGATGTTCCGGTGAGATGAAAAAACACCCATGTGGTTTTATAACGTCTCCGTTTTTCTCTTAAGATATTCTAATGACACTGTTTTTCCTTATGAGATAACAATAGAAAATTGTATTCTAGAGATTGGAGTTTGGATTCATTGAATATTATATCTATCACAATAGTGAACATAGCCGCAATCTTTATTGCATAAATATATAGTAATATTTATAAAACCAGTAAAGTCTTCTATTTGTGTAATACTGATTATCAAAACTATAAATATTTTAAACCACCAGTGGCCAAGATCAGACTCCCAGCATTCACCGGAGCTGAGGTTCAACGGTGCGAAAGAGAAAACAACGAAGCACTTCAGGTATAAGGCGCAATGTTCAGTAATGCGTCCGGAATATATTGGTGCACTATTGTGTATCCATGAAGAATATGTTGAAATCTCAGATTATACATATCCAAGTAGTGTGCAAACTTCTGTACTTCTGAAATAAAATAACCAGTGTGATAGATAGATCCAGGTCGTTCTGCCTAAGTTAATTAAAAAAATATAGCAACTAATAAAATTACGTGGCCGAAAAACAAATAATATAGGAGTTTTTTAGAATATTGACAAAAGCGTTTTCGCACTAATTCCGGTTCAAATATCTGTTTAATAAGGTGAAAAAAACTATCTGTGTGGTATAAAATTAGAATAATAAGATGGAAAAATATAGGAAAACGTAATCGATTATCATTCCTATTTTGGTAATCACAAAAGACGAGAATAGCCAAAAGCATGGAAAATAAAAACAAAAAAAGGGCTACATAAAATATGTTACACATAACAACTTTTGACTGATTTTAATTGGCCCTCTTTTATATTACTTATTTAGTAATTAATTACCAATGCTTATTATTATCTAATTTACCCCCTTTAAATTTACCGTACAAATATTTTTAAATATTGCCTGCAAAGATGCCAGTTAATATGATCCATTACTATGCTATTGCAAACTTCTACGTCAAGCGATCTCTGAAAAAATTGGTTTCGAAAGATACATACACAAACACGCGAATGACCTTATAAGGTTTCCTGTTTACTTTTTGGGAAATAAAACCCTAAAAGATGTTGATAGTTTTAGAATTGAATTCATAGATAAAGAATAATTTTGTTTAACAGTGATGCATTACCTTATATTTGAATTCTACATTTTACACGTATATTAACAATAAAATAAAATCATAACAGAATATCTGCAATATTCCTATCACAAATTAAATGAAAAGGCAACAAGTATTTATATATACTAACTCCGAGTAACTCTTAGTAGAATACAATTAAACATAAAATTTTAAATAAAGTACAACAGTAATTACGGTAATTGTAATATTATATTTACATATACATATATGTTTTTTTAACGTTTGGTTAATAATTTCCATCTTCATGTTTTTTCTATCTCTTATTTAACAATCTTAAAAACCATTTAAATATCCTGCTAGTTAAAAAGAGTTGATGTTCGAATAGCGTGATTTAAAATGGTTTCACCAAAGGGCCATACTTTCGACTTTGATAATGCTGTGTATACTTAATTTAGTTCCAATAAATGTAAATAAGAATATGTCTATTTCAATACATTTGTGTTCTATAAATTTTTATTTTATGGATAACATGTTTTACATAGCCGTTTTTTTCCTTTTTTTTCATTGCTTTTGCCTGTCTCATTTCTTTTGAGTTTTTATACTTGTTCGAACCAAAATAAGAATGATATTCGATCACGTATTTCCTATATTTTTCCACCTTATTAACCTAACCCGTGTCATAAAATTACCCAGACAAATTTCTTCTCTTTATCAGACACTTCTGCAGAACCGTAATTATTGCCAAAACGCTTTTATATCAACGAACGTTTGGTGCCCATATCTTAAAAAAACTCCTATATGACTTGTTTTTCGAGCACGTAGTTTTACAAGTATTTTATATTTTTTTTAATTAACTTTAAACTAAATTAAGCAGTTTCAAACTTAATTAATTCCTTTAATTGCTTTTATATACAATTAAATGAAACTACATTGCTTTTATATGTTGTGTGAGGAATCTGGAAAAAAAGACTTGTTCAGCACTATATTTAAACAACACCAGTTTTAAAACGATAATATAAAGTACCGAACAAACATTTTTTTGAGGATTTTAAGTGACAAACTCATTGTTCATCAAATATGCAAAAAAACGCATCCCTGCCCCCCTTGTTACTGAAACTGCTAAATCACCATTAATGATAATATGAAATGTAATTATATATATATATATATATATATATATATATATATATATATATATATATATACACATTTATATTACATAACGAGAAATATTATTGATGGTTCTAAATAGTTTAACAGAAATACTATCTACAGTTAAATGCTTGTATTTCTAAATGTACTCGGAACCCCCGAACGAAAGAAAATGTCTTCCATTTGTATTTAAAATGAAGGGAAGAAATTAAACATTTTCGTTAACTTTGAAGAAAATACTTTAAAAGATTTTAGAAAATACTTTAAATAAAAGTCTTTATGAAATATATCAATGTTTGTGGAAATCACTTACTTTATTCTCCGATAATCGAAATTGACTTTTATAAGCGCTTTCACTATTCAAATAGTGAAACGCATAGAATCATCGTTTTACTTTAGCATCCTTTTAAAAATTTGGCTTCCAGTGAGCGTGCACTGCACCCACATATTCTTAAGTTTATATAGTTCTTTAATTTTAAATGTTTTTTCTAATTACCACTTTCAAAAATTCGTCTTAAAAAACCTAATATTTCTATGTTAATTTTTTTTTTCAATCTAATTTCGTTTACTGTCATGTATACGGAATCGGCGATTCTTCCTAAAATTTCTATCGTTATCGTCAGTATAATTGATAAAATGGGAGAACATAAAACGAAGAGTCAAAAGTTATTCATTTATGTTAAACAAAATATAAATAAAGTAATAAAATACAGAGGAAATTTTCTAACGTAGCCATTGAAAACATACACGTACTTTTGAAGATGTAATTATTTTTGCTTACTAATATAATATGGGTAATAAAATGTCAGTGAAATACTATCGCTGGAGTATTCCAATAATATTTGGATGTTTTAACATTTGAATTTTTAAACATTTGAATAGAAATAAGCGGATTGCGCCTGTTAAGAAAAATATCAAACACTTAGGCACTAAAGAGCACCCCTCCAATTAAAGAGATCATATAGAAGAATTACGTCTTATACATTTGCTTACTAAATTTCTCATATACACATTCATGTAACGACTATCATAATAATATAATTGTGAATATAGTGAGAAATAACCATGTAATGTACAAATTTCGACATATTTCTGGTGAGTATTTTTTTTTGAAAATGGTTTTTTTAATAATAAATAATCATCAGCTGCAGGACTTCTTTCCTTATATATAGTTTTTAATGTGTATACTTTTATCTGATTTCAAAAAAAATTTCGAAATGTTCCTGGGTGTAAAGCGCTTATGTTCCTAATTTTGTTTTAAAATGTATTTAGTATTTACACATACCTAAATTTTATGTTTCGTTTCCGTGTTAAGTGCCTGCCCCGTACTTCTCCGTACCGCATTTTCGAAACCGACGAAAATAATTTTGACTTATATTGTGTACGTTGTGCGTCTGGGTCTTCGAATTTTGTTTCCTTATAAAATGAGTTAGCACATTTTGTTCCATATTTACCGATATTGTTGGATAAGTATCATCTGATATCACTGAAATGACGGGTTATCCTCCTGTATTGAATTGATTGTAATAAGAGTTAGTTGTCCGATAACGTTCGATGTACATTGTTAGTGATATTATAATGATATTTGGCATACTAAAAGTTTGTTCCGTCAGTAAAAAATAACATATTCGTAATTTTAATCACGATATGATAAATAACAAATCATTTAACGGTATAAAATTGCATTAAACCAATTAACTGTTATGTCAAAATAAACTTTGAAAAATATTCTAACAAGAAGAAATGGATGAGTGTTGCCATGTAAAATAATAAATAATCCATAAAGTTTGAAATTGAAAGAAGCAATTAAAATTAATATTATTTTATTAATAAGAAGCAAATAATAATTTAGCTAAACGGCAAATGAAAAAATATCGTATTAGTAGTTATTCCCACAAGTTTATCTTAAAAATCGATAATAATATTTTTTTATAACCTTTAATATTTGAGGGAATAATAAATGGATGTTAAAGATTTTTAAATGGCAGGAATTTTGATTTGCAAAATGTAAAAAAAGTTGACCTTGATATTAATTTTGATATCTTTTTCTTTTTTATATCCTTTTTATGGTAAAACTATGCAAATGAAAAGGATAGTTAGATAAGTCAAATTCACTATCGATTGCTAAGAAAAGTAATCATGCAATATTGCCTCATTTCTTACGTTTATCGAAATATAAGATATAGGTTGATGCATTTTTATGTTACTGATATGACAACTTATAAATATAAAAAAGTGGTCTAATTTAAAAAAAAATAGGTATATTGCAATCTACCTATGTAGTACTATTACAGGTTAAAGTCCCAAAGTTTTCTTACTTTACATAATGTATACACGTAATTACATTAAATTGAACACTGAGCATTCGTTTAAATTTTTAAAATTACTAAATTAAAATTATTAATTACTTTTAAATTTAAATTTAAATTGATATCATTTTTTATAAACTGAAAATAACAAAGTTGAAACGCGATCATTTGGAATCGGTCCGGTAGATTATTGGCTTGGAATCGAAAGCCAGCAAAAAATAAAATGATGGACTATTTGTCTGTCAATTAACTTTTAATTTTTTAAATTCAAGGATTTGATTGAATTTAGATTTTAACAACTGAATGGTCAATCACGCTCTAATCTTTTAGTTATTTTATTTCCATTAATTATTTGCGTACTAAATAGAGTTATTCTTGTATCATACCAACAAATATAACATCTGACGGGTGTACGTAAGTACAGACGTAACGTTTTTTTGGCAATTTATTTGATATATTATTTACATAATATCTCTTTTCAAAAACTTGAACACGATTTTTTTGCGAAAAAAGATATAATATTTATGATAAATCAAATAAATCGCCTTCAATTACAATGTATTTGATTTGTTATAAATATTACATCTTTTTCGCAAAAAATCGTGTTCAAGTTTTTGAATAGAGATATCGTGTCTATAATAAATCAAATAAATTGTAATTTAAGACGATTTTACAATCTCACGGTGTGCTAACCAAATACTTCAATTTTATTTTCGAAACATTGTTACTTCGTATATTTATTTTCAAATGTATTTTTCACGATTTGCCTGCTACATTCTAATTTAATACATCGACGCAATTTCAATAAGTTACGTTTCTTACTTCAAACTGAAAAACTGAATCCTTATAAGACAACTCACGTTTGTGCCCATCGATCCGTCTGTCACATCCGACTTTCTCAAAAGTTGTGCGTAGAAACTGAAACTTGTCACAATAATTGATTTCATTAATTGATATATATATTTATATATATATATATATATATATATATATACACATATATACATATATATATATATATATATATATATATATATATACACATATATACATATATATATATATATATATATATATATATATATATATATAACTTTTTGTAAGAATTAGAGAATGTAAATAAAATACCATTTTTTTTTAATTTCATGTTATATACCTATGGGATATCATTTGGAACGGCGTGTCGTGAAGAACCCATTTTTTTATAATTTTAAATTGAATTTTTAAGGAGATACTCTAAAAAATATAGAAAAAATACACCCGCCCCTCCCGTTCCTTATATCCGAGAAACTAAACCAAAAATAATTCAAAAACACAAGATTACAGGAAAATTAGAGCGGTTATCATTGATCTTATAACTTTCTAAAATACGCACCACGATTTTACGCCTGTAAAATATACGGTAAGCGATATATTTACGGTGTGAAAAATTATTAATTAAATGTATGTACTCTTAAATATTTATACCTGAATGTATACGGAAATCTTTACTTGACTGGTTTTCAAATAAATCAATATGCTGTTCTTCAAATATAGAAGGATAAATATCAAAAAGAAAGGATAAATAACAAAAATATACTGTTCTTCTTTCAGCTTTGATATTACTAATGGCCATAACTGTGCTTTATTTGAAAAAATCTCTACTTTGAAATCCACTAGTAAAAATTTCCACATAATAACAAATATAATAATTTATAATGCAATATTTGTTTTTCGTTATGGATACTGTTTAAATGAAAAATTCAACGTTTTTTCATTATTATACAGAAATAAACTTGCCATAGATTTATTATTATAGGAGTGATATCATTTAATCATCCATAAAAATTGAGTGAGAAAAAATAAATTTAAAAAAAAATGAAAAAAACGAAAGGCCTGTCAGATGTAGAAAAAAATGGATGACCGGTAACAAATAAACGCTTCTCTTCTCCCACATGCAAACACAAAAATTATTGCACGTTTATTTATGTTTTGGAAACGATATTACACCGCAAAACTACGTGCTTTCAAGTACGTAGTTTCAGTTTCAAAAAACGTGTAATGAACACGTATTTTCATTATTTTATACTTTTCAATGCTCTTTTTATTAGGTGGTTATTCCAAGTCAGTCAATTTTTTTCTAAAAAAGTTTTATTTGATAATTTTTAATAGCTGTTTCCTATGTTCACCAGAATGTCGCGAACTAAACATGAATTCAATATCAATAATAGATCATTTATTAAAATTGGAGCAGACGTTTGCGACATTTCATGAACCATTACATATCTCTCCACACGTATACGCATGTGTACACACATATACTTACATGCATTCATACATATATACGGACGTATAAATAACATTCCGTCCTTTAGCTTCTCCGTAGTCAGACTTCAGTCTTACATATATATGTACATACCACATATTTGTGAGTTCTTGGCCTTGTATATAAATTTCCACATACAAACTTACCCGTCCACTAATATTTAGTTAGTTCAAGCATGTATATATACCTACGCTTACTTACCTACCTACCTGCTTATATCTTAGTTGCTTCATGCCTTTGTATGTATTTATCTACCTATTTAATTCCCTACTTTCTTACTTACTTCAAGACAAGTGAAACAAATACACACAATGATAGGCCCGATATAATTTTATACTATTTATATTTTATAACGTAATTAACTTTATTTTCACAGAAAAGTCTAATTAAGGTTTTTCAAATTAGAATTTAAAGTAAATTACACACGTCTGTATGGCGAGGACGGTCCATAACCGGTTAAGTACGGCCCTTCAATGATAAATGCTTTATAGTACAAACAATACAATTAAATTATTAAAAATTTATTGCGACGGTACAAACAACATATGCAAAGGCTTACGTTTCGAAAAAAGTATTTGAAACCTGTGCGTACTGTTTATTAAGGTTGTTAAGTAGCAACTTGTATATATATTAAGTTTTGAATAACTAAAAACAATCAAAAACTTTTATTTTAAATATTAATGTAATCATCGTCATACGTCGTCAACACTTCACACTTGATTCACACTTGACTTCACATAGATTATTGTAGATATTTTATAACTTATTGGCTTGTTAGACTACCAAGTTAATTTACGGAGTGCCTGTACTGTAAGGTCAAACGACCGAAATAAGAACAATTTAATTAAGACGCTGAATGCCTCCGAGGTACCGAAATTTGGAAGGTCCCTCGGGTTAGATAGATCCTTCAAAGTTCTCGAGGACAAATTTCAAATGAGATATTCCAAGTTGAATTTGTTTCCTAAATTTCTTATTCATTGCTAATTTATTTATTTATTTATAATCTTTTATATATAGTACATAGGACGGACTTATTGCTACATGAGCAATCTCTTCCAGTCAACCATAACTATGATGAAATTTAGTTGGTAGACTGAAAGATTTTACAATGAAAATTCTTTATAACACATTAGACGAAAAAAAAATTTAAAAAATACAAAAGTATAAATAAAAAAAAGCTATTTACATGATTTGGGATGGAAAGAAAAAAGACAAGGACACAACGGTAAAATTTAAGTATTAGGTTAGGCTTAAATATCAGTTACACCTTCAATCCAATTTGTTAATCAATTATCAATGTATTATTTTGTTCTAAAGTATATTGAAACTTCATTGTTTGAGTTAATTATTAACTGTGGTAGGAGTTATAATGAATAAAATATAATGCGTTTCACACAAATCACACCCACATAATGACGTTGGTTTGAGGATTAACATTTCATTACGTAGGCTTTACATAATATGAGTTTTTAGCAAACGTGAAACGTAGTAAATTCGAATAAGTTAGATTCAGAATATTATTTGGATATAATTATTCTTTATAAAGTTATATACAGTGATTTATATACATATAACAAAGTTATTATATACATATAAAAAGGCAATGACATTTCTGTCTTCTACTGTGTTTGAGAATACGCGTACACGCCTCAATATTTTTCTTTATATTGCAACAATCAAGAGATTTTATTTTAAAATAGTTATAGTCAAGTATGAAAGGCTGACGAAGTATGGTTATGATTACAATAATATTTCAAATAAAAGTTCATGATTGTTTTTTTAATTAGGTCTTGATTTCCATTGCCCAAGCCATACTCTTATTCGCTATTATAAGTAAAGAAATAATAAACTAAAATAGATATAATTATTGAAGAATACATCAAAGAAAATATATTAGTGGAGAATATTAGTAATCCTCTTAAGAATGAACAGAACCCGCACTTGGAGATTTTCGTAAAAATAAATAATGTTAACATTTAAAAAGAGTGTTTATGTTGCCTCTTGTTTACAGACTTGAAACAAATGGCTTAATGATCTCTAAGTTATTAACGCAAGTTGACCGAATTAATTTTAAAGTAAGTACAAAATTATATTAGCTTGATTTGATAAGATACGTGGTTAACAAATTAGATGGATGGTTCGTAAAGATAAATAATGTTAACATATAATAAGAGTGTTTATATTGCCTCTTGTTTACAGACTTGAAACAAGTGGCTTAATCGTCTCTAAGTTATTAACGCAAGTTGACCGAATTAATTGTAAGTAAGTACAAAATTATATTAGCTTGATTTGATGAGATACGTGGTTAACAAGTTAGATGGATGGGATTAGAGAAATGCTGCAAAATTTTCTGGAGACTTGCATCGACGCTTTTTAAAAATGTCTTCCATGTATTCCAGTTGACGAGTTTCGTGAGAAAAAATATTTTCATCTACAAGTTTGATATGCACGGACGTACTTCAAAAATAATTTTAAAGTATTATTATTTATCGCTATCTATTTATGTAATCATATAAAATCATCCTTTGAATGCCATAAATATAAACAGACACGTAAAATGATAAAACTTAAATTTTTGCTATTTGGGTAAAGAACACCGAATACAAAAATCCATATAAAATAGTTGTATTAAGTGAATCTTTTTACAAATCCTTATTCAAATGTAAACATGCTTACTATATTAAATTTAAACAAATATAATTCCACTCTTTCTTTCTAACTGATTAATGGTTTAATACCATTAATTAAATTTAGGATAAAATATGTTTTTTTGTAGTTTCGGATCTGCTAAAGATTTTGCTCGAGAAATTATTATTACACTAAAGGAATCCATTCTTGAACTCAGGTAGAAATATTTTTTTAACTACACAAGAGAGATTGTGGCTGTTACTAAATCGTGAAAATCGATATAATATCCCCGGCACCTATTAAAATAGCCGACGTTTTAACTATACTTAAATACTGTAAACCGACAAGGCAATATTGCAACTAACCTAATACGTTAGGGTAATATTGGTAAGGTTACTTTATGACACACAAAGTTAAGGGTTTATAGAAGCTAATGCTAAAAGTTTTATTCAAGTTTATGAGAAATTCATAACATTTAATGAAATAATAAAAAATCCATTTATGAAACAAAATATTGAAAAGAAAATATTTTTAAAGCATATTAATTGCAAGTATAATTTTTCATAATTCCACTCATATATTTTCCATAAAAATAGAATATTGAATATATTTGACGTTAATTTTGTAGAAATTGATGTAGTATTATTTCTACTTTCTTTAAGTTCTTTACCACGGCCTAGGTTTCGTTGTATTACAACATATTCAGGTGGGTTATTAGCAAAGATAATATAGCAAAGAATCTTTGCTAATAGCCCACCTGAAGATGTTGTAATACAACGAAACCTAGGTCGTGGTAAAGAACTTAAAGGAAGTAGAAATAATACTACATCACGTAGTTTCATTTAATTGTGGATAAAAATAGAAAAAAAATAGCTTAACATGTTGCATGAAATATATTTCATGATGTTCGTTGAATTAAATTATCTTTATTTTGAGGAAGTTATAATACTTGCTAACATAAATAAGTAACCACAAAAATAAAAGTGTGTATTAGAAATTATTTGCAATGCTAATATTTTTACGGTCTGAAAAAGTAATTTTAATATGAATGTGCGTAATAAAATATTTTAATTTAATAATTTTTAATAAGAAAAGGCTTGCATATTCACAAAGTTTAATGTATGTTAAATAAATATAAATATAATAAATCCGCATCTAAATATAGTAAGGCTAATGGCAGAAAAGTAAACATTTAAAATGACAAACTTATCAAATTTAGGAGTAAGCATACTTTCACTCCATATAGTGAATACTGTAAATAAAAAATAAGATAGTTCATATTCAAAGTTGGATTTAAATGTTATGTTTCCCTATCTCAAAAAAGAAAAAACAGAAATCTTATAAAATCCCTGACGTATCCATCGTTTATCTATCTTACCTCTGTAACAATTGGTTTCTCAGAACTCTTTGATATATGTAGAAATTTGAAATTTACCATATTGATAAAATACTAGACGATCAATTATAGTCAAACAGATATGATGAAGACAATATTATAGAGAGCAAGTTTTAATAATTTGGAGACATTATTTTTAGAGTTTTATGTAATATAGTCCTGGAGACATTAAATACACTACTATTGCCTCTGTCTCCAATATTGCCTAAACAAAAATTATGAATACGTACGAAATCCTCGTAGTGCGAGTTCTACTTTATTGAACATATTTATTTATATTTCGGGCTTATTATTGTTTACGTATATTTGAATAAATTGTCATAAATTATATTTTGGACATATTTTTAAGAAATTTTCTCAAATTCTGAGTGACTTTGAACTCTTATAGTATCATAAAAAACAGACACTACAATCTGAGTTACCTTATAAAGTAATTGATGTAGAATCGGAGTTGATATGGTATGAGATCTGCAAAGAATCACCGTTAATCCACTAAACTATAAATGCAAATTTGATGGTCAACAGTTTCTAACAACGATTTAAGTTGGACCATGTAAGTTTAGATCCTAGTGGAGGGAATCATAATCAAATGATCTTTTTTACATCCTATTATTAAGATCCATACTTAGATGTCTTTGAAAGTTAGTTGATATTGATAAGAAATTTGCATAAATAAAACTTAGATAAGTTTGTGTATTGTCCTGAAATTGGTAATATCAGTTTTATTGGTAAATTGTTTATTGAAACAACTTGAAGAAATGTATTTTCTCCATTTCTTATACTCTAAACATGTCTTAACTTTTATAAACATATTTTAATAGTCACATTGGCTTTGAATGGTTACTGTTATAATTATATTTTATTCATATTAATAACTTGGCATTAATCACGAACCAATTGCCTAAAAATATTCTGATAACAAAACTAGGTATGAAAAAGCGTCAAACCATCTCACACGTTGGAATATAAATATTATATACTATAATCTGCCCTTTATGGCCATATATATTCATTTTAGTCAATACAGTATCGTAGGATGTCATCAATAAAAACCTCATATCACCAAGAATACGCATCACGTAAAAAGAATTGACTTAATTCAGATGGGACTGTACACGCCTACCCCATCCGCGCCACTAACATTTCACCACTGGAAAATTTCGTTACGCGACTTAAAATACACGTAATGCCATTTATTGATGAGCATTTGTGTAATGATTACATTCTAAGTAGCTATGTTGTTGTTTTAATAACACAATATAAATGAATTTTTGGAAATATTAAATTCGTATATCTTCTGATTAGGTAAACCTATTTCGATAAAATACGTGTTGTGTCTAGGTGGTTAAAAAAAACTTCACTCGTGTTGAGTCAGTAATTTTTTTTGCTTTAGTGATGTTGGGTTAATGTTGTGTGTTCAAAAATAAAGACAGACAAAATTTCCAAAAGCAACATTTTTGTGTCTTATGCTATATGTCCCTAAAGACGTTTTTCGTAAATATCTTCATAGAACAGAGGCCAATCCTACATTTCTATTATATGCGTTAATGAATTCTTAACTTACACTTGCGTAGTCGTATTTTAATGTCGGTTCACTATAGTTCACTTTACTATACTACGACAAACGATACGTTGATAAAATTATCATAAATTTTTATTATAACTTTTGAAATAAATTAATTAAAATTGGTACGACATTGTGTGACCAATGAATATTCGTGGATATGGAAATGAAGAGAAACAGACATAAAGGACTATAAAGATTTTGTTTGTGAATATATTATTTTACATAGTTGATACACAGATATTTTAATGTATATATTATATATATATATATATATATATATATATATATATATATATATATATATATATATATATGTATAGTACATTCAATTATTAAATTGAATATTTTCTAAGTTAAAGACAATTTCAATTTTAGAAAATAAAATCGACTTTTCATTGAAACTTCAAACACATTGCAAAATTATTGCAAAGCTTCTATCGCTAACCGGAAGCGTCTTTTACAATACAGTCAAATTATTTAATGTTGTACCTAAAGTCATTCGGCTCTAATAGTATGAATCAATTTAACAGCGACAGTACGCAGGCAAGGTCGACCTTAGGATGAAGAAAAATTTATAGTTAATTAATTTGTGTAAAATTACTTAGTTCATTCGATTTATTATAAGAGTATTTGAATAAAATTTTTAATGTTTATATATATATATATATATATATATATATATATATATATATATATATATATATATATAATCATATTTATATTCTGAATGCTTTCTTCATGACATTCTACGAATTATCTCAATAATTTAATAAAATAAAAAACGAACGCAAAATAAAAAAAATTCTAACAATTGTTTTAGGAGTACCACGATGACCTATTCATTATCAATATTCATGGTACCTGGCTAGCTAGAGATGCACATTATCAGTATATAACGTCACACGTTCTAGAAGACACATGCGTGTTCCATATTTGAAACAATGGTATTTTGTCTTACGATTATTGTTCCTATCACATTAGTTACAGCAATCTGTAACACGTAGGACGTGATGCTTCTTGGTTATTTTCAGAAATTTTCAGGATTTCTTTGATTCTCAGTTTGATTGTTTGACAAGTAGTGAAAGAAGTATATTTGTTCCCCAATTGATTTTTAATGAATGAATAAGAAATTTCTTCAATAAACTTTCGTTTTACAACAATTTCTTTCATTATTGTGTTAAAAACAATAAAAATATATTTAAATGACTTTTGTTTATAAAATATACTTACTAAAACATCTTGCCTATGTCCCTGGACCTATAAAAATTTTATCTTAAATAAATTCTACCTATTAAAAAGACATTAAAACGTCAAAACATTACAATTCAACAATTCCGAAACGCAAGATATTTTCAGGATTCACTACGAAATCTTTAACAAAACATTTAAAATCTTTAACAACAAAAGTATATTAGTAAATCGAAGCTAAGTGCCATTGTTAGCTGAAACTAATTTACTTATACATTAATTCGGAATCAATATTTTGTTTATCAACCACTTTATCTTCCGTGGGAATAGCGTAATTTGTGAATAAAAAAGTAAGGCCATACCAGTTTATCTCCAGCTTTTTATCAAAGCTCTGTCCACAATATAAATAATTTATTAAGTTAAAAATATATTTATGTTACTATTTGGAAAGTATTCTAAAGGCATATTAGCTAATAAAATCTTACTATGACGCCATCAAAATAAGGGGAAATAAAATCATAAATTATAATTTAAGATATGTAGGAGAATAAATTAAATTAATGTTTTACTAATCACATGGGATATTTACAAATAAATCGTGTTATTACCATATTGTCATTCAATGCTATTTTCTAAAAATGTAAACACATCTCAACAGCCCAGCCATCATTGAAAACCTACTGACTATTGACGAATTCCATTTCAGGGAATTCTCTACAATAACAAAATTGTGAACATTGCCAAAGGTGTGATCTTGGCACACGAATCAATCAGAGACTAATTTGACTTCAAATGGACACGACACCAATCAACTAACCAATCAACCAAAATACAAACTTAAAATAAAATCCAATACAAAAAAATAAAATAGAATCCCATATGATGCTTCGTATTATTTATATTTTAGAAATACAATTTCATATACAGATACAACAAAAAAGTTTTCTACTCAGAGCTCATTTCCAATTAAATGTACTGTTTCTCAAATTGTTTTCGGCTACTCTATTTTGTGTATACAGTTTCCTTTTAATTCATGTCGATACTTTATAAGAGCAATTTGTTTTATTAATTCACAATATCCATTTTCTTGAATATGGATATTGTTAATTATTACTTAATGTTTTTTATAAGAAGAAATCATTAGCAAATATATCAATTTATCGTTTCAGAAGAAAAATATAATACAGCGTTTTTAATTGTAATGAAATATTAAAGTTAATTTCTATTAAAATTCAATTAGTACATCGATATCGTTAATTTTATTGAAATTTATGCAGTAGATCTATATATACATATTAAATTTTAATACTGTTTCTCACTTTATATTTAATATTGGAGTTGAGAATGGAGATGAGATATACAAGGGACTGTTGAAGAGTTGTATAGTAAAATACCATATCAACCCGTTTTTAATGAAATTTGGTGATATTTTAAATAAAATGAAATTGTTTATATTTGGAAATAATTCTTTTGTAGAGTTTAAAAAAATAGATTCTAATTATTTTTCTATACTAGTCTATTGGAAATTATAATAAATTGGATTCGTACAATTAAACTATATGCGAGACATGCGCAATATAAATAAAGATAGTTATTACCTTTTCATTTGTTCACTATAGTTCACTTTACTATACTACGACAAACGATACGTTGATAAAATTATCATATTAGTATAGATTTTATTAAGCAGGAAACAGTATTAATGTAACTAACTTTGTGTATAGTACTTTCTTAATTAAAATGAAATTTTAGACCCAACAGGAAATTATAGTTTGAATATTAATTATTGGATAACACTAAAGCAGTATTAGTATTAGTCGCGGAGAGAACTCCTGGTAATCCATTTGGATCAAGTGCCTGCAATATACGGTCATCTTCGAACCGAACAATTTGTCCTCATTAAAGGGACTTTCCTAAAATCCTCTTGAAACTTTAAATGCTTAAAAGTACATCTCCTCTTTTTCATGTAATTAATCTCACAATAAAATCTTGAAGCCTTTTCTTATGGATTGTGGGTTGATTTTCACTAAATAAATTTGCCCAATTCCTATTAACTAAAACCATTTTGTATGAAATTCGATAAAAGTGTGTCTACAAATGAGTGAAAAAAATTATTTGTTTTCATGTTAAATGTAAATCATTAGTAATAAACCGATTATGCCGTTAGTAGATAAAAGATTTCCTTTCTTTGCATAGACATTAGTACAGTACATTTACAAATATATTAATTTATATATTAACTTAGGCGTGTTTTGGAAAAATATTTATGAGTTAATTATATAACCGATATTTATACACACATATATATATATATATATATATATATATATATATCTTAGATTATACCTAACTTATTTTTCATCTACATCGAAACTGAGTATTGATACTTTAGTTTCTCTTAGGGCTTCTAAGGAGACGGTAAAACATACATTTGAAAACAAAGTTCCGAAATACAGAATATTTTACAAAATTTCGAGTGTGAGCTAAATCATTATTATTTAGATATCGTAATTCAAAGTCAACATAATCATTATAGATATCGTAACTTCAAACGATGGCACATAGATATCGTAACTTCAAACGATAGCACATAGATATCGTAACTTCAAACGATAGCACATAGATATCGTAACTTCAAGCGATAGCACATAGATATCGTAATTCAAACTCTGCTAGGATTAATGATAGAATTGAGAATGGATAATCGAGATTGTTATTGAACTGAACTTTTACTTTTTCTACATGAAGAGTGGATAACATTTCTAGAATTAACTTCATTTATATTAAAAACTATTTTTAAATGTTTTGGTGTTTTCATTGAAGTTTTTAGTTTATATTGTGTCTATTTCCGTAATATTTGTTTAAAATTAAACACACCTATACTTACATAAATTAAGATTATTACTTTAATTTCATAAAACATTTATATATGTGAAGCCTGAAGGAAGAACTCTTCGTTTTAAATATGTAATAATATTAGAAGAAGGACATGGATGCTTCTAATAAATATGATTTTGACACCTTGTAGTCTTATTGTCTTGGTTTATTAATTAGTTCTTAAGAAAGAATAAATCTACCATTCATACTAAATATCTACGAGAATGTTCGACGTTTCGGTTATTTTGATTAAAGACAAAATATAAATATTTTTTTTAAATTGCCTTACCTACATTAAAAATATATTCAATAAAATTAATATTTTCTTTGCGTTGATTTTTAAATAATTTATTACTTCTAAACAAAATAAATTTATAACACGACACCCTACAGACATAAGAAAAACTACTTAAATTTCTTTTACTTCGGGACTAAAATTTTTTTGGTTATATAAATTCGAAACTTGAAATATTACTTATGAGGAATCGACCAAGCAGATTCCATCTGATTCATGACGTCTTATATTTTTCCTTAGCAACTTGAATTGAATATAATATCCCTTAATTAGTTAAATTTAATTGAACTAAATTTCTTGTGCATAAAAGTTTGGGAATTGTAGAATTGAAATAATAAACTTGTTAATCACAAATCGAAGTCACATTAAGCATTTAACGGTACATATTAAAGCATTTAACGGACATTTTTTTGCTTATGAAACGTATTGATTGAAATACAATGATATAAGGAAATAATTTTCATCGATATATAAGGAGATATTAATATAGTATATATAATTAGATATAGATCTCTTTAATATATATATATATATATATATATATATATATATATATATATATATATATATAATTAGATATAAATCTCTTTAATTTATTAACACAATCTGACTGAATTTACATGCGTTTAAATATTAAATACCATAATACATTTTTTTGAATATTTAACGGATGTCGGAAATAAAAAAGTTAAGAGAAGGTGTGCTGCAAAACGCATTGGAAACTCGTATCTTGTGGGAAAGGTTATTGACAAAAGTAACTCGGCGAGAATAGACACAGTGCCGCAATAAACTCGAGCGTAAGTGAAGAAATTTCAATCCTATAAATAATACTGTATGGTACACAGATTTTTGGTGGGTTAAAAATAACAATTATAATTTTTACAATACATATAACTGTAAATTATTTATGAATATTCCATATATATCAAATAAACAATACACGAAAATTATCGTGAAATATTAGTCTACAGCTTTTACTATTCTCAGAAAATTTAAATTTAATACCTGATCGAATGAATCGAATGATTTTCGAGTAAATGAAATTAACAGAATTTATCTCGCGTTGTAGCCTCATTTTTGGAATCTTTATTCAATCTATCTTGACATAACTATAACAAAATGGCATTAAAATATTGTATATGTGCGCATAAAACTAAATCGCTATACATATTAATGGCACTTGGTCTAGTTTTATAGTTGAGAGTCTTGGTCAACATATGAAATAAAAATTATAATGAATAGTATTTAATTCTACTATCATTTAGTCAATTAAAAAAACAAATAATTGGTATTTACATCTATTTTTTTATAAGCAAGACTTCGGAGTTGAGACGACAGAATACTTGGGTAATTGATGGTTGAATTATCATTTTAACTATAATTTGTTATTATTTATTCTCTTTACAAATTAGCCTAAAAAGTATTGAGATAAAAGCGGTTAATTCCTTGCAGAGATTTGCTTGCGAAATCTAGACGCGTCAATTAGAACTTTGCGTCTAGGTTGATTGAATATTATATCTACAGCAACATAGAACTTCGCCACGATAGATTTTTATCTCTCTGTATATATTATGTTCTGTAAAACCACTTGAACTTTTTCTTTGCAAACCTCTGATTTTGAAAGTGATAAAATCTGAAAATTACGGGCAAATTCAATGTACTGCATTCATGGACACATTAGCAGTGTGAGCTGTGGCCCCGTCCTGCTGGAACCATGTGTTTTGGTTGAAGGATGGACTATTCTGTAGTTCTACTCTGAAAAAGTCATTTAACATGTGGGCATATCTCTCCGAATTCACAGTTACACTTTGGCAACGTTGATTTTCAAAGAAATAAGGCCCTATGATAGCAGATGCAGACATGGCACACCAGACTGTTACTTTAGGCTCTTGATGCATTTGTCTTGGGTTGTGGACATCCCAGTAACGAAAGTTCTGTTTATTCACATATCCTCCAATGTGAAAGTGAGCTTCGTCACTAAAGAATATGTTGCCCATCCGGGTAGCAGTACGAAATCTCAACAACATCACTTCCGCGTAAGTTTTTCTTAATTCAAAGTCAGAATCGTGTCAATCTTGAACAATTTGAATTTTATATGGATGGAACTTGAGTTTTTTTTTGCATTATTACCTGTAAAGTTAATAAACGGGGATTTTCAACGACAGAGACCATAACACGCTCGACATTTTCATCTGTGGCTACCAACGATCTAGGTCCTGGCCTGGGCCAATTTAATGTTGATCCTGTAGCTCTGAACCTTGCTACCCATGACTGAATGAGGTTGATCGATGGTGAGGTTGATCCATCACGTAATCGACGTATACTGTAACGATTATTAAATCGACGGCGTGCTACAGACAGCGAAAATCCACTCGAAATTTACGCCTCGACGGCAAAAGCGCGGTGCTCTCCACTCCACTGTTCCATGGATACTAAAACATCCGCACCGCTTGAGCATCTAACGACGCCCCCCGCGCCCCTCTTATGTATTGCGTTCAGAAACTAAGTTTGTTCAAACTTTGAAATCTGCCACTGGAGACCTGTATAACGAGAAAGTTAAAAAAAAACTTAAATCGGATTGAACTAAACCTAAAGTAAAATTGTTTTATAAAAATCGTATTTATTATGGTATTAAAAACTGTCCCCGAATTTGAATCCATTTTTCTCCTCAAAAATACTGCTTGTTCAAAGCTATAATCAAAAATGTCATTGCGTTTTATTCCATAGAATTTTACTTACGGCATAGTCATAACATACGTTTAGTAAGTATATCTCCATATTTCTTCCACCACTTATAAAATTTGATGACCTAATATATTCTTTGATGTCTATAAATTATATTTCGCAATTAAAGTTTCATATAAAAAGGATAATCGACAAAATTAGTGGTTTCATTTAATTCAGTTTATTTTTTCCACATGTGATTATTAATGCATTTGTCTTAAATAAATCCCACGAAAATACACTACATAAATAAAATATTTCGGAAATATAAATAATTTTTTTTTTAAAATAAGTCCTTTCATTAATATAAATTTTAGATATGAACAATATGAAAATAAATAAGAACACAACAAAAATTAACAATTTTTGTTTATAAACTCGCATGCAATTTTTAGACAAAAATTAAACACAAAATTAAAAGACATGTGAATGAATTAAAAATATATATTTTTCTTGATATTTACTCAAATTTTTATTATAACTTTTGAAATAAATTAATTAAAATTGGTACGACATTGTGTGACCAATGAATATTCGTGGATATGGAAATGAAGAGAAACAGACATAAAGGACTATAAAGATTTTGTTTGTGAATATATTATTTTACATAGTTGATACACAGATATTTTAATGTATATTATATATATATATATATATATATATATATATATATATATATAATCATATTTATATTCTGAATGCTTTCTTCATGACATTCTACGAATTATCTCAATAATTTAATAAAATAAAAAACGAACGCAAAATAAAAAAAATTCTAACAACTGTTTTAGGAGTACCACGATGACTTATTCATTATCAATATTCATGGTACCTGGCTAGCTAGAGATGCACATTATCAGTATATAACGTCACACGTTCTAGAAGACACATGCGTGTTCCATATTTGAAACAATGGTATTTTGTCTTACGATTATTGTTCCTATGTGATACAGCAACCTGTAACACGTAGGACGTGATGCTTCTTGGTTATTTTCAGAAATTTTCAGGATTTCTTTGATTCTCAGTTTGATTGTTTGAGAAGTAGTGAAAGAAGTATATTTGTTCCATAATTGATTTTTAATGAATGAATAAGAAATTTCTTCAATAAACTTTCGTTTTACAACAATTTCTTTCATTATTATGTTAAAAACAATAAAAATATATTTAAACGACTTTTGTTTAGAAAATATACTTACTAAAACATCTTGCCTATGTCCCTGGACCTATAAACCTTTTATCTTAAATAAATTCTACCTATTAAAAAGACATTAAAACGTCAAAACATTACAATTCAACAATTCCGAAACGCAAGATATTTTCAGGATTCACTACGAAATCTTTAACAAAACATTTAAAATCTTTAACAACAAAAGTATATTAGTAAATCGAAGCTAAGTGCCATTGTTAGCTGAAACTAATTTACTTATACATTAATTCGGAATCAATATTTTGTTTATCAACCACTTTATCTTCCGTGGGAATAGCGTAATTTGTGAATAAAAAAGTAAGGCCATACCAGTTTATCTCTAGCTTTTCATCAAAGCTCTGTCCACAATATAAATAATTTATTAAGTTAAAAATATATTTATGTAATTATTTGGAAAGTATTCTAAAGGCATATTAGCTAATAAAATTTTACTAGGACGCCATCAAAATAAGAGGAAATAAAATCATAAATTATAAGGTAAGATATGTAGGAGAATAAATTAAATTAATGTTTTACTAATCAGATGGGATATTTACAAATAAATCGTGTTATTACCATATTGTCATTCAATGCTATTTTCTAAAAATGTAAACACATCTCAACAGCCCAGCCATCATTGAAAATCTACAGACTATTGACGAATTCCATTTCAGGGAATTCTCTATAATAACAAAATTGTGAACATTCCCAAAGGTACGATCTTGGTACACGGATCAATCTGAGACTAATTTGACTTCAAATGGACACGACACCAATCAACTAACCAACCAACCAAAATACAAACTTAAAATAAAATCCAATACAAAAAAACTTAAATAAAATAGAATCCCATATGATGCTTCGTATTATTTATATTTTAGAAATACAATTTCATATACAGATGCAACAAAAAGTTTTCTACTCAGTTTGAGCTCATTTCTAATTAAATGTACTGTTTCTCAAATTGTTTTCGGCTACTCTATTTTGTGTACACAGTTTCCTTTTAATTCATGTCGATACTTTATAAGAGTAATTTGTTTTATTAATTCACAATATCCATTTTCTTGAATATGGATATTGTTAATTATTACTTAATGTTTTTTATAAGAAGAAATCATTAGCAAATATATCAATTTATCGTTTCAGAAGAAAAATATAATACAGCGTTTTTAATTGTATTGAAATATTAAAGTTAATCCCTATTAAAATTCAATTAGTACATCGATGTCCTTAATTTTATTGAAATTTATGCAGTAGATCTATAAATACATATTAAATTTTAATACTGTTTCTCACTTTATATTTAATGTTGGAGTTGAGAACGGAGATGAGATATACAAGGGACTATTGAAGAGTTGTATAGTAAAATACCATATCAAACCGCTTTTAATGAAATTTGGTGATATTTTAAAGAAAATGAAATTGTTTATATTTGGAATTAATTTTTTGTAGAGTTTAAAAAAATAGATTCGAATTATTTTTCTATACTAGGCTATTGGAAATTATAATAAATTGGATTCTTACAATTAAACTATATGCGAGACGTGTGCAATATAAATAAAGATAGTTATTCCCTTTTCATTTGTCCGCGTATTCTAATTGATGGATCAATGGGCAAATAAACTTAAATTTGATATTGCGCTAAAAGTCAAAGCACGACTATTCAGAGCTTAAGCGTAAAGTAACTAAAAGTCCCACGGTCATTAAAATATTCTGCAACAGTTAGTTTAACCCTTGTATTCAATAATTTAAACTGTCGCAATTGAAAAGCAACAATTAAAAAAAATATTAGTTTTAACTAAAATTTAGATAAGTAAAATTGTTTTACAAATTAGACAAACTTGTTGCATTCTTTGCAATCATCCCAAAAAGAAATTAGTTTCTTCTTGGAAAAAGTTTCTATATATTCAAATTATTAAAAATTATTTTAGACGCATTAAACTGTTTTCATAATAATTGGTTCATTACAAATGTAACGTAAGACGTAACGTACAATATCTATATGAAACATTTTAAATGTTTTCTTTTTCTGGTATATATAATAATTAATAAGTATTATATTCTAAGAAAATATTAAAAATAATCATTGTCTCTTAAGAAAATAATTATCTCAATTTTGCTCCTATGATGACAAAATATTAAAATACCATTTATTTTTAAAAAAGGCACAGTTTATCTCTAGTAATAACTTTTGCATCTCATAAGTAACCTTGACTGGAAAAAAGATATCTTATAGCTTGGACTTTAAATATAACCACTGTAATACTGACAAAGTGTTTATTCATTAGGTTTTTAAACTCGGTTTTTTTTACTACCACGGGAAATTACCTTTAAGTAAATTTCGGACCTTTTCTGAGACACCAAATTACAATAAAGATAAAGAAAAGAAAAACTTATAAATTACTTAAATTATTACATATTGAATATATTTGGCGTTAATTTTGTAGAAATTCATTATTCTCAATTAAATGAAACTACGTGATGTAGTATTATTTCTACTATCTTTAATTTCTTTACCACGACCTAGGTTTCGTTGTATTACAACATCTTCAGGTGGGATATTAGCAAAGATATCTTTGCTAATATCCCACCTGAAGATGTTGTAATACAACGAAACCTAGGTCGTGGTAAAGAAATTAAAGATAGTAGAAATAATACTACATCACGTAGTTTCATTTAATTGTAAATTATTACATTTAAGAAACTTTCTTAGCTTCTGTTCAATTTCAAACAGATATATCATAAATCAAAAATTTTACTACAATTTTCAATCCCTCTTATTAATGGGATTATGATTACTAATGCAGATGTTTAAAAAGCCTCTGATGTGTAAAAAGGAAAAGTTTCGTTAAGATAGACACGAAGATTTTTGCGCGAATTATGCACAAATATGACCTCGCTAGCATTTTATATTTACATAGATTTCAGGGAAATGTGTTCTACGTTTAAAACTAAAATACACATATACAAATATATATTTAAATACGCCAATCCATATGGAGCTTTTATCACACTGGATCAGAGTTTATGACATATCCATTTAATGAACTCATTTGAAATGGTGATTAGTGCTCATGAAACAAACGTTAGCACTGCAAAGGAAGCCTGAGAATTTAGTGCTAAAGCACACAAAGTGGTTTATCATATTCACACTTGACCTAAACGATGCAAAATATATAGGTCTGATGCAAATTATTTTGGATGCCAGAGCAAAGACTATTCAAACAATTCACATTTAATATTCTAATTGTTAGAACTTTCGTATGGAAAGTTACGGGTATGATAAATAAAAAAAATCCTTATTTAAAAATACTTCTGTATTTCAGTAGGATAATTGTTGTTAAACTAAATACTTTTCATTTTACCTAAGCAGCGCTATTACAAGTTAAAAATGGTTTAAGTAAGAAAACTTTTAAATATTGTTCTCACAAACTTTTGTGAGGTTTTAACGTAAACATTATGCAGCCTTGAAATTATTGTACATAAGGTACTTTCTACACAGAATAATATAGAAGTCTATAATTAATCAAAAAGGGATATACATGGCAAAAGAAACTGATGAAAAAAGTATTCAAAAATCCAACTATTCGGTATATTGAACTTTAACATATAAATATTTTAAATTTAAAATATTTTATTTGGAAAACTAAATAGGAAACCGGTAAGTGGAAAATAAGTTAGGGTATTTGTGAATATTTATCACTATCTAGAATTGTTTGAGAAGTTAAGGGTTTTCTTTATGATCTTCAGTCAGATTTTATGAATTTCCAATATTATAAAGATATTTCAAATGTTTCGATCACAATGACATCAGCTTATGAAAAACAAAAAAAAATTACGTAAAAAGGAAATTCGGGACTTTATTTTTACTAACCCGGGCTTCTTTTCGATTTTATACGACCCTTGAACAGATTTTTTCGAAAAAATCTGTGGTATATTATTGGGGCTATGAAGCTCTAGAGGGAATGCAAAGCTTGTTTTCTTTTCTAATCCTTGGGTACTTTAGTATTAATTTCCTTAAAAAAATTAATTTCGACTTTTTTACTTTAACAATACTTTCCGGGTTATAATCTGCACCAAATTAAAAAATGTTAGATTAATCTTAACAAATGATATCTAATTATTGATAATTTAATAATGCAACTTCTAATATGTAAAGATACATTAAGGTAAAGGTATAATACAGTATCTAATTATAAAAATACCAACGAAAAATTTCAAAATTTAATCATGATTTCTGCTATAAAAATGCTAAATATATTAAATAATCAGCAGTCGAGGTTTTTCATCAGCAGCTTTAGTTTCATTTTCAATATTGACAATAGTTGCTTAATGTTAACTATTCTTTATATTATGCTACGTCATAAACTTTCATTTTATATCAAGTAACTAAAAAATGTAAACTTAAAAAAAACTTTTTAAAAAATATTTTAAATCTATATCATCTTTACCTTTATTTTGCTTTTGTTAAATTTCTAAACCAATATATTTTTATTGCAACGCAATATTTTGAATAAAGCGGTCTTTGGAATGGCGTACGTGTATAAATAGCATAACTGGTGTTATGGACAAATTAGTCCCACCAAAAAAATATCTAAATAACCTAAAACAATATTTGTCTATATTCAAACTTATTACAATCACCGTCTATAAAAGTCAGCGTTACATTAACATACATCAAGCCGTTATATCATTGATTTATTATCGGAATTATATTGACAATATATGCGCATATCAATTAACATTCACTGACCTGAAGATTTCTGCACGAGGTTGATTTCTACACTCCCACGAACTCCTTAGAGATGAGAACCGCGAACTTCCGAGGTCCTAGTTTCCAAACAAGCTGGCATTTGCATCGACTCTTTCAATGGTATTCCAACTCTAAAATGAAGTATTCCTCCACACGAGCAAGTTTTTGACTCGCCTCTTATGTCCAATACGATAAGGATTGATTCAATAAATATTTCAATAGTTGCATTCAAATTAAATAAGACGAATTTAAATCAAGTGCACCTTTAATAATTGCTTGATATATTAAAATTTACAAACTCTTCGTAAATGAAATTACATAGATAGGCAATTCACAAGCAAAGATCATTTAATTATAAACTGCGGTTACCAAATACAAATTTGATTCAACTTTAATTTAGTTGGATCACTTTTATCATCACGACTTGTTTCAGCGGAAACTCAAGGAAGAATCAATGTAAAAAAACTAGTCTAGAAACAAGCTTCTCTTGTAAAAGTGTCCAAGATGAAAAAAAAGAATGTAGAATTTTTAATGCAAAAAACAGAAAATTTTCAAAAACACAAAATCGAACATTCTATACTAATTTGAATTCATTCCCAATTTTACTTTTCACATTCAGAATAATACTTTATGGCTTCCTACATACTTTAAAATAAAGGTTGCCAGTGCCATCTTCGCCCCGTGGAGAAACGTCAAAAAATGTTAAATGATTTACGCTAATATCATTATAATAAATTAATTTTTGCGAGCATAAACCAATGAAAATTCCGAGCGCTCATTAAATAATTTTAAAGAAACATAATAATAAAATGTTGTTTTTCAAATATCATTTTCTCATTAACTATAACTTATTTATTGTCCAAACAGTCTTTGAAATAATATTCCTATTTAGTTTATGTACTACTTTCAAATATATAGTGACTTCATTTTAAGAAAACCTTTTATTGATATAAAGTACCCAAAACATGAAAAATATCATCTTAAATTTCCACGACAGAAGAGTCATGCATAGGAATAAACGTACCATTTGCAACGTGAATTTTCAAACTTGCATTATTTCAAACAAATTTTGAAATGAATTATTACATTGTCTTTCGGTAGCACAATTATATAAGGCATGGGAAAGAAGCAAGGCCATTTTAATTTCTTTTTCCAATTTAGTTTTTTAGTCGTAAAATTACATGTGTTGGAAGAGAAAAAAATTATTTAAAAAATTAAGTTAAATATTATTTCAAATTATAAAACAGATTTGATACTTATACTCGTTTCTATTATTTTGTTTTTATTTCAACAATTAAATGACGGTTTTGATGTCGATAAGAAAATTTATTAACGTTTGATAGCATTTGTAAGATTTTTTAAGAAAATAAACAGTAGGTATGATATATATATATTTCGACATCTATAACATTATAATGTTAAGTTATTGAAAGTAAATAAAATACTGTTTCATTAATACTCACAATGCAATATACATTCATCTAACATGCACGTATGTATCACGTCCATATCCCTGTTTTTCAATAATTTAAATTTAATTCGATGATCGTTCACCACATCACAATTGACATGATTTGAACTTCAAATGGTCAGTATCTCAGGTCTAATTAATATTTTGGTATTAGTTAAGAAATAAAATTTACAAACAATACGAAATAATTTTTTTTTTTATTATTTAAATAAAAAAATCATTCGTTTCGGACATAAATTTCTTGACACCTAATCCACGTTCATCACACCACTATGATTCAACCGTTTTTATGTATGTATATATATATATATATATATATATATATATATATATATATATTTATAATATTAAAATTATTTTATGCTTTATTGTTGACATTATTTGGCCAAGATAATGGTTATTGCTTATAGTAGGCTAACTTCTTCGTAGATCATAGTAATAATAGTGTATCATACAATGTCCATGGACATTATTAATTAAATAGTTTCGCATTACACTTAAATTTCCATTATATTATAATTGAATTATTAAGGAAGACAGCAATTACTAAAATTACAGCCAACATAAATTTCAAATATACTTGAATTAAAAATGTATCAAATTATGTATTTATCGCAATGAATATTATAAAGTTTTAAAGTAAATTAAAATTGCAATGCATGTTCAATAATCAGTCATTTAGCAAAACTACTCCATTTTCTATTATAATTAACATATAATTAAAAATTGTATTTAAATTAATAAGGTCAAACCGTTCAAAATGTTAAATTAGTACATCTGCTGTTAAAAATATAAATTAAGTAAGACTTTAAGAAATTGTTGCTACCAATTAAAAGGTCAAGACAGACTTATTATTGAGTAATCATAATAGATTTATATTTTTAGTAAAATACCGTAGATAAAAAATATTTCTTTTTTTAAATGTTAGCAATAATAGCTCGTATTTCATTAGTTTAAACAATGATCAAAAATAGAAACAAACTTGACTTCCAGAATACATATTCGAACTCTTTTGGAAAGAAGATTTTTTCAAGTTTTTTTCAAATCAAATTTGAATCAGTTTTTTTATTCGGGTGTAAAATTATAGTAGTAACTTTCTGTAATGACGGTTTGTACTTAGATCAACCATTCAAATCAAGATCAACCATTGACTCAGCGACCACAAAAAATTAAACATATTTAAATATACTATTCTATTTACATATCCGCACACGCACGCAAGCACGGATACACACACGCACATATGCACGCAAGCACCGACACACACACGCATGCACGCACACGCGCTCATGCACACACACACATACACACACATAATTATATTACATGACAAAAAAATTAAAAAATCGAAAAGAAAAGAAATTATTCAATATTACTATTAGCTGTTTTACAATTGTAATTACTTTTTGATTTGTAATTAATTTGTAATTACTTTTACTAGAAAGCTTTTATCAAGATGTTGGATGGTTCGAATTGAGTGGAATAATATTTCATAGATTTACAAAAAGTATGGAGTATGTTAAAAGAAATTTACTTTTTTCATAATATTTTCTAGACGTAGCTATTGTCTATTTCTCCATATCGTATATTTTAAAGATTCATTGAACTTATATTCTAGGATGTTGTTCACTGAAACTTTAAAAATCCCGGAAAAACAATTCATTTTTGTTAATTTTGGTTATTTGGCAAATCACTTTTTTCTACAATCTACCAAGTATTGGTATGATTTTTTACAATCTACCAAGTATTGGTATGATTATCTACCAAGTATTGGTATGATTATCTCTACCAAGTATTGGTATGATTATTTACAAACTTCTAAAAAAATGAGGGACGACCTTAATATGTTTGGTTTTTTATTTAGAGCCTAAGACAGAAAATACATACACCTTTCTTTACAAATTATGACAATGTACCAAATACTTCTTTTTTTTATTACATAAGTATATTTTTTTGCATATAAAGAATTTCATGATAATGACATTTAAACAGAGTATCCGATTGAGAATCCGGAAAGATACAATAATTTCTATTGGTATCTCTCCGGATTGGAGATATCAATACAATAATCCTAAATTTTTTGGATAAGTTATAACAGCAAATATTAAGCTTGCTTAATATAAATATTCCTTAAGTAGAGTATCTCGTGAACGGGACAATTTATTGTTGAATAATGTATTTTAGAAAAATTACGTAAAAATTGACTTATGACAACGGACATTGCTTTTAAGTTTAAATGTCTTTCCACTAAATAAACATTTTCCAACACAAAAAATTACATTTCACAAAGAGGAAGCGTTTTATCTCAGATTCCTATCTCTACGATGCTAACTAATGTTGAAGTACTTAGTGCTTACATTTTCCATATTATGCAATATTTTTACGTGCACGTGTGTGTATGTGTTACACATACAAAAGAGATTGAACCAAACAAAATCAAACTAATTTTAAATAAAGTTTGTGAGTAAAAAGGGCACAAAATAGGATATTACAACTGTAGTGGAATCACTCTACTGAATAGGGCACTTAAAATCTTCTCTGCTATACTACGCTGACGAGTACTAAAATATATTTTGAAATTCATCGGATTTGGCCTACTCTTATGTCATAGATGGAAAAGACTAAATAAGTTGTCACAATAAAGATAAGAGATATTGATATCTCTGCCAAGGAAATCGGTATAATTATGAAGAAAAAAATTATGCTATTCCTGCTAAGACTCTTAAAATATTTCAATGTAAATAAAATAGATTAACATACCTTGGAAAATGTCAGCCAGTAAAAATATCTTGGTTTAATTATGTCTGACGATTTACAACTTGATATCTAAAACAAGACTGATATGACAAACTGATGTTTAGTCTTAAAAAAGCACGCAAGTCATAGTCTTCATGACTAAATATAAATTAAATCGCTATAAATCTACAATTAGATGTAATGTCCTACAGAAAAGTGCACGCTGATACTTAAGTAAGAACGATGAAAACAAACTTATAATTGTTTAAGAAAAAATTGTGTGCATAATCTTCCACACTTTAATGGAAAGTAATATATGAAAGAATGACTACAACACTGAAATTAATATAAAATGTTCACAAATATACACATACATCAAAGTCAGAATAGCTCCTGAAATAAGGTGGTTTGGATATATATACTTAAATATAATAACGCATACCAAGTTAAAAGCATAACTGTTTTAAAATAATACTCGATAAAATTGGTTAACCATTTACTAGTTGAATTAATTACATCAAAAGGGACTTGAAAGAGAACCACATGATGGAAAGTTATTACGCCTAATAAGGCTGGATGGCATAGACTAAATGAGACATTTTTGGCCAGAACTCACTGTAGTACTTCATAAAAAGAAGAAAGTAATATAAATACACACAACTTTCATTTTTTATTAATAAAGCGTATAAATTACGACAATAAAAAATGATTCAAAACAGACATTTTGAATTAAATATTGTCTTCCCGGTAACTTCCTTGAAATCAACAAGTTCTACACTTGCCAAAAAGCAAACTCGAGTTCAACATGCAAAACAAATGCAGGCACATTATTCGATATCGTTATCAATTACGCAGAATTCAAACAAGAAACAACCAGAAAAATATTATAAACACTTATAGTATATGAGAAAACATGAAATAACTTTAATTCTAATTTATTTAATTCTAAATTACTTATTCTTAGAGAGTTTTATAAAGAAATAAATAATGAATTATATAAATATATGAAGCTTGATATATTTTTAAATTTGCATTATTTGTATTTTGCGGTTGATTAACAATCTCGTTATTCCCACTCCAGAGGAATAATTTAAGAGCACTTTGGCATGGTAATGAATATTAGAGTAAGCAAATTGCAACTTCCTAGTGAATTAACAGCGCGCTTAAGGGCGAGGAAAATGCCTACCTCACTATCCTCGACATGTTGAATAGGGATTAGCAGGTGAGAAATCGAGTGTGTTTTTGAATTATTCAATAAAAGCAATATGAACTGATCCAGAAATTTTTGCTTCGAAGAAAAAATTTAATTAAATATGAATCTACTGATACCGTATTAAGTGAAGAATCTAATTAGAGAATGATATGAAAAATAAAATATTTACTATTAAATACAACTCGCAAGTTTTAAAGCGGATTAATTCGTGCACACTTTGTTTTCTTAGGACTTTACATCCACATAATCTAACAAAGAGGAAATTATTGTTTGTTGAGAGTTTTAGGGATTCACGCAAAAATTATTAATCCTATTTATATACAACTTTTGCAATATGATACTTTATAATTTCCAGATTGACTCTTGGTTTCAATATCAACTTAATTCTAGAAAAATTCAATGATCTGGGCGCTTTCGTGATCAACGCTGACAAACTCATGACAGGTACACTAAGAACATGTGCACGGAAACTGTAGAGCGTAAAAATATATAAAGAAAACTGCGCGGCAGTCATTTATCTTTCTTTCAGAGATAAATCTCGTTAACACTCTTTTACGTGTTAACGAGATTTATCTCTTTTTAAATCATTTTATAAATTTTTATTGAAATTAATATTGCATTTATTTTAAACGTTTTCTGTAGATAAAAATGTAACCCTCTTGCTTTATAATTTAAATTAAGATAAGTCGGAAAGTAACTTAATGTAAATAAAAGAATAAATATGCATTTTAATGACATGAAGCTCAATGTATTCGCGCCTGCAGAAGGGGGACAGAAGGAAGGAAATGTACACAAGGGCATCATGTTAAAGGTACATAATTACTCTTTTGGTAATTAAAATAAAGTGCAGGAGTACATTCTTGAAAGAAAAAATACGTATTAAATAATCTTAAACTAATAACTTAATTGTAAACGTACGGAGTAATCGTACGAGTCGTTTTGGGGCCTAGGAAAAGACACTAAACATGGTGTACAAAGAAACATTTTAGGCACTATATTTGTCATGAGTACATTACTCACATAAAACTGGAGCAGATCGATACTTTATAAGTGCAATTATAAAATGAAGCAATACAGTTTATTACTACACCACAAAAGATTATATATCCCAGGTTTTCTTTTGATAGAGGTAAGTGGAGCATTCCACGTTTACTAGTAATTATTTTAAGTTTTGAGTAATAAATTTAGAACAAAGTTCTATTTTAGGGTCGCAAACTAATTAATAGACATTCTATATCAATACCTATTATAAAATTATTAAGTATTTCTAAGTATAAAAATAAAAATTTAATGTTAAAATAGTGCGACTCGTAAAAAAGTAATCCAACCAATCTCTGTTCCTATGTGAACAAATTTAAAAGAAATATTAAACAGAATTACTTCCTATCGTGAACTTTCCAAGCTTTAAAATTATTTATTTTGGTATATATTTACCACCATTATGGAAAAAGGCCGGACCATGTCTTTTATTAACGCAATATTAGAAGTAGGCATTCCATTTTAAAAATTATCATTGGTCTTTTGTACAAAATTCCAGTTTTACTAAAATATTTTGTTGGTGTTTTATTAAACATTTAAACTTTGTGTTAGTACGAATTTACTGATCATAAAAGAGTTCTTTTATTTATCGGAGTCAATCGATTACAAAGGTAATAGTATATTATAAATACCAATGCTTAAATTAGCAAGCAACTTTTGGGCTAAATGTAAGGAGAGTTTTTTTTCTCTCTTTCTAAGTCTATACCATGATGTTTTCTAATTATCCTGATACATGATAATAGAACACTATGTATTTCCATTTTAACATATTTGTTTCTTTTCATTCATTCATATCGGTACCTCATATTTATTCAATAAATGGTCTTCTATTTCTATGCGAGTATTTGCTCGTGGAAACATTTTTGGAGATTATTAATTTTCCCACCTATACTTTGCCAGTTACCTTCTTCTATTCACACTTTTATAATGATTAAAAACCACTACATTTTTCTCTTAGTATTCATAATTACATTTTCGAAATCAAAATTTTTTATCCTCCCGCGTAAATTTATTCATACATTTTCGAAATTTTCTCCATTCCAATAAATTCCTATTGCCTTTATCCTTTTTCTACATTATTAAAAACTCTTGTCCATAAGTAATCTCTTCTATTAACATAGCATACATCAGTAGATAAAATCACTCTAATTTTTCTATTATCTAAATATCTAGTAACGTTTGTATTGCACAATATTATATGTTATTCTTTCTATTAAAACATTATCATGTAGCTATTTTTATTTTTAACAGAATATTTTAAGCCCAATATTGTTTAGAGCGTTCTAGTAATTGCATAATAATCGGGTGAATTTGTTGCTAAACCTCATGTAGTTTATAACCATTTTGTTTCTTTTATTTACGTATATTTAGTTTGAATATATTGCACCTTTAAAAATAACAATAAAATGGTCAGGGGTACATTATTCCATATGAAATATTAATGACCATAATCCAAATTCCATATAAAATATAATTTAACATTTACGGTTTATATTTTGGTACTAAGAAAAGCCTTACGACATTGAATTGTATGAGAACTACGTGAATGTAAATCAGATATAGAAGATAATAAAATTAGTCATAAGTAAAATAGCATCTTCGGAGGTGAATTGTTTAATTAATGATACAAACTACTGATCTTTTACATAGGGTGATATTTTTAATATATAACTAGGCATCATTTACAGCGATCGAAATATATTGTTTCGTGATTATCATACTTCAAACTATTGATTCAGGTAAAGGATAGAAAATCCTTAGGATTATAAAATAATAGCCCTAAGGGTCTGAAACTCTAAATTATTTTAGGATTTTTATTATAAATTTCGTAAAATATGATGTTTTATTTCCTTAAATCAGGACTCAAGCGATGTTAATCTCTCCCAGAACATTATTTTACCTTGCGTATTTTTAGTTTTCTTTTTATATCTCATTTTCGGTCGGGAATTATCAGTGAAATTTTAAACTTATATTTTAATATATTATCATTGTATTATTCTTAATAATAAAATGATAAGAGATGCCTTTGTTCTAATTTTTGAAACAATGTGAACTGAGTTTATAGACGAAGTTAAAAAAATAAAATATTTTTTTTCGTCATTTCAAATTCACTACATTGATTATAATTATAAGATCGAATTTCCTAAATTCTGCATTATAAGGATTTGCTTTAAATAGAAGCTTTATAATTACGACGTAATTTCTACAAAAGATCACAGAGAGACACAAACATATTGAAAAAAACGGTACGCTTATATTTATCAAACATAGCATGTTTGAATATGAGCTTAATGAATTTTCATTACGGATATTTTCAAATTGAACAATTAATTTTTATTGTAACATTTTTCACATGTAAAACTATCTTTCATTAGATCATCGTATGCAAATATACTTTGTTTTAGAAGTATGTATTGAAAAGGAAAAATCAGAACCCTTAGAAGATCACTTACGTAATTCCATCTCGTTTTTTCAGAAATAATCAATATACGTCGTTTTTATCAGAAATTTCTTAACTTAGAAACTTAAAATTTCGCGTAGCGGTAAAACATAAAACCTTGCATATACCTAAAAGCGGACTACTTGAAAAGTTTTTTTTGACTCGTGTCTGGTGCCGTGTAGTGGAAAGAGAGTTGTAATAATTCCGAGATCATCTTTTTCAATATTTTGTCTAGGATAATTCTAGGAATATAATAGAAATATCAATGAAAATATGGCCTGCTCCTTTTATTCACAAAAGTATTAATGTAACCAAAAAATTACCAGGATGAATCTAAATCACATATTTTTTTTTAATTAATTATATTTATACGCCTGAAAATTCACACTAAACTACAAATTTATGTTGTCAAATATAATATTAATGTTTTTAAATAGTTTACCAAAAATACCTTATATATATATATATATATAAATATATATATATATATATATATATATAAGCATATTCCAAACCTCCTAGCACGTATTCTATTCATACCTAAAATATTTTGTCAGATGGAAAAGCCTACCCATTGCTTTTTCTTAATTATTGCAGGATAAAGTAAGTGCAATGAAATATTCATTATTTTAAATAATAAGGTATAAAGAATTTAAAAATATATAGGTTTTCTACGTTAATACGAATTAAGAATAAATAAAAGCATCCCATATATTTTCGTGCTCGTGTCCTCTTGCTTAAAACTACGTCCGACCCTTATAATTAGCTATGTTGAATCCAAGGACTGCTCATTTGTTCATGTTTATATTTCTACAATGTAAAATTGTTTGGCAACCTAGTCGTAGCATTAGGTCCCTTGTGTAGTACAACATTTTATGTACCAACTCTCAGTTTGATGGTGAATATATGTAGAAATAAATTATATCTATTTCGATAACGATCCTTCTCACATTGTTAGCTTTTCACTTTACTTTTAATTTTTGTTAAAAGTCGTTTTTTGTATATTCTTTCATTAAGGTTAAATATAAAATGTGAATTAAATTCCACGTAAAACTTCGTGTTGAGGTTTCTACATTTACTCAAATTAATCAAATATGTTTTAAGTAATTAGAAAAAAAATTCAATAAAATGAAGGGCAAATTACTATCTGTTATCATGTCATGGGGACTTGATGCCAAGACATACATTTACAAGGTTTTTAAACTATTCCGTATGAATATAGCAAAACATATCCTAGTGTCCCAGTCATCAATGGTATTAAATTAGGATGCAGCGATCGTCATCAAAATGACAATGTTTTAAGAGTTGCTTTTTAAAACATTAGATTTCCCAAAAGCACTGTGCAAAATGTAAGGAAAATTCAATAGTAACTATTTCATTTCAGTCCATCAACATTATTGTTTTTCATTAAAACTGGGTATCATTTTTTAATAAGCTCTTTCCTTTAATTTCTATTCTATATGGAGGTTATATCCAAAACATACGCATACGCAACAATTATATCAAATTCAATTGACAAATTATTTGCGGCCTTGTGTAAATATCACACAAATTATTAAAATAT
The DNA here is from genome assembly GCA_039881145.1 of Druceiella hillmani. NCBI lineage: Eukaryota > Metazoa > Arthropoda > Insecta > Lepidoptera > Hepialidae > Druceiella > Druceiella hillmani. The sequence continues at coordinate 5,734,203 of JAYKKI010000106.1, read as the reverse complement.
AAATAAAATTGAAGAAAAATTAGGCACATCAAAACAAAAAATTAAAAATGAATGTCACTATTAAGCTTCAAAATAATTAAAGTGTACATTCATTCCTTCAATTGTACTAAATAATTCTCCATAATTTTACGGAGATCTGTGTATTGCTAAATTTATCCGTTTTATTAAACCAACATAATTAAAAAAAAATTTTACAAGCCTTGTACTTACTGGCAGTATATAAGACCTTCACGTATGATGTTTTAAAAATACAAGATTAAGTTTTTCCAACGAACCTAGGAAATAAAATATTCTATGTCGAAATTAATTGAAGCGTAAGGATTTTGGCACATGCCAAATGAGCGTTTAGACAAAAAAAATGACAAAGCTTCATAAGACATCAAGTTATTTTTAGATAAAAAAATGCATTTTAAGTTTTTAAACACTATAATGCACCCCGTATTTAGGTTAATTTTGTAACAATATACAAAATGCTAATTCGTGTATTTTCACGACATAAAAAGCAGCTCGAGTGTTTGAAAAAACAATGTTTGTTCTTCTGTGGACAAAATACGTTAGATAAATAACGATATACTTTTCGCACTGTACAAATATTGTACAGTGCGAAAAGTATATCGTTATGTTACTGTTCAGTGGATGAATACAGTTTATTTGACTCAAGCTTTTGTTCCCCGATATTACGACGAGATACAAAATGTGATTTATTACAGCTCAACGGGCCGGGACGGAAGTGCCATAACGAGATTATTATTTGCGGTAATTGGTATAAAATATGTGTTAATTTAAAAAGATGACCTGTTTTTATAGTGCTTAATTTTATAGATATATATAAAAATTGGTATTAAGTCTCAAAATTGTGCTTTGATCATATAAGGTGCATTATTAAAAATGTGAAGTGCAATAATTAAAAATAAGTTTTGAGAATATTGCATTAATAGGTTTCTTTTCTGAAACTTGAATATTGCATTAATAGGTTCCAATAAAAACTACATCGCTCGGTGGAGTGGGATACTTCTTAATATTGGCAGATGGCTGTTCGAAGAGGATTTTTATTTACTTCCTGTATAAAAAGTTGGAAGCATTAGAAAAGTTTCTGGATTTCAAAAACCAAGCACAAAATCAACTAATCCGCAACACTAAATATGTCTTATTAGATAACAGACTCGTATTCTTAAAGTTGATGAAGAATGCTGGGGTTACACATCAGACGTCCCCCAAAAAAAATTTTAAGGAACAGAACCCCAGAGCAACAAAAGTAATCTTTATCCGAATTTATGGAAATACAAAAGAGTTTAGGTTCATGATGCCTAAATCCACAAGAGAATAATGATAAAAACAGAAACTCATTCTTACTGGAATTTACTGCAAAAGGAAATCATGTATCGGAATATCTCACAAAGTTCGAGTGCAAGTCAGGTATACGTATCACTTTAGAAATCTCCTGAAACATATCACAGTTAAACCATAGAATGCCATACCACAGACCATAGATCGCTAACCATAGAACGTGAATCTTATAAGGAAGACCTGCTTCGGAACGAGTCTTTATCAAGTCATAATTCATATTCACCAAATATGAGAATGACGAGTTTAACACATTTCAACACGACGTTGACATCAAGAAACAAACTGATACATTCCAGTACAATCAGATAAAACAGGTCATGCGAGCACTAAAATAAATTAGATCATACAAATATTCACAAATTTACTAAGTAAATTTAGAGCAGGAATCACACTGTAAGTTCAGTAAGTATACAGCTTTATCTTGCGGAGGATCTAATCCAGGAGGAGTATTAAATTATTATATTATTTAGAACTTCCTTCCTGTATAAACCTCATTATATATAATAAGGTACACAAAAGCCGTAATTCAGTCAAAGAACCTCCATCTTTAATATTTCTTCTCGAGAATATAAAAAAATTGCACTGGCTTTTTTTTTCAATTATGCCAAAAATCATTCAAGTAATTCTTTTAACTAAACATTATTTAAATACAATAGTTATACTATACGTCATATATTAGTATTCTCAATCCGCTAGAATAGTTATGAATGCTCAGCAAAAATTGAATATTAGATCAAGTATAATCCCAACGTTTAGATTAATAAATAACCTAATATACTAGGCAAGATTTTGAGGATAAACAAGGTTGGATGTTATGCACGTTGCTAGATTGAAGAACATTCGCACAGAATAATTATGTTAGGTTCATGATAAAGAATATATTTTGACATAAGACATGCTCATTGAATTGTATCAAATGCAGCGTTTGAGAAAATGGTGTTTCATTTTAAATTATAACGTACTTGATTATTTGAGGAATAAAATATTGTAAAATCGTTCCACAGCCTACAATTGTTAATTATAATTAGTCTCAGGAAAGAGTGAAAGAACCACTGTAAAGATGATACGACTTAAACAACGGCGCCATTGACTGAATAGATAAATTTGAGGCCTTAATTGTTAAATTGACATTTTCCAAAAAAATTGAAAGAGCCGTTTTTTACTGTAGTACTTGGGTGCTGTAGGTACCCAAAAGTCTGAAAGTAGAAAAAAATGAAACATTGGTAAACATCGGTCAAAACGATACGTCAGATGATCACGAATAAGAGACTTGAAAATATGTCTTAACATAAATTTGTAACTTGCAATATTGCGTCAGTTATAAAATTTAAAAAAAATTATGTAAATATGAAAAAAAAAAAAATCGTAATAATAACACTTTAAATTAATGAAACTATGCTATCCACAATTTATTATAGAAAGTAAATTTTAACCGATATACATGAAAATAAATTTAAAAACTTAATCGTTTTACTAAACCATTAGAGAAACAAAAGTTTACGGAACCAAATTAGTTAGTCTGAAGGAATACACTAACGATGTTAAAGACAACGCACCAGCAAACCAGAAATTCGAGTTAGAGACGTATGGTCCTGCCGTAAAACTTTAAATAATTGTCGAATCTGTTTTCTCTTCCTACTCAAGATGAACTTTAGTATAAGCCATATGGCTTTGCATGTGTAACGTATATACGTTATTGAGTATAATATTTGAGTTTAAATGTAGGGCGCTTTTTCTCAATTATAAATGATTTTGCTTCAGACAAAAACAAAGCTTCTTACGCTTTTACACTCTAATGTTATACTCAGTAACATATACAGCATATACTAAAGTTCTTATTGAGTAGACAGAAAAAGCTAGTGCGATAATTATTTTTTGCCTTTTATAGCAGTATTTTGTAAAAGCCTGTTCTTTTAGTAATTTAAACTATGAAATTATATTTACTTTTTTATGAAAAATTTACATTGCAATTTTCTTTAAAGATTGAATATAATGTCATGTTAATACTAATTTTTAATCAATATATAGCTAGGCCTGATGTTTCTTCTTACTTGCGGAAAGTTATATCCAACCATTCCAAAATAAAAAGCAGGTTACATCTCAGGTAGCCATAATTTTTGAAACATAAAAATAGAAAAAATCTTACTGTGTTTTCTCCAACACAAGCATGTAACTTACGTCACACGGAGACATAATTAAATTTGTTTCACTATTAACGAGAGTATCCATAGGGTAGTACTTATGGGATTCCCAGGAGTGCCGCATTACAAAATCCGGGTATCGTAAATACAGTCTTGCAACTTTCAATAAAAAAGGAGATAACTTGGAAGTCGGCATCTAGCTAAATGAGTTATAGAAATTAGGTGATAATAAAAAAAAACAATAATAGGAAACATTAGAATTAATCATACCTACAGGTGTACCATAATGAAAGAGGTATAATGGGAAGATTCAGAAGGAAACAATACTTTTTCTATGGAGGATAGCAAGAAACCGTCAATAGAATGATAAAGTCAAAATATGCTTATTTACATATCAACTCTTCTATTTTTCACTATCTCCCACAACGTGTAAATAATTTTTAATATTACTAGGCCTTAGTTAAATAGCATATTTCAATATTGTTATTTAACTAAGATCTACTTAGTCCTTTTATCCCATTCCCCATTATAGGATTAAAGTTTACGAATATCAATTTTTACAAAATGCTTTGTGATCAAATAATATATATATATATATATATATATATATATATATGTATATATATATGTATATATATATATATATATATATATATATGTAATTTTCTAGTTGTATTTCGAACAAGCCATACACGAAGAATTAGAATTGCTATGTTTTGCTATTACAATAAGGTCACTCCACTTTCGTATAAACCTAAACCCTAGAAAGGTCCGAAACCTATCAACATGTAAAAATAAAGGAATAATAAATAAATTTTATAAAAAGTTCTACAACCAAACAAAAGGAGGGGTTCCTTGATCGGATGTGGTGATGCTTCTTGAAGTCTAAAAACACAGCGTTGGCCATTGTGCAACTTTCATGGAATGCTTAATGTTACATTTATAAATAGATATAACATTTATGTAACTAATACTATGGAAGCAAATAAAAAACACTTACAAAGACGTGAATATCTAAAAACACTATGTTACAAGCTAGTCCAGTGAGACATGCAAACAAGATTAGCAATAACCTGCAAATTGGCTTAGTTGACTAAATTACACAAATTGTTCATAGGCCAGGAAGTAGTTGTGAGAGTTCTATAATTGAGATTGAAAAAAGAGGTACAGCTGTTATATCAAAAAAAGGAAAATATATGCCTTTTGTTCCTCCGCAAATCAAAGGATGACTAAAAGTAGTCGCACTAAATGTAAAAAATCATTGTGCGGTGAGCACGAAATTGACGTATGTAACAAATGTTCTTTATTAGTTTATTAGTTAGTCTTTATTAATTTAACTGTTTCGTTAATTTTGATATGTTAAGTTTGCTTTAAATTTTTTTTTTCAAATTTAATATACAAGTACTTCAAAAATTTAAAACAAAAGGTTATGAGTGCTTTGCGCGGGGTTGGTGTAAAACGGCTTCGTCGGTTTTGGCAAGTATTACTAAATTGATTAAACATAAAATAAAAATGTTATATTAAAATTTTGTGGAATTTATTAATAGTATTATTTACAGTCAATATTAAGTAGTCACATTTATAAAGAGCATCAAAAATAATTTAATGCTGTTATTATCAAAAATAAATATTAAACTAGAGGTTCACGATATGTAAAATGAGAAACATAAATTCTGCTGTACAAATTCATTCATTTTCTTGAAATAACTACCAGTACCAAATATCTTAAATCACGGTTAATTTACTATCACCGGTGAAGGAGTTACATTGTTCATGAACAGTACGTGTCATTACACTCCGACCTATCCGATCTCTAGAACTCATCTTGATTTTGACTTGGTCGATGGTGTAGTTATTTTGCAAAATAACTACTACTAGAAGCCAATGTCTTGAATCGCGGTTAATTTACGATCATCCGTTAAGGAGTTACATGGTTTTTCTCCAAATCTCATAATTTAACCCTAACCTGGTCGATGGCAAAGTAACTACTACGAATACCCAATATTTTGAATCACGCTTGATTTACGATCACCCTTTAAGGAGTTATATTGTTCATCTGCAGAACTCATCGTCAGACTCTGACTTGGTCGATGGTTAAGTTATTTTGCAAAGGAATGATGAATATATTGAATCACGGTCGATTTGCTACCAATCCTTAAGGATTTATATTTTTCATCATCGGAACTCAACATCAGACTCTGATCAGGCCAATGGTGCAACTGTTTTGCAAATAACAACTACCAGTAGCAAATATTTGAAATCACGGCTTATTTACTATCGTCTATTAAGGAATTCCTTTGTTCTACTCTAAAATTCATCATCAGACCCCGATGGCGACGTTATTTTGCAAAGTAACAGATACCAGTGGCAAAAATCTTGAATCGTGTTGGATTAACTACCATCCGTTTAGCAATCGTTTATCTTTAAAACTCATCATTAGACTAACCGAGTCGATGGTAAAGTTATTTTGCAAAGTAACATCTGCCAGTAGCCGATATCTTGAATCACGGTTGATTTATTACGATACGTTAAAGAGTTCCACTCTTTATCTCCAAAACTCATCATCAGACGCTGATCTGGTCAATAGTATAGGTATTTTGCGTAGTAACAACTACCAGTACCAAATATTTTGAATTAGATTGATTTATTACCATCCGTTAAGGAATTACGTTGTTCATCTCCAAAACGTACCATCAGGCTCTGACCTGGTTGAAGTTACTTTGGAAAGTAACAATTACCAGTTGCAAATATCTTTAATCACGGTTGATTTACTACCGTCCGTTAAGGAATTACATTGTTCATCTCTAGAACTCACTAGAACTAATCGTCGCCGTAATGTGTTGGGTTGATCATAAGGCATACAGCCTGTAACGACGCGGTGCACCGTAGAGACCCAGGTTCGATTCCCGGCCGTTCGTCGAGCGGGGCTGGACTGGTATAATGGTTTCCTGTAAGAGATTGCACTTGCAGCAATAAGTCCGCCATATATATCAAATAGATATATTAAAGTAGATAAATAAACTCATCATCTGACCCTGACTTAGTCGATAGTGTAGCTATTTTGCAAAATTGTAACTAACTGTAGTAAACATCTTGAAATCACCGTTGATTTACTACCATCTGGACAAGGAATTACATCGTTCATATAAAAAAATCATCATTAGACCCTGATCTAGTCGACGGTGAAACTATTTTGCAAAGTGACAACTACTAGTAGCAAATATTTTGATTTATGGATTATTTACTACCATTCATTAAGGAACTACATTGTTCATCTCCAAAACTCATCATCAGACCCTAACTTGGTCGATGGTGTAGTTGTTTCACAAAGTGATAACTACCAATAGAAGATATTTTGAATCACAGTTTATTTACTACCATCCATTAAAGAGTTCCTCCATTAATTTCCGGTTTTCATTGTCAGATTATCACCATATTTATATCGAAAAACCACGCCAGCATACTCTTTAAAAGTAAATACTTATTTGTACAAAATTTTAAAAACATAAAATCAAACTATAAATTTTACTTCCGTCCAAAACTATTTTAGTTACTCTCAAGAAGCGCCTAAAGAAGTTTTACTTCAACAAATATGAAAACGTAAATATTTTATTTAGTAAAACCTTTAAAACACCTTCTCTAAATAAGCGAGGTTCGACCAAGGTATTAAACAATAAGATTAGTAATCTAGAGTAAACAATTTTTTTTCACTAATTTAAATTTTGCGTCAAATTGTTCAGAAAATCCAATATGATTTACGTTTACAAAGTATATAATGATTAAACAGCCATTTAAATATTACGCTATTTATTTACAATACGTTGCCCCTAATATACACTAAATATCATTGTGGATATTAGAATACATATAGTTTTAATATTTTATTGAATATAATGTTTCACAGCGAACATAGATATTATAGTTAGTAAACTGGACTAAGTTTCATATATAGGACTGGGCGATGAAATAAATTTTCAAATTTACAAATCGTGATTGCAGTACAAAATTAAACTTTTTTTCCAGTATATACTCTTAAATAGAAAAAGATGTAAAAAAATCTGAATAAGACGTGACTGTATAAATATTCCAAATACAAACTCAGGCTGTATAATATAATGTCAAAAAAATATTTAAATGAAACAGCTGGTCAAGTTAGGCACGAAAAAACCTTAATTCAGCTATGATTGATTTAGCATAAAATAGCATTATATCAAAATAACGGATCCTTTTATTATATTCGGCATGTACTCAATATATTACTTTTAAATAAATCTACTTAAGAATAAATCTACTTTTAAATAAATAAATAAAATTTATTATATAATGCGTTAAGACTTCCTATCGTAGACTTACGGAGCTTCAAATAATCATTTAGTCGGTATTAAGTCCACAAGAGGGCGGTTGTCCAGAATGAATATTAACTAAAGTTAGATGTTTGAAACTTGAAACGTCATCCTATTATACATGGGTCATAGCTAAATTTAAATGGAGGTCAAACTAAACCTTCATTGAAAGTGGCTTGCGATGGTTTATGTAAGAAGTTTTCAGAACGGTAAGCTGTAAGTTTAGATATGTTGAGATTAGATTATATTGAATACTAACATAATATACGTAAAGTAGCAATTTGCATTTTATAGCTACTTTACCTAATGTCAGAAATATAACAAACATTAAACAACACGTATCTTTATTGTTGTTACCAGGTTAAATTATCCCAGATTTGCCGGAAAATAAAGTTATAATATTGTTTACATAGTAGTAGGGTCCAAGTCATAATTAAATACTCTTAAGTATATATACTCGTATTAATAATCTCAGGTATATGCTTCGGGCTATTCATTACTATTTCTTATTATATCCTACTCAAGAAGACATTTGAAAGTACATATTATTTTTTTTATATTTACGTTTTCAAGTATTTTATTTACCGACATATTTCTTTTACTCTCACTTTTATTCTAATTTCTTTAGCGATTTTCCTATTTCCAGTTGACAACTTTGATATTTTTTCTTTAAAATTTTTATAAAATGGTTTTTATAATAAATTATAAACTTTTCTGCACTGTAATAATAACAATACTTTGTTTATTCTCCTCATTATTCACCGCTTTTTCATAGTATAACTTAAATACCGTTTGAGACATTTATATGATGTAAAAAATATTTTAAAAAATCAACGCTTATTATAGTGGGCGACTTTTTTCATGTATTTCTACCAAAATGTTGAAGAATTATGTATGTTCTGAAAAAAATATGGTTTCAATAATATGTTATGAAAAATGTAGGTAAAATTTCGAACAATATACAAATTACCGAAGAATGTATTAACACCGCTTAAGAAGATTTTCGGAAGGTTCGATCGATAAGAAAACTTTGGTCATGTATAGAGTATAAATATAAACTTTCTGTCACGTGTCCATTCCAAATTTAAGATATTGAATAGATTTGGCGTTATTTTTCTAGAAATTTATTATAATTTAATTTTTCACGACCAAATGAAACGACGTGATGTATTATTATTTCTACTTTATTTAAATTCTTTACCACGACCTAGATTTTGTAGCAAGACAACATATTCATGTGGCCAATTTGTGAAGATTGACAATGTTTACGAATTGCTTTATGCATTTTTACCCAAATCATAGGTATCACCTAAAGCTCAAAATATTTGCTCCAGTATCCTGCTGTTGAAATTTTAATCTGAAAAAACATTTAAAACTATTTTTATAAATAAAAGCTAATATTCAAAAACATTTTCAAAATGCCGAAAGCCAAAAATATTTTTCTCTGTGGTTTGTTTTGATTGAAACCACATTTATACTGATCACGATGTTTGCTTTTATTATTCCAGTTGGTTCATAATTTTTTTACGAAAAATGGACTATTACTGAAGAATGTGTGTAATGCAATGAAACCCTCTTCGTCTATATCCCCACTTCTGGCTGAAAATTTCAACCATATCTTATTATTTTTGTTTTCAGTAAAGTAAAAAAATATGCATTCGTATATTTTGCTTTATATAAAAAAAATGAGAAGATTCCCAGAAGATACAATAGTAATTTTAGAACCAATTTTGATTTTACAGTTTTATTTCTTAATTATACTACCGTAGCAAGAAACAAAAATATCAAATATGTTGTTAAAAGGACAGGCCTACAGGGATAACATATAAACACGTTAAACACTCGTTTCGCAAAGATGCTTTTTCAGGATTTAATTTAATCCAACACGGCATGGTCCACAATACCTGCAGACTAAATACTTTTAATTGATGGCATAAATTTGAAATGAATTTGTATGTTTATTTGTTTTTTTCCATTTTCAAGTCTTCACTATTCAACCGATGTCCTGGAATCCTACCGATCTCTTTATCCTTGAATAGGTTTTTTTTTTCAATAATTGAAAAAAATCAGTTAGGAGTAATGGCGTGGAGTATGCATATGCATGTTTGAAAAAATTTGTGTTAGGTATTTTCAATTCAAAGGTTAAATATCTTTACAAGAACAATATTTTATATTATACCGTCATTTTTCCATTTCCGCCTTGAGCAAAGTCGCAGGTCAAAGCTAGTTTTAACATATAGTTATATGCTTAAGGAAATTGTTTTGTCATTAAAATGGATAAGCTTTCCACGCCTTACTAGCTCTACTTTCTAAACGACAACAAAGGTTGTCATTGAAATCTATTGCTAACTTCTGTGTTTTGAAATGATGTTTTGTCTCTAAATTTCTATAAATTTTAATCCTATTTTTTAAATTGATTTCATAAAAGCTTAAAAATAACATATTGTAACGGCATTACTAGTTGAAATAAATTTTACATTTGGACCAAAACTTAAAAATATATAAAAAGTAGACAGTTTTTTTACATATTTTGCACTATATCTCTAATATTACACTACTTAATATTATTTTAAAAAATATCTTAAAACTCATGTAGCCTAGCCTTTTCAAAATATGTGTTTGCACTATATCTCTAATATTACACTACTTAATATTATTTTTAAAAATATCTTAAACCCATGTAGCTAGCCTTTTCAAAATATGTGTTTGCACTATATCTCTAATATTACACTACTTAATATTATTTTAAAAAATATCTTAAAACCCATGTAGCTAGCCTTTTCGAAATATGCTCCAAACTATATATGGAAATAATAAAAAAAATGGTGAAGTATTTGATTTACCCCACTAAAAGTTGATATGTTTTATTACTATGCCAAATTACAAACTTCTGCGTCAAGTGGCTTCTGAGAAAGATAACTGTGACCAACACACAGATATATACTTGAGTAATCTTTTCAACGTTCTGTTTTTCCTATTAATATCCCGACCCTAATTATGAAAACAGAGTTATGAACTTACACGATCAGTATCCCGTATCATTATATATAATATGAATCGCACATGTAATAGTGATTGATATTATATAGAAAGTTAAAACATGAAGCCAAGATGCGAGAACAACCCAATAACTATGAGCGTGTAGTACGTCACACGTAGCATCTACACTGTTCACACGAACCAAGTTGTATTAATACCATAATATTTTTTTTAAATAATTAAATATAAAAAAATACAATATTTCTTCACTTAAATATATGATATTTCTATCAATCAATACTCTTTACTCTCATTAATACTTTAGTCTTTAGTTTTCAATTATTAATAATACGTTCATAACAAGAAAATATCGTTACTGATAATTTTGGTTGATAATTTTTAGTCAAGATAAATCTCATCACCAATATTTTCGTGTACTTTTTAATTTTTTTGTCATGAATTAAATATTCATGAAAATATTCAGAAGAAAATTAAATATTTGGGGAAAAAAATTTGACAGAAAGTAAATTAAGTATTTTGAAATTAAATTTTTGCCAATTTTGATTTGATACTCAAAACCAAGACTGACATAAAAATATTTGTTTCTCTTTCTTTTCATTCCTCAAAACTTTCCTTAAAACGTAAATTCATATACTTGTATACGTTATTTATAATTATGCCATTACTTCTTAAAATTTTATTAAATTTCAACTTTTTTTGTCAAATGATTTATGAAGAAGAAATTTATTTAAAATAATTGAATATATTTTGATTCATAATATATATTCAAGGTAACACAAAAAAAATTATATGGCCCTATCAGTTTATTCTCTTGAGTAACTCCGACTTGTTAAAATTACATTAAAATGTCAAAAATTAACCATTTGATCTTTCCCAAACCCATTAACTTATTTTTCAATTCTCTTAACAAAGGGATCTTGAAATCTCTAACATCAAAAATATATGAAATGTAAATGAAAGGTAAGTGCTTTTGTTAGCAGAAAATAATTTAACTAATGCTTTAATTTAGATTCAATATTTTGTTTATCAACCACATCTTCCGTGCAAGCGGCTTAATTAGTGAAGACAAAGGGCCCGGGTAAGGCTATGCCGGTTTTATCTCCAGCTTTTCATCGAAGCTCTGTCCAAAATATGTATTAATTATTAAGGCAAATTATATCTTGAATATATTTAGCGTTAATTTTGAAGACACTCATTATTCACAATTAAATTAAACTACGTGATGTAGTATTATTTCTACTTTCTTTAAGTTCTTTACCACAACCTAGTTGTGCTAAAGAACTTAAGTTTCATTGTATTACAACACCTTCAGGTGGGCTACTCGCAAAGATGACAGCCCACCTGAAGATGTAATACAACGAAACTTAGGTCGTGATAAAGAACTTAAAGAAAGTAGAAATAATACTGCATCACGTAGTTTCATTTAATGGCAAATTATATATATTTAATTATTTCAAGTTTTATCACAAATATGTATCTTGCCAGTAAAATCTTATTTTTACAGTGGCAAAATATAAAGAAACGGCCATACAATTCGTAATATTAGAAATACGAAGCTAAACGAAATTAATATGAAACTAAACACATCGGATGTTTACCAGTCATTTATTAATCATCCAGATCAAATAATTTCATTATAAAAATACTGTCATTTAATACTATTCTTCTTAATTTTTCTATAGTGTGAAATATTGCTTAATATGGTGGAAGTTTAGGGCGAGATTGTGTTATTCACCTTTTTTGCATGATCAACCTTAAGAAATAAACCGTTATAGTGGTAAAGTCAAATAAAGGTTAAACTTCGAAACTGAAGTAGAAAAGCTGGTAATTTGAATAAACTTTTTTTTTCACGTTCTAAAGGTGGACTGAAAGTTTTAATAAGGTTACAGTGCCTACGTGTTGAGATAATAAAGGTCAAAGGTCACGAAAATCGATATTTTGCTAATATCACGCTTTTAAAAGGTAAATCGTCCACATTCTTGATGATCAACAACAATATTTTATTTATCACTAACCGTGCCCGCGACGTGTGGACATTTAGAAAATAATACTAAGTTAATATAAGATTGATACACGTAAACTCATTTAAAATAATTATAATAAAGTTACTTGTTTTAAGTAAGTATTATTGCCATATTTTCTTTCCAGTTGGTCCATTCTGATAAAACCTAGCATATATGCCAAAATAATCCACCAGTTAACATTCAAAGAGATCCTTATACCTGTTCTTTCTTGATTTGTCAATAAATAAACAGGTTCACATTTAAATTAACACACATTCCGAAAAAATTTAGAACTTGTAGCTCTATACATTTTATAGTATTCTCCTAAATATTTTCTTCCTAATAAATATCTTCTATATTCAGACATGCCAATTTAACAGTTTTATTACATTTATAGGCAATAAACGATGAATAATTAAAGAGTATGCGAAGTATCGAAGGTATAAAACAACGAAAAATGTTACGAACGACCAACCGAAAACAGCCAACAACGATAACTGCTTTCACGCGTCTGCCCGCATCTAGATTGCTTCCTTTAATATATCTATCGCAGTACATTTCGGTAAATTTTGTCTGCGTCGAAAATTTCATTGCGCAGTCTAATATAAGGAAATCATCATCTTTTGATGTTCATAGATATATATAACAAATGTGTGTTAGCACAATTTTAAAGAATCTTTCAAAATATTAAATTCGTATATCTTGTGATTGTATGCGACAGTTCTGATGATATCAAGACTAAATGCTATTTTAATCAAACTCTATGTTTAAAAAAATCCATCTGAATTAAGTTAGTTATGAAGGTTAAAACAAAGATAAAAATAGGTAGGTAAAGATTTCAACAGCAATATTTTCGTGTGCTGTTACTTTTGTTATGAAAACCTAAGTAATTATTTTATATAAATATCTTCAGAGACAGATAAGTTCTGTGTTTTTATCATCATTATCATTAACCTGAAGACGTATTACTGCTAAACATAGATCACACAGATTGTTATCAAGATAGATCCGGTGTAACTTGTATCGAATGGCTTCCAGGAAATTTTATCAGATCATTCTCTACCTTGCGAGCGGATGTTCAACTTTACGTCTTCCGACACGTGGTTGTTATTCCAAAACCTTTCCTCCCTTGCGGTTGTAAGTTTTGTGCATTGTATAATATACCCATTGCCACTAAGAGAAACCCCAAGCCGATTTTTAGAATACTGCCATGCTACTGGACTTTCTGATTGAGAATTAATTAAAGAATATAATTTGTGATATATATATATATATATATATATATATATATATATATATATATTTATATATATATATATATATATATATGAGAGTAGTATTTTCAACCCGTACTGGTGTAGGTACGTCACGGACGTTAGACAGCATCTGTGTCCTTTTAATGGTAATTATTAAATCTCTCTCTTAGGAGACCTTGCTTAAGTACTTGTGCGTTGTACTAAAGTCGTTCTGAGATCTGCCTTAACTTCTATATCATTGCGAATCGAAAATAAATCGTGTATACGCTATTGATATTGATGCCAAACTTGTTCTGACCCAAAATGTTGAAGCCATCTTACAACGTAGTAGTGATGAGTTTCGGAAGGGGTACATCTCCTTATTTTATATATTTCTGCATCTGGATCGGTTTCATACATTCGTCCTCTAATCGGACTGACATGGTAACCTTATTATACAAACACTTCAATACTTCAAAATACCGATGGTTGATACCGATAACTTCGATGTAAACGAAGTTTTTCTCATATTCCACAAACACTGGATATAGCGGCCGATTATATTCCAAGGGGTTTTGTATAATCTGGTACAACATATGAATGTGGTTTATGGTATTATAGGCTTTTCGAAAACTAGCCCATTGAGGATGCTAGATGTCGCCGAACTTGAGCGCGGGTCAATTCGTTATTACGCTAGAAAATAACTTATAAACGTGACTAAGAAGAGTGATGGGTCTGTAATTCTTCTTCATAGTTTTATCACCCTTTTCAAAGTACGGTACCATCACGTTCCTGGTTTACGATTCTAGCGCACAGTCCTCGAGTTTGGCGGAATTGAACAGTTTCTGAACCACAGATATTACTGGTATTCCACCTGCCGTCACGAGTTTAAAGGTAATTCCATCACCACCGGGCGCCTTTTTTAAGCATTTAAAAGCCATTTTGATCTCGTCTGTACTGATGTTCGAAATATTTTCGTTATAATGTTGGGTCTGCTTGACTGTTTGGTCCATACTATTAATATGTTTTTTTTATGAGGTATAGCTTTTTATGGAGTTTCTCGATCTTTCTTAAGATATGCCATCTCGACAAAAAACTACGTTACCGCTGGCACTTTTCACTTTAGCCATTGGCTTCACTCAATATAGAAATCTCTTATTAACAGTTTAAAACGTTCATTCCCTGCAATCGATTCTTTAATACGTTTCGTATTAAAGGCATGAATATATCATCGCATAGTCTTGAAAATTTGCTCGTTTAGCTGGTTTTAATATGGTTTGCAAGATAAAGATTCTGACTCCATTTTGTTGGATTTCACGGTGAGTTTCATATTTTGCTTTGAAAATTTCTTGGTTCATTTAGTAGGATTGCAATGAATTCCACTCAAATCATTCACATTAGCGCACCCAAATCGATTGGAGAGTTCGATGTAAAACTTTTAGAGTTTTGGATGTTGAAGATTTCTGTATGAAGTATAGACATCAACCCATCCAACTTGAGCTTTAGATTTAATTTATTTTTCGTGTTCAGTAATCACTTCTCATTTTCAAATTGCTCCATTTTCAGCCCGTCATCACGTTTCTTGCCGAGTTTTGCATTGATGTAGCAAGTTTTTGAGGCACTTAAAGGTTAAGAAGTAACCTCATCCTCATGCAGAGGCTTTGTACGATGATATCGATGCTGAAGTCGTTACGTATATCTATATGATCTTCCGAGAATATTGTTTGGTAATTATGAGCGCAATGTATAATACCATCACCGAAATAGTTTATTATATATGTAAATTAAAATGCTTAAAATAAGTAAATATAAATTAAAATAAGTATATATCATCGTAAACTTTTCATACATTTTTGGTAACCCGTTCATATTTTCTTGCTATTGCTTAATTTTCTCACGTTCATATTCTCTCTGTCTTACTAAAGTGTAACCTAATTATTAACAATCTGTCTTTCAATCTAGGACATATGTTACATGCGTACAAGATTTTCTATGATTTGTTGGACCTGCTAAACGTGAAACAAAGGGAAACAAACAAATAATTAGACAACATTTTTTTTATTTTTATTATATCGATAGGAATAATAGTTTTGACCCGCGAATTTCCTCGAATTTTATATTTCTATGCTAAATATTTTCTGAAAAAAAAGTATGAGCGACAAACATATGATCTTACAAAATTTATAACTACTCTTTTTGAGCTACGGAACATTAAAAGTATTGAATAAATATGGAAGCTTAAAAATATAGTGGTATGTAGTGAACGCTGCCATTTTTTTGCGTTATTGCAAATTTCTTTGTATGTGATAAAAAATATATCGGTTTACATTATAAGCACAACTATGCATAGAATGTATTTAATTAAAAAAATTATCTTTGTTTGAGCTCATGTTTACTTACCTTTTTGCTTCTTGCATCGTTTTCGATGACACAATTTTTTTTATTCCTAGTTTGTTTAATTCATAGGGCCGATATTATGTAAGAATTATTTGTGATAATGATTAATAAAGTTTAATTTCCTAGATCGTGTTATTCAAAAATATTACTTTTATTTCTTGTTATTCAAAAATATATATTTTATCCATCAGCAGAAATACGTAATCAAAAAAATAATAAATGTGAATAAATGTAAGAAATGTTACACTTTACTTCGATTATAATTTTTTTAGTAGGTCGGCATCCCTTATTTTTACAACCATGTGTACAATGGATTTGCCGTATACATTAATTAATTACATTTAAAATTAAAATAATGTTTCATAAATTTCTGGCATTTCTGGAATTACTGGCTATTATATTTGATATCGGACTTATATATTAACATCAAATACAGAGGAAATGGTGTCCAGTAAAGTATATAAAACCGCTGTTAATCATGTTTGTTGACATTTAAAAAAATTAAATTATTTGTATTTCAAATGAATTTTTCTTAAAAGTGGCGTTTAAAACAATGTAAATTATAATGATATAGACACGTCACTATTAAAAGTTTGCAATTATTATTATATAACTATATTAAGCGATATTATCAAACAAAAACTTCGTGAAAGGGGCTGCAATATATACCAAGCTATTTCCTCTCGTAGTCAGAACTAAACTCCGTAAAGTAATAAAGCTGACAGAAATGGCCACGATATTTTGAAACAAGCAAACAATTCTGAGAAAGTAGTTAGAATGAATTACACAAAATCAGTAACAATTATTTCTTTACACTCTTCTTAATTTAATGTAACATTAAATGGTCTATGAAAAACGTCTCTTATTTTGGATAAACTCGAAATATAGCAAGTAAGCTATTTTCTCTTGAGTGTCTAAATATAAGGACCATGTGGACAATTTCCTTTTTTTTGTACTCGTATTCTTTTTAACAGACGCAAATTTTGTTATATGAAATATTGCGCTAAATTCATAAAACAGAGCTAACCAAAGCATAAAGGAAGTACAAGTAAAAATCCCATGACCATTAAAAGTTTAAAAAAAAAAGTTGGTTAAAACTTAGACATATCATAATTTATACCATTGATATCAAACAGGAAAAAGTAAGAAAACATCTTATTTTACCACAAATTTTAGACCAATAAAATTATTTTACTTATTAAAGAAACCTCCTGCGTTTTTTAAATAAATCGTCTATATATGCAAAATACGAGAAAATCGTTTCAGACTGATTCATTTTATTAGTAAACAGAAAATAGCGTATTCTAATAATAAATAAAATTAATCTCACAGAATTGCTATCAGTTTCACACACTATACATTCATAAATTTAAAAATGTTATCTTATTCCGGCATATAACACAATTAACAATTATTAAATTTAAAGACACCGTCAAACACTTTGTTTTTCTACGAAGAGAATGCTTACTCCAATTAGGCTTCTGATACCTAAGAAACATGAAAATGTCCTTTATTTAAAAAAAGAGACCATGAAGTACAAAAAAAATCTGCGCAAGCGAGGCCTAGCGCAGATTTTTTTGTACTGTGGAATTTTTCTCCAGTAATAAACTTTACGTCTTAAAAACCGCCTTAACTGGAATAAAAGTATTTTATTTTTCAGCATGAATTTTAAACATAGTTACGGTAATACACTCTACTTTTACTACAAATATATTAGTAAATAAATTTCAATCGTTCAATTGTTTACTGACTTATGTATTATCAACCTTAAGTTTTTTTGTTGCGAAAAATCTATTAAAATAACATAGAAAGAAATATATATAGAAACATACAAAGAAATAGTCAAAAAGTAAATAAGCTAAAATTTCCTTAGAGTTATTTCATAAAGGAAAATATAGCCTAGATTTAAATTAAATCCTATCATAATTCCAGTCAGTTTTTTTTTTCAAATAAGTTTAGTAAATTTTAAGTGCAATTTCAATAAGACAACAATCATTTTAATTTAATTCATTTAAGAACGAATTGCATAGTTTTCCTTCGAATGTCTCAGATAGAAATATCTTAAAATATTCAATCCCAATTAGAAATAGCGCTATGATTTCTATTGCAGACGTTGAACGGGTCTCTAAAATATAAATCTGCAAAGTTCATTAAAAGAAATTTGATAGTTTTTGCGCTAATCACGCAGATATGGCTTCATTACCATTTTACTATAAATTTTCTTTCAAAATTTGTAATGTGGGAGTAAAGGTCTTCTACCTGTTAATAGTCAACATACTCATGCTGTTCTTACGTTTTTTTTAAATTTTAGAACTTTATAATGAATATCCATCAAAACAAGGATATTTATTTTTTTAGGATTTCAACACATGTTAATTGCCTTTTTTCACTTCGAAGAAAAAATAAACAGTTTCAGAATATTATTTTACAAATATATCAAGTTATTGATAACTCTCGATTAACATTTGTGACAACAAAAAATGAACCACTTTCAATATCCCCCGAATAACTGAAAAGTATAAAATATTAAAATAGGAGTACCTAATTGGAAATTTTGCGGTACAATATCGTTTCCATACATAATAGAATTTGCAAATTACTACAAACTACTCAAACAGATTTGTGGAATCTGTACCACGTAAACGTTTCCCTTCTCTCTCATATACAAACACATCGAATATACAAGTAAATGCTACGTTTCACCTGGTACTTACTACAGTCGAATTGGACCCTTCTCCTTTTTTCAAGTCAGTTAAACACGTTATTAGGGAAAGGAAGAAGAGGCTAAATGTATGGAATATTTTGCTTTTTATTTTACCATAACATATTTGAGTTGAATCGACTTTAAGATGGAGAAACACAAAACTCGCTTTCTGAATTTGTGTAGGACATCCCTCATGATGCACTTTGATCAGTTATAAGTACTTTTTTGTATAAATTAATGCATCCGTAAATGAAAATACCCATGATCGTTTTATTTCTGGCTTTTCAAAATTATTAAAAACCAAAGAATAAACGAGAAACGTTTGGAATTATTGAAGAGTAAAACGACTGGTGGAGAGAATACTGGAAATGTCCATATCAAAATGCTAATTATGACAGAATATAAAAAAAGTATATTACCTCATTCTCTTATTGAGTCTACCGTAATAACATAGTAAGAACCAATACCAAAAAAATTATAATGCTACGCGTTTAGTTCTTAACAAATTGAAAAGTACACGTATGCATTAACTATTAACTTGCGAAGACGGCATTTAAGTGTTTGTAGAGACTGATTATTTTTTTAATTTTTAATTTATTTGTTTTATGTTCAATTCTGAAGAAAAGTTAAAAGTAAAGAATCCAAAATTTTAAAGTCAAACTTTTTGAAAATAAATAAAATCGAGTATAGAAATAACATAAAATTTTATTTATAAAGAAAACATAAAATTTTCAGATTACCAAAACTGTAAGTCTTTATTTATTTGATTTTATATAAACTTGTAAAAAAAGTTAAAAGTGAAGAATTTATAATTGATTTTAAAATTGAAAAACACCTTTTTGCATATAAATAAAAACGGGTAGATATTTTATAGAAAATAAAATAAAATTTTCAGGTTTCAAAAATTGTATTTGCATTAGACTTACATTGTTAGCATTGTATTGATAGAAGATAGTGCTGAAAAGGTATGGTGGCTTGATCAAACACTTGCATTGCATTTGGAGTGAATCAATAAAATTGAATTGAAATTAAATAAAAAACAAAGATCATAACTACTATCTCAAGTGCAAAGAATCACACCTACATGTAGCAGTCGATGACCATAAAATTATTTTCAAGCCATAAATTTATCTTGGTCTGCAGGACTAGACGACAAAAGTCGGCAGCTTGCATAGGCATGGGGGCAGACTTTGGAATAAACGTCTTTATTCTACGATCCATCAAGTTCCCTTAGTACCTAGAAACCCATCGAGCTAAAGTAAAGTACGCTAAGAAATTCATTTTGCACAGAGGGTGGAGAGATTAATACTCGTGATAAATAAGATGCATCAGAAGAGGAAAGAGTTAATCTGGGAAGTAACGAGAATCAAGGTCCTAATGGAAAAGATTGAACGCCGGAACTGGGTATGGGCACGTTTTATTGCCAGGGTGGACCACAGCCATTAAGCAAGTATAATCTTAAGAATCACAACCGTCATTAAGAATCACAACTAAGAATCACATCTCAAGAATCACAACCGGCAAGTATAATCTTAAGAATCACCAAATTCACAAGCGTCAATGAAAAACCACCTCAAGCATAAATTCTGCATACATTGGACGCAAGTGGCCAGTATTTGTAGGTAGAGGAAAGCGAAAATTTGTAGAAACCAATGTCCGAAGAAGAAAACATCAAAGCCTGCGACGGACAGTTACATTAAAATGGCAAGAATTAAAGATTTTGGAAGCGCAAAGTAATTCCAAATTTTCTATATTGTCGAATGATTATAAAATATTAAATTAAAAAATGTTATAAACATTTTTTATAATTGTTAATTTTTTTTTAAATCTAAAATCTGCAAAAACCTAATATATTTCCAAAATAACTTACTCGAACCTTCAGATGAATGATATTTTGAGATAATTTTTTGCCAATTTTTACCTTTTTGTTGAGCAAGAACTTAAAAAATTCTAGTACAAAAATTGATTTGAAAAGATGAGGTTTACGTACAAAAAAAACTACTACCTAATTAAAAATTTATTTTGTCATCTTTGTCTTAGTGAATCGTCTGTCCATAGATACAAAGTTAAAAGCAAAAATACGAATACCAGAAACGAAGTTTATAAATTGGGGAACGGACTAGTTCCTGTGGTATGAGTTGCAATATTCAATTACTGACTATGCCTAAAAAAATTTGTATACTTGTATATCATTAAAAGCCTTTCTTTTTTTGTTGATCATAAGTACCACTAATGTGCTTGTAACCCTGCGGCAAGTGAAAGCTACAATAATATGTGTGATTATATTAAATCAAGAAAATATGTACAAGTAGAACTCTCATGACCAGAGTTCCGAATAATTTAGTTACTTACGAACATTTAAGCGTTATGTACATCCCTATGAAATAATTAACAAATAATTATTTTTACGGCTTAAAAATATATTACCTGCCACATCTTTCACAGGCTTGAATACGTATTGCCTATTTCAAAAAAATTAAGTTCTAGGTTAACCGTTACAGTTTCTTAATAATTCCTTAGCTAAATTTAACCAACTTTGTTTTTTTCATGACCACTTTGTTAAGCACTTTCGGTAATAAGAGAGGATACTTTAGCTTGGGATATATTTTTTTAATATCTTTATTAATATACGTATTAAAATTATAATAACTATTGTTTTTTCATTCCTCATAAGAATCCTTTTCAAATACCCCGCAATATGGATAAACAGAAAAGACCAAAATTTTGAGGCCTCGATTTATCCCTTTTTTATTTATTATATAAATTTTTAAAAAAAGGTAACAAGTTCAAAATATGTGCAATAAAAATAAGTATTAATATGTTAAATTTCAAACTTCTGTTACAGGGTTTCTGAAAAAGTCAGTTGTGAATAGAGAAAGACCTATTGGCTACTATTATTTGTTATTAACTTATATAATCTAACATCAGCGTTATAGTTTTTCTTCACCTTATGCGTAGACTTCTGAAAACTTATATTTTTCATAATTTTAGATGAATGATTTCGAAAATAAATAGAGGAATATAGTTTGCCCCTCCTGAAAGTTTCACAGACATATTTTTAAGCCTTATCTATTGAGATATGTGCAAGTTAATATATTTTATTACTATATCAAATTTCAAGTTCCTACGTTATCCCTTTCTGATTAAAATAGCCGTCACGGAGAGACACACGAGTGATCTCATAAAGTTTCTGTTTTTTGTCCTCAAAAGGTACGGAATTCTAAAAACAACACCTTTTGTCAATCCAAGCATTACGGTAGTATAACTTACAATAATAAATAAGTTAATCATTTTTAACAAAGAAATTAATTTTCAACCTTTATTACATCTAATTAGGTTCAAGACAAATAATCTCGCTCCGACGTGAAATGATGTTAAATATACTACGAAATTAATCACAAATAACTTCTTTTCAGCCAAATGTTATTTCATAGGAATAATTTCGTAGTAAATTAATATGAAGTATCTATGTTTACTTTAGTTTCACTCATAATTTCCTTCTATTTTCATAAAAATGTATTTAAGATAAATATCATTTAAGTGTTATGAACCATTGAAGGTTTTAGTATAATTTAAGCTCTTATTTTTCAGATAGACATTAATTTCTTTTTATATATATTTGTTTCAGTACAGTTACGTAAAATTAATATTTTAATAAATTTATAAAAAAATATACTAATTTAATTTAATTGTTTAAATACGTTAACAAGCAGTATATAAAAATATATATTATATTTTACTACATCCAAAAATTTATAGTGTGTTACGTTTGTGTAACGTACGTACTAAATATTAAAAATAAAGTATATATTAATCTTAATTAAATACCAATTTAACTAAATGTGCATTCTCAACTTTTTTATTTTAATTCTGTCACTATTGTGCAAAACCGTAATCATTACGAATTAAGCAGTTAATGTCGAAATATATGTAATCTGACATAGTAAGATCACTAAGATCAATGGCGTAACAATAGTATGAGTATTTCTACTTTATTAGTTCACATTACTAGTACGTATCACTCAAGATGAATGTATTTTAAGTGATACGTATTATATATTATTAAACCCACGCGCCAATCGCAGGCCATAATCGACGAGGCCACAAAACTCTTAATATTGTTCAAATAATTTACTCGAATGAATACTACATTCATCTATTTAATATTTTTATTATTCAAATTTAAAATTTCTTCTGAACAAATAACCTAGCCTACTAAAAATAAATGACATACCTGATTTTTATTGTGTTTTATTTAAAAAATATAATTTTCAAATGGCAATTTTTTTCAATTTTATTAAATCCTTAAGAAAGTATTTAATAAAATGATTAATAAAGTAAACAGTGCTAAAGAATAAAATATACTTTAATTGAATAAATACATACATATTAAAAATAATTATCAACGGTTTTATGTCTCATGTTCAGAATTATTATATTTATCCGGCGTCGATATTTGAAAATAAAAGTGAATGGCAAATTTAAAAATATTAATTTTACATCGACTTTTGAAAAAAAATTCTAAAACTTATTTTTTTATTTTATTTCCATCCTCCGTATTCCGATCTAAAATCGATACATTTTCCGATGTCCTTGCAACTTTATTTTATAATCTATCCAACAGTACCTTGGGACTTCGTCTGCATGGATATGTCATCAAGTGCAGTGCAATACACAAAAAAAATTAATTTATTCTTCTGCATTAGGCAGAAATTATTATTTTAAATCTGTTTAACAAATTTGGTTGAGATTTCGTTTAATTTCTGACGTAACTTTTCATAATGATAACTTCGTAAGTATTCTAGGTATTACGGCGGAAAACCAAATTATTTTCAGATTTAACTCATGTAGACAGCTTAAATAATTTTCGATAAAATCCATTCATACAAACAGAACGACAGAAAAGCCGACATAAATTAATTTTTAAAGTTTAATCATTTTAATGTCTCAATTTTTAAACAAAAATATTGAAACAAAAAAGGAAAGAAATCAAAATAACTGACAAATATTTCAATTTTATACATTTATATTAGTTTCTTCGTTCGTAAAATTGAATTACGTGATTGAGGGATCTTTTATAAAATTATAAGCGAATCTTTAAGTTGAAGCATCAACTTCCAATTGTTTGTGTCTATAAACAACGTATTACCCAATTGTTGGATTATTTTTTAGAGTAGTTATTATCTACCTACTTCCATATGTTTTGAACTCCAATACATATCATGATCAAATGCGGATTTAAAGGATCTCGGTCTATATATATATTACGTTCATATAAAAACAAGACTATTGTTTTTTTTGTACCACTAGGTCTTAAAACACTGTCCTACTAAATCGTATTACTTGTAAAATGTATAAACTTGTATTACTTGCAAAACATATATTGTGAATCAAGATAGCATAAACATTTTTATACTATATTTCTCGTGATATTTTCTAGGAGGAATGTATAAAATGTATCTAAAAAACGGAAATTTTATATTATTTTACTTTAACTCAGATATTAAACAATTATTTAAAAAAAATGGTTTGAGTTGGTGCAGTAATATTTCATGAGTAATTGTGTGGTAGGTAGCCTAGTATTATCTATTCGCTTATATTTTATATTTTTATTTTTTATTAATATATTATAGTTGATATATGTCATTAAGGACTGTGCATATATATTTCGGAGTATAATAAATATTTACTATTGCTGACATATTAATTACAAATAAGCTAGCATCGGATTCAACTCTTCATTTCGTACACGAAGGTTAACATTTATATCAATGAGATAACCGTGCTTAGAATAAACCCACACTAAAGCATTCAAAAACACATAAAATTATTATTACCAACAACTTTTCAATGAAACATATTATTATTTAAATTAACAATATAATAATAATGTTATATATCCACAAATTAAATGTTCAATTTAAGCGTGATATGATTTTTCACCCAATTTATCGCACGACTTAGTATTTTGTTTTACAATTTCGTATAAATACTCCGAGTGAAACTTAAATGTCTGGTTTTAATAAAATTGTCTATAAGTCAGATTAGACAAGCACGCGATTTGCAAATTGTATAAGTATTTAACGTCCAGCGTAGTAGGTTCATGATTCACAGATATTCTGCGAAGAGTAATTATTTCTCCGTAAGTAGTGACGTCATTATATTCTCAATTAAGATACACGATTTTATCTCTCTCTTCATGTATACATGCCATTTTATTTCCTTTTAACGATTCGTACAACCCTAATACAAGGAGCTGTGAAAGAAAAAGTGGGATAAAATAGTCATTTTATTCCTTGTTATAAACGTGTGAGTTTAAAGATGTCACGAAGGAAAATATTCTTATAATTCAATATTAAAAGCGCAAAGCCTTTAAATAGTAAAGCCTAAACACCACATTCGTCTAGAATTCATTTTATTCAATAGCAGATTTTTTTGAACAGAAAACCATTTTTTAATAATATTACGCAAACAAAACAACTGACATAATAGTCTAACAATATAATTTATCTTTTAAAATAGACTATTTCATTATGGCGAAACCAGATACTCAGTAAAGTAACGATCAGCATTGAATGCATGGCCTAACATCAAGCAAATATCAATATTTGCTAAATGCAATGCGTATCACAGAAGCGGAAGTACAAACTTAATTCACAACCACGAGTTAAAGTTACATGTGGTACTAACAATTAACTGTAGTACTGAATATCATTTAACTTCTCAATTCATGCTTTTGTTTCAAAATTGCTGATTCGGCTTAGTACGCGTCTCGGTTAAGGAACATATTTATACCCTTTTCATAACCCAAACCTGATAATAAGTTTAAAACATACAATAATGTTGTACGCGGATTTGACTTTTGTTTAGTTTGGAAATAGTTTGTACATTTTGAAAGAAAATTCATTATCTAGCAAATACATTTATAAGTACTAAACCGCATAAAAATTAGTAATTAAAATAAAACCTAGACTCGTTTTGAAAAAAAAATTAAATTCGTTTAAAAAAAAATTAAATCATAAACAGTTCCATTTTAATTTAGGTGTAGTTTAAATTCAACTTAATACTTTTAAAAATTCAAATTCGAGTTAACTGAACAGAAACTATTTTAAATTAGTATAAATTACTAAGAGCCTTCCATCTAATATTATTACAGAATTATAATGAATAAATAACAAAACGTAAATTGAAATATTATAGATTAGTGGTTCAATATTGGGTAATAATAACCATAAAAAAAATTAATTTCAATTGAAAATATATCTACGATCACTAAGTAAATCTATTTCTCTTATTGCACTAAATTGGTAGGTATTTAGAGCACAAGTAAAAAAAACGATTCATTAAAAATCATTATTTATAGCATAATACGCATGGAAATAAGTATCGCTAAATTTAAAAAAATTGGGTGTGGCTGTGTCATAGATACGGCCGTGTGTTGTACGTGAATAGGTCTATGGAACGCATAATTTCAACCGCCCCAGCTGTAGATATACTGGCACTGTCGTTGATCCGCTCGTCCGCATTCATTGTTCTTGAGAATCCCTTTCTGGCCATATACGATCTCTGTATTTGTTTTTGGCTTTTCGACGCATATAGGCCGACATTATATATGTTTGATAATATTTTTTTATCCTAATACCTTATTATATTCACTGTCACTACTTTAAACTAATGTTTTATATATAATCGATAGATTTTGACGACAGCTGACGATTAAAACTTAAACGAACATCGTAGCTTTTCCGAATCAAAAGTTATACTATTTGCAACTCTCGATACGCAGCAAAATAACCTCAAAATGGCGGCGCTTCCCACTCCACCGCACGCTATGCGTCCCTGTTCTCGCTTATTGTAATGAACTCTTTGATCCTTTAGCTATCCAGTGGTATTATAAATTTATTTTTTGATGTAGAGGATAGATTCGAAACTGCAATGCCAAAATGTATCCCCCGATTTTGTTATCATTAGGTTTTATCACGTCAATAATCACTAAACAGTTATGTAAAATAATAATTAATTCACTAAATTGTTATTTTAAATACACCAATAAAGACTTACCTTTTAACTAAATGGTGCTTTTTTTTAATTTAAAAATAATTTATTGCATTATAACCGTTATTAATATTATTTTCTTACTCATGTATGATGAGTCATGTCATGTATAGAATATGTCCGTATTAAGGTTTCATTGTGGAAAATAATGTGAATTTGTCTTTATATATCTTTAATAATACATCAGTTACGTATGGCAAATTAAAGTGAAACACATTTTACTACGGGACATAACTAGCGTGAACCTTTAAAAAACCTCTGGATGCCGCCCAGGACTTGAGAAATTTGAGGCGGCTGCTGATGTTGATGTAATGAAAAATTCGAACAATAATTCCAGATCTGAAAATAATTAAGGTACTAAAAGGATGATATTGTTGATGTCTTAGTCCATATATCTAAAAACGAAAGTGATAATATTATTAATAAAAAGAAAAACAGAACTCCGGTAGACTGAAATTGAATTTAACCAATAGATTTTAATAGAAATGATCAAGTTTCTCAACAAGATAGTATAGTCATTCATTGCTACATTTCCCCAGAATGTGCAGATCGGAAAAGGCCCTGTCTTTCTATGATTTTTGGCTGTTTAGACAGTGATTAAATTAAATTTATTCGCATTTAGGGAATGTTTAACTACGGTAGTAAATAAAATGGGAAATTTGTTAAATCTTTACAGTATGCATGTGGTTGTGGATTATTATCTTAAGATTTTATTACTGTAGCAATATTATTTTCATGCCAGCGATTGGTTATGTCTTCGATAAAAAGAAAACTTAATTTAATGTAGACACAGTTACCTATGTATATTTGATCCTTCATAATTATATAATTTATTCCATGCTTTCTAATAATAAACTTAAACAATTTTATGACAAATTGTGTTTTACTTATAGTAGTTATTTTTATTGAAATAATCAATGACTACTTACAATTTTCTTCCAAAGTAAACAGGCTTACAGCATTTTTCCTCTTTTCAAGTCCCTTAAGTAAAATTAATAGAAGGTTAACGGTGGTTTTTTGTCAAAAATAAAACGATAACAAATTTGCTGGAATACAGTTATAAACTAAACAAATTATATATTACATAACGTCAATAAAAACTGTGCTCATCCATAGTTATCCTTAACATGGTTCCTTGGCATTAAATCTAAAAGTTGGAAACTTCAATTAGCTCTTCTATATATAGTTTTATTTTAGATATTTTTACGATTTGGACGTAGATACATATATGATACATCATTATGAAATTATCTTTATTTACCCACTTAATATGTTGCACTAACTTATAATTTCCATTGATATTATAAACTCAAAAATATAAATTTTGACATCTTCATTGTATTTCAGCAAGCAAGACCACGGTTGCTAGTTAGTGAAATTCTGAAGACGTCTTTACAAGTCCAAATATTATTACCATATTATACTTCGTTTATAAATAACACGATTATATATAAATTTGCCCTATTCTGTCTCACACTTGTTTTGGAATAAACACGAGATTTTATTGCAAAGAAATTAATGACTTATATAACGCCAAGCGTTCTATACGAGATGTAAACCTAGGATATGATGAATTACAATTATAAAATTATAATCTCTACAAACATATTAACATCTACATGATTATAGGCAAGATGTTAAAGAATCCGAGAGGAGAAAAAATTAAAATATTTTTCTCCAAAACTAAAATTTCTGAAATGTTGTTTTATTTTTCTTGTAATATATAGCAGATCTTCCATCAGTCTTAATTATTTCTGGTTTTTACCATGCAAGTATCCACGATAATTTCGATCGATTTCCTGCGGTTTTAAGATTAAAAGCACAAACATATAGGTATTAAAATAAAACAAGACACCGTAAATGTTTTTTCTTTTTTATGTAATCAGATGGAATGATCTATATAAACATATCCTACAAACAATAATGAAGTCATGTTTCCAAAAATAGAACAAATTTCTTGAGACTTTTTTAACTGCAGTGTTTGACAAGTATCAACACTAAAGGAATTTTATATAGCAAACATTTTTGACAAGTGTTCCTTCTATCTTAAAGTAGTTAAATTAAAAAAATATATTATTGAAATGTACAAAAATTAAAATTTTCAAATTTAAACAGCAGAAACAAAAAAAAACAAATGACGTATTTTAAAAATAATTAATTGATCCTGCATTCATCCGTTGCTTGATTTAAAATAAATTTTAATGCTACATTTGTATTAGACATAATAAATCATAAAATGTGTTTTCATATAGTGATTCTGAATACAGCGATAAATTTTTTTTTGTCAAATATTTCACATGAACTTTTAATAAGTTAATTATTAATTTCCATGGGTCTATATTTTACAACGAATTTCATTTATTTTCTTGATATTTTGTATGCAATTATATTTAAATTAACAAGTTAACGAAGTAATATAAAAGCTCATCTGCTGGTAGTCCCAGATCTCATTGACGCAAACAATAAAGTAGATTCCCATGGGTTACTCGCTGACGAGGAATGCGTGAGAAGTTACATATGTTTTCGGCACGACAGATGTATAGAATGTATGGGAGTTAAAAAAATATATTATGTGTGTAAAAATATAATAACTTGTGAGTTTTGCGCTGCGCGTTTTAGTCAATTCCTTATTAAAAAGCCCTTATAGTGCTGCTGTTGTTCCATATAGTATTTAGTTGGTGACCTGATAAAAAATATTTTTGCTCGATTCTTTAATGAGATATTGAGTTTCTCCATATTTTCATGACATATTATCTTATACAATTACATGTATGATTCTTAAAATTTCATCGATAATTTTAATATGGTTGTCTTAAGCTATTCAAACGTACCAAGCTCGTTTATTACTAAGTTTGTTCAATAAATTTTGTAAAACCTATTATATTATTCATTTTTTATTGTAAGAATGTGTATTATGGTTGTTAAAATTTGGCAAAGGACATCATTGTTTTGGAGAACATTTTGTTTAAAATATAAATACCGCTAAAACAACTAATATTAGGAAATACAATTTAAGTAGAAATTTAATCCAAAATGTACTATTAATTCGCTTTAAAAAGGTAAACTTTTGCAAAATTATGGTAAATGTTGCAAAATAATTGATGTAAAAATAAATACTTTGAAAAATGAAACACTAACCACAATTTACAAAGAAAGTCTTGAAATAAAAGTTTCTATTTACTTTCTCAATTACTTGTGTCCAAAACTATCTGAATAGAAAGCTAGGGAGAAACAAATCTTATTCATGTCAGTTAATTGGATAATGAGAAAAATTTAATTTCTTTAAGTTGACGTGAGGTTATTTATAACTTTTTAAGATAAATAAAAGTTACCACCTTTTCTGTACCAGCAGTACAAATTCAATAAGAAAATTCAATGTCATAAATGAAAAATATATCAAGAAAATACAATGATGCTAAAACACATCCATTAAAATGCAAATATGTATTGTAGATATTACATATTTTCAAAATTATTGCAAGTTTCTTTATGTAAATACAGAAGCTTGCAATAATTTTGAATTTATAAAATAAAAATTTTCTTAGATCTATGTTCTATTTTTTTATTTCCAGTTCGATTTTTATATTCGTAAAGTAAACAATAATAATGGAATCCCATACATTTTTACTCTTCTAATTTATTTTCACTATTTATTTTTATGATGGCTTCTGATAGTTTTCCTTTTTCTACAATGTCATACCATATCGATTTACCACTTAAGCTTTTACTTATCAAGTCATAATGACTATTATATAAGTAGCAATGAAGTAACACTCCACCAGAGCGTATAGTTAGCCAAATTGGCTCTGCCAACGTCATTATAAATAACTCAATATTATGACTATCCATATTAAAAAAATTATAAAGTATTTGGCTTAAAATTTTTAAAAGATCGCAATGACCGATTTGTGTGTTTTGAAAATATTTCAATTGTAATTTCTAAACCGATTTTTACTGAAATAATTTATTTTTGCTTATGTTGTTAGTCATTTTCTTCACCAAATCAGATATGGACTAAATCTCATTCCAGAATAGCGGCATTATTATCAGCAGATAACAAGGGATGGTTATTGTTTTGAGTCTATCCATTGACTTCTACGTACTTCAATATATTCGCATGCAGTAAGTAATTAAGGAAGTGTTTAACTTTTTCCTTAATCAACTTTACATGTTTACAGTATTCGACACTTCTATTTTAAGTTAACACAAACTCTATTATGACCACACTCAACCGGCGATGAGATATTAATATTGACCAAGCTTAACGAAATAACACAAGCAACGAAAATTTAGATATTGAGATATAAAATAATTTCATATTTTTTTGGGCAATTACATTTTCTTAAATTTAATCATTACAGCTATGTGTTTAATATTAGTAAATTTGCCTGAATAACGGATAAGAAATTAAAATGAGAATATTCCATATCCCTTAAAAAATAAATAAAATAGTATATTTGAATCAAGCTTACGAGTACATGAAATTTTAATTACAGTAGTATAGCTAACAATTACGAATTAAACACTTTCTATATGCTTAAATAGACCATTTTGACATATTGTTTTTTCCCTATGGCTTTGCTTACGTCGGAAAAAATGGCTAAGTAGTTTGAAAAATAATCGAAGAACTGAATGCTGACATACCACTGTGATGTGTTATTAAATGTCACATTTATGTTCTTACTTATATTCTCGATCATGTTACTAATGAAATGATATTTATGATTACTAAAAAATAAAATCTATGATCCTTTTCACAATATGTGTGCAAACGGAGATTGTTAGAGTAGTTAGTAGGTCGAAGCGTTTTTCGATTTTACTGCGTTTTTACTATTGGAGCTTTTCACATAATTATCGAAGGAAATTATTTATTTTAATTGTATACCTAGTATAGTCTCTAACGTGTTAGGGCATCAAAAATGTTATCAATAAATAATATTTAAAAGCATGATATCCATATTTAACTTTTGTTCGTTCCTTCATTGCCATGCTTTTTAACTTTTAAACACTATCATGGATACTGGAGCACCCCACACCATTTTAAAATTGCAATATTTAAAAACTTTTGCACCCATACCATTGCTAATCATTAATTAATAGTAACCAAGTACTTCAGTTAGGCGTGAGGTGATGATAATAACGCCGCTATTCTGGAATGAGATTCAGACCACGAGGAACTGCACAATGGAGATGTTTCCGATAAAGCACCTGACGGCATCATTTAATATTTTCGTCTTTTAGAGTAGCCCAGTTTTAGTTCTTGAAACCACGATTCCACCTTTGTACTCCAAGACAATGATCTTGGTGTCAACGGAGATGACGCTGAGTAAGAGTTAGCACAAGAACCAACATCAGGTAGTAGAATCCCAATAAAGGCAATAAATACGACTTTGGTTACGAGTATGTGTAGTAAAGGGAAGAATGATATACCCAATTGGTCAAGAATACCATCTTTACCATCGAAAATTCCTCGTCATGCACTAATTCTAAAATACAAACGCAACGGGCAAAATATAAACAGCCTGAAAATGAGGAAGTAGAATATGATGATGGATCGCCTGAATCCGTTTGACCCTCATTTGCGTGCACTACTACGGTCTCTAAAATTCAAGCACTGTTAGGAATATATTTTATTTAGGAATATAGTTTTTAATATGAATCATCTCTTTAATGAAGAAATATTTGACAAATATTTTGGAGTTACATTGTTCAGAGCCACTATGCCTAGGGCCAGAATCGAGTATTTGACTAACTGCTTGAGATTCGATGTCAACGAAACGAAGACGCTTTGTCGTGAAACTAACCGTTTCGCTCTAATCAGAGACTTATATGACCACATCATAATAGTCAGTAAGGATTGTATACGCCATGAAATTTTGGAGTGATAATTGATGAGCAACTAATTGGTTTCTGTGTTCGATATCTGTTCAAGATGTTTTTCCCATCAAAATCTGATAAATATGGGTTGAAAAACATTTTACTCTGTGACGCCAAGACAGAATATATTATAAATAGTACCATGTGTCTAGGAAAGTACACCGCGGGTAACACCAGTAGCCGATTATTATGTTATGGAATTGACAAAGCCCATATGTATGAACCAAAATTTAACATGCGACAACTGGTTTACGGCCATACTAACTGCCAAAACATTACTGGAAAAGGGAATTACTACGGTTGGAACTTAAAAAAAAATAAGCGTGTGATACCACAATTGATGCTGAAAACTAAATATCGCGATAGAAACACGACTTTGTTTGCCTCTGACGGACCGCTTACTTTACTGTCATATTGTCATCAACATCAGTTAGTATATATATATATATATATATATATATATATAAGTGAGGTATATATATATATATATATATATATATATATATATATATATATATATAAAAACGGTGAGGAAGATATATATACATATATATATATATCTTCCTCACCGTTTTTAAAATTAGTAATTTACCAGCATCTGTTACCGCTTATTATCCAGCTCAAAGTATGAATGTTTATAAAGGAATGATTTACCTAATGGAAGATAAAAATAAAGTACAATATGAAATAATTGTTGTGGTTTTGCTTTGGCTTTGACATTTTATAATACGTCTGAAAATGAAATGTAATATTAAAAGTAGAGGAGAAAACCAAAAGAATTGTGTATTTGTGAATTGTTTAATTCACATACACTTCAGTTCTGCTTTAAAAATATACCATTAAGGATTGATCCACATATTTCATAATTGATGATAAAATTATGGTGCTTTATTACTAAAAAATTCAACAACATTTTCGTAGAAGTTTACCCAAAATATGTTAATTTAAACTTTTAACATTTAATGATAAACCGTAAAGCATTGTCTAAAACCCGGCGTAGAAAAATTGCCTTTTATTAAAATTTATTATTCCATTTATGGAATAATAAATTTTGTTTTCCATAAATGAATTAAATGGAATAATAAATTTTATTTTCGTTCTTTCTTTTGTATCTCCATATTGCTAATTACTCATTTCTAATGATCATAATCATTCAATCATAATATTTTTCTCATTAACTTCTACTTATGTAGCAACATCCGCACTTATGAGATATGGTCATATTAAAGTTTTATATATATTCCTCGTTTCTAATTTAATCCTTATAACGTTTATCTTCCTAATAAATTTCCATTGATCTACAAAAAGTGAATGTCATACAAATATTGGAAACTTCTATTGTAACATTAAAAAAAATTGATGGTAAAACGAAAACTGTTTACTATTTAGATAAAAGTACAAGTAGTTAATTATGACGATTCTGTGGTACACATTTATGTTTGCAATGTTATAATATTAGAATTAAATTAATGGGGGCTTAATAATCTCATACTTCTCGCGTGAAACATTACATTACAAAAGATTTAATACAGTGCCAGGAAAGAACAAGTTTCTCCCAATTCCGCCCAACTAAGATTTGATGACTCATGTTAGCACAATGTGTTACGTGTGAGTTATATTAACTTACACGAAAGCGTTATATTAACTTGCTGAAAGTACGGAAACAGCAATTTCCTGTAATTTGTCAAGGAATATTTGTAACTTATTTAAGTAGCTTTGGTATTGAAAGCTTTTTAAAAATTTAGTATGGGTTCAGCATTAGCAAACGATTTAGTTCAAATATTATGTAACCTAAAACTTTTATTGTGTAATGTCTGTATGTTAAAGATATTTCTGAAAAAAAGACAGAATTTTAACCCGTCTGTCTACTTATTGGTGTATTGTACAAAAACTACAGCATCGATTTAAATATTTTTTTTACTGATTTAGATTAAAATGTGAACCCCATATTATTTTTTTTGAAACAGTTCCTTAGATGCCTTTTTTCTCCCTGTCTACTTTTTATTTATCTGTTTGTTCGTTTGTTTATAAACCATGCAAGACTACTAAATCAATTTAAATGCATCTTTCTGTGAGATAAAAATTAAGCTAGAAAGAAAATATAAAGTACTGAAAAATTTAAAAATATATATGTGAGCCAAAAAGCTACTAAAAATAAAAAAGTAAGTTAGAATTTTTTGAAAACATTTGAATAAAATAATTTGCCTCAATATTTAACTAAAAAGAAAGTAAATAAATAAAGAATGCAGTTTTCGGAGTTTAACAAGTGTTATTTTG
The DNA here is from genome assembly GCA_039881145.1 of Druceiella hillmani. Lineage (NCBI taxonomy): Eukaryota > Metazoa > Arthropoda > Insecta > Lepidoptera > Hepialidae > Druceiella > Druceiella hillmani. Next base: position 5,698,824 of record JAYKKI010000106.1, on the reverse strand, counting down.
TTTACAATTCACCATGATCACATAAATACATTGGTTTGTGAAATTATGACAAAAATCGTCAGACATAACAAATTCTAGTAAATGTATACAATTAAAAACTTCAAATAAAGACACATTAATTTTAATCGTCCTGTCTTTATATGTGATGTTAATGCGATACGCAGTCCCATGCACCTAGCCATTTTGACAGAAAATCACTTTTTTCTTTTGCTGTATAAAAGCACTAAGATAGCTTTAAGATTGCCGAAACATGAATATTTTCTACTGCAGTACAAATGTTTTAAAGTAGCTTTGCCAGATATCTCAATATTAAACTGTGATCTATTGTAACAAGGCATTTTAATATTTATAATTATAATGTAAGAGATTGACGTGGCTGAAGATATCGGATGAATCAAAACTTTATTATTAGAATATTTTGAACCAATGCTTGGTTTTGTTATAGGAGAGTACATTTTTACCCTCGTAGGGCAAATATTACCTGTTACTTCATTCAATTCTTGCCCTAAACATAATTGATGAAAACAATATTTTCTTTGCTAAGTGAAATTTTTGTACTTTGTTTCTTTTTACTCACTTGCTAACTGGGCAGAAATTCGAATGCCGCTCTCATTCATAACATTCAAAATACCTCTTATAAAATTTGGCGAGTTTATTAATTGCCAACCTAACATACTTTACATATATATATATATATATATATATATATATATATATATATTTTATGACAATATTTTATGTACAGATTACATTAATTTGAACTTTTTGAAATATATGTACTGTGCTTTTAAGAATAAGCGGTGATCATAAGTAATCAGTGATGATTATACTGATGTTTTCCATCGAGTGCCTATTTTATTATCTAAATACTAGCTTTTCGCCGACCGCTTCGCTCGCGTAGGCGATTAATTTTCTAAACTTAAGTAAAATTTTTAATTAACTTCAAAAAGGAGAAATTCGACCCAAAATGTATTTAATATCATTAAATATGTTAGTATTTTAAGGCTTTTAAACAAATACACAAAATTTCAAAATATTATGAATATTTGTTATAGACAAATATTTGTTTTTCCAATCCAATCAGATTACAATTATTCTGTTTTTATCGGCTTAAGTATCTTCCATCTTAGAGAATAGAGAAAATTTTATGAAAATCGATTTTGTAGTTTAAAATGTAAAATAAAAAATCGGTTTCATTTTTATTAAATTACTAATTCCTGGTTTGTTATTAACAGTATCTACCTCGATTACGTAAATAAAGCAACATAGAGGAAGTTAGAATTTAATACGGCACTCCCTTGTGTGGTTGTATTGTCTGATGCTAAAATCATGTGAAAAGCAATCCTTCCCTAAGTCAAAGCCTACCACATTTTATAACTGGGCCTAAGATTTATTAATCGACGTTGCAAAACAGACTCTAATGGGAAATTGTAGTCGCTTGATTTCAAAAAGATAATAATAGAGTATAAGCGATATTAGCGGTATGAATACTGATCCCCCCTCCTGCCTCCCCGAGTACAACCAGTGAACACAGTGGCGCGTAAAAATTTACAATAGAAATGTTTTTCCCATATACCTACCAATTTTAATTAAATTATAGATTAAATCTCATAAAATTCCTAAATACTCGTTCCATTATTTGGATTTAAAATATTAATACTAAATTTTAAGTAAAAATTACCGTAACAATTTTCTTCCCATACAAGTGCAGCAATCACTTTTTACCCCCTTAGGGGCAGAATATTGGAATATGCTTAAATGCTTGTTAAATTATTTGTATTGTAAAGTAAAAATGATCATAACAATTATCTTGATATACAAATTAGACACACCTTTTCATCCACTTAAGGGTTGAATATAGAAATATGCTTAAATACTTGTTTCATTTTTTTGTATTGAAAAGTATTAATACAAATTTTTAAGTAAAAGTTACCATAACTTTTTTTTCTACCAAATTTAGTGAACCCTTTTTACCCCTTAAGGTCGAATATCGGAAAATGGTTAAATGCTTGTTTATTTATATGTCCTGAAATGCATTAATACAATTTTTTAAACAAAAAGATTAGATTTTCCATATAAATTTAGTCATTCCTTCTCACCCCTTAGGAGTTGAATCTCGAATGCTTGTTTCATTATTTATATTAAAAAGCATTAATTAAAATTTTTAAATAAAAATTACCGTAACAATTTTTTCCCATACAAATATAACCACCCATTTTCACCTCCTTAGGGGCTGAATCTCGGACAATGCTTAATACTTGTTTCATTATTTGTGTTGAAAAGTATTAATACCAATTTTTAAGTAAAAATTACCATTACAAAATTTGGATAGTAAAAATTTACTATCCGAATTTTCACGCTCTTAGGGGTTGAATAATACAAAATGCTAAAATATTTTTTATATTATTTACATTGAAAAGCATTCTTATGAAAAATACCAATGTTAAAGTAAAAATTTCCATAATTTTTTCCCACAAAATTAGCCATCCCTTTCCAGTCCCTTACGGGTTGATTATCGGAAAATGCTTGAATACTTGTCTTATAATTTTTATTTAAAAGCATCATTACCAATTTTTGAGTAAAAATTACCGTAATTTTTTTACTATGCAAATTTAGTCACCCTTTTTCAACCTTTAGGGGTTGAACATCGGAAAATGCATTAATGCAAATTTTTAAGTGAAAATTATCATAATTTTTTCACCTACAAATTTGGCCACCTTTTTTCACTCCCCTAGGAGTTGAATTTCGGAAAATTCTAAAACGTATATTATATTATTGTATTGAAGAGAATTAGTACCAAGTTTCAAGTTAGAATTGCCATAAACATATTTTTTCCCATACAAATTTGGCCACCCCTTTTCACTCTCTAGAGGTTGTATCTGGAACAATCCTGAAATATGGGTAACATTATTTTTGTTAAAGAGCATGAACACCCAGTTTTAAGTAAAAATTACCATAAAAATATTATTTCCCATGCAGACTTTCGCCCCCTTAGGGGATGAATTTCGAAAAACCCCTTCATAAGGAATTTAAAATCAACACCCTCTCTGAATTTCATTAGCGGTTTGACCTAGGTGTTGATCGGGACATTGCCTTATATATATATATATATATATATATATATATATATATATATACATACATATATATATATATATATATATATATATATATACATATATATATATATATATATATATATAATAGATTACTGAATGCGTTTAAGATATACGAAATTAGATTATTTTTAATTATAATAGTGGTAAGTAAGAAAGGGCAAACTTCTTCTCCAAAACTGGAAAACTGTTTTCTTTAATATAATTTGTAATTTCTAATTTAAAAGCAATGTTGAAGGAAATAATTTTGATGTAAACAGCTTACAAAACTATCATCGACCGAAATTTATTAGGTATTTGCGCATTATAGTTTTAAGCCAAACAGTATTTGTCATTAGAACTGATCAAGGTTCACTGGATATTGATGTACAAATTATTCCATTGTATCACATGGAATAATTTGAAAATCATATTTAAAAATCACCGATATATTTTTTATTACAATTTATGTATAAAATTTTTCGTATTTCCCAAAATAACATAAGTCTGTTTGACATATATGGACGGTTAACAAAATCATATAAAATTTACAGGTTGAAGTCCATATTGTGAATAATTAATAATGATTATGAAGGGAGACTTGGATCATAAAATATTTGCTAAAAAAACTTGTGTCGGCTTTGGAAAGAGCCAACTCAAATATCTCAGAATTTATCATGAAAGCATCTACTAATTAAAAGTTAGCATTTGCTTTCATGATAAATATATTAACTCTCGCATTCGACGTTAATATTATTTAGGCAAATTTTAACGCAATTTTTAGTCTTTTACGTTTAATATTCAAATAGGAGCTCGTAATGAAAATGGTATCAACTGAGGTGCATAGCCTAATTTGTCAAAACGAACCAATTACTGTTAATCAAGCGTTACGATTGAGGACACTTAATATATAACAAACCGTTTTGTAGATAATTTCATGTAAATAATATATCGACGAATTAAAATAAAAAGGTAATAATAAGGCCAATAATGGCTATAGCCTAAGGTTTGTTCAGATATTCAAACTCAACAACGGAAATAAAGTACATGGAGAGGTAAGCACCCGCAAAAACATTACTCTAATTTTGGCTTCCCTCTACACGCGAAAACATTAGGTTACGAGACATTAAACCTAGATGAATAAATAGCCACCACATTTTTTGGTTTTATTATGTATGGATTAAAGTAAAATACATAATAAAAAAATTTAAAAAAAAATATGTTATATATATATATATATATATATATATATATATTATAAATGTTAATAAATTGCACACTACTGTAATTGAGAAATGCTCAACCGTTTACTTATATTAAGATTTAATCCCGTTGATTGTACTCCGCAAAAGAATTGAAGTCACATTATAATAATAGTATTATAAAAGTGAGCAAAATTTTGACAAGAAAAATAACGTTCAAATTTAATTTGAATATAGAGTCTCGATTGCCACCAATTTCTTCTATTCTTTATAATTAACTCGAATGCGACTACCATTGCCAGAAAAGTGAGGCAAAGTCAGTGCTTTTATCAGTAATAAGAAAAATTTAACCATGCATTTCAATATTTATAAAACACACACACACTCACACACAATCTTCTAATATTCTGTGTTGTCATTTTTTTTTTTTCATTGATACAAAAGAAAATCAACTTCTTTAGTACAACTAGGTCAAGGAGGATTTCATACGCACGTATAAACCTTAAAGGCTACATAGTATTACCAATCAAATGTTTACAAATAATCATACAATTCTACACCATGTAAATATGTTGCTCAGTATCTTTTAAACGTGTTTATTTTTTCAGATGGTGCTTATGTTAATTTGTCATCTAAAAATAGTACAAATTTCTCATTGACCATAAAATTCTCCCTTTATATAAATAACAAAATAAAAAAATAAACAAATGACATGTTGCACAAAAATGTTGCACAAATGTTGCACAAAGGTTATCTTGAAAATTCGACTATTCTTAACTGGATATCCTAACCTCCAATAAATTATAATTGCTAACGCTAATAAAAACGCATGATGAAAAATCTTATTAGCTCTGCCGGGTAAAAACTGGGAATACTGAAAAGGTCTGAGAAAGAAGAATATATGAAATCCCTCCAAGAGGCCGAAGAGGTCGGGCGAGCTACGTGGAAAATCCTCGGTAATTCCTTTATCCTATAATAAATTTCACCGCGGACAGCTTTATATGAAGGAATAGAGTCCATGTCCCTGAATGACGGATATAAAAACGGTGAAGCCTAGCAAATAGGGTCTAGCAAATATATATATATATATATATATATATAAATATATATATATATATATATATATATATATATATACATATACATATATATATATATATATATATATATATATATATATATATATATATATATATATATATATATATATATATATATACATATATATATATATATATATATATATATATACAGAAAAAGTTTTTCGAAAAATGGTACATGGTATTTTGGTTTCTTCGAACCCAAAACGCGTATTTCATCATTTTTCTTTTACTACCTGCCCAATTGTTCAAATAAAATCTGTTTTAACGTTTTGAAAGCAAGTTTTATTAAAATAATTTTTGCAAGTCAAATTAAAACTTAATCTATATATTATTCGTTTCAATTATTTCCTAAAGGATTTATCTGATTACTTCCTTTACCTGTGTAGGTCTTATTGTTTAAGTATCATAAGCAAAAGTTGAAATTAATTTTTTTTATCCTTTGAGTACAAATTTTTAGTACTTTTAGTACTCATTTTGATCAAATGTTCGCTAAAGAACTTTAAAATCAATTATTAGCACTAAAGTAAACTGAAAATATAAATTGTCGAGAATGTTATATTACTCGGCTTATAATTGAAACTACGTTATAAAATACTTTTATCCCAGTCGAGCTTACTTTTGAGGTAAAAACGTTATTCGAACTAAAATAACAGTTACATTGGGTAGATTTACAAACATGATTCCTAAATTCGAGGGCAGAATTATTCAACTATCCCAGTGATATACCCTTCACTAGTGCAAGATACATTGTCGAGACTTTTTAGCTATTCGAATTAAGTTATAGCTAATATATAAAAAACTTTTATCTAGGTCAAACGTAGGACCTTAGTTACCAAGTGAACTGCGGAAATTCGTAAATAACTTATTTCTTATATTAATCGAAACATAGGTTTTGCTCACTAATGTATCACTCGAAGTACAAATCAAATATAATTTATTTGAAATTACAGCCGTCATTATTCGGAAATAAGAATAATTCGTTTGTAACATGATCGACCAAAACTTTTATGATTGACAAAATATTTAACATCATTCAATTAATCATAACGCAAGTAAACATATATAAAAAATATTAGAATAAATATTAATATGAGACACGAAATCTTCCTTACTTACCTTCAATACTCTAGTAGTAACAAGCAAGTTATCGGTCAAGGGAGTATCAAGATTTTTATTTATTTATTTATTTATTCGTACTTTAACTTACACATAATACATACATTTTGCGAACTTATTGCTACAAGAGTAATCTCTTACAGTCAACCACATTGATTAAATATAAACATTTTGCGATGAGGATGGCTTTAAAAGGTATTAATTAAAAAAAAGCGAAACTTAGGATATAACAAGTAACAAAAAATGTCAACATATAAAAAGCAAAACTAAGCTACATGTGAATATATATATAAAAAAAAGAAATGGTTAATTATAAAAATCAAAATATATACAAAACAAAAAAATGGTTAATTATAAATATTGACATGATCGGGAACAAGGAAAATGGAAAACAAAATGGGATTAGGAACAGCAGGATAGAGGGATTATGAGACGAAGGACTTTTTCAAACAATTTTCGAATACATTAAGCAAGGCGAGTTCCTGGTATCCGGATGTAGTCGCTTCCAATGTCTTATGGTTTGGATAGAGAAGGGCTTTTCATAAAACAACATACAACCAATGTTTGGGAAAAAGGAGGGTGAGCTGTTTTCAGAGCATAGCCCTATACCGTGTGCAGACAAGTAAATAAATTTGCTTCTAAGATAAGTTGGATAAGTAGCGTTGTTCAAAATATTACAGGGAAGTGTAAGAATGTAAAAATTGTGTCGATTACGGATTTCCGTCCATTTAAATTGCACTCTGAATTGAGATACATGGTTATATTTTTTGCAACCAAAAACAAAACAGACGCACGAATTTTGTTGGTGTTCTAATTTTATAAGGCAATACTCAGCAAGGTCTTAATAGCATATATCTACGTAGTCAAGCAGTGGCAGTAATACTCTTTGATAGAAGTGAGTTTTGGTTTGAACATCTAGGAAATTTTGAAGATGCTTGAGAGATTGCATTCTACTGTAGATACGGTGACTAACATTATTTACTTGATGTTGTCAACTAAGATTTTGATCGATTAATAAAACCCAAGTCTTTAACAGTTGACCTAAATGAATTAGATACGGCAGATTTGATAGCATAATTTTAGATAGCAATCTTTGGCTCCCAATTATGAAAGCTTGAGCCTTAGTTGAATTAACTAATAGACCCATTTTATGAGTCTACTTATTGACTAAAACAAGGTCTTCAGGGTATTGACAATGGTTACTATGGAGTTTGTATCAGTATGGGCATATATTTATAAATCATCAACGTAAAGATGATATTTTTTATGTATATTTCCAATAACTCCATCAATGAATATTGAAAAACGAAGTGGAGAAAGAGCCCACCCTTGAGGCACACCTGCTGATAAGTCCGATCATTCAGAGAACGCATATCTAGACTTCCCAGATTGCCGACGTCCATATAGGTATGAACTAAACCCATGTAATGAGTATTGAGATAAATTCAAATATTTCAGACAAGTTAGCAAAATATCAAAGTCAACGGAGTTGAATGCACTGTTGCCGTCAAGAAGCGCTCTAAATGTCTCCCATGTTGAAGCTTTATATCTGACTTTGGATCGATCGCGCTCATCCGTAATTTGTGAAGTCATTAAGCCATAGGGCTGCCTTTCTTTCCATTTTCACTCGTTTATGGGGAGCATGATTGACAATACGGTTGTTGAATTTAATAACTTTTTCATCAACCGTTTTAATGGTTAAAATACTATCCCAATCAATGAGCTTGTCATCCTCAAACAGACAAAGCAAGTTAATATTGTTAGAGCTACGAAAATTAGAAACCTAGAATATGGCTTAGGAATACAAAACTTATGAAACTGTGAATAATACTGTCAAAATCGCCAAAATACGAAATACCAGGAGGTGACAACATAACTCCTTAGAGTAATTTAATTCAGGGAAAAGTAATTTCAATAAATAAATATTCCATTGTAGATCGTAGTCGGTCGGTGATTTTGCGATACAGAGGAAGATCATCTCGAAGATAGATAGCAACCCCACCACCACGCCCTTACTCACGGTCAAAACGGATTAATGTGAAACCTGAAAGCGAATAAATATTAAAGGAGAGTGAAGTGTGAGTGTAAGTATTCAGAGTATTGATATGTTAGAAATAAAACTGAGAAAGGCTGCGAGGAGAAAAAGACTGACGAATATCATGGGTGGTTCTATTAAAGGCACCACAAAATGTCTCAAGGTCATCTGGAATGGAAGAGACAGGAGAAGGGCAGAAATCATTAGGAGAGGAGTAGGAATGAAAGGAATAAATGGAATAATTGGAAATAATGTCCATATTTAATCAGGATAAAATTAACAAAAATATACAATTAAATTATACAGAGAAAAAAATATAGAATTAAATAAATACAAATTTACAAAATTGCACTTTTTAAAATAAATAAGCTAACAATGCATATAATAACGAGAAAACAATGCACATGAAACCATATTTAATGTGCAGAAACATAGTCCTCAATATCCCGCAATCATTCTGTGCGCCTATGCACAAATCACAAAATATCAGAAAGTAAATAAGACGGATACTTTCATAAATGTAACCTAAGCGTATTAATAAAATTAGTATTTCTGCGTTAAGTAGACGTTACGGAAATTTAAAATATGGCTAGTATGAAAAATACAATTTAAAACATATAGAGTAAACCAGTACTTTTTATGTAAATCAATTATTATTTGGAAGCAGATTATTTTTTGTGCGTGACCGAGTATTGTGATGATCGGTTTTATTATTGGTGTGAAAAGCGGATAACCTTAATCTGACTTGCTCCAACTGTACAGGACATGTTGCTACATATTGCTAGCAGCCATCAGGAAATCTCACAAAATCCTTCCATCGCGTGTCCAGCAGTTTTTGGCCTGGAAAATTGCGCGAGCCTCAGCAAACAATATCTGCCCGAGTCGAATTAAATATTCCTTGATGAGCACGCCAGTCCTCTTTAACGCATTCTTCACCGACCATGCTTCATAACGGTATTTGCTGCAGGCGAATTTGACGGCAGACTATTCGTCTCGGAGTCTTGCGCTACATATTTCCCGTACACAGACGGTAGCACAAATCCAGGTTGACTTAACCTATTGCGAAACAGACAAGTTTGTCAACGATGACGCTAAAGACGGGTGATGTCGGAGTGACATCAGCTTCTTCCTTCACGCCGTGGATGAGGATGATATTTCGAGGCTCGTTTGCCTCCACGTCCTGTACACGGTGCTCCAAGTCAATATATAAAGTTAAAAGAGTTTTCATCATATCCTGAATTTGACTGCGAAACTGCTTGAACTCAGTGGAAAGAGCCTCAACTGAAGATGAGTGAATACTTGTCAATAATAACAGATCGTCAAGCTTCTTTTGAAAGTTATCCAGTCCGGCGTTATATTTTGCAGTTAGATGCTTCACTTACGATTCCATTGCAATTTATTTAACAGACGTTAGTGTTTTTAAAATGTTTTCTCCTCGTTGTTGCGCAAATGATAGTTGTTATCAGAGTAGTCTGTTTTTATTTCATTTATTTCAGAACAATTCTCATTTAAAACAGAGCTTAATTTATTACTATTATTTATAAAAAAAAACCCCTGTAGTATTACTAATCGTATGAAATAGCCTGAATAGAAACTTCAAAAACTTCAACTTTTACCAAGTACACTTTAATCATGGGAATGTGTTATACAATGATTTTGATATAGATTAGACTTTCATCTAGATTTCAATTAAATTACCGTTTACCAGTTTTAACCATTTTTTAATAAAAATCGCCAATAAAAAGAAGCAAATTTAGAGCATTTTATTTTAATTCAGGTGGCAAATAATATGCTGTGGTGATTGTCCACAACCTGTTAAGGGAGGTTTCTTGAGACTACTTGTTTCTGTCAAATACCCGATTTCTCGATATTTATAATTAATATAGCCAGACAAGTTGCCTCTGGCACTAATTGCTTATGTACGAAACTTCATTACAAGTAATGACACCGTTATCCATGAGATGAGCAGCCATGACAAATTAGAAGCAATTTGAAGTGCGGGGTTCATTTTAAAGTCATCTGCCGTTATAACCCGCCCAATAACCTGCCAAGTCTTGCCCGACTCATGAACCTGTGCCACCCTAACAACTCCATCATTGTGAGAGACTTTAACGCCTACTCAACTTGATGGGGTTACTCCACTACAGATAGAAGTGGAGTAACCCCAATAGAAGATCTGAAACACAGGAGACAAGTTAGGAAGTATATCTCTTTCTGGAATGAATCTCTAGACACTCTTAAGAGAGAGAGGAATACATCAAGCTAAAAACTCACATAATATTGCAGACTGCATTTCTCTAAGAAAGGCTCAAGCTAAATTGAAACATTCCGTTATACAGTAACGTTATAAATGTAGATTTGATATTTTGCTGCAGACTTGGACTTTAGAAAAGGTATTTCCGAGACGCACAAGTTTTCCTCGCACCTAAATAACAAATATATCTCTCGTCGCTAGAAACCAATAACAGTAAATGGCAAGCTACTTACTAGTCCTAGAGAAGTCGCCACAGCTTTGTGTAAAAACTACGCAACCATTAGTAGATGCCACATTAGTGTGGAAGAGCAGAAATCAATATTTAACAGAAATGCCGCCTTATAACAAACTAAACAAAATTATTTGCTCTTTAGCCAGGATTACTCTCATGACGAGCTATTTTTCACAGTCAGTTCACTAAAAAAAGGAAAATCTGCCGGTCCTGATAGGATCTTCCCTGAGTTTATTACGAACCTTGTCCTGCTAGCTTTAAGGATCTTTTTGAGACTAATCAATCTAACATGGCATACTAGAGTGCCCCAGTTGTAGAGAAAGGATGAAGTTATCTTGTTGCTGAAAAAAAATAAGCCGGCTAATAATCTAAACAGCTGCCGACCTATTTTACTTACTAGTGTATGCTGCAAGGTTGCTGGAAAAATGTTCGAACGAAGACTTCGACAATTTCTGGAACCAAAAGACCCCATTGGTGAATGTCAAGCAGGATTCCGTAGACATAGGTCTACCATAGACTAGATGTTGAAACTCACTTAGGCCATAAAAGATGGCTTCCATAGAAGTCAATCAACACTTGCTATACTCATAGACATTAAGACCGCATATTACACAATTTGGCGTCGCATGCTTGTTTTCAAGTTTAAAAAACAGGGAGTAAACGGAAACATGTTGAAATGGATAGAGAGCTTCCTCTCCTTACGAATTGTTGCGTCAAGAGCTGCCACAAGAGGCCGTGTTGGGCTGTTTTGTCTTCAACATCATGATAGATGACCTAAGGTTGGCCGGCCAAAGAGTTCCTAACGTATAATGCCTATTTTTTGCAGATGACGTTCTACTTTTGGAAACAGGTAGTGTCACTAATGCCCTCTAGAAGACCCTAAATAAAGCATTTCTAAACCTCGAAACATGGGCAGACTTGAACAAAATGTAGATAAGGCTGTTACCCACCTTTTTACCATGTCGTCACCGGCTCAACCTGAGCTATAGAGGCTTGCCTCTTCGGTAAGTTCCTCTATCGAAATATCTAGGAATTAACCTTAACACCAAGCTATCCTGTAGCTCTCATATTACAAACACAGCTGAGAAGGCTCACAGAAAGATGAACTCTTGAAAAAGTTTTCGGCTACAAAATGGGAAGCTACTTAGGATGTACTCGTACGTGTATAAAACATATGTGCGTCCAGTGCTGGACTACGGCAGCGAAGTCGTCTTATTGATAAGTCTTGCCAAATATAATGTTGCTCAGAACAATGCCTTTAGACTAATAACTGATGAGGCAGTATCAACCTCTATAGTAGAAATGCAATTCCAAACTGGTATTGAACCTCTGAAGTCTGGAAAATTCACTCTGAAATCCGGGAAAGGATAAAGTAAGTGGATAGAAATTACTGGAGTGTGTATAAAAAAGCACCCCAATGACTAAAAACTGAAACCCCACATTTAACACATGCTGACTCTCTAATTGATAAGTACCAGCTCTGCGTGTTGAATGATCTCTGTGCCCCTATACAATATTACAACACAGTTGTATCAGCTGTTCCCTCCAGATATCTCGACCTAAAAAACATTACACTAGACAAAGCAGATGCCATCCCTGAAGAACTCAAATCATGTGCTCTGGAGACCATCTATCTCAGATATCCTTCAAGTGAGTGGCTCCATATCTACACAGATGATTCGTATCTACCTGAAACAAAAAGAGTTTGTTCTGCTGCCTGTTTGAAGGCTCACTGGCAGTGGGAAAAAGTGCCAGCAACTACGATGATGAGATTTGCGCAGTTCACGAGGCTTCAAGCCAGCTACTAGCCACGGAACTGACACTCGCAAAAGTGATCTTTCTAATTGACTCCCAGGCTACAATCTCTGCGCTCAGTAATAATCTATCATGAGTCGTGCGAAACTAGCGAAGCTTATCACGCATGGACGGCAGTAGGTGCCGAACCACGTAGGAATCAATGAAAGGGCCGATAAAGAGGCAGGAGGCTGAGTCAACCCAATATGACATGATTATCATACTCCACGAGGCAAAAAATGTATTTAACCCATCCATCAAAAGCACCACTTTGAAGGCCCTAAAAGATCAAATCATTGGCGAAAAGTAGGAGAACATCTCCGTCAAGGGGCCAATTTCAAGACACCTAGCGAGGGCAGAGGTTGTTGCTCGTTTTGATTGACTACCGGTCACGACTACCTAGAGGTTTATCTCCACAGGATCGGCTTGACCAGTGGTGAGATTTGCCCGCTATGCGACTGAACGTCAATGTACGGTAACCATCTTCGTACTTGTAAGACTTTGAAATGCCCAGCTAGTGATATTGTCGGACGCTACTGGGAGGCTCAGCCTCGAATGGTCGAAGGACCATGGACAGGCGTTGACTAACTAACCTGTTAGACACTAATTGCGACTACGTAATTTCTAATTATAATAATAATAAATAAAGAGTATTGTTTGTTTTACTGCAAGTAACAATAATTTATTGCCTATCGTGCTCGCTTTTTAATAAAATATATGGCCATACTTTAAAGATAACAATTGAAAATGTCGCCGTGTTGCGAGTAGATTTTACAGTCTTTTATACAGTTCTGAGCACAACCAATCGTAATTTCATAATTATGTTCATACTTTCACATGATGTTTTTTAGTTTGCCTCACTTATGAATACCATCTGTTTTTATAAGATTTACGGGAAGGCAGATTTCAGTTATTTATGGTTTCCTCACTAATCATCTTATGACAAATATAAATCAGTATAAAAGTATTTCTCCTGCAATTACCTTATTCTTTGTATCTTTTACATTTGTCTTTAGGTGAAGGTATCTAACCACTAACAACTTTATTAGCATTTTGCCCCTAAATCTTAAATAAGATCTTTGCACATGATAATTCTAATTAACTAAACTGGTTAACGGCTGAAATGAGAATTGAATGTGGAAAAATACTAATATTTGTAATTTATGAAGAGATGTTATTTTAATAATACAAAATAAAAAACTGGCAATCAAAAAGTGTAAAACACGTATTTATATTTTAGTTACGATGTGAGAGATCAGTCTCACATGGGCTTTGAAGTTGTAACACATCAACAAATGCCGACGCTACGGAAAACTTAAGTAAGTACTTAAGTAAGTTTGACTTACTGCGAATTTTGTTTTTACTACGAATAAAAACCCGTTCACGAGCTACGACATTTTAAAAATACATCCAATCATGGAATAATAAGAAATAATCTAAATGAAACAATAAAAGAAATTAACCAAACTTACCCAGTAACCTGGTAATCTCTAAATAAATAATGTTGTTTTATTTAACCCTAGAAAGATAATCTGCGTAAAATTGACACATGCATTTGCGAAATATAGCTATCTCTTTCTAACGAATCCACAGGCGTCCGTTGAGGACATCTCATTCGTCGCTGGGAGCTGCCGGGTGGCGTACGTGTTGTTAAGGTGTCACCGATTTTAAAATATAACGACCGCGTGAGTCAAAATTACGCATGATTATCTTTTACGTGACTTTTATGATTTTGACTTGTATGATGGTTTTTAATTTTTGATGTTATTACAACTAGATATGATTACTTATAATTAAATTATTCTTTTTATAAATATTGAAACAAAACTATAAAAATATGGGGAAAACAAATTTGGACGAAGATGATATCCTGGCTGCTCTTATGCAGAACGATGACGAGCTTCCCTGTGAGGATACCGATAGTGAAGTAGCGGACCACGAAAGTGAAGATGACGTGCAGAGCGACACAGAAGAAGCTTATATAGATGAGGTACAAGACGACCTGCCGACGCCAAGTGGAAGTGCAATCCTAGACGGGCAAAGCAGTGCCGAACAACCAGGCTCCACGTCGGCCTCTCGTAGGGTCGTAGTCTTGCAACAAAGGACTATCAGAGGTGGGAATAAACATTGTTGGTCGACTTCAAAGTCAACGAGGCGTGGCAGAGTGTCAGCGAGTAACATTGTTCGAGCTCAAAGAGGTCCAAGCCGCATGTGCCGTAATGTATATGATCCCGTCTTATGCTTCAATATGTTTATTACTGATGAGATAATTACCGAAATCGTACGATGGACTAACGCCGAGATATCATTGAAGAGACGGGATTCTATGACAGGTGCTACATTTCGTGATACACATGAGGATGAAATTCGCGCTTTATTTGGTAGACGGCTATAAGAAAAGATAATCATATGTCCACTGACGAGCTCTTTGATCGATCTTCTACAATGGTGTACGTCTCTGTGATGAGTCGTGAACGTTTCGATTTCTTGATACGATATCTTAGAATGGATGACAAAACCGTACGACCCACACTTAGAAAAAATGATGTTTTTGCTCCTGTTAGAAAAATATGGGATCTCTTCATCTATCAAAGCATACACAATTATACTCCAGGGGCTCATTTGAGGGCGGTGTCCGTTTAGGATGTATATTCCCAACAAGCCAAGTAAGTATGGCATAAAAATCCTCATGATGTGTGACAGTGGTACTAAGTACATGATAAATGGAATACCCTATTTGGGAAGTGGAACTCAGACTAATGGGGTGCCTCTCGGAGAATTCTATGTAAAGGAATTATCAAAACCTGTACATGGAACTTGTCGTAATATAACGTGCGACAATTGGTTTACCTCGATCCCTTTGGCGAAAAGCTTACTCCAAGAACCTTACAAGTTAACACTTGTGGGAACCGTACAATCGAACAAACGCGAGATACCCGAAGAACTAAAAAACAGTCGCTCTATGCCAGTCGGGACATCAATGTTTTGTTTCGATGGACCTCTTACTCTTGTCTTATATAAACCGAAACCGGCAAAAATGGTTTACCTGTTATCGTCTTGTGATGATGATGCTACCATCAACAAAGCCACTGGTAAGCCAGATATGATTATGTATGATAATAAAACAAAAGGTGGAGTAAACACTCTAGACCAAAGACAAATAGGTAGCCTATGGCTTTATTGTATGGAATTATAAACATTGCTTGCATAAACGCATATATAATTTATAGCCACAATGTTAACAGCAAAGGAGAAAAGCCTCTAAGTTGCAAAAATTTCATGAAAAACCTTAGCTTGGGTTTGTCTTCTTCGTTTTTGCGTAGGCGTTTAGACGCTCCTACTTTGAAAAGATATTTGCGAGATAATATCTCCAATATGTTGTCTAATAAAGTAACTGGTACTTCAGAAGATCAAGCTGATGAGCCTATAGTAAAGAAACGTATTTACTGTACTTTCTGCCCGTCTAAAATAAGATGGCAGGCTAATATCTCTTGTAAAAAATGTAAAAAAATAATATGTCGTGAGCATAATATTGATATGTGCCAAAGCTGTTTGTAACTAATTTTTATAAAACTTTATGTTTGTTATATTTATAAGATATTTTAATTGTTGATTTTTTCTAATATAATGACTGATTATTGAAGTAAAAATATGACAGAGTGAATGTTAAAAAAAAAATGTTGATTTGTAACAGAAGTTTAAAGTTTTTATTTTTTTTTATGAATAAATGATTATAAACAAATTGTCTGCAGTATTAATTATTCCAATATATATGTAAATATACAATAACATATAATTTTTTGAAATAAATTAGGAAACTTCAACCTACCACTAATTAAAACACATGCGTAAATTTTACGCATTACTATCTTTTCCGTACTACACAATATGATTATCTTTCTAGGGTTAATTAAGCACAGGTATAATAATATCTTCATACCTCCGACTACAGCTATATTATAATTATTAACAAGAACGATTATATTATACGATAAAATATATATTAGGTACTCCTTAAATCTCAATACACATCGATTTTCAATGTTACGTTGCAATGCAAGTAGTGAACAGGTTAGATAAATTAAATCACGTAATAAATTCGCATATAATTCCCAGGAGCTATAAAAACTATTACAAATTTAACATTCTCATAACGTGTTATTTAATATAAAAGACACAAATTTTCATCATTATAAAGCGCTACATTATATTAAACCTACCAACATAAATTTTCTCTTAGTTATTTGTGTATACTCCAATAATAATAAAACAACTTTAATGGACGCGTAAAGCTTTACGAGCGCTTGATGAGCTTCTTATAGTCATCCATTCATTTCCAAATACTATATATGCATTATATATAATAAAATATTTTTATGAAAATCTACATTGAATATTTCAGTATCAATAAATAATACATATTGCTAAAAATCTTAGAAGGTAAATTTTTAGATTTTATTTATAAAAATGATTGTTTATAAACAAAAAAAATCGATATTTTGACCAATGATGATGGGCCAAAACAAAGGAAACAGGAAAAAGCATGTTTTGATACTTTGAATACGGTCTTTCTCACGTTTAATTTTAGTAAACATATTAACGTCCATATTGGAACGACGAATTTATTTTTGTTCAATTTACAAATCTTTCTACGATTAATTTCACAAATAATTCGTGGGGAATAGAGGAAAAAAATGAGATAATTTCATTATCCTTTTAATACCAAAATAACAACGTAGACTTATACTATAATTACATTACTATAATTTTCGCAGGATTAAAGAACTTGAAGCTTTAACTTATTTGCCTCACCATATCACTAGAATTAAAATAAAAAATAACAATAATTTCTCATCAGGTAAAATAATATATACATTTAATTGACGATATTAAGGTTTTGAAATTTATTGTCTTCTAAGCTGTAATATATTTCAATATAAAAATAAAAGAATGAAAAAAATACCGGAAGTTCTATTTTACTTTAAACTCTAAACGATATTTTAATCAAATTGTAAATAATAAATTAAATATATATCACATTATATTAAAGGCAAAAAGAAGAAAAAAAATCCTTAAATTCGTATGAAGAAAAAGAAAAAATATTCCTTCAAAAATATTTAGATTTCTCTGCAACAGGACCGAAAATGCATAGGTAATTTTTCATCCATTTTTAATATCTCAAATAAGGTATTTTCGATATAATCCCCAATTGTCACGCATTTTATATGCGTGACCAATCTGTATGTATGACCGCAAATCAAAATTTAGGGTCAGTATGTTGTTTATCATTAAAAGTTGTTTTGGGAAAAGTATCTAAAATTTGATAGTATCATATCTTATAACGATTACATTAAAAAAACAGATAGGTCACCAATTTAGACTTTCGAAAGCTCCTTCAATATAAAACCTATAACTTGAAAAACGTAAATTTCCCTTGCAAATAATACTACTCGATTACAATCCGGACTGCATGGTGCACAAAAATAGGTGAGCAAAACGTATATGTACCATTAATTTCCATTACGCCGTTCGGCCATATGTCGATTTCACGATATGCACTCGTAATATGATTTAGGTCACTAGATTAAGTCAGTAGTTTATCTTAATATTTAGAATATGTTAGATGCACATTTACATAATATGATATATTATAAGTGTAGATCATTAATTTACTGTTTTGTGTGCATTTTTTAAATATCGAGTATATTTGCAATTTGATGGTATTTGTTGACGTACGAAAATAAAAATTGTTTAATATTGTTTGTCGTATTTTAAAATATTGGATTAATCATTAATAAAAAAGAAAATGAGCTTTCAAAACTTATTTGTTTCTAGCCATTTTAAAATAATATTTTTGAAAATAATTTTTCCAAATCATTTGTTTTCATTATTTCTAATGACTTACATATTTGTTTTTAATTAAAGGATAAGTGGTTCAAAAAAACACCGTTAAATATATGTATTGAATAAATTAATGATTATGTAAAAACACATAATGTTTCTCTTCTTAATAGTAGCTTAAAAATCAATCGCTAAATCCATAATTAATGGAAAGACATGCCTTATGTGTATTTGTTATTGATTGTATAAAAAAGGCTATTATTCTGAAACAATAAAGGAAATTTAAAATTACAAATATTGTACAGGACATATAATTGAATTTAACAGAAGCGGTCAAATTTAAAATGAAAATACAAATGGACTATAAACCAAACTAACACATTTTTTTCAAACCAATGTTTTAAATATAATTTTACCAAAGGCCATGACATATAAACATTTAAATTTAAACTTCTCCGGCTAATAGCAGAGGTCAATCTGAAATCATTTTATTTTGCACTCGCTTATATATCACTTATCGATACCTAAACGCCAACTTGTCGATATCTTTACTCTGAATTTTATATTTTTAGTTTTACATCGGGTACAAGCTATGCAAACATTTTAATCTTATAATAGTCTCAATATTCTAGAAAAAACAATTGTATCCAAAATTCAATCTTGATTACTTTTTTCATTATACCAATCGATCTATGAAAAATTCCGTGTAATCTAAACTCCACACATATAGGAAACTGGAAAATAGTCATAATTTTGTTTTTCCACTTTTATATCATATTATGTATTATGCATGTCTTGGAATGCAAGCAAAATATCAAGCATTTCCATTCCCTTAAAATTAATTTGAGAACCAAAATCATTTATTTTATTAAAAAAGTGCCCTACGCTTTTACATTCAATTATTATACGAGTACTTAATTATTAATTTATTTTCACTTTTTTAGGCTTTTATTTTTGAAGGCTGTAATATTTTTTTCATTTCATGAAATTATTATATTACTGCAAGTATTGATTCTTGATTTACGTGCATTTTTTTTAATAATTCGGAGATCTGGACGTGGGTGAAAATTTAATTGAATTATTCCATAATTTTTGTTTAGTTTCAATTTAAACTCAATTTTTTTATTTTATTAAATTATGGTATTGTCATAGGTTCTGGCTATGTGTGGAAATGGGTGAAAATTTAATTTAATGACTCCACTATTTTTTGTTTTACTTATACTTTAAATTTCATTTTCTTATTTTATAAAATTATTGTATTTTTGGTTCTTGATACGTGTAATACACATTTCAAATAATTCAGACATCTGGAAGCTGGAGAAAATTTAATTTAAAATTCGGTAATTTTTTCGGTTTTTTTTCTTTCCTTTTTTGTTGTAAGACTAATTGTTTTTATTTTATAAAACTATTTTATGGTCATCAGAACTACACTCAACTAGCAAGTTTCACGATGAGATAATAATTAGACATACTTGAAATTTAGTTTCACTGATTCCATTACATGGTAATTTACATACAAGTCGACCTAATAAAAGTGTGTTAAAAATGACATGAAAGAAAGTGTATAAAAATGCATAAAAAATTGGTAATAGCTCCTTTAACCCTATAAACGTACAATACGTTTTTGTGGAAAAGAAACGAAAATTAGTCATTTACACGGACACCTGTAAAAGGACAATTCTAAGAAGAAAAATAGATGGTAAAATATTTGAAACACATATCGACATTTATTTATTAATTCAATTTATATCTTACAATAACTCTACATTACGTACATAAACTTGCCTTACATATTGAAATATGTCAGTTTATGTTACATCCGTTAATTTCACGATCTAAATATGTCAGCCTCGTAATGCGGTAATTTCTCAGACGAGCTGGCGTCGCACGTCAAAACGCGACTCTCATTTCTCTTCAGTCACTTCCGTAATGCATAGTTCAGTTCTTGCTTGACGTGGCTTTGTTATATACCCGTAGATGTCAAACTTGAGTTTACCGTTTATGAATAAAATACTCAAATGATTAAAATAGCTGCTTACGTAAGAAGGCCATGAGCTTTATGGAATATTAATTTAACAGTTATTTACTCACATAGCTTTCCTGTATTTGGGAAAAAACCCATTCTAGTAAAACAATATACTAAAGCTTATTTACTTTTATCGAGAAAATCTTTACAGGATCAAAAATATTTTAAACTGAATCCAAAAAGTAGGCGGTCTTACTTTAATGCCTTTTAGTCATCTGTATACAATTGTAACCCAGAGAGGCATTGACTAATTTTCATTATTCTTTTATGTTCAAAAGAAAATGATTCCTGATGGATTTCAAATAAACACAGAATTTCTTCATCATAAATTCGTAGAAAATTAATCGGATCCAAGCTTATCTAATTTGCCTTGATGAGTAATTTGTTTAAAAATTATGGTCGGAATCTGATTACAAAACCCAGAGATGGTGACCAAACTATACAATAAGAACTAGATTCATCAATTTCGTGTTTTTGGATTTGTCTTGGCAAGCCATTTGGACACAAATTGTGGTAAGGATCTTATGAATGTACTGGCAGACGGTGACAGGATCTCCTTATTGGTGACGAGTATGTTCAACATATTTTAGCTCGTCTGACTATATTGAATAATCCTTTGATCACAAATAATGATATATAGGGTATAACAAGAAGTCGAAAGGTAGTATTCCCAACAGAATAAAATAGATTTATCAAGTTTAGATTCTATTAACATGTTTCGAGGGATCTTTGATACTAAGTAATGGCGAGACATAAATCCGAAAGATTTTAGTGGGAACTCTTCAATGCTGCGGAGCAGATTTACCAAATTTAGGTTGATTTTCTTTACCCGATGAGTCCTTTGGTCATAAATCAATAATTTGCCTAAAATTTGATAGCTGTGTCCTTTACAGTGGCAAAAAAAATATATCAGAGAATCGAATTAATATAATATATAAGTGAATATCAAATTATCTGCGTACAAATGACGCTTCTATAATCGTCTCTTCTACAGAACCGAATTTCCGCTATTCTAAATACCGAGCCTCTTCCCAATCTCCACCCCTTTCCGGGTAGAATTATTTATACTTACTAATTAAGTTTGTTACATTTTTAATTTAATTAATACAAATTAGAAAAGTTAATTTATTTTCCTTTGAATTTATTTTTCTTCTTTTATTTACCATAAATTGGAAGACAATACGTTTTTATCTCTATTCAATGTACACTAAAGTATTCTTATTTAATTTACTTGTGTTACCATACTGTTATATTTTATCACTAACGTTATTAATTGTGTAATTCATGGAACTGTCGTAATAATGCATTACTCATATTCCAGCGGTATATAAAATTTAGTTATTTTTGTTTTAAATTAACTATTTCTTAGGAAAATGCTACCAAGTTTTAAAACATTCCTTTTTAATTGGCCTCTTATATAATGCAGTCAATGATTGCAGCATTAGTTTTTTTTTAATTTTTAGCAACATGGTCTTTTTCAAGGTAAGGATTAGGACAGGCATCGCCATCCTCTAAAACTTTTTTTACTATTGGATAAAAAGTGAAGTTGAGGGAAATCGGTTGAAAATTCTAATATCCATAACTAATATACCAACTTTCGGCTGCATAAAATCGAAGAGAATACACACGTTACCGTGTAGCTAGTGAAAGACTGCAGTGAGTGGATTTTATATTGAACCAGTAACATTTTTCAACACAATAGCAATAAAAAGACTTATTGCATTTTTGTTACTCTTATATTTAATACATATCTCCTATTTATGAGGAATAATGGTAAGAATTACTTGTGTTATCAGTGTATGTATACTGATACTTATAAAAAAGTATTAATTGAAATGTAACTGTAACACATAAATCAAAATACAGGTCGGTAATATTATAATATTAATAAATTAAATTAAACAATTTTTAATAATACTTTTGGTAAGAATTGTATTAAACGTTAACAGAATTTAATATACAACTCATTATATATACAACGATGGGTGAAGATTTTTTTCTTCCATAATAGAGGCAAATATTTGTTTCAAAACTTCGAGAAAGAGAATTTCAACCAGGGCGATCTTTTACATTAGATAATTTAAAATGAAGAAAAGTTAAAAAGTGTTATAGAAATAAATCCCAAATCAAATTTGCCTGTCATCTAGAAGAGCTGCAGTTGTGTTCTCATACTTCAGTAGAAAAACCATTTCATGCTTTAAAGAAGAGGTGGCTCTATTCTGTTTCACTACCGTAGGAATCAACCTAATGAATTTAAATAAGTATTTATTTAGTTGCTAAAAGGAAAGGGAGCAAATATTCTTCTTTTTTAATTTAACATAGAATAAATTAAAGTCTTTTTGTCAATAAACAAGATTTTTAAATTTCGTCGTGCAAAAAGGAGACATATTGCAAATTTTATAGATATATATTCTATGTGCCTAAATGTTATATCTAAACGATAGTAGTCAGATAGCAATGGATTGTTTTATATTACAAAGTGAACACTTGCGAACATTTTGAAATATAATAAACCAAACTCGATTCAGGAATTTCCTAAGCCTTCCTCTCGTGGAAATTCAGCGTGAATTAACCACTCTAAATTTCGGGTGTCTTAAGAACGTGATGATGATCGTAGTAACTGGATCTCAGTAACCTTAAGGCTTAATCTTGAGACTGTAATAGGTAAATATGCGCGGATCTTTATTGTTAAAGCTCATGAATCCCTACACTAACCTCCATGAGGGATACGTTTACAACGATTAAACAAACTTATTCCCCGGAAACCTATTTACAAATGGCGGCACTTGTTTAGAAAAACAATGCTATTAAAACTTAAGAAAGATCACTTTGGATTACACCTTACAGTATATTCGATACTTAAAATAAGAAAATAAACAAGAAAAGACTAGATACATAATTTTGACTAAATAATATACCAAATTAGAAAAAAAACAAATTATTTTGTTTTATAAGAATTAATAATTGTTACTCTTTAATACTTTAATGTCTGTTTACATTTCTTTATTTTATTTTCAAGACAACCGCAGCCCATTTTAAGATATAATAAAGGAAAGTTAGAAAATATAAAAAGTGGCTATAGATAATAGAAATTCATATATTCATATGGGGAATAAGATATAAAGACGAAACAAGGTCGATGATACTAAATTCGCTTTGAAATTAACGTCGTTACACGTTGTCTCATAACTATTAAAGTTAAATTTGTTATTTAAATATAATATAGTCAGGTTTTTATATTGGTTATTTTTAAATTCTAATTTAAGTTATTTCGATGGCATCTTTCGTTCGGTTCTTTTTAAAGAAGTTTATCCCAATTTCAAAATATGCGACTCTTTTCTTAATTGAATTAATTTTTATGAATCATTTCTTATTGTTGTCAATAAGAAATAATTCATAATTACAGAACTAGCCAAAGATGAGTTTTGAAAATGTAACCCCAATTGAACCAAAATTAATTTCAAAATTTTTGAAGTAGGACTTAAATTGAAATAAATTAGTGTCAAGAAATATACGATCTTGTTCTTACATAATTTACGGATCTAATAAATTTCATAGATTAAATTATATAATCATAGATTATTTAAAAAACAATGTGTACTATAAAATGGTTTTTAAAAACCGACTCCAAAAAACGAGCATACTAAAAAGTAAAAAATAATTAACTCAAAATAAGTAACTCCTACTTATTTGCAAAAAATAACTAAATTACTTATTTTTGTATGGTGCCCAAACTGTCGACCAACTTAAATAAATTAATAGTTTAATATAATTTACATTGTAAATTTAAACCCTCTACTTCTAATGTACTCACAATTTTATATTCGTTTAAGTTGATCAGCGGTACTGGTATCGATTTAAAAAGTAAGTAACTTAGTTATTTATTGTGAAAAAGTAGGAGGTACCTGTTTTGTGTGTATTGTTTTTTACCTTTTAGTACATCCTTTTTTGGAGTCGACTTTTTAAAAAAACATTTCATTTTAGAATTTTTAGTGATTAATAATATTAATTATCACACAATAACTGACATTCAATTATTTCCTTTCTTATAACATGGTATAATTATTAAGTCACGGGCAAAGTCTTGTATATAGATAATTCCCTCTTTGTCTAAAATCTGTTATCAACAACACACAGAAATGAAGCGACGGCAGTAGCCGCCACTGGTCAGGTTTTAGCCGTTGAGGACGGAACTCTCTATATCCGAGGTCAAATATCCGGCCTTGCGAAAAAACAGGGTTATCTTGAAACAGGGTTGATTGAATTATCATAGAACTCGGTTGAATTATCATAGAACTCAACATTAGACTCTGAACTGGTCGATGGTACAATTATTTTGCAAAGTAAAAACTACCAGTACCAAATATATCGAAAACTTTTCATTTACTAAAATCTGTTAACGAGTTCAATTTTTTACCTCCAGAACTCATCATCAAACCCTGACCTGGTCGCGGTATAGTTATATTGCAAAGTAACAACTACTAGTAGCCATTAAATATTACTTTTTAAGAAGTAAATTATTTCGTAATACTTAATTTTTCTTCACATTATATTATTAACATAGATATGAAACGTTTTAATTATTTGATATAAAGTAATTTTTTTCATTCGTTGATTTTACCAGTAATTATTTTCAATAATTGAAATTTCAATATTTTATTTTCAGTAATTGAAAATATTTTGATAAACATTTGATATTATGTGAAACGTAAATTGATTACTTGAACTTACATTTTCTATTTTCATCATGTTTCTTTTATTTTAATGTCTGTAAAAGATTGAATGAAAAACTTATTTTAACTTAATCGTAATTTCTTTAAATTTACAAATTCAATTCAAATGTTAAAGAATTTATTGGAACCCCACGGGCATAACAAAGTATGTAACTTAATACTTAAACTAACAATGCATAAGCAAAGTAGGAAATAGGTTCAAAATGGAATTCTCCATTTGAAATTTAGGTTCGAGAAGTTTAAAAGCTCCATCTAACTCGAGGGAGCTTTAAAAGTTCTGTAGCTCGGAGGCGTTCAAGCGTCTCAATCAAATGGACAGCTAATCTCGCTGGCCAGACGTTATTCTAGAGGAACTTTTTAGATTAACTTGGCAGTCTATATGTCAATAACATACAAACTATCAGCAATAAACAGTATTAGCACAGAAAACGGAATTTAACTTTATTATTTTACCTACTTTTACCCAGTGTCAAATATAAAGCGTTGACGACGCATAAAAATGATTAAAATAATATTAACAATTTAATTCTTACGTTCAGATGACTAAGAGCATCTGAACTGAATATGTAAATTAATACCTTTACGTCGTAAATACTTTTTCGTGAAACATAAACTTGTAGATAAGTTTCTGTATCGTTGTAGTAAAATAATTTTGTTTTATTTAAAATGTTGTGCTCATAAAGTCATTCTTTGTTGTACAAACATACATAATTTACTTCACCTTGAAGTCAAAAGAATTCTAATAGGGCTCTTCCTGTGAAAACAAAAATGGTATTTTTATAAATTCCTAACAAAATGAAAAATTATAAGACCAATTTATATTACTTTTCAATTTTGTTATTAAAAATTAATATTTTTTCCAAAATCAAATTGAAACCTGATTGTGATATTAATCATATAATTTTAGCAAGGGTCATACAAAACGAAATATGATGAATTTTGCTTAGCATTAAGCATGTAAAGACGTCGATTTAAGGAAACATAGGTTTAATTATGGAGTCTTTAAAAATATGAATTCTTTTCCAGTCTTAGAAGAATTGAACTTCCACATATTAGGTGAATCTTTTAGAATATTATTAGAACTTAATTATTTTTCAAACCATTTTTGTTATTTCCAAACATTTAAGAATTTAACAAAATCTAAATATATTCGCCCCAGTATCTTATTTATAATATTTTCCTTTCATTTTCGTACTTTCATGAGACATTTCAAAATGCATTCCATTCTTGTTCGCGTCAATAGTTAGAAATAAATAATATAAATTCAAATAGATATCAATATTGATAAGTGTATTACAGTTAAGCTACGGGAGGACTCATTTTGCAAAAGTTTTATACACAAAAATTTAAATATATTGTCTCCACAAATTTTATTTCGCCTAGTGTTTAGAACCTTACGACAAATAACTTGGTTACCGATATTCTTTTCATACGTTACCACGCGTTTAAAAGGGCGTATTTACAAAATTCCGCCGGTCGTGAACGCATATTTACTTGTTGTAAAATCACTAATACACGCGTAGCGACGCTGCTAGTGATGTATAACAAATTTATAGCACATTTCTATTCTCTTGATAGCTTAGAATATCATTAAAATGAAAATGTAAGTTCAATATTTGTTTGGTAACCAATTATATTTATTTTACATAGTTAAAATAGCGTGGATGCGACAATAACAAATATTAGTATTTTAACGGTATTAATTATAATTCCATCAATTGACCAGGCCAGCTAACTAGAGTGTCTGTGTACAATGATTTTATTTTCCACATGCGGCTTTATCAAGGTAGTAATAACTCTTGACTACTGGTTAATGTTTATTATTATTTTGTCTTTTGATACGCACTTTGGTTAAATCGGTTTCTGCCTGTAAATTGAAAATATGGCTTAAAAATATAACCACTGTATGTCATATTTTTAAAGGTGTAAGAAATTAAATACAAAAAGTTACATTTCTCATACTTCTCAGTCTTGCAGGACTACATTTCAAAAATAATATTTTTTTGTTTTATTACTTTTGTTACGACACGATAAAAAAAATTATAAGTAACTTCAATGTAAACTGGCCAATTCTACAGTTTTATTGCCTCAACTAATCAAATGGTAAAGTATATTTGTTTGTCATCTTTTCATGTTGCAATGGAACAAGGGCTTTACTTTATTTTTTCCAAAAAGAAATCCGAGAACGTCTGAAACCTGATTATCTATCGTACCGATGTGATTTTTGCCCCAAAAACTTGGCTTGTCGGGCAATTACATAGGTTGCCTTTTATGCCAGAAAACCTTATTCTAACTAAGATAATCGTACATATATTATAATTAACATTATATTTATAGATAATTAACATTATAAATACGAAAGTGCGTTTATTCGTCCTTCTTTCACGTCGTAACGAAGCTACCAATCGTCATGATTTTTTGCACCGAGATGGTTGGTAGACTGAGAAATGCCTTGTGCTACCTACCAGCCCGGTAAATCTCATGCTAACAGATGCCCAACTAATAATATAAACGTAAAAGTATATTTTTTGTTCTACCTTCATGTCACAATGGAATAATAAATCGACGTGATTTTTTGAAGACAGGTAGTTGTCGGGTCGAGAAATGAAAGTTAGAGGTAATGAAAGCTAAATTTAAATGAAAGGTAGAGTTAATGAAACTTAGATTCAAAGGAAAGTTAGGGCTAATGAAAATTCGATTTAACGCACTCTTTTGTAATTGTTATAAAAATACAGAAAATAATTTTCAGTTTTACATCTCTATATCAAACCACAGTATAAGTGATCACGGGGACACTCAAAAGCAGCACATTTTTCTCAAAAGTCATAAATTTTAAGTCATAATTGCTAATCGCTTTTATTAAATGCCTTTGCGTCATTCCATTCCACTAAAAACATTTTGAATGAAATTCGATAACAGTGTGCTTACAAATTAATATGCATGTATTATAAAAGATGTTCGATTTCATATTATTTATAGGTAATTATTATTAAAGTCATTATGGTGTTAGACGATAATATATTTTATTTTTGTGTTATTTCTAATACTTTCTGAGTGAATATCTTATTTAACCATAAAATTTGTACATATTACCAAATAGTAGTTAGGCCGTTTCTGTGCGCCTACTACTCAAAAACTACTTGACGAATTCTAAATTAAACTTTGCGGTGTTATACCTCAGAGGATTATTCTATGTTCAAAATAGGAATAATCAAACTGTTACTAAATTTTACCATTACTTTTTCTACAAAATATAAACAAAATTGCTAGAAATGACTTTATTTTACAAGCAAAAACTTTATTATATTTCTCATATTTTTTCATTTATCTAGATTTTGTGACGTTGCACAGAAGCTTTTAGTATAATTATGCATGTTTCCATAATAATTTCTAAAACGAAATATATACTATTACACATTAGAGGACCTGCTGTTAACACTCCTTTAATTTTACAAAATATTTCCATCTACAAAGTCTCAGTTAGAAACTGCTGATTTTTACGTATCTAACTATAAAAAGAAATTTTTATTGCCTTATTTTGCCAATTAGTTCTATAGAAGTAATAAACATCCCAGTTATATTGAATATCTACGTGAGTGTTTGTCGCATTAATTATTTTAAAAAGAAAATATGTAAATCAATATAAAACATATGTTTGTAATATGGTTAATAAGCTTTAAGTTTTTCCACCCAATAATTTTAGGAATTTCAGTGAATTTTTTAAGTATCGTTCGCTATTGATCATAAATGCCTAAGCAACACCCTACGCTACAAAATAAAAAAAACCACTCAAAATCCTCTTAATTTGATACTGAGATTACTCTAATTAAAATAAATCCGAAGTCTGAAACGTTACTTTTGAAAATTAGACCAAACTGAATTTATTTAATTACTTCTATCTTAATATTTTTTCTCAACAACCTAAATTAAATATAAATATCACTTAATTAGTTGAATTTATTTTAAATAAGTTTCTTCAATACGATAGTTTCACACAGGTTAGTACTCCTAAAATACGGTAGTAAAAAATTAACTTTTGAATTATACGTAGACCTCGTATAGTGAAGGTCTCATCATCATCATCATCATCATCATCAGTTCCTGTCGCTCCGATCGGAGCATAGGGCAAACGTAAAATGTCTCCATTTGGTGAGATCAGCGGCCAGTTGCTTAACCTCTCTCCAGGTCTTTCCAGTAATATTTGCTTCTTCCTGGACCGTTCTCTGCCAGGTCTTTCTTGGTCGGCCACGTCGTCTTGCTCCTTGGGGGTTCCAGTCGAGGGCTGTCTTCTCGATGGTTTCGTGAGACTTTCGTAGCGTATAGCCGATCCAACGCCACTTCCTCTCCCTAATCTGGTCTGCAATGGGTTTTTGGTCCGTTTCAGCCCACAGATCCTCGTTCCTCTTCACCTCAGGCCACCTCACGTTCATGACGGGGCGAAGGCATCTGTTGACGAAGACCTGTAGTTGGTGGGTGAGACCTTTGGAGATCTTCCAAAGGAAGCGAAGGTCTGGTACGCACTTAAACTTAAAAAAAGTTTAATTATTTAATTATATTTTTCTATTAGAGTAAATATTGCTTAGGAAAATTTTCATAGATGTAATAAAATATTTAGTATTGGTATATAAAAAGAATTGTCAGCCTCTTTGGCTTACCAAAACGAGTTATAATGATTACGAAATTTAGTTACCCTTATATTTTTTTTCATTTCTAACTCATTTAATTAAACAGTATGTTGCGAAAAGTTTTAGAGACAGTGTTTTGCAAAAGGCTTTTCGCGGGAAGCAGAATTCGTATAAAATATGATAAAAACCTTTGACTCTATTACCAAAGTTAAAATGGTAAGTGATGTTGAAATGTTAAAATGGTAAGTAAGTAGACAGTCCTTGTCCTTAGCAATCTGAACTTGATGCTTTATCATAGTACTTCTTGGAATATGGTTAAAAGAAACTTACATTCCTCATTCCCTCTTCCAAGGGTTGGGTTTCATTTAATGTACTATAAAATAGTACTACAAATGGAAAAATTATTATTTCGAGTTTTGCAATGAAATCTAAAAAAAATAATCAAATATTGAAAATTGTTTCATTTAATAAATAAGGTTAATGAACAATAGCGCTAGCTTAAACTTTAAAAAAAATATTCTACTGCTCATTAAGCGTATGTGGTTGCGAAATATTTTGTTATATTTTTGGCATCAATATGCTTCGTCGCTAGAAGATTGTAGAAAGTAGTATTCGATGTCTTGACTTATCCAGTCGAGCGTTAGTACCGCAACTTATCTAGCAGCGTCCCCAGAGGGCGGTAGAGCACAGTATGTACCATACTTTAAATATAAATTTTTACGACGCACACAATTATAAATTATTTTTAATGCATTACATGTATCAAGTGAACAACTAATGAAAGGATATCGTAGGATACTCGCTTGTAACCTTTACTATTCTTAAAAAACCAACAGTTTTTATTTGGTAGCAAGTTAATTTTCGTGTGAATGAAATTACCAGAATTTATCTCGCGTTATCACCTAATATTTGGAATTTTCATATAATTTATCCCAATATATTCACATGTAAAAATGACAGTGAAGCCATGCACGACGTTACGTACGTCACGCAATAAACACTAAATGAATTTTAATGAAACTTTGCAATTGTATGGTTCAACAACTTAGTCTATACAATACAATATATAAATAAATATACAATATAAATTTGAAAGATTATTTTTGAACTTTATCAGTAAACATATTGCTAAATAATTGACACGTAGATGCATTTCTTGCAACATAAAGTGATAGTTTTAAAATTGTCAGCGAGATGGCGTTATTATTAATTTTGATAAAAAATTTTAGTATAAGAACACTTCTACATTTACATATTTACAACAACAGTATCATCGCCGTCTACTGTACTCTAGGGCATCCCAGAGGGTGAAAATTTTACGAATTAGAAATGCTTAAAGTACGAAAAATTATTTTGAAAGTCCTGCAAAATTGCTAGTATTAAAATATGGATTTAAACCATTTTCTATGGAAGACTTTAATGAATAGCCAACTCTTATTTCACGATTACTTTATTGATATTTCTAAAAATGAGATTCGCATACTATATTCGAATGTTCGCGTACTTATTTACTTAAACTCATATTGAAAGCATTACTCTATCTCGACATATTCTCCTGTTCTATTCTTCACTCTAGAGTTAAGACAGTGTCGTCCACGATTCAATCGTTATTTTAACTATTTATAAAGGATTAGAATTCGTTATTTTTAAAAAATCTATCCGTGAAAAGTAGTGACATAAAAGCAGAAAAGTTCGCGCAAAACTTTGCCTGCGCACTATTTTTTACCCTTTACATTACTCTGATCGGTAAAAAAAAATTTGAAATCTATTCACCGTGGCTTAGTTCATTGTATTGACAGATATAATATTCAATAAATTCATATTCAAAGCTTCAACTTGGTACTCTTACTTTATCACCTTGGCTTATAAAATACTACTGATATTTTTCTGCTTTTATCTCGCCACTTTCTACGCCTATGTTTTAAAAAGAGACTTTTCGCGGTAATATTTTTCTTAATACGTTTATTAATATACAAAAAAATATAAATCTACAGTTAGGTACAAAATAATGTCATTTCAAAGAATAATGACAAAGCAATGCAGTGAAAAGTATAAACTGGAAAATATATATGCGGTAAAAAGAATATGATGGTAAATATATTAATCATCACATGAAAAATACACATGTAATAGTATATCAATACACTTTACAAAATACGTTAACGGTAAAACTGAAACGTGGATACCAGTTAAGTAGAATCGATGAATTTCTTTATGAATTTCTTCAGATACCACCCCCTTACCATGAAATAATGCAGGGTGATATAGATTTTAATCGAAATCAAGTAATTTCGCCAATCCGCCGCAACCCTGTTACTTCGAGCGCCAATCGGTTACCGCCATACACCTCATTTACATTCACAAAAGCATTTCCCATGAAATTCGATAAAATATTTTCGTTAAAATATCCGCTTTTTCAAAGAAATTATTCATTTAAAAAGAAAAGAAGGTTTAATTAGATTATAATTGTAATTTGTTCAGGTATAATAGCCCGTTAGCATTGAAGGTTTAATCAATCAGATTATATTTGTTCAGGTATAACAGGCATTGCCTATAAGTCGTAAAAATATCCGTAGGAGACCAACAACAAAACTGTAATTACAAATAAAATATATATTTAAAATATATTTATTATTTCTTCTCTAAAATGAATTATTGCTTTTTTTCTGAAATAATACGAAAAATTGCGACTATGTTACAAAATAAAACGTATTATATAAAACGCATATTTATTTAAGGATATTTTAATTATTGATCTTTATTTATCTCAAAAAATACTCCTCAGTGATAACTCAGTCAATGGAGTTCAATACTTGACGAATAAGGAGGAATTTCAGAAAAAAATAAAAAATATTGTTTTTTTGTATTAATGTGTTAATCTAATTAAACTCCGTTTTTATAAGTTAATTACAATCAGTGTTAAAGTTACAAAAAATACAGTATCGCAATATGACGGACAGACAATAAAAATACACATCTAGTGTCGTGGCAAAAATAGAAACAGTCAACGCTGATGAAAATTCTTTTCGTTAATATAAGTATTACATTTAAATAATCTATGAAAATGAGCGACTGCACCGAAAACATATTCAAAGACGAATAATTGGTTTCTCAAGAAAATAATACTAGTTATTTTCTTGAGAAACCAATTATTCGTCTTAATTACTCTAATTAAATATCTTAATTATCAGGCTTAATTACTTCTGTAAATATAAATCTGTTGCGCATTTTGTTTTAAAATTAGAAATATTAAAGATATATATATATATATATATATATATATATATATATATATATATATGTATATATATATATATGGATGAAGATATTAATGGGTATAGACAGTAACGAAGGAATATTGGGATTTGGTTTACAAATTGTTTCTTCAAAGCGTTAATAAAAAGAGGTTTTTTTAATCCTATCTTGAAGAAATAAATTAAGTACTTGAAAAACTTTATTTAAAAAAAACTATTTACTGTTTTTATGAAACCAGTTTCAAATTCAAAAATTTCTTAGAACCTTCTTTTACTAGATAATTGAATTATTTACTTTCATAATTAAAGTTAATCGATAGTAATGCGGTGAATCAGTTGAATAGCAACAGTATCAGACAAGTCAATATTGCTATCAACAGAAATCATTTTCTATATATTTACTCAATTGGTTCGATTTGCGATACATCCTTAAGTAATACTGCAATCTGACGAACAGCGATGTGGCTATAACTAACGAAATAATTGTTGCTAGATGTCGTTATATTACATTGTAGCTAGTAAGGGATTATCAAATAGTGACTCGAAGAAGGGTCGATAAATTCATAAGGCTATAAAGGATTTATTTCACTCGCTGATCAACTTTTCAATAAAAAAACTTGTGTGTCAAAAAATGGGACAACAAATGATTAATGATTATATTAGAAAAAACCATATAAAATATCGTATATAAAATATTTACCAAAAAATTTTAAGAATTCAAATATTTCTGGCGTACCAAATGTAAATGTACTTGGTAAAATACTGAAGATGGCCTTGCAATGATACAATGTTTTTTTAGAGTATAATTATCTCCTAAGAAAACTGGACTTATGTACGAAAAAATTGACCACAAAATTTCAGGAATTATTGGTCTACTAAGCATAGAAATAGAAGTCTATAAAATAATTTTTATACAAAAATGAAATGAAAATAGCAACGGCATGTCTTTGGATGTACAAGTGGGTGAACACTTTTAGATACCTCATAAACATCTGGATAAAAATGATACAATCTATTGCACTTTGTAGAAGTCGAGAACTTATACTTGATATCGTTTGGAGATAAGAATTACGGAAAATATTCTGAATGAATGGACTAGTTTAATCATATATGATAAGTATCATGCAAAAGTATCATATAAATGTGTTAAATAACGGAGTCAATAATTTTATTAATCTGATGTAATTAAATAAAAAATAAATTGAAAGAAGTTAATGAGATCATTTCGAAAAAATAAGTAGAAAACCCTATATAATGGGAGGTTAAAAATTTGATTATAAAGGCAAAGAAAATAATATTAAAAGAAAAAGAAGGAAAATATATAAAAGAAATATCTGAAACGAAAGAGGAATATCAAATCAAGGAACGTCTATTAGATATTCCTCAACTGATTGATATTCCTTCCAATGGTATGCAAGAGTATAGATGAGAAGAAGAAATGAAAGAATTATATCGATACGGAGGTAAAGTATGGCCTTTTATGGTCATACTTACACTGCTTAGATGGAAGAAAGTATGAAAATATAGACAGAAATATAATGGAGGTTGTCTTCCTGATAAATATAGTGTAACTCAGTGTTACATTATGAAGATGTAAACCTTATATCTCCAAAATAATATTCTCTATGTGCGTGGAAAGCTCGCCACAAAAAGCAAGCTTATTAACAACAAAATATTAAGAAATTATAATCGAATACTAATTATTAAATTTTCATAACTTTCCATTCAGGTACCAGATTTTGCATTTTGTAGAAAAAATATAATTTCTAAGGTTAATGAAATGTGTCAAAAAGGCTAAGGCACGCTTTACCCATGGCTTTTGGTTCAGGATTATTCTAAAAATACTTATTAGCATAATTTTTATGGACGTTTTTACTCAATTATGCAAATATGTTACTGAATTATATATAACTAGCGTGACCCGTGCGAAGTCTTCGCATTATTTATTCCATTATGAAGCTCAGATGACAGATCAAACAAATATTTTACTAAAATTGACATATAGAGGCGCAAGTATCAAAAACATTGAGCTAAAGCGCCACTTTATTTATACGTGAGTGGATTTGAAATTAAACAAAAATTTTACCGACAGTCAATCATATTGACGTTGAGCCGTTAGATGGCAGCATTGCTGTTTTGTGTATATAATTTTAATAATTAATTAATTTGCAAAAACAATAGCAATAATAAATTTTTTAGTTGTGGATGCCGGTAGAGCAAGCAATTATCTATAAAATGATATATAATTTATGTGGATTAGTTGTGAGGTTTTTTCTAAAAAGGGAGAGTAACATCTTAAAACCTTATCGTATTAATATATATGATGATGATGATTAAAATTCTAGGAATTATGAAATTCGCGGCCAAATTACAAATAATGCGGAATAAAAAAACACAAACAAGTAGTATGTCCCACAAAACATATATTATATAAGCACTATCAAAAAACCATTAAAAATAAAGTTATAGTCCAAATGTTATTAACGAAAATACAAATTTTAAATTAAATGGATGTAATATCGATTTAAGTTTTTATCTAATAAAAATGAGCACATACAATAAAAGATCTTCAAGTTTCAAAAGTAAATAAACCGTGACCAATTCTCTTAATTCTACATTTGTGTCAATATTATTCCATTTCAGTTTTTTGGCCAGTAAAACTTCATTTCGTTTATATTCATGGAAAATAGAGAAATTTTACTAGCCAAATTCTACAATTGCTACAAATTTTAATTGAATTTTCTTTGAAAATCCATATACCATAAGTTTACAAACGATTATTTGTTTCTTTGTTTGAGTGAAATATAATTTAAACTGCGAGTCATTTTTTCTATTCTATTTATTTTTGTTATTATATTCTACCTAAAAAGTGAGAATCTTTTAAGATTACCTCGCCCTGTGTCGTCATGTCGATTACAATATTATTGGTATTCCTTACATGCGAAACCCGGATAATAGTTCATATGTTACTTTGCTACACAATGCATTAAGCTTGACACATTTAGTAACGATTTGTTACTTGTTTATAATATTATACGATAACAAACAAACAAATAAACAGATAATTTATTTAGTTGTTATCCATATTTTTCAAATATATTTAAATTAGTGAGATATTTCTCTATTTATAAAAAAAAATATTTGGTTAAAATTAACTAACTCACTATTTTAATTCATTTGAATCAATACAGTGTATGGAATAACTATCCGATATAAATATATTAATCTATAAACAAACGAATACTGAATAGAAAGGCCATTGAATATTGTTCCTGAAACCGGGAAGGAGTCAACAAAATGATGCAGAATGCTTTCCAATATTCCTATATAAAATCAATTAAATTAATATTATTTGGACCTCGAAAGACATAAATCCGGATTATAATTATTGTTGACATCAAAAATTTCTTCGAAAATGGATTAAGAATTTTCAAAATACAAAGTGAAAAAAATACTGAGCCCAAATAGCAATCCTCTAATCCTTACCTTTAATTTTCTCTACCTTAGTTTATTTCTTATTTATAATACGAGAACCTCTTCTTTCATCGTTGTTCAAATTTGTATCAGTTAACATACAAACATGATTTATTTTTTTTATATCTTGACTTGAAACTATATTTGTCTATATTTTGCTTAATCGCTGATCATCGGTAACAGATAAATATTTAGACGTATATACACTTAGTAGATATTATTTTTACATGCTTATTTTTTCAAAAATCACGTTAATAATCAATCGTCAAATGTTCCGATAAAACGATTTTTTTTTTCAAGTTTTGTCGATTCTATCATAAGGCGTTGCTATTTTGCCACTTCTTTACGAAGGCCATAAAATTATAATAAATGGATATATCAGGAAGCTATCTTAAATAACATATCTGTTTCAGAATAGTAAGTGTTATTATTTGTTAACCGTTGTAGCTAAAGCATACTCAAGTGGCTGCAAAGAAAATTCATTTATCTAGTTAATTCTGAAGAGTCCAAAATTTTAAAAATATTTGTCTGAAAATAAGAGAAACTTATCAAATTAAAAAAAACACAGAATATAAATTGAATTTAGGAATTACACTCATTTCATATTATTGCATAAATATTAATTAAATCGCTAAATCTTATTTGCAAAAAGTCCGTACATGAAGTCCGAAACCTGAAGCTGCGTGTGAGAAACAGGGGCATGCAGTATTTTTTGGAAACAGCAAGTTGCGAAGGGAGGGACATATAAAAATTATATAGTACACACCAAAAATTACATGTACACACTCCTGCGCAAGCGTCCGCTGCCTTAAAAGCCCATAAAATGGCGTTGAATGTGTAATAGATTGAAAATGTGTCTCAATAATTGAATCGTAGACACTCAAAAACAATAAAATCTCGACTTAATTATCCCGAGTTACTGAACTATGACAATTCATCGTGACCATGAAAAGCTTATTTCTGCTTACCTAAAGTAAAATAGTATCTGCCCTTTCAAATTATATGTGTCTACCCTTGAATTATGTTCCCAATTCCTAATAGTTATTGAAAAAAAATATTTATAAAATTATCTTACGAACGAGATAATTACGAAAATGACAGCAAACAGCGACTCACAGCGTTATAATAACATAATGATTATTTGTTTGCATGCGTAATAAAAACGTAAATTTCTGTTTGCCTTATGACTACGAACTTATGGCCCGAATTGGAATAATCAATTTTAATTTAGTATGAACCAATTCCCAGTCGAGTTGTTTTTGTAAGTTGATAGGAATAAAGTTTGTACGTTTTGACTAAAATTGCATGTAACATTCGTTTTCTGCGAGCGAACTACAAGCCATATAATCAATTGTGGATTTCGTTTGAATACCACAAATTAAATACGTTTAAATTTTTGCGAATATGTGTTATATATATATATATATATATATATATATATATATATATATACATATATATATATATATATGCTAAATGTTCAGGATAAGCTACGTAATTGCTTATAAGGTACTACGCGCCATTAAAAATCAACCCTAAGTTTGTCTGCATATCACACGCAGCATCGACAGTGGTCACATAAACCGCGTCCTGTTAATTAATAAGTTATTAAAACTTAACACTTAATAAAGATATTTAAAAAATATGAATACAACGTTTTACTATATTTAAGTGTAAGAACTTTATGTCAATTATTATTTTAGGTTATCGTTAATACTTTCATAATTAAATTTTACATAATTATTAAAAGTTTTGAAAAAACTTGATGCTGATATTTTCTTCTTGATAAAAAAGCAATTATCAATATTTTGAAATAAATGTCTACATACTTACAGCCATTTATATTTGGGGGAAAATTTTACGAGAAAATAAATTTTATATTTTTATTAATAATTTATTTTCTTGTAATACTTTTCCCTAAATACAAAACGTAAATTTGAAAGAAAATATAATGATAAAAGTTGAAATTTATATTGATTAATGTTAAATTTGGTCATGCTCTACCCAATGAATTTTGAAGTAATTTTTTTGAATTCACTCTCATCCTTCAAAATTGTTCTCCAAAATTAAATTCAAGTCTTTACGTACAACAACTATAATTATGTCACCAATTTCTACCACTTTTCAAATTTCATCTCTCTTTTTCAACTAACGATACAAATTTAAATTTATAACGCATTTTTACCATAATAACAAAACGCTTAACGCGTAGCGCCTACCACAATTTTTTAACCGGGCAAAAAAAAGATGAGAGAATATTATAAAGTGGTTTGTGTAAGATATATGTTATAATGAAATGTATTTTTTCTTATTATCACTATGTGGTCATAAAAAACTTAAAACTTAACAATTTAATTTATTTAGGTGTATCACAATTTATACCACTGCAGTTAAAAAGTGATAAAATATGTTTATTTGTTTTACTGTAATATGTATAAAAGTTAAATTGTATTTCTATTGGAAATATTTTCTACAAGTAAAACATTCTAGACAATTATTTTACCCGCATTATTTTTTCCTAATTAACCAAATATAATGTTATTAAATGATAAATAAAATTATATTTTCCACATTGAAATTAAAAAACCTCGCAAAATTAAAAACGTTTTCTGATTGGTATTATAATAAATGATATAGTGGTATAGTAATACAATTATCATTTGTCAAGAAGATGATTACCTTAATTACGTTCCAAATACTTATGAAATATTAAAACACCTCTTATTTTAAAAAAATATGATAATTGGCACTAGCTTCTGCTTGCTGTCTTGCCCTCGTAAACTTTTTCTTAGAATCTTAAAACTTATTTATTATTTAGATCTTTATCTTTAGAACTTATTTGTTATTTCAGCTTTACCTATAAGTAGAATCACTGTTATACTTTAGATAATTCTTCATTCAATTTCATCAATTTTTAAGTCTGCGCATTCTGTTATTACTAATAATTAAATTTGAAACCTTTCTGAATTTCAGGTATAAGAAAAAAAAATTTTTTATGGAATATTCGGTAAGTAAAAATATATTCTAGATTTAGATCAAACATCCGCTTTATTTCTGTGAATTTTTTATTCAAATTGGTCTAGAAGTTTTTACGTGCTGTTTTAACTAAAATAGATACAAAGGCAATAATTTGAAGTGAATAATGTAAGAAATTATTTTTTAGTTCCATAATAAAGGTTTCTTTTTTTTCTAAAAATATTCCATCTTCGTAAGAAATGACGTTTTGATTTGACGGGGAAAAAACAAAAAAGTATAAAACTACAGTAAATTAAACAGTTCCGACGTCTTTTGCGTGAATCGCGATAGAGCATCTTTATTATTATAATATTTATATAGATTTTAAATTAAAAATTTGTTCTACGTTTAAAACTGCAATATCCATTTGTAAATGTATATACACAAATCAATATGGAGCATTTATTACACTTGATCTGAGTTCATCATGTAGCTAATTAAGGAACTGATTTGAAGTGGTATGATTGGAGATCGTAAAATAAACGTTACCACTGCAATAGTCTGCAGAAACTTAGTACTAAAGCACACAAAGTTGCTTGTAACGTTCAACCTAGATGACACAAAATATGTAACTCTAATGCTAATTACTCTGAATGGCAGTCTTTTAATGGAATTTAATCTGGATACAAAGTAAACAGTATATTTAAAGGGAAAACCAAATGGTTACTTGAATTTACTTACTTTTGTGGTTCAGTATAATATTATTGTATGATTTTCACCTTACATAAGAAGCACTATTACAAGTTTTATGCAAATAAATAAAGATAAGAAACTTTGAAACTAGTGTACTGGCAACACAGATGTTTTATGTTACGTTCCTCTCATACCGAGCAATCCCGAAATAGACAATAAAATGAATGTGAATATAGAAGACTACATAAACAAAATATAATACATCAAAAACATTTGTCTCTAACGACATGTTCAAAATTTTGAGCAAAAATGGGCCTCAGGAAGTAAAGCCCTTTCTTCGTATCAGTTTTGTACAAATTCTAAACTGTTTTTTTTCCGGGACAACGAGTGAAATATGATTTATTCAATTAAGTATTAATTCAAATTTAAAGGAAGAAATTTAAAGCATTATTGCGCGAAAACAAATTATATTAGGAATCCTTGTAATTTCAATGTTAAAATAATATAAAAAGTCTTTACATATTACAAAAATGTCCTAGGTGTCAAATTTCAAAGAAATCGGTCCAGCAATTTAGATTCCAGATCAGGTTACATATATGAATGGAAATATATGCGCATTATTTTCATCCATGTTGTACTCCTTTATTATTTTAGAATTAATTCCCATTTAAAACTTAACTTAAATTTATTGATAATTGCATTTTTAGCAATCGAAAGTAAAGTAAGCCATATAAGGTAACATTGTGAAACCATATCGAATTATTTGTAACTTTTAAAAATGACAATAAATTGTTTTTAATAACGTGCCTATTTAAACATCAAGATCGAGGAAGAGGAAACGTCTGAGTAAAAATATAGATTCGTTTTTACACGTTACAAAAATGAAATACGTAACATGAATTTCACAAAAATGGAAAAATAACCGTAAATTCTTTTCAGTGCTCCCTGAAACGAAAAATAGAATTTCCTTCGCCTGGATATAATGAGAAAATTTGTGAGAAAATCTGTTCAAGACAACTCTCATACGTGACTGAAACAAATCGGTCACAGCAAGGGCAAGATATAGTGGGGCGCGCAGCACTACAATTATTAATGCTTTATGATCATAGCAATACAAATAATTTAGAAGTACTACAATAAAAAAGACGTGAAACTTAGATGCAATATAATTTAGAAGATATACATACAGGTCAGTATTTCACGAAAACCTAAATTCACGGTAGCTGGACAGTTTATTTTTACAAATCACAATAACTGACTTCCATGCTACAGCTTTATATAGGCATAGTTATGGAATTTTATTTCTATAAACAGTTATTAATCATAACCAATTCTAATGATATTATGCTAAATTGGTATTGAGAACAATAATTCTTCGTTCATAAACAGCATTGGTGAGATACAACTATCAGCACAACACAAATAAATCGATATCGACACATCACTACCTTCGTAAATTATCAACAACAGGAATGTTTTCTTACATATTAGTATTTTGTATGTTATGCTATATCATTAACATTCAATTTATTTAAATTGACAAGAAAATATCACATTAAACCATATTATGTTTTTTAAGAGGACTGTAGAAATACTATAAGAGCTACATTAACCCTGATGTATTTTTACTTTGTAAAATGGTATCTTGCAAAGCATCGGAAAATCAAATTTCTTTAAAAAAATCAGTCCGGAGGGTTTATTAACAAAAAGATAATATCAGATAAAAATTATTGATAGTATATTTACTATATTCACGTTTCTATTTGGCTCGCTTGTTCAACGGTGGCCAAGTTTAATTAAGAATAAATGAGCTAATGAAAATTACAACATTTCTTTATCACAGCAAAACAAATTTAAAATAATTCAGACTGAAGTTTTTTAAATTTTGAAATAGATGAAAATCCGACATTAAGATGTATTGTGAATCTACTTAGTTTAAAGACTCTAAAATGCCCATTTTTTTAAATTTCGTTGCAATGTACTTCATTCTCTTTTTAATATTTTTAAGCTGTTCTAATTATTTGTCTTTTAAAATGTTTAAACCCAATAATTAATATTAAAAAGTAAAGATGACTGTGTGGCTGTTTCCCTTTTGAAATCATATACGTACACGGCTACTTCTCTCATCTGTGTAAAAGTAGGAACGTGAACACTTTACTGAAAAAAGACAATAAAAATATTCCGATGGCAAATTACATAACTAAATGTAATATAACGAATGCAGTAATAAAGAACTATATTTTATTTAAAATTTTAAACAAGTTTTTGACAAAACAAAATACAATTATTCCTTGAAAATTGTGACAATTTCAGCAAATCGTACACATTTTTTATATCTTACTCCTATCTAACAAATTGTAATCGTACAAAATTTTTCTTATCTCACTCCTAAGCACGAGCAGTCCTCACATTAAGAAGAATTTATTTAGGCATTAATAAACATTTAATGGTATACAGTATTTATTAAATTATTCACAAATATTAACTTTTCACACACTTTTGTCATTGACATTCCACATGCGTAAAATTAAGACATGTTTTTCAAAAACTATAAGATCCAAGAAAATCGTTATAGTTTTTCTTTAGTCTATTTTTTCATTATTTTAGGTTCAGTAGTTTCAAAAATAAGGAGACGAGGAATATGCTTTATTTTTTCGAATATCTTTTTAAATATTTAATTTAAAACTATGAAAACATTATTTTGTAATATTTTTAATAAGCCCTTTTAACTGATACTCCACATGACCCATAAAACTAAATAAAAAGTATTAGTAAAATTATTAACCATATTTTAACTATTTAATTACTTCTTAAACTCTTATAAGGTGATTTTAAAAGAGTTGTCATTTAACAGTTAAAAGATGATAAATAATTTTATTAGCTACAACAGAACATGTAGATCAATAACATGTACCACTATGCTAAATTTTGAATTTAAAAGTAGCGTGGTTTCTGAAAAAAACCAACTGTGAATGTAGAAATATGTAGAAATATTACCTACCACATCTTCAATAAACGTAAAAATATGGTGCATATTTAAAAAATTATTTCAAGGATCAGGAATCATCGCTATAGACTAGA
The DNA here is from genome assembly GCA_039881145.1 of Druceiella hillmani. Classification (NCBI taxonomy): domain Eukaryota; kingdom Metazoa; phylum Arthropoda; class Insecta; order Lepidoptera; family Hepialidae; genus Druceiella; species Druceiella hillmani. Next base: position 5,655,311 of record JAYKKI010000106.1, on the reverse strand, counting down.
GACTAGAGACTTTGCTTGGGCTTCTGAAAATTCATAAATCCGCACTATATACGCAATTTAAAAAAAATTGTGGAGTGTTTAATTTGTTCCTAAAAATTTACAAATGAAAATTTTTGAGTTTTACATATTGAGATATATCCGGATTAATACGTTTTATTACCATGCCAATTTCAAGTTTCTATGTCAAACAGTTTAAGAGAAAAAAGGTGTGAGTGTACGGATGGAGAGACACCTGAGTAATCGAGGTACTTAACCCTAAAACATAGAAGTAAAACAGAAAACGCACAATTGTATAAGTAGCACAACATTATTGTTTATACTCCTGATCAACTGGATATTCTTTTATTTAAAAGCTCTTAATTTCTTTTCACGATTTGTATTTTTCCTCTCCTCTTCATACGTTTTAGCTCCAAGTGAGATTTCGATAGAAAATATGTTTGATATACACTCTATCATATTATATATTTTTACCTCCATGATTAGGATGAAACAAATTAACATTTATAATATTAAATCATTTTATTATTAAAAAAAAGAAAACAAAATGTTTATTCCATCGGTACGCACAAACTAATACGATTCCAAATAACGAACGCACGCACGCATTGTTAATAATTTTGTTATCCAATATTTTATTTTTACCTAGATGCTCTTTATCCAAAGCGCAATTTCCATGATTCAAATTTAAAATGCTCAGAGTTAAGGGTCTAACCGACACTTTTGTTATTAGTATTAATTAATGGACTTTTGTTATTAGTATTAATTAATACAGTACGAAACAATCTTTTTTCTAATTATTAAGATAACGTTTTCTAAAACTCATCCGCTTCGGGCACAAAATTCACGGTACCAAATCTAGGATCATCAGACAACAATGTTTTAACCTTCATCCCTTATTTATATTTACAAATAGGGATAACAACTTGACGTTAAAATTATTTATACTTTATTGCTATTAATATTTGGAAAAGATGATGCTGATCGTTCACTAACGTCTAATCGTCTAACTAACGAACTTCGTAAATCACGTAATGTAGTCGATAAATATTCTCGATAAAATTTTTTTTATTATACTTCACGGGGAGGACCGAAAGTTTTTGCTGTATCCCCCGATTTTGTTATCATTAGGTCTACCCTCGTATGGTAGCAAATTTAAAGACGTATTCACGTCAAAAATGACATGCAATATAGGTTATGCGCAGTGACTGATATAAAATATTGACTTACTCAAGAATGCAATGTTTATTAACATGCTCTACTAGCACACGAAGATTTGCAATTTATCACACAAAGTCCTCATTGCTATGCTATTACATTAAAATAAATAAACAAAAAGTAATTAAAAAAAAAGACAGAAATTTAAATATATTGAAAATATTTTAAAGTTATAAGTAAAACTCGCAGTACATGTTTTGGGGTACGTAATGTCCTTATTGGGGGTGCGTAATATTTTAAAATAATGACATAATTTTTCAATCTGTAATTATATTTTTACATATAGTAAAACTATAGAATTAACTTTTCTGTACGTTGAAGATATTTACGAAAGAAAATGTTTAAAGGGAACATAATAAGGGTTGCGAAACACAAAAATATTTTTTTTCCGAAGAAATTCGGAATTCTGTTTCTTTATGTATTTGTTTGCACACGCATCAAGTAAACACTACTAACTGTATTTAGACAATATTTTTTTTTAATACATAGGGGTTTACTTGAAGTATAATTTAGATTCTGTTATTACATTGCATTAGTACGACAACAGGATGTGTAATGATCACACATATGTAAAGTGTATGTTTGCTAATCATGATGACGCGATCTATATTTTACATAGACAATTTCCACACAGACATGCATTGGCGAAATGGAACCCTCTAGCTATTCTATATATCGAGGTGGAACGTAGAGCATTGCCCCAAAAAAAATTCTTAAGTAAGCTATATAAACACGTGCAGAGACATGGTCATTGTTGGTCGCTTTTCGCACACAATATTGTTCAACGTTGCGTTTATTCCACACAAACTTACTTTGTTTCCTCAATTTGTTTAAAATATTGATCTGTTCTAAATATTTTTAATTTAATTACCGTCGTAGGGTTTGTATTACGCTGTACAAAATTTGTCCTTACGTTCTTTATTGTCAAAATAAATTGGTAAAATTTTAGATTAGTCTGTATGTATATTAAAGGTGTTCAGGAAAAAATATACTATAATGGATCACATTTAGTTGTTATAGGCGAGCTACAATATTATGTTGGTTTATTAATTAGACATGGTACAGGGAAATTTGTGCGCGAGTATATCACGCAATTGGTTACTTGTTATTGTTTGTATTATTTGCAGTTTGTAATAGATTATTTCCTGTTATATTACGGTATCCACCAGCGTCTGATAGTTATTGCACTAGGCACATGTAGAGTACTCTTCAAAATAATAAATTAGAAAATATATTAAATATATATTAATACATATGGAGCCACATCTTGAAAAATATGTTATAAAAAGATACTTGCATATGGCAGAATTGCAAAGACAGTAAACGCTCCACAAAGAAAGAAAAATATTTATGATGAAAAACTTGGAACAGCTTTTTGCCCTGTAACTCAGATACTATTAGTATTTATTATTCAGTAAATTACGAACGTAACGCCCGCGCCGCCTGTTCAATCTCAGATCGCAATTTGGAAGGTTTGTAGGTCTCGCTTTGTTGGAAATAGAATAATCCGAGAATCCAGGCTAAATATCTGTTATTATGTTTTATAATAAACGCGTTCTCTAATTTAATTGCAATAAAAACACAGAAGCTAGTCGTTTCGAAAGTATTTCTTAAAAACTAATACTTCGCATTATTTATATTTGGTCGAATTTACATTTCCTTCGATTGGTTTGAAAGAAGTGTAAATTCGTTGGGGCTCTGTGAGCCGTATTGCTTATTAGCTATTTTTCGTATATTTTCAATAATTGTTTAATTTTGTATCTGCAAGTACAATATCGGAGAACTATTATATTTCTATTAATTACTTACCATGTTTTAATTAGTTACTTTCCAGGTTTAGAAGCTCAACTTTTTTTATACTTCTTATCTTTACCGGGATATTGGCAATTTTTGAATAGGTTAAAAATATTTAGAAAGTTGTTTTAATTCTATTATTAAAAATATTAGTATATTTTCTAATAGAATCAATTTATAACATATTTTAATTGTCACGTAAATGATGTGCTTACAATACTTATGCTTATTTTAATGGGAAATTATAATCATTTTTATCTTGTTTTTCAAAATACTAAAAACAATTTTGTTTCTGTATCTAAAAAGGTGAAAAATGCTTAGAAACGGATATCATCATTTCGAAGCTTTTTCACGTTTCTATGGGTACTTCACGAAACTCCTGAATGTATTCAGTATCAAATTCACGTTTCTGAAACCAAAGATTAAGGTCAAAATGTTACTTGATTCTCCGCGATATCTTCAGCAAAAATTCCATTTCACTCTTTTCCTATGTAAATTTCGCGAAATTCGTTTCTTAAAAATCTGCTTACAAAGCCGTTAACGATGACCATATTTTGTCCATGACAGTGACAATTTCATAAAACATTTGTAAAACGTAAATATTTATTTAATTTAAGAAAAGTAACAGCTAATTTTTAATTGCCCATGTGCAATAACTTTTTTAAACTTCAATTCCCTTGGCAGATGACTAATTAAAAATATTTTCTTAGTAGCAATCTACACTCTAAAAGGAATGTAAATTCCACATTTTTCATTTCTTCTATAAGTGATACTAGGTATTCATTATCTTCAAAATAACTATGATACTATCATCAGACAAATTATATTTAAATCAATGGTATAATTGGGTACTAAACGAATGATAATTATTATTACTAAAGTGAGATTTAAAAGAGAAAAACACAGCGTTAAAAGAAGCACAGAAATTTTCAGAAGCTTTTTATGCAGGGAGAAACTTAAGAGAAAGCAATTCTCGTGCCAGTATTTGGTTTATCATTAATTTAGAAGAAGCTGTTCAAAATTCAGGAATTATAACAAGTGACCACATTCTTTAAAAAAGTGTCCATGTTTTTACCTACTTCAAGATATAGTTATATGTAGCGTATTTCATTTAGCACATTTTTTTATTCTTCCACTTGGGAAATTTATCTAATGTGTAACACAATTTTTCTAACATGAATCATATTACGTGTTTTAAATTATTTGTACGATTTTTACCAAAATTGCCTAATGATATGAGTGTATAATACGTCACGTTTCTTAATAATAGTGTGAACATATTTTTCATGTACCCTCGTTTATAATATATATTTCAATTTTTGACCATTTGAATAGTTATTTGGGTAACTACTGCGAACTATTTTTAATCATGGAGAAAAGTGACCGTCGTGTGTGAACCATCCAAATAAGTTTTACTATATTTGTGAACAATATACTATTAAATCTCAAAGAAAAGCTAACCAAGTATATTTACATTATTTTGGTCATTAAGTGGTTCAAGATAAGGAATGGGCACTCAAACTATTCGCATTTTGTGCTTCTTAATATTAAATAATTGGTTAAATTGATAACCTGTTTTGTATGTCTTTTTCTGTGCCAACAATCTGGCGGGACCAAGTAGAGCATCACGGTGACTGCTATTTTTGCTTGACTAGTATCAGAGGAATTTAAAAAAATCAAGTATAAAATAGAGTATCCAAATATAGCATTTACGTGTAAAACATTTCCTCGCAGTGACAGTTCCCATGACAACAGACGCCATACTTAAAGTACCACATATTTCAAGCAATGACGAAGAGCATATTAAACTAAGTAGACAAATATCGGAGTATCTACCTTTTGATCGCTCCATGCAGCAAACACATTTAATTAAACAGCACGAGTTGAACGATTTGATCCATGTTTATATAGCATTTATTATCTCCAAATACGAAAGTGTGCGTGCCGATGCTTGTCTAACTTTTTCACAAACACTAAATCACTTTATTTTTGCAAAAATATTAATGAACTTATGGAGAAACTTGGAATTCCTTACGGCAGAGATCAGTAAAATTATTTTATTGATGCTTCCAAAACTAGCTTAAAAGCCAAATTACTTCGTAATGGAGCTAATATCTTTCTATACCAATTGTACACTCAGCGATTTTAGTAGAAAGGTATGAAAATTATTTAAACTGATCTTGGACTTAATCAAATACTAAGAATACAACTGGATTGATTGTGCTGATTTAACAGTTGTTGCTATATTACTTGGACTCCGGAGAGAGTATGAATATTATTAGATATTGTTTTTTTCTCTTTGTGGAATATTAGATACATCAAAAAACTCTATTCAGTTAAAGATTATTTACAGTGAACTGATTTTATTGGTCGAAAATCCAATATTAAATATAAATCTGTTATTCTACAAGAAAATGTCACTCTTCCACCCTCACGCATAAAATTTTGATAAAAAAATTTATTAAGGCTATGGATAAAAAATATTAAACATATTTGTACCCGAAAATGTTTTTTCCAAATTACTAGATACTAAAGTGAAAGAAGGCATTTTGTTGGTTGAAAAAGAAAAAACTCATGAAAAACATTGAATTCGATAAACACTTGCCAAGAAAGATCTGGAGAGTCTTATTAAAGATTTGTCTCTAAAGAAGGTAATTCAAGGATGTTTGATAATCATAAAGCAAATAATGTCGAGTTTTTAGAGAAATATTTGTTATAAACACATAAAAGAGTGGGTTAAAAATACATTTCCTTCGAGTGAGTAAAGAACAAGCTAAACGCTTTCATTAGAATCTTAATAGATAAAGAAACGTTACCAATGCCAAAATATTAGCAGATTACTGCAGATTTTTAATGCATGCGGATTTTACAGTTCACAGGAGGAAAAGTTAATTTTTCTTCATTTTCTTTCGTAACATGCGGCTCGTTTTTTTATTTATCAGTTAAAAAAGTCCTATTTTTATTTATAATGTATGAATATAAATATAGTTTTACCAGTTTTATTATAAAATTCAAAGCACCCATAAATACATATGATTTGAAAATGTTCACAATGTCTTTATTGATTTATGGAAATTTAGTTTTTTATAATCTTAAAACTGTACGTATAACAAGAATTACATTTCTATATTCGTATTCAGCAGATTGAAAAAACAAACCATAAAAATGATCAATTGTCACACTTATTAAGAAAGAAAAAATAAGATTTTGGTTATTTCTGCTAAGGAACCTGATGCACTCCCTCATTAACAAATAATTACACGTTTGAAAAATTTATCAGTTATATCTGAAAATAATAAATTTACAAATGGTACACAGACATTTCGGACTTAGAAAACAACACATATCAAAATTTCCACACTAAACACAAAATTAAGACACTGTAAGTCTATAATTAAACCTACTCCTGAATAAGACCGACGAAGACAAACCGTTAGTTTTGTGGAAAAAATGGTATGCAAAACTTCAGTGCAATAAAAAAAATAATATGTGGAACATTTGTAATTTATGAATCGTTGTTATTTTAATAATACAAAATAAAGAAAAATGACAATCAAAAAATATAAAACACATATTTCCATACATTGTAACACATATTTTAGATTGTAACACTTTCACATTGTAACACATATTTTAGATTGTAACACTTTCACATTGTAACACATATTTTAGTTACAATGTGAAAGATTAGTCTTAGGCACATGGGCTTTAAAGTTGTAGCACATCAACAAACGCCGTCGCTAAGTGTGTTAAGAAAGTTTGCCAAGAATAAAGAAATCCGCTTCGAGCTACGACATTTTATAAATACATCCTTACGTGAAAACTTTATTTCCACATTATGTATTTAGAAACAAATTATAAATAAAATGGAACAATAAGAAAGATTCTAAATGAAACAATAAGATATTAAGCCAACTTATACAGTACCTGTGTATACCTGTGTACAATACCTGGTTTCCTGTAAACATATAATGTTGTTTTATTTAATTAAGCACAGTTATAATAATATCTTCAAACCTCCTACTACAGGTATATCATAATTATTGACAAGAGATTATATTACACGATAAAATATTTATGTTAGGTACTCTTTAAATCTCAATATATATCGATTTGACAATGTTACTTTGCAATGCAAGTCGCGAACAGGTTAGGTAAATTAAAACACGTAATAAATCCACAAATAATTCTCAGGAGCTGTAAAAACTATTACGAGTTTATTACATTCTCATAAAGCGAGACCAATTTATGTTGGATACATGAACTACACGACAAACCCACCCATTATTTTGAAAAAGTTATTCAATATAAATGACACAATTTTTCATAATTTCAAAGTGCTATATTATATTAAACCTATCAACGTAAATTTTATCTTAATTATGTAGTGTACACATATACTCCAATAAAAACAAAACATTTTTAATGTAGGCGTAAGGTTTTACGAGCCCTTGATTTCTTATAGTCATCTATTAATTTTCAGCTATTATATATGCATATATATTAAATATAATAAAGTATTTTATGAAAATCTACATTGAATATTTCAGTATCAATAATTATCCTTTGAGAGGTAATACACAATCTTAGAAGTTTAATTTTTAGATTTCATTGATTTCTCATCGGATAAAAGAATATGTACGTTCAATAAATTGTGTGTCTGAAATGTATTTTCTTCGAAAATATAATATATTTTAATACAAGAATAAAGGAATGAAAAAAAAACTAAAATTCTATTTTACCCTAAACTCTAAACGAGATTTTAATCAAATTCTAAATAATAAATTAAATATATTTTACATCGTGTTGAAGGCAAAAAGAAGAAAAAATTCCTTGAATTTGTACGAAGAAAAAGCATTTTTCTGCAAAAAAAAATTAGATTTCTCTGCAACAGGCCCGAAAAGCACACAGTTAACTTTTCATCCACCTTTTATATTTTAAATCGAATACATCTTTTCAATATAATCCACAATTGTCACGAATACCAAATCTGTATGAATGACCGCAAATCAAACTTTAGAGTAAATATGTTGTTAGTCATTAATAATTTTAGGAAGAAAAGACATAGGTAACCAGCCTAGACTTTCGAAAACTCCTTCAAATACATTTAATTCTAAAAACGAAAATTTCCCGTGCAAATGATACGATTCGATTACCATCTAGATGGATAAGAATGGATGGTGCATAGAAATGAGTGAGCAAAACGTATATTTATTATTAATTTCCATTAAGCCGTTCGGTCATATGTCGATTTCACGATATTCACTCGCAATATGATTTAGGTCACTAGGAATAGTCAGTTCTGACTGAATTAGTCAGTAGTAGATTTACTTTAATATTTACAATATGTTAGATGCACATTTACATAATATATGTTATAATTGTAAGCCATAAATTTCCTGTTTTGCGTGCATTATATTTTTAAATACCGAGTGTATTTGCTATTTGATGGTATTTGCTGACGTATGAAAATAAAAATTGTTTAGTTATATGTTATGTTTAAAAATATTGAATTATTTATTGACAAAAAAGAAAAACTTTCAAAACTGATTTGTTCGTATCCATTTTAAAATAATTTTTTCTAAAATAATTTTTCGCATTCCTTTTGTTTTCATTATTTCTAATGATTTACATATATGTGTGTGTATACATACATACATATATATATATATATATATATAAATATGTAGATATATATATATATTTTTTTTTTTTAATAAAACCAAAATATGCAAAAACAAGCCATTAAATAGGTGTCATTGAATAAATTAATGATTATGTAAAAACAGCTAATATTGATGTTTTCTCTTCTTTATAATCAACCGCTAAATCCATAATTAATGTAGACATGTTTATATGTACTTATTATGATAGTACAAAAAACGATGTTATTTTGGAAAAATAATAGAATTATAATTATTACATATAAATATAAATATTTAATTTTTTATAAATTTTAATTTTTACTTTGAAAATGAAATAAATATTTAAATTTAAATTTTTGCTTTGAAAATAATTATTTAAAAATAATATAAAAAACCTAGAATTTTACGTCGATTATAAGTTTAGCAAAAATTTAATCTTGTAGTTAGTAGTCTCAATATTCTAGGAAAGAAACCACTTCTACCCAAAATTCAATCTTGATTACTTTTTTCATTATACCAATCGACCTATGAAATATTCTGAGTTAATATAGTTGTAATTTGGTTTTTCCACTTTTATTTCACATTATGTATTTTACTTGTCTTGAAATCCAACTAAAATGTCAAGCGTTTTCAGTCACTTAAAATTCATTTGAAGACCGAAATCATTTATTTTTGAAAAAGTGCTCCACGCTTTTATACTCAAAATATTATATTCAATAACAAACATAGCGTACACTAAAGTCCTTATTAAAAAGACCGAGAAAACAGGTTCAATAATTATTTTTTGCTTTTTAGTGAAATCATTTGTAAAAGCGCGTTTTTTTGCAGTTTTTTAATCTATTTATTTATTTTAACTTTTTTATACTTTTATTTTTTGAAGACTGTGATATGTTTTTTATTTAATTAAATTATGCAATTATTGATTCTTGATTTGTGAGAAATATTTTTAATAATTCGGAGATATGGAATTGGGTGAAAATTTAATTGAATTATTCCATCAATTTTGTTCAGTTTCAATTTAAACTCATTTTTTTATTTTATGAAATTATTGTATTGTCGTAGGTTCTTGATACGTAGGGAAATGGATAAAAATTTAATGATTGATTCCATGACAATACATTCCATACAAAAATGAATGATTCCATTATTTTGTTTCGCTTTTACTTTAAATTTTGTTTTTTTTATTTTATAAAATTATTGTATTTTCGGTTCTTAATACGTGTTCAAAATTTTAAATAATTCAGACATCTAAAAGTGGGTGAAAATTTAATTTAAAACTACGTCATTTTTAGGCTTTTCTTTTTTTGTTGTAAGACTAATTTATAAAATTATTGTATTGTCATCAGAACCACACACTGGTCAGTTTCATGATGAGATAACAAATAGACACACATGAAATTTAGTTTCACAGATTGCGTTACAGTGTAAGTTACATGCAAGTCGACCTAATAAAATTCTGTTAAAAATAACAAAGGAAAGTGCATAAAAATACATAATAAATTGGTAATCGTTTCTTTAACTCTATAAACGTACAATAAGTTTTTTTGGAAAACAAATGAAAAAATAATAATTTACACGAATACATGTTAAAATAAATGTTAAAATATTTAGACCACATTTTGAAATTTATTTATTAATTCAATTTATATCTTACAATAACCCTACATTACGTACATGAACTTGTCTCACATATTTCAAGTCAGTTTATATTACATCCGTTAATTTCACGATCTAAATATGTCAGCCTCGTAATGCGGTAATTTCTCAGACGAGCTGGCGTCGCACGTCAAAACGCGACTCTCATTTCTCTTCAGTCACTTCCGTAATGCATAGTTCAGTTCTTGCTTGACGTGGCTTTCTTATATACCCGTAGATGTCAAACTTGAGTTTACCGTTTATGAATAAAATACTCAAATGATTAAAATAACTCCTTACGTAAGAAGACCATGAGCTTTATGAAATAATAATTTAACAGTTATTTACTCACATAGCTTTCCTATATTTGGGAAAAAACCCATGCTATTAAAACAATATACTAAAGCTTATTTACTTTTATCGAGAAAATCTTTACAGGAACAAAAATATTTTAAACTGAATCCAAAAAAGTAGGAGGTCTTACTTTAATGCCTTTTTGTCATATGTATACAATTGTAACCCAGAGAGGCATTGACTAATTTTCATTATTATTTTTTGTTCAAAAGAAAATGATTCCTGATGGATTTCAAATAAACACAGCATTTCTTCATCATAAATTCGTAGAAAATTAATCAGATCCGGGCTTGTCTAATTCGCCTTGATGAGTAATTTGGTTAAAAATTATGGTCGGAATCTGATTACAAAATCGTAAAGGTAGTAACATTCCCAACAGAATGAAATAGATTTATCAAGTTTAGATTCTTTTAACTTGTCTCGAGTGACCTTTGATCCCAAGTAGTGGACAGATATAAATCCTAAAGACTTTGGCGGGAACTCTTCAATTCTGAGGAGCAGATTTATCAAATTTAGGTTGGTTTTCTTTACCTGATGAGTCCTTTAGTGGTTTGGTAATAATTTACCAAAAATGTACTAGCTGTATCCTTTACAGTGAAAAAAATATCAGAGCTGTTAAACTACGGTAACAATTCAAATAAAAAAATAAGTTAAGTTTATATTAAGCGCAATAATGGTGTAAAATTGATTGTAGTATAAATATAATCATCAAACTGTGTAAACTTATGAATTATCCGCGTACAAATAACGCGTCTCTTCCACAAACCGAATCTTCGCTATTCTAAATACCGAACCTCTTTCCAATCCCCACCCCTTTCCGTATAGAATTACTTATACTTACTAATTATATGTATTTTAGAATTATTCTTTTTTTTTTGGTTGACATTTTTGTAATACAAAAATCATTAAATATTAGCTATGTTAATTTTTTTACATTAAAATTAATTTAATTATATTAGAGATTACACCTATCTGTATAGGATCACAAATTGGAAAAGTGATTAATTAAATTTCTGATAATTATTTTTCTCCCTTTTTATAGCCAGATGTTAAATATAGCATATCATGTATTTTAATTTATTACAAGATATTTTTGTGTAAATTAATATGATAATCAATTAACAGACTTTAATTATATGGAACTCTTCACCATGGTGTGTTGGGTTGATCACAAGGCATATGATTGCCATTGATTACCATTGATTGACATGCGGAAGCTCGAAGCAATAATTCCGCCGTATGTATCAATTAAATATATTAAAGTAGATAAATAAAGACTTATTATTCAATATAAAAAGATTTTCAGATGAAGAAACTAGAAAAGAATACAAACGTTATCGTGCAGTTAGTGAACGAATATCGTAAGTGGATTTTATATTGAACCTTTAACATTTTTCAATACAACAGTAATACAAAGGCTTATTGCATTTTTGTTACTCTTATATTGCATACATATCTCCTATTTATGAGGAATAATGGTAAGAATTACTTGTATTATCAGTATAAGTATATTTCTCCTGATAAAAAATTATTAAGTGAAATGTAACTATAACGCATAAATAAAAATACAGATAATATTAGAATATTAATAAATTAAATTAAACAACTTTTCATATTACTTTTCGTAAGAATTTTATTAAACATTACAAATTAAGAATGTGAATTTGGAAGTGCTAGGTTATTTGAAAAGTCATACTAGCTGTAACTTCGTACGCAGAGATATTCGAAAGACATATCGATGTCGTTTTTTATAAATATATTTCCACATTTCATTTCAAACCACCCCATTTCCAATTTTAATGTATATCCGAATTGAATATTTCATTGCGCGATTTTATAAATACATGTAGAGCCTATACAGAGTACGTATGCACATCTATAGGTTTATTATTTCACTGACATTTGAGAACAAAAAACAAATAATTACGCTAGGTAACAGGCTTATTTTATTGTCCTTTTTAACTCAATTTCAATGCTTATTAAAATTATTTGTGTTTAATTGTTTATAACAATTAACAACATTCTTAAAAAATATCTGCTCGCTTTTGATTACTACATAGAAATCAAAGAATGAAAAAAATTGCTAAGCGAAATGCACCAAGCATTTCATAGTCAATTTTTACCGCTTGTAATGATTTTTCGCGTTTGTTTATTTAATAATTACTAACGTTTAAAAAAATGCTTCACTATTTTTTTGTTGTTAAACAGACACCAAAATATTACCCTATTTTTAAAAAATATTACCTTATTTTAAACATGTCATCGAATCGCATTTATTCGTTAATTTGTAGATGTATAGCAAAACATATAAATCTTGAAGCGTATTTTTATGAAATATTTGTATTAAAAGTAAACAATTCATGATTTAGAGGAATTAAAATTTTTCTTGTTTTATTTTATACATTCACCGACATAATTAACCATTCACCCAGTTTATGTTCCATGTTTCAAATGCTATGGACTTATTATTACTTTTGAATTTCCATCATCTTTGACTTATTAGTTTGCAAAGTCGTTAATTATACCACGGCTTTCTTTGCACATAGTGAAATAATAACAATAAAAACCCATGAACTTCAAATCAAATAATCTATCTCAAAAGCAACAGTAATTTATAGTGAACTAATTATATAATGTAAAATCAAAACTTCCTACCTTTTGAAAGCTTTGCTGATTGAAGGGGCTCTAATAAGTCTACCATTACTTATTGCGCGGGTAAGACTCGGTCTTTAAAAATACCTGTATACTAGTAAGAAGAATCATATTCCTGCCACTTCAGATGCGTTTTTAATTAAATCTATTGGAAAATCTTAGATTTTGTTGCAACTTCAACCAACAATTTCGTTCAAATCTCTTTTTAAACAGAATTTACTCGAAACATGCCTTGAGCCCTTTTTGGATTCTCAAGAGAGATGGTAGACTCACTGGGGTCTCTTCACTAAGTAAAGCCTCCTGAAGGTACGAAGGTACTGTTTTAGATTATATACTCTATTCTTGGTATTTTACTGAGGTTTTCGAGATAGCCTTTTTGATTTGAAGTCCATAGGTAAAATGATACTACTACTTCATAGTCTACAGAGGAAGGAGTAGCACAATCAACGACTTTGCAAGCTAATATTTTAATGCTTTAATGTCTAAAATACAGCTTTTTCTTTTGAATAAATTCCTTTTACTAATTGCTGATTAAGAAAGGTCACATAGCAAGCTTTTATTAAAGTAACCAATATCCCTGTAAATATATCCATTTTTCCAGCAGATTTTTAGATTGCTACAAATTATAACAGGCAAAGGACGGTCTATCAAGGCAGGAAACCTCAGGAAATCTTACCCGAATTGCAAATTTTATGATAATTTTCCTGAGATAATTTAATAATATTTGCGCTAGGAATTAATCAACTGAAGTTATTTCGAATTTATCTTCAGCTTAATCGATTGCTTAATTATGATATTGAGGAAGTTCATATATGGTTACTGAGAGTCAGGATAAAAAGTGGGCATACTAGTTCTAGAACATATTATTTCTGTGTAATTATTAATGACGGTTTGGAAGAATTAGAAAATATTACTATTACTGTACATACGCTGTTAGGAAATATACAGTATGACATCAATAACATCCATTACAATTAAAACAGTGCTCATAATAAAACTGCCCGAAATTCAAATAAACTGCTCAAATTTTCCCGTTATCTGGAAGAATTGCAGTTGTGTTCTCATACTTCAGTAGAAAAACCATTTCATGCTTTAAAAAAGAGGTGGCTCTATTCTGTTTCACTACCGTAGGAATCAACCTAATGAATTTAAATAAGTAATTTAAATAATTTTTTTAGTTGCCAGCTAAATGGAGCAAATATTCTTTTTTTTTTAATTTGACATCGAATAAATTAAAGTATTTTTGTCAATAAACAAGATTTTTAAATTCTGTCGTGCAAAACGAGCCATGTTGCAAATTTGATAGATATATATTCTGTGTGTCTAAAATGTTATATCTAAACGATAATAGACAGATAGTGATGTGATTTTTTATATTACAATGAACACTTGCGAATATTTTGAAATATATAAACCAAACTCGATTCAGGAATTTCCTAAGCCTTCCTCTCGTGAAAATTCAGCGTCAAATAACCACTCTAAACTTCGGATGTCTTAAGAACGTGATGATGATCGTAGTAACTGAACCTCAGTAACCTTAAGGCCTAATCTTAATACTGTAATAGGTAAATATGTGCAGATCTTTATTATTAAAGCTCATGAAACTCTACACTAAGCTCCATGAGGGATACGTTTACAACTATTAAATAAACTTATTGCCCGGAAACCTATTTTCATATGGCGGCACTTATTTAGAAAAACCATGCTATTAAAACTTAAAAAAGATCACTTTGGATTACATTTTACAGTAGATGCGATACTTAAAAAAATAAACAAGAAAAAAGTCGATACATAATGTTGACTAAATAATATACCAAATTAGAAAAAAAACCAAATTATTTTGTTTTTCAAAAAATTAATAATTGTTACTCATTAATACTTCAATTACTGTTTATATTTCTTTATTGTCTTTTCAAGGCAACCGCAACTCATTTAAGGATATAATACAGCAAAGTTACAAAACATAATAAGTGGATATAGATAATAGAAATTCATATTTATAGGGAATCAGATATGAAGACGAAACAAAGTCGATGATACTAAATTCCCTTTGAAATTAACGTCATTATACGTTGTCTCATAACTATTAAAGCTCTTATTCCATTTTTTAAATATCATACAGTCAGGATTTTATATTGGTATTTTTAATTTCTTATTTAATTTATTTCGATAGCAACTTTTGTTGGGTTCTTCTTTTAAAGAAGTTTGTCCCAATTTCAAAATATGCGACTCTTTTTTTTATTAAATTTTTTTATGAATTATTTATTATTGTTGTCAATTTTGATCCTCGAACTTTATATTCAGAATTAGGAGCATGAAAAACATGCTCCAAATTACAGAACTAGCGAAAAATGAGTTTTGAAAATTTAACCCCAATTAAACCCGGACTAATTTTAAAATTTGTGAAGTAGGATAAAAATTGATATAAATTATTGTCAGAAAATATACGATCTTATAAAAAAATACGAGACCTTTTTCTTTAATCTGCGGATCTAATGAACATCATAGATTAAAATCTGTAATCATTGATTATATAAAAACAATGTGTATTATAAAATGGTTTTTGGAAAACCGACTCCAAAAAACGAGCATACTAAAAACTAAAAAATAATTAACTCAAAATAAGTACCTCCTACATATTTCCAATAAATAACTAAACTACTTATTTTTGAAGTCGGTGCCCAAACTGTCGAGCAACATAAATAAATTAATAATTTATTATGTAAATTTAAACCCTTAACTTCTAATGTACTCTCAATATGAAAAAGATTCATAAAGGGAGTATTTATAATATAAAATTTTACATCTGTTCAAGTTGATCGACGGTGCTGGCAACCACCTAAAAAATAAGTAACTTAGCTATTTATTGCGAATAACTAGGAGGTACCTATTTTAAGTTAATTATTTTTTGCCTTTTAGTACAACATTTTTTTGGAGTCGGCTTTTTAAGACACTTTACTGTAGAATTATTAGTGATTAATAATATTTATTATAACACAGTACTAACATTCAATTATTTTCTTTCTTATAAGATGGTATAATTATTAAGTCACGGACAAAAGCTAGAATATAGATAATTTCCTCTTTGTCTAAAATCGGTTATGAACAACACACCGAAATGAAGCAACAGTAGTAGCCGCCAGTCATATCCGAAGTCAAATATCAGGCATTGCAAAAAAACAACTATCAGTAGGTAATATCTTGAAACATGGTTGATTTATCATACACGGTTAATTTACCATAGAATTCACCATTAGACTCTGAACTGGTAGATGGTACAGTTATTTTGCAAAGTAAAAACTACCAATAGCAAATATCTCGAATAACTTTTGATTTACTACCATGCAATAAGGAATTCCATTGTTCATCTCTAGAACGCATGATCAGACTCTGACATGATCGATCATATAGTTATTTGTCAAAGCAATAACTACCAGTAACAAATATCTTGAACCACGTTTAATTTGCTACAATCCGTTAACGAGTTCCATTGTTCATCTCCACAACTCATCATCAAATCCTGACCCGGTCTACGGTATGGTTATTTTGCAAAGTAACAACTACTAGTAGCGAACATCTTGGATTATAGTCGAGTTACTGGCCTTCATTAATGAATCCATCATTTATTTCTGGACTTTATGATCAGATCATCATCGTATTTAAATGGGATTACTCTAAAGTACCTTTTTTCAAATAAAAATAAAATAATCGAAATCGGTTCACTCAACAAAGAATTATCGTTGAACTTTAAATAAAAAAAAGATTCCGACGAATTGAGAACTTCCTACTTTTTTGAAGTCGGTTGAAAATGTAATTATGTTGTGTTTTAAAATTTCAAACGTATTAACACTATTGTTTTAATCTTAAAGTAAAATAAGTTAAGCTAATGATAGCTTTCAAGATAAAATAAAAAAATAAAAATGTAAGATAACATTTAACGAGAAAAGGAAATTAAAACAAAAAATAAAAAATGAGCAATATGTGAGCCTACAAAGGCCTAAATATTCAGAGATCGTAATTCTCGATATATAAAAAATAATACATCGAAAAACCATACCGTTTAAAAGGACATAAAAGAAAGAAAATCACCAAATCAACGCCGATAACCCGTAAACATTTTCACGTAATATTATAATTAAAATAAAATTAATAATAATAAATAAAATTAAAATAAAATTAATTTAGTTGCACGAGTGATTTTTGGTTTAGCCACTACCTGAATAATTTAAATGACCTATGCACTGATGGAGCATTAACAACATTTAAATGCATTTAAAGTCGACGTTAATAGCAAAGAAAATACCATTTTTTTTCAGTACGTGACTCTCAAAAGCATTTCCATGAGTTGATTGTAATCGAATACAGTTACTAGACAGTATGTATTAATATTATAATGAATTATCTCGCGAAAATACCGAAAAGAAAAATTAAGTCATTAAATATTTAATACAAATGGTATTATATAATTTAGTAGCAAATTATTCCGTAATACTTAATTTTTCTTGAAATTAAATTGTTAACATAGAAATGAAACGTTTTAATTATTTGGTGTAAAGTAATGTTTTCATTCCTTGATTTTACACTTATCCGACTAATTAAAATTTTCAATATTGAAAATATTTTTAAAACCACTTGAAATTATATAAAACGTAAATTAATTACATCAACTTACATTTTTTATTTCCACCATATGTTTCTTTTATATTAAGGTTCGTAAAAGATTGAATGAAAAACTTTTTTTAATTTGAACGTGATTTCATTAAATTTACAAATTCAATTCAAATGTACATAAAACTTAAAAACTTATTGAAACCGCACAAACATAATAATGTATATAACTTAATACTAAAACTAACAATGAATAGGCAAAGTAGGAAATGAATTCAAAATGGAATTGTCTATTTGAAATTTACGTTCGCGAAGTTTGAAAGCTCCATCTAACTCGAGGGAGCTTTAAAAGTTCTGTAGCTCAGAGGCGTTCTAGCGTCTCAATCAAATGGACAGCTAATCTCGCTGGCAGTCTATACGTCAATAACGTACAAACTATCAGCAATAAACATTATTAGCACCGCAAACGGAATTTAACTTTATTATTTTACCTACTTTTACCCAGTGTCAAATATAAAGCGTTAACGACGCATAAAGATGATTAAAATAATATTAACAATTTAATTCTTACGTTACTCTTAGTCATCTGAACTGAATATGTACATTAATACTTTACGCCGTAAATACTTTTTCGCGAAACATAAACTTGTAGATAAGTTTCTGTATCGTTGCAGTAAAATAATTTTGTTTTATTTAAAACGTTGTGCTCATAAAGTCATTCTTCGTTGTACAAACGTACATAATTTACTTTAACTTGAAGTCAAAAGAATTCTGAAAGGGCTCTTCCTGTAAAAACAAAAATTGTATTTTTATAAATTCCTAACAAAATTAAAAATTATTGGACCAATTTCTATTACTTTTCAATTTTGTTATTAAAAATTAATATTTTCTCAAAAATCAAATTGAAACCTGATTGTTATATTAATCATATAATTTTAGCAAGAGTCATTATAAAAGAAATATAATGAATTTTGCTTAGCATTGCTAAACAGTACCATGTTTGAAATCAAATCGCCCATGTAAAGACGTCGATTTAAGAAAACGTAGGTTTGATTACGGAGTCTTTAAAAATATGAATTGCTTTCCAGTCTTAGAAGAATTGTACTTCCACATATTAAGTGAATCTTTTAGAATATTATTAAATATTTTTCAAACCATTTTTGTTATTTCCAAACATTAAAGAATTCAAGAAAATCTACATATATTCACCCCACTATCTTATTTATAATATTTTTCTATTTTGTACTTTTATGAGACCTTGTTTAAAATTCTTATGCCCTTCATTCTTATTTGACTCAATAATTAGAAATAAAAAATGTAAATTCTAATAGATATAAAGTGCATTACATTTAAGCTAAGGATAGACTCGTTTTACAAGAGTTTTGTACACATAAAAATTTAAATATATTATTTCCACAAATTTTCTTACGCCTAATGTTCAGAACCTTAATACAAATAAAGACAAGGTTACCGATATTCTTTTCATACATTACCTTGAGTATAAAGGGCGTATTTACAAAATCCCACCGCTCGTGAACGCATATTTACTAGTTGTTAAATCACTAATACCCACGTAGCTGCGCTGCTTGTGATGTATAACAAATTTACAGCCCATTTCTATCAGCTTGATCGCTTAGAATATGATTAAAATGAGAACGTAAGTTCAATATTTGTTTGGTATTCAATTATATTTATTTTATGTAATTAAAATAGCGTCGATGCGACAATAAGAAATATTAGTATTATAACGGTATTAGGATTTCATCAAATGGACAGATCAGCTAACTAGAATGTTTGTGTACAATGATTAAATTTTCACATGCGGCTTTATCAAGGTAGTAATAACTCGTGACTACTAGTTAATGCTAATTATTATTTTGTCTTTTGATATGCACTTTAGTTTAATTGGTTTCAGCCTGTAAATTGAAAGTATGGCTTAAAAATATAACCACTGAATGTCATATTTTTAAAGGAGTATGAATTTAAATACTAAAAGTGACATTTCTCATACTTTCTAAAGCTGCTGACATGCTTGTTTCCTCCATCTTTTCCTAAGTGCGTGTATTTCAGAAGTAAACAACTTTGGATTTACTTAACATAATTAAATAAATTGAGGGTTAATGATAAATATGATAATTAAGGGTCCAATAGATTTAGGGCCAGCCTATTATGCATATTCTAGAATACAACAATGTCCTTCTTTTTAATGTATCGTCACAAACTTTTTCAATATGCCGACACTACATGGGCGACAAATACAACAATTGTGGCTTTCATTCGTGAATATCACTTTACAGCCACCTCTTCGTTATAATCATTAAAAAGTTATTAATTAAAATTAAAATAATAAATTAAATTATTAATTAAAAATAATTATTAATTTAAATTAAAGTTATAAATTAAAATAATATGGAAAATATAACGAATATTAGAAAATATCATTTTACTTTAGTAATTAGCCTTAAATAATAAAACTTATAATGAAATATTTATATAACTTTGGATAACTCCTATTGCTTGTTCATAGGTGCATTTAAAAAAGTCACGACACTTTTAAATGAACGATCTGCAAAAAAAGTAGCTAACGATTTATTTTCTAACTGGTTTTGCCCTCTTGAGAAACTTATTACATTAACTGTGAGATTATACCACTTAAGCTACCTAATATAAAAATCAGAAAAATAAACTTTCTTAAGAGAGTATAATTTATACTAAAACCCCAAATTGCCATATCTTTTTTACTGGTTGATTGCAATAAGACATAACCTATTACATGTTACTTTAGAGCCAACAGAATCCATCAGTAAAAACTTCATCAAAAATTTAATTAGTTGCGCTTACTTAGTGCGTGAACAAATAAACAGTCTTACAGAAATACATTTCAAAAACAATAATTTTGAGTTCTATTACTTCTGCTATGACACCATAAAAAATTTTTTATAAGTAACTTCAATGTAAACAGCCCAATTCTATAGTTTTATTACTCCAACTAATGAAATGGTAAAGTATAATTGTTTGCCATATTTTCACGTTGTAACGGAACAAGGGATTTACTTTATTTTTTCCAAAAAGAAAGCGAAGAATGTCAAAAACCTGAATATTTATATTATCGATGTGATTTTTGCCCCAAGAAGTTGGCTTGTCGGGAAATTAAATAGGTTGTTTTTTAAGCCAGATAACCTCATTCTAACTAATATAATAAAATGCGTTTATTCGTCCTTCTTTCACGTCGTAACGGAGCTCCCAATCGTTGTGATTCTATTGCACAGAGATGGTTGGTGGACCAAGACATGCCTTATGCTACCTTCCAGCTCGGTAAATCTCATCTTAACTGATATTACATTCCCAACTAATATTATAAACGCAAAAGTATATTTTTTGTCCTACTTTCATGTCACAATGGAATAATTAATCGAAATGATTTTTTAAAGACAGGTAGTTGTCGAGCCGAGAAATAAAAGTTAGAGCTAATGAAAATTAGATTTAAATGAAAGTTAGAGCTAATGAAAGTTAGATTTAAATGAAAGTTCGGGTTAAACTTGGCAAAGAAGGACGTATTTCTTCAAAAATGCAAACACGCCCAAAATAAATTATTTGTGGATTGAAATAAGTTCTAAATGAGGCCAAATTGATTCTATTGAATTATTAATATTTATAGTTATAGAGTTAGAGGACTAACGTTTGGAGACTGGAAATTTTTTTAGAGACTCGTATCGAGGTCTTTTAAAAACCTTTTCAATGTTCCCAAATCGATGGAAACCTAGAGGAAAAATAATCACATTAGCAAGTTCGTTGGCGCAAAATGGATTTCAAAAGCAATTTTAATATATGTTTATTTATTTCTACGTCTTGATATAATTTAAACAAATGGGATATCTATTAAATTTCCTTAAATTCGGCCATAAACTGAACCAGATATACTGTGATATACAGGCGATTGAAGAATATGTGAAATTATAAAGATTTTAATTTCTTCTTTTATTTAAGGAACACTAAAAATATGAGGTAATATAAATATTGCTGGTTGTAATAAGGGCATTTTATACAAATAATTATTCTATTGTGAATATGTACGCTGTATTAAGTATTAAAAAAAATCATTTTAATTTAATGACTAAATTTTGAATATTTAATTTGAAATAAATGTTGCGGAAAAGAAAATTTTTTACAATAAATGAATCGTTCATTATTAGCTAGATGGAAAATATTTTTTAATACAATTTCTATTTAACATATCTGGGATTTTTCCTTTTACGTGCGATGACTTTATCACCATATAACAACAGCTACTAAATTAAAACCAATAAATATCGTTATTTCTTTAATTCAATTGTTAAAATAACTTGATATTATATATATTTAAAAAAAATATTAAAACATGGAATTATTTATAAAGTTTTCAAAATCGCATTCAAATATATTATAATTTTATTGTTTTTTTTATTGGTAGAGAATGGAATTTAATTAGTTATCTTTCGATTAATTGGCAAAATTTTAGAAATATCGTTTATTTTCGAATGCAGTAATATGGCTCATACAAGCAATTCCAAATAGCCTAAATATTAACAAGTTTTTAAATATTTCCATATATGCTATAAATTTCAATATAAGAAATATGTATAACTTTTTATGATGCTTTGTATAACTTTTTATGATGTAGTTAAACCGTAACATGTAATTAATGTGTTGTGAGATTCGGAACACTGGATCAAATTAATGTTTTAATAACTTGACACATAATAAAGATATTTAAAAAAATTCGAATACAACGTTTTTCTGTATTTAAATGTAAGAAATTTATGTCAATTATTTTTTAAGGTTATGTTTAATTCTCTTATAATTAAATTTTATATAATTATTAAAAGTTTTGAAAAAAATGATGCTGATAATTTCTTCTTGATAAAAAAGCAATTATCAATATTTTGAAATAAATGTCTATATACTTCCAGCTATTTATATTTGGGGAAAAATATAACAAGAAAATAAATTTTATATTTTTTATCTTTTTAAATTTTATATCTTTTGATTATGCTCTACACAATGAACTTTGAAGTTATTTTTTCGAATTCAATCTCATCCCTCGAAATTGTTCTTCAGGTCTTTACGTATAACAATTATAATTATGTCACTAATTACTCCCACTTTCCAAATTTCATCTTTATGTTTCAAATCAAAATACAAATTTAAATTTATAACGCATTTTTATCGTAGTAACAATACTTCCTTCTTAATTCCTCTGACCCTATTGAGCTATTCTCTTGAATAACTCCGACTTGTTAAAATAACATTAAAACGTCGAAAATTTACTATTGAACATTTCAACCCGCATTAACATTCCGCTGACAAAAGTACATTTAAAATCATTACCATCAAAAAGATATTAGAGAGTTGAAGTTAAGGGGTGTTTTCAACAGAACTAATTTAACTAATGCATTAACTTGGAGTCAATATTTTGTCTATTTACAAAGATCTTCCGTAACAGCAATATAATTAGCAAAAATAAGGGTCCGGGTAATGCAATATCAGTTTTATGTCCATATTTTTATTAGCGCTCTGTCCAAAATATAAAATAATTAATTAATGTGAATGATTTATACTCGTATTTAAATTTTTAACGACTTTATTACTGGCATTTATCTAGACAATTAAATAGTATTACGTTTATATAAACACTTTCATTTAACATTTTTCTTAAATTGTCTACCTGGCTTTAGGGTTCCTGTTTAAATAAAGCCATTTCTTTTTATATTAATGTTACACTTCGTATATCAGTAAATCCTAACACGTAGCCCCAACCACAATTTTTCAACTGGGCAAAGAGAAGATAATGAGAGGCTCACTTATTAGTTTGAAATATTATTAAGTGGTCTGTGTTGTAATGAAATGTATTTTTTCTTATTATCACTAATATTATTATCACTTATATATTATAAAAAACTTAAAGCTTAAAAATTTGATTTATTTTAGGTGTATCACAATTTGTACCACTGCAGTTAAAAAGTGATAAAACATTTTTATTTGTATTGCTGTATTATACATAAAAGATTAATAATATATTTATTGTAAATATTTTCTACAAGAAAAAAATTCTAGGAAATTATTTTATCTGCACTATTTTTTTCTAATTAACCAAATATAATGTTAAGTGATTAATAAAATTATATTTTCTACATTGAAATTAAAAAACCTCGTACAATTAAAAACGTTTTCTGGTTCCGATACATACAATCATTATTATTAAGTATTATAGTAAATTATATAATGGTATGGTAAAACAATTATCATCTGTTAAGAAGATGATTACCTTAATTACGTTCCAAATACCTATGAAATATTAAAACACCTCTTATTTAAAAAAAAGGATCATAATTGGCACTAGCTTCTGCTTGCTGTCTTGTCCCCGTAGAATTTTTTTCTACGGCGTAGTTTATCCGGAGTAATAAAGTTTGAATCTTAAAAGTACCCTCGATTGGGATGAAAGTATTTATTAATTTAGTTTTACTTTTAAGTAGAATCACTATTATACTTCAGACAATTCCTCATTCAATTTGATCAATTTTTAAGTCTGTGCTTTTTGTTATTACTAACAATTAAGAAATAACGTTTTGATTTCATGGTGAAAAAACAAAAAATTATAAAACTACGGTTAATCAATCAGTTCCGATGGCTTTTGCGTGAATCACGATAGAGCATCTTTACTATTCTAATATTCATATAGATTTTAAATAAAAAAAATATTCCATGTTTAAAACTACAATATCCATATGTAAATGTAAATACACAAATCAATGGAGCATTTAATACGCTTAATCTGAATTCATCATGTATCTATTTGATGAACTAATTTGAAGTGATATTAGATTATGTTTTCATAGATCAACCTCGGCTTTGTAAGACCAAAAAAATACACTTGAGGAAATTGAGCATTTCCTTCTTACTTACCCCGGACTTCGTATCAGTTTTGTACAAATCCTGAACTGATTTTTTCCGGGAAAACCAGTGAGATATTATTTACCCAATTAAGTATTAGTTCAAATTTAAAAGAAAAGAATTAAAAGCATTATTAGGACAAAAATAATTAATTTTTTTTGGAATCCTCGCAATTTCAATGTTAAAATAATATAAAAGTCTTTACATACTACAACAATTTTCCAAGTGTTAAATTTCAACTAAATCTGTCCAGCAATTTAGATTCCACGTCGGGTGACGCATACGGGCGCTATTTTTATTTATTTTGTACTCTTTTAGTATTTCAGAATTAATTCATTTAAACTTGCAAATGCATTTATTTAGCACTCGAAAGTAAAATAAGCCATATAACGTCAAAATTGTGAAATCATATCGAATTATTTGTTACTTTAAAGAATGATAATGAATTATTCTTAATAATGCACCTACTTAAACATCAAGACCGAGGAAGAGGAAACGTCTGATTAAATATATGGATTCGTTTTTACACATTAGGAAAATGAAATAAAATAAAGTTTACGAATCTAACAAAAATGGAAAAATAACCATAAATTCTTTTCAGTGTTCCCTGAAACGAATAATATAATTTCCTTCGCTTAGATATAATAAAAAAATTGGTGAGAAAATCTGTTCAAAGCGTCTCTCATACGTGACTGAAACAAAACTTCACAGCAAGGACAAGATATAGTGAGGCGCGCAGCACTACAATTATTTATGCTTTATTATCAGAGTAATAAAAATAATTTGAAAGTACTACAGCAACAAAAACGTGAAACTTTGCTGCAATATAATTTAGAAGACATATATACAGCTCAGTACTTTACAAAAACCTAAATTCACAGTGGCTGGACAGTTTATTTTTACAAATCACAATAACTGACTTCCATATTACCGCTTTATATCGGCATAGTTACGAAATTTGATTTTTATAAACAATTATTAATCATAACCCATTCTGATGACATTATACTAAATTGATTTTGAGAACAATTATTCTTCGACCGTAAACAGCATTGGTGAGAAAATCTACAACTATCAGCACAACACGAATTAATCGATATCGACACATCACTCCATTCGTAACTTATGTTAATTGTCAATAACGAGAATGGTAGCTTTCATATTAATATTTTGAATGTTATACTATATCATTAACATTCAATTTATTGCAATTGACTGGAAAATGTCACATTAAAGAAAATTATGGTTTTTAAAAAGGACTGTAGAAATACTATAAGAGCTAAATTAACCCTGATGTATCTCTATTTTGTTTATAATCAATTTCCAACAATAAAATAATACGTATTGTATCAAATTAATAGAAAAGGAATTTTAAAACTGTGATCAGCACCGTGGAAGTGAGAATCTAAGGATTGGACATATATCCATATTCATCTTTAGTGGAAAGTTTGTCAATTTTTGACAAAATTTTTGTAATTAACGTTAGTCGAGTGAGACAAAAAGCTTCTTCCTTGAAAAATAGATTAATTTTTTGAGAAATGGTTAATTGTCCCTTCAAAAAGAACAAAAATTATAACGGAAGGCATCTGAATTTAAAATAATGTTAGTTATCCTAAATAAATTCAAACAATAGCATGGTCACGAATTAATTAGAGAGTTATTTACTCACATATTATAGGAAAGGCTCGTATATAAATAATACAACTCTACAAATGTATTTAAAAACATATTGTATATTTTATTTAAAATTATCTAATATCTTAGAAGATGTAGAAGGAAACTGCTTAAGCTAACAACTCCATCGAATATAACATTTTAACGTACTGAAATAATCATTATCGTTTTTCTGTAACCTTTTTTTCATGATTTTAGATTCAGGAATAAGGAGAAGAGGAACGCTTTACTTTCGCAGTTTTTTTCGAATATCTTTTTAAATACTCAATTGAAAACTATGAAATAATTGTCTTGTATTCTTTATAACAATCCCTTTTAAGTGATAATCCACATGATTCATAAAACTGTAATAGTGATTCATAAAATTATAACTATTAACACAATTATTTACCATCTTATATTTCTCATATGATGAATCTAAAAAAATTGTCATATAACAGTTAAAGGATGATAGATAATTGCATTAATAATCAGTAAATCATTGTATTAGCTGCTACAGATTATGTAGGTTAATAACATGTACCACTATGCCAAATTTTAAGTTTGAAAGCAACATGGTTTCTGAAAAAATCAGCTATTAATGTAGAAAAATGTAGAAATATTTCCTACCATATCTTTCATAAACATAAAAATATTGTGTATGTTACAAAAATTATTACAAAAATCTGGAATCATCGCTACAGTTTCCCACAGACTTTCTCTGGGATTCTGCAAATCCATATACATATATACAAAGAAGCAAAAAAATTATTCCCGCGTATTTTTCAGTACGTATCGGAAGATATGATAGTTAAAATCATGAAAAAAATGGTTTAGAGGCTACTATATCTAATGTTTTCAAACAATATCCGCACTATTGACAGAATTTAAAAAAATTATGGCGTCTTTAATTTGTCCCCAAAAATTTACAAATGAACATTTTTAAGTTATATATTTGAGATATATGCGGATTAATACGTTTTATTTCCATACCAAATTTCAAGTTTCTACGTCAGTTTCTGAAATAAAAGGATGCAACGGGACGGACACAGATACGTGAGTGATATTATAAAAGTTCCGTATTTTCCTTCGAGGTACTTAACCCTAAAAACATAGAAGTAAAACAAAAAAAACATATTGTTTATACTCCTGTTTAACTAGATATTCTTTTATTTAAAAGCTATGAACTTCTTTACACGATTTGTATTTTCCCTCTCCTCTTCACACGTTTTAGCCGCAAGTGAGATTTCGATAGAAAATGTGCGTTTCGATAAAAAAAAAACACACTCTACCATATTATATATTTTTACCTCCATGAGAAGAACGAAACATATGAACGTTTGTAACGTTAAATTACTTAATTATTAAAAAAAAGAAAACAACATTTTTGCTCCATCTATACCCACATCTATGTTTGTTATCCAATATTTTATTTTTACCTCTATAAATATGGAAATATTCCTTAATATTAACAAACTGCATCTTTGATAGAAATGGGTTGAAACTTTATTCTCATCATTAGTTTAATAAACTTCAATTCACAGATTATATATTTAATCAAATTTGTGATGAAAATAAAACCGAAAAAATTATATTGCCAATGTATGTTATGCGCAGTGACTGGTATAATATATTGACTTATTCATGAATGCAATGTTTATTGGCATGCTTTACAAGTACACTTTGCAATTTATCACACAAAGCCCTCATTACCACAACATAAAATGATCCATAACAAAATAGTAAACAACTGTGAAAATCAGTAAACAAACTTAAAAACTTTCAAGTTAGTAAAGAAATAAAGAAAAAAAAATTGAAAAGGACAAAAATTTAAATATACTGAAAACGGTATTATTATGTCACAAGTAAAACTCATACTACGTGTGTTTTACATAGGTCTTACAAAAATGACAGTTTGGAGGTACTTAATATTTCTATTAGAAATACGTAATATTTTAAAGTATTTAATTATTTTTCACTGCGCAATTAAATTTTTACATATAGTAAAACTATAGAATTGACCTGATATTTACAAAAGAAAATGTTCAAAAGGAACATAGTAAAAGTTACGGACCACAAAAATATTGTTTTCGGAATTTGTTAGGCCTGTTTATGTGTTTGTTTGTATAAACACTATTAACTCTGTTGAGAAAATGTTTTTTAAAAACATAGGGGTTTGACTTAAAGTATCATTTAGATTTTTTATTATATTGCATAAGTACGATAACAGAATGTGTAGTAATCACACAAATATATAATGGATCTATATTAATGAATAGCGCGACGTATACTTTAAATAGAAATTTTCCACCCAGACTATATAACTAGAGGTGAAATTTGGAGTAGTGCCGGAAATATAAATTCTTAAGTAGGCTATATGAACACGTGCAGAAAAATAATTTGTTTAAACCCACGTTTACGGCATGTTAAAAAGAGTTTCACTTTAAAATAACGTACACCCCATTCCTAATAGTTACTTCCATCACATATTATTGTGACGCTATTTGTTATTCTAATTGAGATATTAAAACTTTTACTAAAAAAGAATTTAGCAACAAAAATTATAGGCTATTATCATTTGTAAAACTAAATTTTTTCCTATAAAACCAGCAAAAGTATAATTTCAAATAAAACAGAAAATCCATAATTATGCAGGTAAAAAAAAATAATTAGACAATTTCAAGAAAACCATCAGGTTTGAAGTTGCTTGCTATTTATTCCGTTAAAAGTTTGATTCAAAATAGTTATTTTATATTTTTCACTTTCCCAAGATTCCTTACATAGTTATCAAAATCATTTATGGTGGGATTTTATTTTGAATCCATTCGTCTATCTGCATTTCACGGAATTTTTCCAGAAACCATACAACCCTCGACTTTTTCTCGAAATTGTCTTAATTATATAAATGGTTTTTCAACATCTAATTTCACTTTAATAATCCTAAAATTATACCTGTAATTCAGGGGATAAAACATAGGACCGTTGAAAAACATGTTTTTCCTTAACCGAGTCGAGTGACCTGTCTTATGAGTGTTTACTCTTAACACATTATTATCAATGTTTTATATTAAAGTTTAATTTGTTTTTTTTTTCATTGACATATTTTTTGTTTATATTGTAAAAGTATAAGTAAAACAGTTTATCAATAAACGATTAGAGGTTCCAAGTTTTTTGAAATTATTAACGTAAATAATTTTAAGATAACAGAAAAATTATGTGACTGAAGTTAAGAGTGTGCAAGAAAACAAATTACTGTAGAAAATGTACAAATTTAGATACCATGTACTATAATGAATCACATTTAGTTGTACTTGGTGAGTTACAATATTATGTTGGTTAATTAATTATACATGATACAGAGCAATTTGATCGCGAGTTGAACTCGCGAGACTTTTTATTGCTTATATTATTTTCAGTTTATTATAGTTTAATTTCCTGTTATACTTATATCCCTAAGTTTTTTTTCCATGCCAGTTAGAATAAACAAACACCAGATTGTTTGATAATTAATACATTATACATATGTTCTACGCCCACACCAACCGTTCTCAACGCCCGCGCCGCCCGGCACAATCACAGATCGCAATTTGGAAGGTTCCCAGGTCTCGCTTTGTTGGAAATGGAATAACCCGACGTTCCAAGCCTAATATCTGTTTTTGTGTTTTATAATAAATGTTATTCTCTAATTTACTTGCAATAAAGACACAGAAGCTAGTCGTTTCGAAAGTATTTCTTAAAAAGGAATACTTTACATTATTTATATCTTGTCAAATGTACATTTCCTTCAAACCAACAAAGATTCTGTGAGCCGTATTCCTTATTGGCTATTTTTTGTATATTTTCAAAAATTATTTAATTTTGTATCTGAAAGTACAATACCAGTGAACTATTATGTTACTACTAGTTATTTACTGTTTCTGTTATTATTTTATATCATCCGCAATTTATTTTGATATTGTTTTATTTTTATTTTCAATCTTAAATTAGTAGAAGCTTAAAATAGTGAGTTTATTTTCATAATTCTTATTTTTTCCGTGATATTCGCTATTTTTGAATAGGTGGTAAATATTCAGAAAGTATTTTTAATTCTACTTATAACATATTTTAATTTTCACGTAACGTTTTTGTTGTAGGTAGTGAAATGAACGTATCAAAATGAAATTGGACGTAGCCAAAATGATGTGCTTACAATAGAATGCTTATGCTTACTTGTGAGAAAATATAATCATTTTTATTTTGTTTTTAAGAATGTTTTTAAAAATACTGAAAATATTTTAGTTTCTGTATCTGAAAAGGAGAACAATGCTTCGAAACGGATATAAACATTTCGAAGTTTTTCACTTTCCTATGGGTATTTCAAAAAACTCCTGAATGCATTCAGTAGCATGAATTTGATTCATGCTTCTGGAAACAAATATTAAGTTCAAAGTATTACTTGATGCTCCGCGATATCCTCAGCAAAAATTTCATTTCACTCTTTTCCATGCCAATTTTGCGAAATCCTTTCCTTAATGACCTGAGGACAAAACCGCTACGATGTTCGTGTTTGTCCAAGAGTCCTGACAATTTCATAAATAATTTATAAAATGTAAATATTTGTTACATTGAAGAAAAATAACAGCTAATTTTTAATTGCCTATGTGCAATAACTTTTTTAAACTTAAATCCCCTTGGCAGATGACTATCTAAAAATATTTTCATAGTAGCAATCTACGCCCAAAAAGGAACCCAAAGAGGAACCTTCTTAACTTTTCATTTCTCCTATGAGTGATACTATATATTCATTATCTTTAAAATAACTTAGGATCTATCATCAGATAAATTCTATTTGAATCAATGGTATAATTGGGTACTCAACTACTAATAGTTAATATTATTAAAATGACATGTAAAAGAGAAAAAGACAGCGTTAAAAATACCACAGAAATGTTCAGAAGTTTTTAATAGATGGAGAAAATTAAAAGAAAATAATTTTCCCGCCAGTATCTTGTTTATTATTAATTTACAAGAAACTGTACAGAAGTTAGCAATTAAAACAAGTGACCATGTTTTGACCTACTCCAAAAATAGTTATATGTATCACATTTCATACAGCATATTTTTTTATTTTTCTACTTGGGACGTTTGTTTAAGATGTGACATAATTTTTCTAACATGAATAAAATATCACGTATTTTAAATTATTTATATGATTGTTGCCAAAATTTCCTTATGATATGAGTGTCTAACACGTCACAATTCTTAGCAATAGTTTGAACATTATTTTCATAAACC
This sequence comes from Druceiella hillmani, assembly GCA_039881145.1. NCBI lineage: Eukaryota > Metazoa > Arthropoda > Insecta > Lepidoptera > Hepialidae > Druceiella > Druceiella hillmani. Next base: position 5,623,551 of record JAYKKI010000106.1, on the reverse strand, counting down.
CTCGTTTATAATGCAAAAAAAGAAGTTAGTTACAGGTTTATTTTAATACTTAGTGGTGTATATAACTTACAAATCAAAAGTTTTGGTGCTTTTAAACTCATTTTAATATTTTATTTGGTTAACAGCACGAGTTAATCGAATTGTACCGTATTTTGAATTTTCCCGTCAGGAAAATCAAAATTTTATTTTTATTTAGATTGCAAGAATGGCATTTATTATCTCCTAACACGAAAGTATGTGGGCCGATGAAAAGAAACACACACTTATCTAACTTTTTCACAAACACTAAATCGCTTTGTTTTTGCAAAAATATTAGTAAATTTATTGAGGAACTTGGAATATCTTATGTCAGAGATCAGTAAACGTCTTTTGTTGATGCTTCCGAAACTAACTTAAAATCGAAATTACTTCATAATAGAGCCAATCTCCTTCCATATCAATTGCAAACTCAGTAATATTAAAAGAAACATATGAAAATTATGCAACTGATTTTAGATTTAATCAAATGCAAAGAATACAACTGGAAAGTCTGCGTTGATTTAAACGTTGTTACTATATTGCTTGAACTACAGGGAGTGTATAAATATTATTATTATTTTTTTCTGTTTATGGGACATTAGAGACACCAAAAAATACAATACAGAGAAAGATTAGTCACAATGAACAGACTTTATTTGTAGTAAATCAAATGTTAAATATAAACCACTTATTCCACAAGAAGATGTGACTCTACCACACTTACATCTAAAACTTCGTTTGTAAAAAAAATTGTTAAGGCTAAATTAAATTAAGTATAAATAAGTAAATTTTAAAGATAGTTGTACTCAAAAAGATTTGTTTAATATTATTTGATACTAAATTAAAAGGAGGCATTTTGTTTGACGAGAAAAAAGCTTATTCGATAAAAACTTATCAAGAAAAATCTAGAGAATCTCATTGAAGATCTGTCTCTAAAGAAGATGATCATAAAACAAATACCGACATATAATTTTAAATAATCATAAAACTAAAAATGCCGAGTTTTATGAGAAAGACTTGTTATAAAAATATAAAACAGTGGGTTAAAAATACATTTCCTTCATTCTCATTTAAATTTTTTCCGCCTTATCTAGAATGGTGAGTAAAGAATAAGCTAAGCGCTTTCACTGGAATATTAAATAAAGGAACTTTACCAAGGAAGATGGAATTCCAAAATTTTACTATGCCAAAATGTTACCTGATTTGTAATTCATGCGGATTTTACCGTATACAGGAGGAATAGTTAATTTTTCTTCATTTTCTTACACAGAACAAGTATTATTTTGATTTATATTGTATAAATATAAATATAGTTTTACTAGTTTTATTATGAAATTCAAAGTACGATTAAATAAACATGATTTAATTTGACTTGAAAATTTTCAAATCATAATCTTAAAACGGATGTACCGTTTTAATAACAAGAATTACATTTATATATTCGTGTTCAGCACATTGAGACAAATTTAATAGAAAACAGTTATTTAAATCAATCCCATTAAACCAAAAAAAAAGCAATATCCACACTTATTAAGGACCCTGATAAACAGAAAATTGTACGTTTGAAAAGGTTATCAATTATCTCTGAAAATAAAAATTCACAAAATTAAAATTAATATGGCACACAGACGCTTCGGTCTTAGAAAACAACACAAATCAAAATGTCTATAATAAACACAAAATTAAGACGCTACTAGTTTATAATTAAAAATAGTCTTGGATAAAACCGATAAAGAAAAACTGTTTATTTTGGGGAAAAAATAGTATGCAAATCTTCAATTCAGTTAAGTGAAATAATAAATGGAGGAATCGCTATAAGCCTGAAATAAAAAACAAATGCCAAAAATCAGATATAGCCAAAATTATAAAAGCCCATGGAATAAAGTGGTTCTGATGTATATTTAGATATAATAATGCACTTCCAAAAACATGACATTCCCAAAGTCAGATCGAATAAAAACATAAAGAATACCACCTATCAGTATCAGGGCTTCATTGAAAGAAGATCACACAATATAAAGTGTGGATGGTCCAATAATGTCAATGTCGGATAATTCTCAATAAAATACATAATTAAAATAAATAAATGTGTGGTGATTTTGGCTAAAAAACCTGATACACTGCGTTAGAATTAGGGAATTGCATTTGAAAATAATAACAAATTAAAATCAATTATAACGGACAGACATAATTTAGTACATATGAAATATTACATTCATAGGTTACTCAGATTTCTCCGATATCAACATAAATTCAGACAAATAACTGAACCAGAACAATACTCTAAACACTTTAAGCATAGTATTTCTCATTTAAAATATTTTGAATCCTCGACTACTTCCATAAATTTGAGTATTTCGGGCGATTTTCGTGTGTGTGTTTGTAAACACACTCCCACTCCACTGTAATAATTTACGAGTACTTTGATGCGGTAATAAATATTAAAGTAAGTATTTCCGGGGATTTTCGTATAAACACACACGTAATGAATTATGCAAGTACTTGAAACGTATGACATTTCATATTTTATGTTGTGTTATGTGGTCCCTAACAATTATGGTTCACACAACAGGTCACATCTATTTATTCCTATTCCACTGTAATAATTTACGAGTACTTTGGTGCGGCAATAAATATTAAAGTAAGTATTTCCGGCGATTTTCTTATGAACACACGCGTAATGAATTATGCAAGTACATGAAACTTATGACATTTCATATTTTATATTGTGTTATGTAGTCCCTAACAATTATGGTTCACACAACAGGTCACATCTATTTATTATCATTCCACTGTAATAATTTACGAGTACTTTGATGCGGTAATAAATATTAAAGTAAGTATTTCCGGGGATTTTCGTATAAACACACACGTAATGAATTATGATATATAAAATTTTGTTTTGTGTTCCTACCTAACAATTATGATTCACGCAACAGGCCACACCTATTCATTCCCACTCCACTGTAACAATTTACCAGTACTTTGACGCGATAATAAATATTCGAGTAAAGGAAATTGCAACTTTCTACTGAATGAACAATAAGCTTTAGAGCGAGGACAGTACCCGCCGTCCTCGACATTTTGAATGGATAATAGGAGACGAAAGATCGAGCACGTTATTCAATTATGCAAAGTTACCCTTACATGAATGGATTCAGAAGTTTTGTTTGAAACAAATCTTGTTTAAATATAAACCTAATTATACCGATTTAAATAAAAACGTGGTCTGAAATTAGTTTGACAAATTAATGATTCAGTATTGTGGGCTCGTAAGCTTTGAATCCAGATTACGGTATGTCATTCATTGTGATATTCTTTTTTTAAAAATTATGAACTCGTAACCAATTAATGCGATAAGGAAGAAAGTTTTGTTTGTTTATGCTTTTTTTTGTTTATGTTTACGCAACAATTGCTAAACTTATTTACACCCAACTTTGGGAATGTTTTATAGTTAGTTAATTTATAGTTACCCAATTACCGTAGTATATACAATATACATAGTGCAATTTGTGAAATACATTTAATAATGTCAACGTAACCTTTGAAAAAGTCACTGTTGCATGTAAATTCGTAAAGAAAGCTAACAAAACCATTATATATACATTAATAATATGTTTTAAAGAATTGTAAGTATTTACAGGGTTTATACAAATTTATACGACCACGTTTATTATTTAAACATATATAAACAGCGTGGTACAAAAATTGCGAGGTTTATATAAATTTATCAATCCTCATTAAAATCAGGTGTTTTAAATAGATAATAATTAATTTCTCATTCTTTTTCATTTAGATTAGTATTTTAAAAGAAATGAAAAGTTTTTTAAAAAGAAATAAAAATAGAACTACTCGTACATATTTTAATCGCTTTCAGTAAGATATGTCCGCGCCAGCAAAGGTGTTCCTCCTTTGCAGGGGAGCGAAAAAAGCGAAAGAGTGCATCAATTCAACATTCAGCATTTCACATTCAGCATTTCACGTTCGGTTTAGATTACGTGAAGCATTTCACATTCAGCAGAAATTTTTTTAGGTTATGACTGATATATTTAACTCGAAATTCTACTTTATTGTCATTATTTAAATAATACAATTCTGTATACAAACATTTGAATCTTACGTATTTTAATAAATTTACAAATATTAAGACATACGGTAGACGCTTGTTTGACTGGAGCATTCAATTAAATATTCACTAAAGTTGGCTTGATAACAACTTGGCCCACTTTGGTCTTAGAGAAGATAACCAAATGTGAATCTTGTATCTTTGCTATTGATCTGATTTATAAATTTATTGTTGTTCTAAAATATTTTGCTGAACCTTTATATCTTATTGTACCTTTATAAAATGTTAATATCGTATATATTGAAATAATACAGATTTCCTGAGGCAAAAAAATACCTTATTTCACTAAATCAGTGGGCGACGAAAGCAAAATTATTGCATAGATAAATTTATTGCATTGCCAAAACATTTGGGCTAAGTCAAAAGGAATATTTTACCTTAAGTAAAGATTTTCATCTTTTTCTTCTGTCTACCCCCAAAAAAAACCATGATATTTTTACTTATATTCTAACAAATTTATTTATTTTTACTTTCTACTAGACATTTTCGCAGCAACCGAAGGTTATTTTTCGTAATAAATATGGCTTAAAATTGTTTATTGAGATAAATAATGTTTGATTTAATTTTTCAGTCCCTAAAGTTTGAAAGTTTTAAAAAATAATAAGACCCTTCTACGCGAAAATATTATATTATTCTATTATATTTAAGTTACGTAACTCAAAAGAAAAAATCGATACCCTTATAAAACCACTCACTTATCTCAATAGTTAACAATCATAATGGTTAATGTAGAATTCTTTGAGGGGGCAAATGGAGTAAAAACAAAAAGTTTTTCAAAATTTTTTTCTTTGTCTTTGCCATGTCATTTGTAGAAAACGAGTTATAATGATCGAAATAATATTTTTTCAAAATTATATCTAAGATAATTTTACAGATTTTACAGCAAAAATCCACAAAAATATGCCCCGCCTATTCATTTCCAAAATTGTTTCAGTTAAAATTATGAAAATGAAAACGTCATTAGAAATTTACCTAAAATTTTCCAAAAATCTATGAAGACGATTATAAATCTCATAGTTTTTCGTTAAGTCAAGATATTTATGCGTCTGCGAAAGTTGCGCATTTACATTGTGAAAAATCCTCGTAGTGCGAATTGAGCAGAATTTAAACGATTTTTGCTAACTACAAAAACGTCATTTGATTGTTTTAATTTATACATAGTAAAATGGGTCAAAGGAAATAATCTTTATTGTCAATTATAAAATTTATACAGTAGATGTATACGTTTTTTACGTTAACATGAGTATTTCTTGTTCGTCGAAACAAAAACGTCTAACTATACACAATAGGCAACTATCCAACTCATCTATACCAAACTATTCGTGACCTCCTATTGAAACTTTACCCTGCGCTTGTAATAATCTAGGGCAAGTCTACGGTCAGCTCATTATTAAAGTTCACGTTTCCTTTATGTACGGTTGTTTGCCAACGTATTCGTAGTAGCGTTAGGTCCATTGTGTAGTACAAGGTCATGTTCATCAACTCTCAGTTTGACCATCAATATACATGAACTAAATTATATCCATTTGGATATTGATATTTCTCATATTGTTAGCTTGTCGTTCTACTTTCAAATTGTTTCGAATGTAAATTTTTTGTATTTTCTCTCATTAAAGTAAATGTCATTTGTTTTTTCCGTATATACTATATACTATATTTTAGTAGCTTTGAAACACGTTTTTTTTGTTCAGGGTAAAATTTCTTTGACGTTACTGTGTTCAAATTTGTTTTTTAAAAAAACATTCCCGAAGCTCTTCAGTTATACTCGGTGATAGATAAAACGATCGAGTTAGTATATTTTTTTACATTTTTTTTACAGTTTTTTTATGTTTTTTTGGCAAGTTACTAGATTAGGACGGAAAGCGATGGAAGTCTGAATTGGAATCACGAAACCATTTTACTTTTAGTACTTTAATTTCATTTTGGGAAGTAATATTTCTTTATTGAATTCAAATGAAAAGCACTTTTTTATCATATATTTATTAAAAAGTTATTTAATTTTATTTCTATAATAATGGTATTTTAAGTGCATATCTAGATATGCACTTAAACACATATGGTTTAATAGAAAAACAATTAGATTTTCGGCAGCCTTTGTTCGAAATCAGCTGCTCAAGTTCAATCTTATATTATATTTTTTTATAAAAATATTATTGATTAGTCGTATATAAGGTCCACACAGTTTAAAAAGTCCATGTTGATATTGAAGGCGTATCTTACGTCTTTACGTTAATGTATTTATTTATTTGTACTTATTGCACGTTGTTGCATGACATTTATAAACTATTGAACCTTTTAGTATTAATCAATATATTATAGTTATTTTTAATAAATTTTACTTGCCTTTTAATTTTTGCATTCAAATTTCTCACATAAACATTATCATTAGATCGGTAGCCAAAGCTTTCACTACTCCTATAAGGTCTTAAGCCCATCCAATTATTTTTACATGAACACGAAATCTTCTTTGAAACTTAAAAAAACCTTTAAAACTGTCAGTGAATTATAAAACTGACCCTTTTGTAAATTCAATGATATGAAGTCAATGCTTTCCAAGCTAGATACAATGATATTCAAAACAACATTAATTTAAGAATTCCATTTTTAAATATTACGTTATAACTTCCTGTAAAAATACTGTTGCATATAATTTTGAAGGAAATTAAATAGTTAAAAAAATTTCCGCCCACATAAAAACCATAATTTTTTATAAAACTCGCTTTCTTTAATCTCTTTAACAACTATGATTTTTATTTTTGGCAGTGTGTAAAAGTTGAAAAACATCCACATCAATGGCATTACGTTCAGCTCAACTAAAAAATGTTTCAAACATTTGTGTAAATTATGCACAAGCATATTAAAACGTAAAGCTATAAAATATATACTTAACTTATAAAAACCAATATCAATATTAGCTTCGAAATAATGAAAGAGTACTTATATTCCTGCCTAAAAGACGAAGTAATGCTCCATAATGTTACGGAAATATGTCTTCCTTCTTGCCTTTTTTATATTACTCTTGATTAAATATAGGTCAACCTATAAGAACTATACTTACGGGCACGATATGAAGCCCAGAAGTACGATATTTTAAAAGTAAAATATTCTTTCAATGAATCTTTGAAAGACAATTTTCGACCTCAAAAGCTGAGATTTCAATGGAGTGATTTTTCTGAATTTTAAATAAGCGACCAGGCCCTAAAATATACAGCAACACTTTTTTGGACAAACATATACTTCAATTGTAAAAGTGAATCATTTTCATTATATATTGCACAGAGAGGGATAAAATTTTTTTTGAGCGTGTCATCATTTTTCTTCAAAATTTGACGGTGGAAAAAATGTTCATGTTTTTACATTTGAAAAATACTTTCGGGACAAGCCACATTACAACCAGAATTTCAAGTTTCCCTTCTAGTAAATTCGTTCAAGTAAGTCTCTTTATATGTGATATCTCATCTCCTATTATGCAAGGAGTGTTCTGCATTTAGTATTTCAAATACGTGACAATGTGAGTTTGTGTGTTGGTTTCTTTACACCCAACGTAGCAACAAAACAGCTCAACCAATTCCTAATAAATTCGAGATCGTTAAAATGGATATATTATCCTGAATAACACACGCTATGTGATTTTGAATTTTGATTCTAACGATGTAATTTATTATTATATGAATGAATTAATTATAAATTACTACTTTAGAATCTCTGCATCGGCATTTATTATTTTACACAATAACTTTAGCTTCAGAAAATGTGAACAAAAAGAAATAAGTATTCGCCAGTAAATATTAGATTTAATTCCATGAAATTCTATTATAGTGCCCACGACCACTACGTGAATATAATCACGAAAAGTATCCTCTTAGAGTACAATATGCTGTATTGGAAAGTCGGCTCAATCTGCTGTTATATAGGCATCCCGATACATGCAAATTTCAATAAAATAATATAAGTTTCCCTATTATGAATATCATATCGTTTTCATGGTTAAAAGTTAACAGCGGCCTTCAATTATGATTCTTAATCACAAGGCCATTGTAAATACTTTTTTTTATTTTGATGTCCAATTTTATTGTTTTCTAAAAAAAAAATTTGAGAAAGTGAAGAAATTTCGTAAATTTTAAAAATGGATAAACTAAAACTGTAGGTGAATTTATTTAAGTTACACGTTTTATGAAGCGCTTCAACAAAATATATTGGATACAATTTTCAAATTTAAATAACCAAAACTTATAATTATGCATGCATAATAAGAGTTTTTAAAATAAATTTAAAATCTTGATTTCTAATGTACTCACAATACGATATAGATTCATAAAGGACGTATTTATATGATAAAATTTCACATTTTTTTATGTTGATCAGCGGTGCTGGCACCGATTTAAAAAATAAGTGACTTAGTTATTTATTACGTACCTATTAGGTAAGCAATTATATTAGGTACCTATTTTGAGTTAATAATTGTTTTTTTACTTTTTTGAAATCGGTTTTTTAAAATATATTTTATTTTCAATTTTACACACTTATCAAGAACCAATAACAATATATGAATTCCATAACTAAAAATTTAGAAAATAAAATTATTGTTTGAAAAAGCCACTAAATATAATAGAATCTTTCACTTAAATTTTTACTTACTTCCTGACATCCAAAATTACTTGAATTTGGCACACATTCAAGAAACGATAACAATTAAATAGTTTAATAACTGGTGTTGTGAGATATCTTTTATTTTTTAGTTCATATTACTTTATAAGCGTGTTTTTTTATTTTTTTTAAACTTTAATTTTATTTCAAGGTAAAGTGTCCATGGTTAGTAGCGTCTTCACACTGCTTACTGTTTGAAAATAAAAATTAAGAATTTGACCGCATATTAAAAAATTAGATTAATAAGATCAAAAATGCAGGAAACATATAATCGAAGATAGCTCACATTTTCTCTACGACCACTATACAAAAAAGAAACATTTGAGAATTGATATCTTGATGGAAAAAAATGTGATATGAGATTTAATTAAATTGAAGGAAAACAGATATATCCTTATTTCTCTAAAATTTTATTAGAACTAACTTATATTGAAATAGCATTATAAAAGTTGAAAGCATAGTCGTGTGGCAATGCTGTGAAAAATCATAAAATACCAACTTTAGGTCTTTTTCACTTTAAGAAAATTTAAACAGCTGTTAAGGCTCGTAATATAAGATTTAATTCAATTGAAGGAAAAGACATATCCTTAATAACTCGTACATTTTATTGAAACTAAATTATATTAAAATATTATTATAAAAGTAGAAAGCATAATTGTGTGATCATGCTGTGAAAAATATTTTATTCCAACTTCAGCACTTTTTATTTTTAAAAAATTTAAACAGTTCTTAAGGCTCCTAAAAAGAATTGACATGAAAATATAACGATGGAAATTGTTATTAAAACAGGGTAAGTTAAAAATGATATGTATGTATATTACGTCGCAGTTTCTAAAATAATTATTGTGTTTTATTTAACATTTTTATTTCGATTGTGCTCTTCTTAGAGTTACCTGAAGTTAATAATGATAAAATATATCATTTTATTTTATGGTTTCTAATATACGTAAATACGAAGTCTAGGATTTAAACGCATCACTATTATCAAAATTATTGTGTGTATCTGTAAATTTTGAAAAAAAATAAACACATTTTACAGTGCCATGTATCCAAAGGAAAAACCGAACCTTGCAAAATCACTTACTTGTTTGTCAATTTGTCGTTAAAACCAGATTTTCTCAGAAATTATTTGATATACAAGTTTCGAATTTGCCATAGTTATAGATAATATTAACTTAAATATTTACATGGTAATTTTAGACGGAGCGCGTTAAATACTCGCACATTTTTTTTAAATTTTTTATATTATGCAGGATATCGTTTGAAACATCTAGGAGTTAGTAGCAAAAAGATTTTATTTTTTACAATTTTGAATAGTTATAGCATTTATAAATATCCACCATAATGTGTAGAAAGGTGTAAACCCTCCTTCTCCCTATTTCCGAAACTACTAAACCAAACATCCAGGATTAATAAACCAAAGATATCTAATAGACCAAAAATCCAAAAGTACTAAATCAAAAATATTGCTTTTATAAAAATTTAAAACTGTTCATTTTTTATTTCTTTCTTTTTGTAACCCAAATTTGAATCGCATTGGAAAAATAAAATAAAATCCTATTATTTACAAGAATTTTTAGGCAAATAACGGTAGTTGCATACACAATTAACGATAGAATATTGCATTGTGACTAAACTGTACTAGAAAATGTGGCCTGTCGACATACCCTGGATATATTAAATTAGAGTAAAATAGAAAAATATGAAAAATAATGTATGAAATAATGATGTACCAAAAATTAGTTTTAAAGAGCCGGTTAAATTTTAAAATAATGTGCGGAAGATAGTACAAATGATTAAATATCGTTTAATTTTGCTAATTAAAGATATGACATAATAAATCAAATAATTTGAAAAAAAAATTCGTCGACATGCAAAAATATGGTGTGGTCCGCAGAATCAGCAGAAAACTAACATTGCCTCGTTTTCTTACTCTATATCTTATTTTAATCTTATTACTCTAATCCTATTACTATTATCGTCTTTACTTGCCTGTAATCGCCGTGTTGTGTTGGGTTGATCACAAGGCATACGGCCTTTAATGGCGCGGCGTATCGCTGGTACCGAGCTCGGTTCCCGGCGTTCGCAGAGCGGGACTGAACTGATTTTATGGTTGGCTTTAAGATATTTCTATCTTATCAATAAGCCCGCCATATGTATTGATTAGATACATTAACATGTATCAATAAATTCCTTTTGCATAAACATGGATCTCACCTGGTTATCTTCGCCTCAAAACGACTTCACTTTTCAAGTCTTCTTTATGATATAGCGTTTAAAGATTTATGATGACCAGCATATAACTCAATTTTCTGGTTTGCCGGTATTGTTAGCACTTTATAAACTACTTATGGTTCGTTTCTTTGGAAAAACCTGGTAATGGTATCTCTTGTAGAAAACTCGAGTAAACTCGATAAATTGCGCGTGTCCATGAAGCACAGGCAAGGTGTGACGTGAGGGGTGGAAGTGGTGTGGTTTTTGCATAATTTAAGCTTTGCAATAATTAGTAATTTATGAACTAATAATATAAGTACTTTCGAAACCGAACAATAGATAATAATAAATTTAGCGCAATACCCAAAGACATATTACAAAATTGAGTTAAGTGAGGAAGTAAGTACAGCGTAACTGCTGATTTATATTTTTAGTATGACAATATTTAATTTATTTCATTAGAAATTATATCACTATACAATATGGTGCTATAAGAGAAAATCATTTAATGATTAATAGTCAAGTAATTCGTATAGGCTCTCTAATATTGAACATAGACTTTTATTGATTTAGTCGGCATAAATACGATAAAAATTAGTTAAAACACAGAAAACTGTTTTTTATGTTTGTTTTACATAGAAAACAGTCTGAGATTTGTTATTCTAGGCATGATCACTGCAAGTGATGTGATGTCATGGTAGCATGTCATGTCACATACTGCCTACCCCGATGTCCCAGCTCCCTCGTCTGCCAGGCTATTTCATTTTATATAGCAATTTAATGTTAATCACCAACATGAATATTTTATTTTCCATATTATTTTTACTTAAACCATAAGAGAAATTCATTCATTATTTTAAAAGTAATATAGCTCGTAAGTGGAAATAAAACAAATAATAACATTTAATATATTTCTTTTTAATTACACTTTAGAGTAAAAAATTCTGTATTAATCACTCATATCCTCGCATGCAAAAAGAATATCTAATTAATAAAAAGAATATATAATATGCACAATTTAAAACAATCTTATTATATATATATATATATATATATATATATATATATATATATATATATTCAAAATCAATACAAAAATATTTAGCGGTAAATCATTTCTCGTGATTTCTAAATATGCTTTCCCGTAGGCTTTACAGTGAGGCATGCTTCACTAATGAACGTAAAATAAAGGCAATTTAAAGATCGGTACAATAAAATTTATAAAACAATCCATCGAGTTTTTTTTCATAACCTAAATTCATTGCCTACTATGTTTTTCACAGGCGTAAAATTGTGTTGCACATTTTGAAAATTATAAGTCCACACATAATTAATAAAATTATACTGTAATCTTCCACGCACATTCTATCAATACTAATTGTACTAAAATTCAGCATATGCTTTTCATTATTAATTAAACTTCATTTTGATTTTTTTAGTAGAAGTAGCAATTAATTATTTACACCTTTCATATTAAATTGTCTGCTGAGTATTCATTTTGTATTTCAATTTTTACCAACACTATGTTTGAACGATTTTTGGCTTAGGAAATAAGGGGGGAAGGATGCTCCAACTTTGGATATTTTCAGGATATCTTTTTCAATATTCAATAATAATAAACACGGAAAATTTTTGCCTTTTTCATAGCAAACCCTTTCAAATAATACTCCACTAGATATCTACAATTTAAAAAATAGATAAAACTGGATAATCTCCCTTTAATTATAATAAGAATATGTATGTAATCTTCCTTTAATTATAATAAGAATATTTTTAAAAAGTTACCAAAATATGTTGGTTAATAAGATTAATTACTCTGACAAATTTTTACTTCGCATGTGAATAGAGAAAATGGTAAATATGTTTTTTACTATAACTTTCAAAGGCCTTAAAAACATAGTACATAGTTCAACACTTATGACATTTAAAATCATCGCTACAGTTTACCTACGATATTTGCATGGGTATCTAAAAATCTAATTTTTTTCAAAATTTTAAGTTGAGTAGTTTCAGAAATAAAAGGAAAGGATTTTTTTTGCGTATTTTTCAGTATGTCTCTGCAATAAGACAGAAAATTATGAAAAAAATATTTTATTAACTAGTTAATTTTCAAGTTTCTACGTCAAGAAGTTTCTAAAAAGAGTGGCTGTAACCAATGGACGGACAGACACGTAGGTGATCTTAGAGATGTTTCGTTTTTCCTTCTGGGGAACGGAACCTGAAGAATTCTAAAGGCAACAAATATTTAAGTTCGCCCTGTTTAAACTTGAGAGAGAAAGCAAATATTTGTTGCAAATAATTGAAAGAGCTCTTCGTCTTCTAAATCAACTCTGTATTTTATTATTCAGCTGGCTATAAAAGTGACCGTCCATATGACGCTAGAACTTTCCTATTTTATGCAATCTCCAATTGGAACGGGATAGGAATAGAGATTGGTCCCTTACGGAAAAGTCTAGCACACTTGTCTTTGATATGCTATTAAGCAGTAACTTACATTTTCTTGGCATGACCGCTCTGTTGCTACAGTATCAACCATAACATGAAAGGAATACATGATCCAATTGAAGTTATTTGGTTACATATGCGATAAAACATAACTGTGGATAAAATTATCCGAAGCTTATAAACTTGCGGCCTTTTAAGTGCACGGATATAATCATTTATAAAACAAATTGCTATTGAGAGGATCAACGAATTCGTAGCAAAAGGGTACTTAATTCAATAACGTATAAAGATTTTACTCCTAATTAAAAAGTATCTTTCACCAGATTAAACAGTGTCGATGCCGCAAAAATTCGGTCGCGTGGTAGGTTGGTCACTAATGCGTCATTGAAATATTAATCGAATATTCAGGCATAACTCACTATAGTCTAAGTCAGATCTTTGAACCTTATCATTTCTTTATATATTAGTAACTCATGCATAATTAAAAATATTTTATTTGTTTTGTAGGCTTCTAAGCTATTTCTTTCAGTCAGCCGCAATAATTTAGTTTTAAAAAATATTGTAGGAACGCTGTGTAATGATTTGGTAAAACTAATCTAACAATATAAAGTTTGAAAAGATTAAAATAAACACAACAAATAAAAAAGAAGTAATTAAGTAAAAGTTTTAAAACGACCCCTGAAATTATTTTCAGAATTCCAAGTAGGAGAACCCAATTTATATCAAACTTTTTCACCCTCGAGGAAGCTTTTAATTTTATAGAAAATAGTTATGTATTTTGAAAATTATTTGAGCATGTTTTTGTAATATCGCCCTAGATCTTAAATAGGTAGAAACTGAATCTGCTTCTGAAAGAGATCTTTTTTATTAAATTTTCTAGACACTGAAAATAAACCTAAGTATGTCCATACAGGAAATGGATGCTAAAATCTTGAGCAATTCTATTTTTTAAACTTACTTTAATAATATCCGGACAACATTCATCTTCATAGTCAAAGCAAGAAAATAAAATTATTTAATATAAGTGGGATTTATTTTCCAGAGCAAGAAATTTGTTAGGTAGTTGAGAGAAACTTGAAACTGAAGCTTTATAATTTTGAGAAATTAATCAGTCGGTAGACTAAAATCTTGAATAACTAACCTTAATCAGTTGATGTGAATTAAATTAAGGCGCAATTTAACGTTGGATTTGGTTAAAATTGTTTTAAAAATCAATCTGTAACTAATCGGTAGAACAAAAGGACTACGACGCATTGCAAAGACACACAGTTCATATGATACTCTCCAATATCCATTGATATTTATACACGCAGAGGACGGATATCATTTTAATGTAACAGATCTAACTTGAAACAGGCGTAGAAAAAAACACTCTTACGGCGTAGAAAAAAGTCACTTCCAAGGAGTTCTATCCTTGCCGCTTAATGACAGAGACAATGAATCAAACTAACAAAAACCACTCCTCAATGACAATAAAAAAACTAACAACGTTATCATGGACCGGATCAACAACGAACACTGCCGGAATTATTTCCTTGGACGCACCAGGCGGCACCGGGTAAAAGTTTCTAATAAATCCATTGCTGTCAGAAATATATGCTAAACAACACGTCGCACCTGCACTGATATCATCCGGCATTCCAGCCACAATTATGGAAGAACGACGAACCACCCATTCCGCCCTACAAGTACCGTTGAATATAGCCGACGAACAATTCTCAGTATGTAATTCTCAGTGTGTCTCTCGAAGCCATGGACAAAACATTACAAGACTTGCGAGGAAACTCTGAAGTGATGGGAGGAGCTCTACTCATACTATCAGGAGATTTTCTACGAATAATTCCATTTATCCCCAAGTCAACACCAGCAGACGAAATTAATGCATTCTTAAAAAAATCACATCTCGGGTCACACATACAAATACCGCGACTAACAAAAAATATAAAAGTTGATCTGTTGAAAGACGAAATAACAGTACATTTTGCTCTAAAACTTTCACAAATAGGCGAAGGCCTCCTGCTGACCAAACGACCGGCCTCATTGAACTCAAAAGTGATTTCTGCAATATAGCCTCTACTGAAAACGAACTTATTGATCAAATTTATCCAAACATTGTTCACAACTATTCTAATCCGGAGTGGCTATTTCAGAGAGCAATTTTGCCTACTAAAAATATTATCGACGATATCAATTTTAATATTAAAAAAAAAATTCCCGATGAAGAATAAATATACAAATTGATAGACACGATGGTAAACGTTGAAGAAAGTGTCAATTTCCTATAGAATTTTCAAACTCTTTCCAAGTGCCAGGAATACCATTACACTGCCTTCGACTGACAATTGTATCTGCGATCATACTACTCAGAAATCTCAACTCATGATCATCAAGCAGCTATCGAATAACATCATCGAGGCCGAACTCATGACCGGAAAGGACAAAGGACGAACAGTATTTATCCCTAGAATACGACTGATCTCTACTAAACTGCCATTCCAATTTAAAAGACTGCAATTTCCAACAAATTAGCCTATATTTTTACAATTAACAAAGCGGCATAAACCTCAAAGAATCTTGCTTTTCTCACAGCCAACTATACGTAGATTGGTCTCGAGTAGCAGATTCGAAAAAATTGGTACATGCATACCCCGTATCACAAAATGAAAATGTTTTTTATAAACAATAAACATTTCCTACCTCTTAAATTTTAAAGTTTTTAATTTTACTCCAACTACCACACAATCTCACATCAACTCCCTGAACGAAGCCAGGTATCCAAGCTAGGGGGTCAAATAAATTCTAAAAAAACTATTCACAAAAATGACTTTTAGCGTTAACAATTTTCAGTGTAGACACGATTCGAATATTCATGAAATGAGGAAAATAGGAACTAGTTTTAAATGTATAAATAAAATATTCATTATATGTTAAGACTTCACAATCCAGATATATGAAGTTCCAAAGGAATAATTTAATGAGTGTTAAGCCCCAACGTGTGCGGTTGTCTAGAATCAATATCAGGTAAAGTTAGATGTTGGAAACTTGAGACGCCATCGTATTAAATCTTCGTTGGAGGTCAGAATAGACCGGCATCGGTAATAGCTTGGGATGGTTTAGGTACGAAGGTTACGTTCCGTAAGCCGTGAGCTTAGATGATATGGATTGTTACCAACGTTGTATATTTAAAGTTTCAAATTCCATTCTATTACGCCTTTATCCAAAATCAGAAACTGTCAGGCTATTAGCTACTATCAGACTATTAGCTACTAATATGTGGGAAAATATTTTAAAAAGTTGAGTTTAATAATCCGTCATAAACGCAATCCCAAAGCGATATTGTTCTTCATTCATCACATATCATTGAATAGACTTTTTGAAATTAAATTGAGGATTCACGATTAAATGAAACTACGTGATGTAGTGCTATTTCTACTTTCTTTAAGTTCTTTACCACGACCTAGATTTCATTGTATTACAACATTTTCAGGCTATTAGCAAAGATCTTGTTTCATTTAATTGTGAATAATGAATTTCTACAAAATTAACGCCAAATATATTCAATATTTGAGGATTTAATTAAGATTTTTCATTTTTAAGACTCTTTCACAAAATATTATGGGTCAAAATTATGCGCAACGTGTGGCCTTTTTTTCTTTATTTATTTTTGATTGACTGCGGTCTCTACTTTATGTGTTAAGAACATGCGCTTGGTAGGATGTTGCGGAAAATCCACATCGGATCATTTGTAACACAACTACCCAATAACACATTAATTTGCCACCAATGTTATCGGTTAGTAATTTTTTTTTTTATACAATCTTCTTTGAATAAAAATTAACAGTGAATTTAAGATAAACTTTATGATGACGTAATAACATTTGCTGAAAGAAATATAACTTGAGTATTTTTTGCTAAAAAGGGTACAGGATCGCCACAAATTACTACTAGAATAAATTCAAAATTTTGAACTATCATTTGGCTGCATATTTTCTACTAAAAGTATTGCTGGAATTGAGAAATTAGTTTGAAATTTATACACAAAACCAAATATGAGTAATATTTTTATAATAAACCTACACATTTATGAATATTTTTTTTATACGAAATACTACCCATTCACACACACACACACATATATATATATATATATATATATATATATATATATATATATATTACAACCAGTTTTCCCCTGTCAACGAAGCTGCGGGTCCAAACTAGATTTTATGGGGGGAACATATGTTGCACAAGGTGATTTTATGATCCCATGAAAATGAAGAAAGTTATTCACACCCACAGCAGTTCCATTTTTAAGCCACAATAAATGCCTATCATTGAAATATTTTGAAGTAACTTTTAGTTACATTGAGAGTAGAAATAATTTATAAAACCTGTCAAATATAATTGGAACTTGTACTTGACCACGAGCATTTCGTAAACATTTATACTCTTAAATAACTTTTAAGGCTACATAATATTTCTATTAAATTATTTGCGTATAAAAATTTTTCAAAAAATAAATATATTGTCCGCTATATTTTCACAGAGGTTAAACAATTGTGAATATTTAAAAAGTTATGACGTGTAGAATCACTGCTGTAGTTTTTAAGCCACAATAAATGCCTATCATTGAAATCTTTTGCAGTAACTTTTAATTATATAGAGAGTCGAAATAATTTATAAAACCTGTCAAATATAATTGGAACTCGCACTATACTACGATCAGTCCGTAAACATTTAGACTCTTAAATAACTTTTAAGGTTAAATGGTACTATTAAAAGTACTATTAAATTATTTTCAAATGAAAATTTAAAAAAAAAATAAATGTATTGCCTGATATATTTCTCACGGAGCTTATAAAATTGTGTATATTTAAAAAGTATGACGTCTAGAATCGAATATTGGCTTCGAAAAAACATATTTTACTCAGAATGTTAAGATGAGTATTTTCGGAACTAAAGTGGAAACACATTTTTTTTAAATTTCCTAATACACCTTTAAGATATACTACCTAAAATTATGAAAAAATAATTTTGATATCTTCATAAATTGCCCGTTTCAACGATTTCTCACAGTATATTTGGAATTAAAATAATATTTTTGAAAACTTCGCCAAAACTCAAGTTTCAATGTAAAGCAATTTCTGAGTAAAACGGCTGTGACAGATAGACATACAAACACGAGTGTTATCTTATAAAAGTTTTGTTTTTCCTTGCATAATACAGAAAGGTAGGTAAAGGTGAAATCCGAAATGTGGAGTCGTGATGCGCGGACAACCTATATAATAAAACATAAAAAACAAATAGAATATTTTTATTTGTTTAAATATATAAATGTACGTCAATTATTAATTTTTGCTATTATCAACACTTTGGTTTTTATTTAGTTTGGAAAAATTATTAAATCTTTTCCGGAAAAAAATACAGTTGAAAATTTTTCGTATCCATAAATCTCCTTACCAATATTATTGTTTTTTTAACTTTTCTTAACAAACAAGCAGAAATAAATTATAATAAATTTGAAAAGAAATATGATAAAAAATCAATTTAATATTGTTGAACTTGCATTTTAATAAATTTTTATATGATACTAATACGAAAACCTTGGAAAAATATTTTTTTTCCCTCCCTCTTATCCCTTTCAATTATCATTAAGTTGAAAATTCATCAATTTATATCAATACCTATAATTACGACCCTACTTCCAAAAACTTTAGCAAATTTCAATTTTCATGAATTAAAAAAAAAATATTTGTTATAGATATACAGTAAACATTAAAGTGATTCCCCAAGTATCCAGTTTTACCAATTTTGGTGCAGGACGAGAATTAAAAAGATTGTTTAAAATAATAAATATTTTAATCATGCTTCATATTTACAGTAATGATAAAATGACTTACATATTCCTCTGATCTTATCAAAATGTTCCCTTCAATAATTCCGGCTTAATAAAATGACATTAAAACGTCAAAAATTTTAAGTTCTACTTTTTTAAATCATATTAGCTTATTTTCTAGTTTCCCAAACAAAAGTATGTTTAAAATCATTAACATCAAACAGACTGAAGCTAAATGTCGTTGCTAGCAGAACTAATTTAACTAATGCATTAATTTAGACTCAGTATTTTGTCTATCAACCACGTGCCTTCTTATGTGGAAGCGGCGTAATTAATAAAAACAAAGGACCCGCTTAAGGTCGCGCCGCTTTTATCTCCCGATTTTCATTACATCTCTGTCTAAAATGTAATTTAATAATTAAGGTAAATGATATCTATTCCATTATTTGAAGACAGGCACATACACAACCAATTAAAAATTATTACTACGCCACCAAATATGAGAAATAAAATAATAATTTAGAAAGTATGGGATGTATGAGGATAAAATAATTTAACATGAAAACAATCACACCGGATGTTAATACAATTTAATTTTTTTGTAATAACACTGTCATTTAATACAATTTTTCTTCGCCACGTATGAAGTACAGTTCGATAGCGGAATGAAGTTTTAATAATATTTTTGAAGTTTGTATAAAGACACCGGAATCAAAGTAGGAAAGTTGAAAATTTTTGAAGACTTTCACTTTGATATTCGAAAGACGGGTTGAATATTTAATAAGATATATTGTCAGCTAGTTGAGGTATCAAAGATAAACAAAATGTGTTTTTCTAACAATGGTCTCAAAAATGAGTTTTTCTTGCAAATACCTTTTTTCCATGCCTAGCGTTTTATTAGGGGCTGCTCATTTATTATGTAAGACGATTTAGGGGGGAGGGGTCCAAACGAGTCTTATTTTTTCTTATATGGGGGGGGGAGAGGATCTAGAATATTCTTACACAAGTTCACAAAAGTAAGCAAAAATTATAGTTCCTCACAGTCATAGTCAAGTGTGTAATTGTACCCTCTCTCTATAGTGAGATTGACATTTACGGTTGTTGGTTCTTAACATGGCATCGCATGCCAATTTAAACAGAAAATGCTTACAAAAATATGTTATCCGGCCCATTCTGATCAACGTGTTCAAGTAAAAAGTAATAAAGTCTGGAGAGTTGTTAAGGCGGAACATGGCAAGGATTTCAAAAGTTTCCAGAACCAAATATAGGACAAGATAAAAAATCTTAACGAAGGAGGTGCGAGGAAAATAACTAATTTGATGAAGTTTTTCGTGAAGATAGGTATCTTTCCAGACTACCCTGCTACCTAGTATGTACTTATATGTATTTACGAAAAAGCGACATGCTCATAATCTTATTCTAATTTTAGGCAACATCTTCTAAAACTCCCGATGTTAACTTGGTAACTCCTGCTAAAGCAGTAAGTTTTACACGTATATATGTACTTATCCAAAATCGAAAGTACCTACTATCTACAACTGCATTGTCCCGATCGTTTTTCAAAATGAAATGGGTTTGTCAAGCAATCTGGGCTAATTTCTTTTATGAATTAAGTTTTACAAGGCACTGTTGGACCCTAATTTTACTGTCTTTTAAGTGTCATCGTCCCAAACTTCTGAATCCAACTTGAACACTCCTACTGAAGCTGTAAGTAACTATTTTTCTTCATATATTTATTTGTTTATTTATCTACTTTAATGTATCTAACTGATACATTGTTACGAGAGCAATCTCTTACAGCCAACCATAACACCAGTCCAGCCCCGCTAGACAAGCGGTCAGGAATCGAACCAGCCGTAAGCCTTGTGACCAACCCAACACACCACGGCGACCACTATACAAATATTATATAAGAGTAAAATAAAACGAAACACTTAATACATACTATATATTCCATTCTATACCTTCTAACTTTATTCTTATATTTTACACAACAAAAATAGGTATTTTTTTAATTGTATTTTGTTTATATTATAAGAAGAAGTTAGATAGTATGAAATACACCTACGAGTATTAAGACGAGTCCTTAATTTTCTTATAATTTAAATATTATCTTCCGAACTCTTGATGCCTACGACTATTAGGTAGGAAATTCGTAACTCCAATTAAAAGTGCATTGAAGTGTTTCAATAATTCTTGTATTCATTTGGAAGTTTGTTATTTGGTTGTATTTGTTTTGTATTATTGATTTTATTATGATCTATTAATTTATTCGATTCTCAGTTTGCAATGAAAAAACATATTGCACAAACGCCTCTTGAAACAATGGATTTAACAACAGCTCAACAATCAAGTCCTCAGATTGGTGGAATTATACGGAAAACTGAAAGGAAACTTACATATCCCGATATGAATCCGGCGATGGCAACCAGAATACAAGCAGATCAAAGTCCAAGAACACCGGTACAGTTTAATACCAAAAAAGTTGCTTTTCTTGAATCACTCTTCTCCCGTGCTAGTCATTTAGTAGGCAAAGACATAAACAAAAAGATAAAAAACAAATCAGACTTGAAAGGTAAAAGTTGACACTGAAAGGAAAAAGCTGAGTTCTCAAAAACGTAATGCTGAGTACTAATCCAAATATAGAAAAAAAAAGGAAAATGATAATAACCAAGATTTGTAAACCGCATCCATATATAACGAAAAAAGAAGTTACCAGGGTTGTTTTGTAATGCTATTTATTATTATTTAAGTTGCTGAATGTTGCTAAATTGAATTTTTACTTACAGATATGACTTGCGGATAGTTTTGGATATCCAATACTAGGGGAGGATCAACCAGACTTTATTAAATCTGACTAATAACGAACTATCACCAACATGGCGCTATGTTCGGCAGTCAAGCCCACGAAAGAAGAAGATCTCAGATGATCAGTCCATATCATACTCTTAATGACTTTCATTATGCTTTCTTAAAGAAAATTTTTAAATATCCAGAAGCGCCACCCCTCTTAACCTACTACCACGCAATTCACGAACAAACAATGGCAAAAAACATAAAAACGGCTCCTGTTAAGTTGGTTCTTGCGACTACAAACCTACATAAATCTCACTCAGATCAACATTGTTGCACAGCAAAACATCAAATTATCACAGGTGCTTAAAATATATTGCAACTAAAATCTCTAAAATAATGACTATATTTGATACCTGTATTACCCATAAATTCTTTTTTCATGAATGACAAAGCCAGATTTCCTGTAGGTATGACACTCGCCCAGATATAGTCACCTGCTTTAATGCACATGCAATAGCGAGTCCTTCTTCTAGATCACGATCGGGTGATTGCTGAACGCCATAAATTAATACCTTGTTAATGTTACCATGCACATAGATAAAGAAGGAATGGGTAGACCGGACGCAGTTAGTTACAGCGGATCCACATCCATTGCAATCATATCGGGAAAATATTCTTCTCCTACTGCAAAAACACACCATACTGATATCAATCGTTTTTTTTCAACTACCTGAATTTACAAATCTGGTCACAAAGCCAGTGGTAATATTTTCCGTAGGTGAAGGTTCTGTTAAAAATCCTCGATATCCGGAAGTTATTGCCTGTGCAATCAAACATTTTAAGGACCACGATTTCGATGCGGCTTTTGTTGCAACTAATACATCTGGTAGAAGCGCATTCCACAGAAGTTTAAGATACATGGCACCTCTGGGTTGTCCTTTATCCGGTGTGTATCTGCCGCGTGATACATCGATGAAATTACCTTGATGCAAGTGGAAAAACGGTTCATGTCAATTTAGAGCTAAAAAACTTTGCTGAAAACAGGTTGGCAGAATATTTGCCATCAGATAATGAAATATTTGAAGAAATGACACCCTAGTAGATAATTCAATTTTGTTTTCAACACATGTGCAGGAGTCACAATACCTTTTGCAAATTGTGAAATGCACTTATTAGGAATACTGTGGTCAGTTGAAAAAGGACATTCGTAAAATCCTGCGGGACGAGTTTTTTACTCCAACGTGCCCTTTGCGGTGCGAATCATTCCTTATGTTTCCCGCTCTTGAAGCAGTTCAAGAATCGGATCGCTTCACACCCTATTTTCGTGATTGTTTCTGAAAATTATCATTGATACTCCATTTAATAAGGTCCCTTACAACTATAACTGTCCATCAGTCCAAGATGTCCTTGATGAAAGAATTTGTTCCGTGTGCTCAAAATACTTCATATCGAAGAAAGCTATGCAGCTTCGCAAAAACTCATGGCATTGCTATGGAAATTGAAAAAGAGCATGCTGTTGTCGTAAACTTAAGAAGGGAAGCTATGTGAAATGTATGTGAAATGTATATATGTGTATGTACGAAGCTATGTGCCACATGAAGCGCAATAATGTTCATATCGTTGAATGGGTGGACGTGGATGACGTTATTCTCTTAAATGAGGCAGTGGATCCGATGTAGAGCAGAGACGTTCTATCATTGATTCACTAGGTGACTGGCTGTTAGGCTCCTGAACTGATTCATATTTTAAGTAAAACATTACCCATTCATATTAAAACGTTACGTTTTTATACCAAAACTGCAAAGAAAAAGTAGTAAACTACTTTTTCTTTGCAATTTTGGTAGACACTGATGCTACATAAAATTAAAGGGAGGAAGAGAGGGGGGGTTCACCCAAGTTTAATTTTTTCTTACGTAGGGTGAAGGGGGGTCATAAAGGGTTTGAAATTGTCTTACGTAATAAATGAATAGCCTCTTAGAGATTATTATGAAACTTACGTATTGCATGTATTATTTTACGTGATAAACCGCTTTCGAGATGCAGCACGGTAAATGGAAAACGTGCATCCTTTATAAGATAACGCGATGTAAACCAGATGCAGTACACTTTATTAACTTATTAGATGATAGAAATATTTTGGTTACTATTAATAAAGTTAAAAATGATTAGTTAATAATTTTTTTGTTCTAAATAAGAATAGGTTAAAATTATTCATGATGTTCAGTGATGATACTTTCATTTATCTTTAAAATATAAACCGCATTATGTGTTAGCAATCAAAGATATACCTATAGTTCGCTTAATGCTGGTAAAGTATTGAGTTTTCCGTCCGATGTTATAATTGTATAACATTTATATTCGTTATATTTTACAAAATCTTAATAATATAACATTTTATTGAAGTTTTTTGGGCATTTCAAATGAAAAATAAAGAAATGAAAAGGCAACGCCTCATTTTTTATTTTATTGAAAAGGAAATAAATGTGATGTCTTTTCTGAAAAAGGAACGTTTTCAAAATGATGACGATTATTTGAGATATTAAGATTATTCACTTATTATTTTGTTCACTTACTATATAGATAACGAATACTAATAATATGAGAAAAATAACAATAATAATAAAAACGGAAGTCACATTTCTAAAAATAGAGTGTCATATAGTGGTCATCGTTTTCATGGTTTTTTAAAATAATTTTATTAGACTTTTTCAAACTTTCGCGATTCGAACACATATTTTATTTGATTTGAATCGGGTTTTTTCGCGGTAATTATATATTTAATGAGTAAACCTAGATATTATATACTAAGTACTCACTATGTCCCGACGTTTCTGACTGGTTGCACAGCCTGTGGTCACGGGAAGACAGTCTTCCCGATTCAAATCAAATAAAATATAATTTTATTAGTTGACATGTCGTTATGGTAATTCCTTTACATATGATTAAAATATGTCGACTTGCATTATCTGCTTCTGCGAAATATGACATAGAATTTATAAAACCATAAAAATGATTTTTAACTTTGCTTACCAATTAAGTAACATTGTTTTTTGTTTAATTCATGAAAACGGTATTGTTCAAGGACTATTTATGATAATTGATTGATGTTCACTTTCACTAATCTTGTTATTCATAATTATTGCTTAATTAATTTATTGACCAGAAGAGATGCTTGGTAAATATATTAATCTGTCATTCAAACAAAAAAAATGGAATATGTCACTAGATGATTCGTGCGAATAATTCGCAAATAACCGAATACAAGTAATGTAATAATGGAAATAAGTAAGTGAATTTATTTTATTTTGAAATATATAAAATTTAATTTTAAAATATAAGTATCATTTAAAAAAAATTATTATTATGTACAACCTATTTTATCTAATACATAAAAAACTGATATTGGCTTTCTCAATATGTTTCTTTTTTAAACTTCTTAATTTATAAAACTTCTTTGAAGGCAATATAGAAAGTTATAATGTGTACTTTCTTTACTTATTGGCTACATGTATCTTTAACATAAACACGAATCTACAAACTCGTAAAAAAGCCACGTATAACTGTCGATGCGAAAAAACCAGTTCTAGTAAATATAAGCCTGCTCTATTGAGCGTGTGACCTTGTGTTTGATGTTAATTTAATTCAGTTGCACTTTAAATGTTGATTTAATTCGGTTGCACCTGTTTGGTGCAACCGAAAGTGAATGAAGCAATGATCAGCAATGAACGAATATTTACATATAATTACTGTTTGAACAAATGTAGTGCATGTTATTTAAGTAGATTAACAATAAAAGGCGCTTTTACCATATAATAACCTTTGAGAAATTATATAATGATAATTAAATAAATTAATTAAAAAATCAATTTTGCATTATTTGTTTATCTTTTGTCATCAGCGGTGTCAATCTTCAAAATGACAGCCAATTATTGAAAAATCATTTTATAAAGTAGGGAAATATGGCGAACCGCTAAAAACCACCCTCGAGAAATAATATAGAGATGATTAAATGTTAAAAAAATATTATAGTTGTATTAATTCTCGTAATTTATATTACATTCCGTATAGTAATAAACCTGAATATTCAGCCAGTAATTGCCACGATTTTCTCAATCGAGCCACGATTCTAAGAAAATAGTGAAATTAAATTTTGGAAAATGAATAATAACTTTTTTTTTCATTGTTATTAATTTAACCTAGCATTATGTGGTTTATATAAAATGTTTGTTACAATCAAGTGTGAGAATACTTGATTTTTTTATATTAAATCGCAAATTACGAGAGAATACAAAAATTATTTTACATATTGTACGGAGTCTTAGACAATAACAGAAGAAGAATTTAGGATAAAAAAATTAAAATACAGCGCTTTTTGTCGATGATAACTTAATAAAAAATTTATAAAATAATACAGAGGCAGTGGTGTTCATTGTATTTACAGAATAACATCCTACAGTCTTTGATGAAATCCATAAAACTTACTAATATGATATTACTACATTATATTAAAAAGATATATTTCAGCACGAAAAAATCATAGGACATTTTGTACCGTTTACGTGGTGATTTTAATATAAGGTCAAGACTTTTTTTAAATAACAGGATAAACTGACTAAATCGATTTTCAATATTGCCCTGGTGGTGATTAAAATGGATTTTTTTAACTTTCAGGATAAACCATAAAATAATCCAACCTTTTACCCTGGAATAAAAACTCATTGCCCAGTCGTCCTCGAGCTTTTAAAGATTTTTTTCAACCTTCGAGGCATCTTATATATAATAATCTGACAATGGATGTGAATTTAAAGCAAAGCTCATAGAAGAGTTAAAAAATATGTAACATGATTGTAAAGTTATGCATTGAAATCTACCACCTCCTTAAAATTAAATCAGCGTCGAGAGCAATCTGGATAAGTGGAAATAATTTTACCAACGGATAGTTCATTATAGTGGATACCCCACACTAACAGCCACGCAATATAATAAAACATATCATTTCGTATGTGTTTAACATCAAGGTCTCTTTACTAGAGATTATATGAAACGAGAAGCAAACAATTTATCAAAATAATAACCCAGTAATAATACATCCGATCACAGAGTAATGTTGACATGACAATTGAAAAAAATAATTTAAAGGTTAAAATTATACGGAACGTTGACCATTTTTAAGAAAATTTAATATGTGAAGTATGTCATAAGGAAAAAATTGGAGAATATAAATATCGATCTTGCAAAAATCCTGAACATAAGTGGCACGTAAATGAGATCATGAAATAGCTCATTTATTCGAATTGTGCTCTTCTGTCTTATTCCTTTTAGTATTAGAACCATTTGTTCTTACGTTCTTATTTATGTCCAATAATTTCTAAATCGGGCGTAGAGTTGTCATGAAAATAATACATAGTTAAGATGCAGGAGAAACAAATTGCGCGAAGGACTTCAGCACATAACCAAAAAATGATAAGCTCCAGCATTGTAGAAACCTAATTCAGATATTAATAACAACGTTATTACTAGTGAACTAAAGTGTATCGTGGATCCTTTGACAAGAAGAAAATTAAAAGTAAATTTTGCGGACTATAAAAATAGTTTATGTACTGAAAACTATTACTGGTGCAATTGAGAACTTTGCCGAGGAAATTTCGTTTATTCAAATTTCTTTTTATTTCAAACTTTGTTATTGCGTAATAAACTTTATTATCTGATATAATTTCTTCTCTCGAACTTTTGTTACCGATCAGTTTCAATATAAATCTTACTTTGATGCGAGCTAATGTGGAATTTATTTACAAATTTATAAGACAAATTTTTAAATTTCCCTAGTATATCATACGAAATTAACCACTTCTTCTTTTTATTCAACTCTTACTCCGTAAGGAGAGTAGTTCTCAACGGGTCGTACGTAGGTTATAAAGACGTGTTTACGTTTTTGACAAAAACCTCCATGTTGGCCAAGTTTACTCTACACTCTAGGAATATGTAGTATAATAACTTGGATAAAAAAAATATATATCAGACCATCATCTTCAAAAAATAAAAAATAGATCGGACAATTCAATAAGATTATTTTTTAATAGTTTCATATGTTTATTTAATACAAATTAATTTCAAACAATTATACTTTAATTTGACATGGGAAAAGAAAAACTATAAAATATTCAGTTCTTCTTCCCTTATAGTAAAACGGGAAAAGACAAAAATTTAATCAAGAAAAATATAGTTTCAGTCATCCACTGGCCCCTGTAAACCAAAATATTTGCGTTATACGCTACACTATAAACGTAAATATAAATGGATTGACCATTCGTAACTAAGGTAAATAAATTCACCTATTTGAAAGGTTTTATTTCATAATGTATATTAATTTCAGTTTTTTTTTGTATTGTTTCAATGTATATTAATTTAATTATAGTTATTGCATAAGATACATGATTTAGTTTAACATCAGAAGCGAGGGCAAAACGGAAAGATGGTAAGATGAAACAACAGAAAGAATACCAGTCAATTTAAAATGAAAATATCAATGGATTACAAACCAAATAAACACCTTTCTTTACCATTTTCTTTGATACCTCTAAGTTTCTATATAAAAGTATGGGACACTCGTCGTTCAATTTTGATTAAATGTTTTTTTTATTATTTGCATAATAATATGACATCATATAAGTGTTTTTCCCGATTTGACAAACTGCCTCAACATTCGGTAAAATTTTGATAATAGTTCGATACTTTTTCAAAAACTTCAAAAAACTGAAAAAGATCAATGTTTTTTTTAATTCGTAGCGCAGTTGCTTGAATATACTTTGATATAACAATTAACAAATAAGGAAATTCACCTTTCTGAAATAGATATTTTACTCGAAATATCTTCTTAGCATCTGTAACTCAATTTTTATATTCATAGGTCCGTGAGGGAAAACGAAACTCTTATAAGATAACACTTGTGTTTTTATGTCTATCTGTCCCAGAAATCGCTTCATATTGAAACTTGAGATTTGATGAAATAATAAAAAATTTTATTTACATTGCACACATAGTGTGAATATCGTCGAAAAGGGCTATTTTTAAGGGTATAAATATTAAATATAAGTATTTTTTCAAAATTTTGAGTAATATATCTTCAAAGGTATATTGAAAAACACAAAAAAAATATGTACCCCCTTAATTCCGAGATTACTGGAAAATAAAAACTAAATTCTGAAGAATTAAAAATACTCAGTGCAACATTAAAAAATATTAGTCTTATAACAGTATTAATTACGATTTCATCAAATGGACAGATCAACTAACTAGAATGTTTGTGTACACTGATTAAAATTTCCACATGCAATTTAATCAAGGTATTAATAACTCGTGAATACTAGTTAATGCTTATTATTATTTTGTCTTTTGGTATGCACTTTGGTTTAATTGGTTTCGGACGGTAAATTGAAAATACGCCTTAAAAACATAACTACAGAATGTCATATTTTTAAAGAAACAAGAATTTAAATACCGAATTTTAATTCTAAAGCTTTTGACGTTCTTGCTTCCTCCGTCCTTTTAAAACACGCGTATTTTAAAAGTAAACCACTTTGGTTTTACTTAACATAATTAAATTAAGTGCCAGTGATATGATAATTAAGGGTCCTGTAATTTCAGCGCCAGCCTGTTGTGTACTAATATGTTCTAGAATACAACAATATTCTTTGAATGAATCGTGACAAACTATCTCAATAAACCGACATCGATGGGGCAATAAATATGATATTTCTTGCTTTCATTCGTGAATACTACTTTACAACCAGCTCTCCATTATATCCTTAAAAATAATATAACATGTAATCACGTCAGTCATCAATAATATAACATGCATCACATAAAAGTATTAGAAAATATCATTTTACTTCAATAATTCACAAGTGAAAAACTTTTCAACTTTTTTACACAACCAAAAAATTTTACTTATTTCCGATTACATTTGCCTTATATAACTAGGAACTGAAAGTAAATTTATTATAACAGGTCAAGAGTTACAGATACAGCAATACTTTAAAAGAATTGAGAAAATAAACAAAAAAATTTGTTTAAAAAATTACAAAATGGTTAAATAGTGACTCTATTTAAGAGTATTTTGAAAAAAACCTTTTGTTTTGCAATTTATGCAACGTTGAATCTTCCTTTTTGAGAAACCAACAAAAATCTGCAAATATAGCTGGATCCCAATGGCCTTGGTACCTTGTTTATATTGTTGGCACATCATAATGGAACCTTTCACCTTAATCATCGTTCACCGCACCAAAATTGTCATGAAAAAGTCTAAATAAGAAGGCAAAAAATTAATTTTTAGCGACATTCTGCATCCAAAGTTTTAGTGCGACTGAAGCAGTTCATTTACTAAAAGTTGATAGTTATCTGATTTTTATTGCCTATAAAGCTCTCGATGACTGCAATGAAATAAATAGTCTTCCAGACATACATTTCAAAAATAAATAATTTTGTGTTCCATTACTTTATACAGACAATGTACAAACAGGTCAATTCTACAGTTTTATTATCCCAACTAATAAAATGTTAAAGTATAATTGCTTGTCCTTTTTTCAAGTTGCAACGGAGCAAGAGATTTACGTGATTTTTTTGCGAAAAAAAAGCTAAGAAGGCGGTAAACTGAGTATGTACCGTATCAATATGATCTTTGCCCCGAGAATTTGTCGGGAAATTACATAGGCATAGGAGCTTTGCTTTGCACAAGCATGGTTGGCGGGCTGGGAAATGGCATAAGTTACTTTGGACCTATAATCTCATCCTAACTAATATTACAATCACAACTAATATTAAAAATTGAAAAGTATGTTTGTTGTTCTTTCTTTTCGCAACAGAGGTAAATGATGGATCGGGGCATGGTTTATGCTACAGCTTGGTTTCAGCTTGGTAAACATCATCTTAACTATTATCACATCCCCGACTAATATTATAAATGCGAATTCGTATTTTAATCCTTCTTTCACGTCACAACGAATCGATGTGATTTTTTGAACATAAGTAGTTATCGGGCCGAGAAATGAAAGTTAGATTAACTTGGCAAAACAGACGGATCTTCGTCAAAAATGTAAATATGCCCTAAATAAATTACTTTTACATTGAAATAAGTACTAAATGCAGTCAATTTGATTCTATCAGATTAATAACATTTGTAGTCAAAAAGTTGAAAGCCTAGCATTTGAAGACATGCTGCAAAATATTTTAAAAACTCGCATCGAAGCCCTTTAAAAACTTCCGTAGTGTTCCCAAATCGATGGATACCTTGAGGAAAAATAATTACATTAGTAATTCGATGTATGCCAAGGTATTTCAGAAGCGATTTTAAAATACTTTTATTTATTTCTACATCTTAATATAATTTAAAGAAATCGAATTTCTATTAAATTTCCTTAAGTTCTAAAGTAGTTTACTAAGTTTCCTTAAGTAAGTAAGATATGACACTGTAATATACAGTTTATTTGCCACAGTATATTTCAGTTTCTGTTAAAATAAATTATTTTTGCTTTGAGAGAGTCCTCTGTCCATTTGTTCGTTTTATTTACATCATATAAATAAGTATGCGAAATAAAAGTACGAATTTAAAATTATCTCTAATGATAGTATTTTTATTTACCGGCAAAATATTTTTTAACTTTAATATTACGGATATTATATATTGTAATTAAAAAAAATTAAAGAAAATAAAAAGTTTTAAGATATACTAGGATGAGTAATTAAATAGTAAAACTTCAAAATTTCAAACGTCAAAAAATCTTTAGAACGAATCTTGCATTTATTTACTGAACATATTCTCTGAATGTAGTTACTATAGATATTTCAGATTCAAAGTAAATGTAAGCGCCACTATACCGTAATATCTAGCAGTTAGCCAGTTTGAATCAGTAATTTCAGGGCCTTAGCTTTAACCCATATATATATATATATATATATATATATATATATATATAACCCAATAGTCAATAGTAAAAAAATGCTGATTTTTAAGCAACCTTTAGCGCTTTTATGTTTCCAATTACTATTAGAAGAAGAGGGGAGGCGGAAGGAGGAGAAAATGTCATTTCACTTCTATTCATATTGAATAGATTTGTTTATATATTCAACTTATTATTTATAATTGCATAAGTAAAAAAATATTTATTTATTTTTTGTATTTTCGCAAATTCTTAATATTTTCTGGCGTTATATAGTATAAAAATTGCATTACAAGCTAACTGCAGAAGAACTAGTATGTACCGTATTAGATCTGCAAAAAAATTGCTATTTAGTCAGACTATAAATGCAAAATTGATTTCCAATAAAGATATAGGTTGAACATATGTTTAAAACACAGGGAACCGAGACCAAGACCTATTTCTTTTTAGTCATAGACTATTATTAAGTCTTGTACCTAGGTGCATTTCAAAGTTAATTGAGATTGATGTAAAATTTGGATACATTAAATATAAATATATTTGTGTATTGTTCCAAAATGTACATTATTTTAATTAGTACATTGAATACAAAAAATGTACTTGGAAACAATTGAAAGAAACAGATTTTCACCATTTCATCTACTCTAAAAGAAACCCCACGTCTTGTGAATGTGTTTTTAATAGTTTCATAGATTAGCACGGTTACTATTACCATTATTTATTACTTATGTTAATAACTTATTAATGATAGTAAAACAACTGTCCAAAATAGTCATACGATTAAGTTTTTATATTCTTTAAACAGCACAAAGTACTAAAAAAAGGACAAACTCATCTGATACTTTAGAATGTAAATATTTAAGAATATTATTTTTCCTCTATGGAACAAACCCATATTCATTTTAGTCTTGTAGACTGTAAACATCAGAAAACAACTGAATTAAGAAATTAGCCACAACTCTATGGTATTGACCATTACCATGGGGCATTATGTCTAAGCTTCTTGTATTTGCAGTATGATGAAACTACGACATATTCTATAAGTAAAATAAATTTTATTTATGAAAATTTATTCGGAGGAACACGGATTTTTACAAAAATACAGCCAACATCCATATTTTGTGCAATCAGTATTCTTTTTCGTAATTTACCTGTTGCCATGAACCTGTTAAACGTGACGTGGCCTGTTTATCATCCAATTGAACAATTTATTCTCATTAAAGAGACTTTTCTAAAATCCTCTTGGAACTTAAGATACTTCCAAGCATATCTCCTCTCTTTCGTTAAATTTTTCTCACAATAAAGTCTCTATAGCTTTTCGTTCGGGTTACTGATCGGTTTATACGAAATGCCTTTGCGTCATTCCATTTCACTAAAATCACTTTGTATGAAATTCAATCAGAGTGTGCCTATAAATTAATATGCATGTGTTAAAAAAATAGTCGATTTCATATGATACATAGATAATTATAATTAAAGTGATTGTGGTACTAGACCGTAATAGATTTTATATTTGTATTATTTCTAATATTTTCTGAGTGCATATCTTATTTAACTATAAAATTTATGCATATAATCAAATAGTAACTAGATCGTTTCTGTACGCCTATTACGTAAAAACCACTTGAAAATTTCTAATGAGCCTTTACAGTGTTATATCTGAGCGAATTAGTCAACATTCACAACAAGAATAATCAAGATTGTTATTAAATTTTAATATTACTATTTTTACGAAATATGAATAACATTGCTAGAAATTGATTATATTGATAAAAATTTGGTAAACAAGAACTATTTTTTAATTGTTATATTTTATTTATTTTATATATTTTGATTTTTTTTTTTAATTGTGTGACATTTCATAGAAGCTCATAGTATAATTACGCCTGTTTCCATAATCATTCCTCAAACGAAATATATACTAATACACATTAGAATAGTTGACGTTCAAATTCTTTCAATTTTATAAAATATTTACATATACGAAGTCTCAGTTAGAATTACGTATCTAACTATGGCTTAAGGAACAAGAGAACATTGCTTTCATTTATCAATCAAACCTGCAGCGCTGGTTTATACTAGAAAAAAAATATTCAAATGCTCATTAAGCTTATGTAGTGGCAAAATATTTTGTAATATTTGTGGCACCAATATGCTTCGTCGATAAAAGATTGTCTAAAGAGTCTTCGATGTCATGACTTATCTAGTCGAGCGTTAGTACCGCAACTTATCTAGCAGCATCTCCAGTGGGCAGTAGACCACAGTGTGTACAATATTATAAATATAAATTTTGTACGGTACACACAATAATGATTTTTTAATGAATCGCATGTATCAAGTGAACAACGAATGAAAAGATATCATAGAATACTAGTTTGTAATCTTTACTATTCTTAGAAAACAAACGTTTTTTTGGTAACAAGTTTGGTTTTTACGTAAATAAAATTAACAGAATTTATCTCGCGTTATCACTTAAATTGTGGAATTTTCTTATAATTTATAATTTATCTGAGTATATGAACATGTAAAAAGCGGCAATGAAGCCGTGTATGTGCGTTACATACGTCACGTAATAAACACTAGGTGGATATTAACGAACCTTTGTTTGTTATATATATATATATATATATATATATATATATGTACACATATATATATATATATATATATATATATATATATATATATATGTATATGTATATATGTATATATATATATATATATATATATACATATATATGTATATACAATATAAATTAGAATGATATCTTTCAACTTTTTAGATTGACAGATTGCCAAATAATTGACAGCTAAATGTGTGTTTTTCATCGTAAATGTATAGTTTTAAAATTGTCTTTGAGATGGCGGTATAATTTTTAATTTTGATAAAATTTTTAGTATAAGGCCATTTGTATCTTTACATATTAGCAACTACGTTATCAATTCCATCTATTGTATTCTAGGGCACTCTAGAGGGAGAAAATTTAACGATTTAGAAATGCATAATGTAAACAAATTTTCCCGCGCGAAAATCCTGCAAAATTACTAGTATTCAAATATGGATTTGAACCATTTTAAGGGATAACTTTCATGCATAGCCGACTTATTTTACCATGGCTTTATTGATATTGGTAAAAATGAGATTCGCATGCGATATCTAATTGTCCGTGTACTCAATTTACTTTAATTGGTATTGAAGGCATTAGCCTATCTCGGCATATTCTCTAATACGATCCTTGAATCTAGAAGTTAAGACAGTAAAGTATAGTCCACGATTCACTCGTCATTTTATCCATTTATAAGTGGGTAAAACTTGCTCTCTTTAAAAAGCCCGCCGAAAATGTGAGATGAAAGCGGAAAATTTCGTGAAAGAACAAATTATTTTTTTCTTTTACATAATTCTGATCAATAATGCAATAAGATCTGATATGTTCTCACCGCAACCAAGTATGTTGACAGATATAATGTTCCATAGATTTATATTTAAAGCTCCAACTTAGTACTCTTACTTTATCATCTTGGTTGATAAATAAGTTAACTTTTAAAAAGAAAATTGTCCCTTTTTGTGACAATGTTTTTCTTAAGACTCACGGTTATTAATATATAAAAATATAGAAATCTACAGTTAGTACGACATAATGACATTTCAAAGCATAATGACAAAACAATGAAGTAAAAAGTATAATCAACACTTGAAAAATTTGCAAATGAATACGCATATAACAATCTTTTAAGACCGTTTACAGAATAAATCAAGCGTCAAACTGAAAAGTGGATACTCGTTAAATGGAATTATTGAACTTCTTTATTAATTTCTTCGGATACCTACGACTATAGGCCCTTTTTCATAAACTCCCTCTTACCATGAACTGATGGAGGGTGATATAGATTTTAACCGAATTGAAGTAATTTCGCGCAATCCGCCGCAACCACGTTATTCGGATCGCCAATCGGTCACCGCCAAACGCATTTGCCCTATTTCTATTCAAGTGTTTCCTGTGAAATTCAATAAAAGTTTTCCGTTCGATTTCCGCTTTTTTGAAGAAATCATTCATTTAATGCGAAAAAAGGTTTAATCGATCCGATTCTAATTATGATTGGTTTAGGTAAAATATACTACATTGTTGCTTTTTAATAATTTTTCAGTCTCGCTTTTAATAACACACTGTATGTGTGTTTGTAAAATATGATAACCGCAAATATAGTCGCTATCCTAAGCTACAGCAGACCAGCAACGAAATTGTAAATACAAAAAATATATATGTTTAAAATATAGTACAACCAGTCGTTTGCCAATATCTCTATCCATTTTCTTTCTTTTTTTCTATAATGTCTATTTTCTTTTCAAAAATGAATTCTACTTTTTCCGAAATAATACGAAAAATTGCGATTAGTGTACAATACAAAATGTATTGAAAACTCGTACTTTTTTAAGGATAATGTAATAAATTAATGTTTATTCGTCTCAAGAAGAAGTCCTCAATGATAACTTAGTGAACTGAGTTCAAAATTTTACGAATAATATTTTTTTTTGAAATTCCTGTTGTACTAAAAATTTCACATTTTTCTTTATTTCTTTGTGTGTTAATCTAATTAATTTACGTCTAACTTCATTACAATCAGTGTTAAAATGAAGACGCCACAGCATCGCGATATGACGAACAGAATCTTAGGAATAACCTTAAACCTTCATTACGCAACTCGCAAAGTTGATCGATGTTAGGCAAAGATAATAGTGTAGAGAGGTACTTCGATACGTTTTGTGCGTACTTTAGACTGCAATCAACTTCTACGAGCACTTTGTCGAGGTAACTTTGCGAGTAACTTCACGAGTAGTGTAAAGGACATTTTAGGAAAAATAGACGACAGTCAAAGTTGATGAAAAATTCTTTTCGTTAATGTGAATATTACGCATTAACAAATCTATAAAAATGGGCGACTATGAATTCGTTTCTCAAGAAAATAATACAAGTTCTTTCAGTCAGACTTAATTACTTCTATAAAAATGAATCTGTTGTAAATTTTCCTTTAAAATTACAAATATTGAAGACTAGTCTTAGTCTTTAATATTTCTAATTTTAGTTAGTAGTTAGTACAGAGTTGAGCACAAACAAATACAAAATAATACAATTTTTTAACCGACCAGCTAAAAATTTTGAGCAAAAAATGTTCAAAGGCTTATAAATCGGAGAAAAATCAATGTTTTTCCTAGTATTAAACACACAAGCACACATGCACGCTCGCATGCTTGCACGCAAGCTAGCACGCGCGCACACACACACATACATATATGTTTAGATACCTTATAAACGGCTTACATAATCATTGCAATTAATTAATTAATTGCATTTCAAATAAATATATGAATTAAATAAAATATATGAATAGTTAAGAAAAATACTAAGATATAACATTTTTGTAACTTTCTATTTAGGTACCAGATTACGTACTGCATTTTGTAGAACAAATCATAGTTTTTAAGGTTAGTAAAATGTGCCAACAAGGCTAAAAATCACAAAACTATTAGAATTATTTATAAAATTAATTAATTGAATTTTTTTTAAATTGTTAATAAAAATATTTCTCTTTTTTAATTTCGTGTTGAATAAATAAATTAAGAACTTGAAAAATTTTATTTTAAACAATCAACTTACTGTTCTTTATAAAACCTGTTACAAATTCAAAAATGCCTTGGAAGTTTCTTTTACTATATAGTTATATTATTGAAATTCATATTTAACATTAGTCCATAATAGAGCGGTGAATCAGTTTGAAATCAGCAGTATTCAGACATAGACTGATCTTACGATCAATAGGGATAATTTTCTATAAATTTACTAAATCTAACGAACATTGATATGACTTTGCAACTGAATAACTGTTGTTAGATGTCTTTATGTTAGTTTGTAGTTATTAAGGGGCAAATTTAAATAGTAACTCAAGAATGGATCGATAAATTCATGAAGATTATTTGTAAATATTAAAGATGGCGTTGCTATGCTACAATATTAGTTTCGTAGCAATAGATTGAAGAAAGATGGATAATACTGGCGGATAATAACCTCATAAAAAACTGGACTTATTATGGTACGTATATTATTACTTATGGTACGGAAAATTGAAGTCTATGAAAGAATTTTAATTCAAACATTGTATGACAATATCAATAGCGTGTCATTAGATATATAAGTGACTGAATACTTTTAGATACCTTACAAACATCCGGAGAAAAACAATGGAATCTATTGCAACTTTTTGGAAATTAACCTAACAAAACACACCTTGCTTGTACTTGATATTGTATGGAGATAAGAATTACGGAAAATATTCTGAATCAATGGACTAGTTTAATCACAGATGGGTGCGTTATGACTAGATTAATATAAGTATATATATATATATATATATATATATATATATATATATATATATATATATATATATATATATGTATGTATTTATTTACTGACATTGCGAGTTGTATAAAACAGACTAAATATGGAATTAGCAAAAAATAACGGAGTCAATAATGAAAATAAAAATAAAACAGAGAAGTTGATGAGATCTTTCCGAAAAAATATATAGAAATCCTATGCATGAGAGGCTGATATTCAGTCCGAAAGCAATTAAAGAGATATCGTGATTATAAAGACAATGAAAAAATATTGAAATAAAAATACTGAAAACATAATCAAAAAATATCTGAAACGAGGGAGGAATATCTATTAGATATTTCTCAATTGATTTTCGCTCCAATTGTGTACGAGAGAATAGTTAAGAAGAATAAGTGGCGGAAGTATATAGTTACGGAGGTGCCTGTATGGATTTTATGGTCATTGCTTATGCTGCTTCGATAGAAGAAAGCATGAAAATATCGAGAGATATATTTCAGGTTTCCTTCGTGATATATATAGTGTAATTCAGTGTTACATTATATAGATGTAGAAAGCACGTCGCCAAAACAATTTCTTCTACGTATGTTTTAAAGCTTGCCATATTTAACTAAGAAACATTAAGAATTAAAGAAATTATATTAAGATATAACATTTTTGTAACTTTCTATTCAGGTACCAGATTATGTACTGCATTTTGTAGAACAAATCATAGTTCTTAAGGTTAGTGAAATGTGCCAACAAGGCTAAGGCACACATCTCTCTATGGCTCTTGGTTCAGGTTTATTCCGAAAACACTTATTAGTATAATCTCTATGGATGTGTTTACTCAATTATGTAAATCTGTTATTGAAATTACTTTAAAACCCTGGAAATTATGAAATTTGCGACCAAGTTACAAATACTGCCGGATTATAAAAAAATTACAAACTGTTGAACTCACATAACATGTATTGTGAAAGCATTATAAAAAAACCGTTACAAATAAAATTGTAATCTGTGTCTTGTGGAATATTGTTGTAGACCGCGAAGGAGTCAGAAAATGGAGTCTGATCCGATTCAGAAAACTCTCCAATATTTCTACGTAAAATAAATTAAATTAATTTTGGTCTGACCTTGAAAATCACAAATGCGGATAATATACCTTAAAAAGAATATTTTATTCCATTTACAGCAAAAACTTCTTCGAAAATGAGTTAAGAAGTCTCAAAATACAAAGTGAAAAAAATACTGAGCCCAAATAGCACAACTCTAATCCTTATTTTTAATTTTCTCTAAGTTGATTAATTTCTTATTTATAATATGAATACTTCTTCCGTTTTTCTTCAAACTTATATTAGTTTATATAAAAACACGATTTATTTTTTTTTATATCTTTACTTGAAACTACATTTTTCCATAGTTTTTCTTAATCGTTGATCATCTGTAACAGATAAATATTTAGTTGTATATCCACTTGGTGGATAGTATTTTTACATGCTTATCTTTTCAAAAATCACTTCAATAATCAATCGCGAATTGTTACTAATACACTGCGATGAAACGAAATTTTTTTCAAGTTTTGTCGATTTTAACATAATTATTTACTATTAAACCATTTCTTCACGAAGGTTATGTAATTTAAAAAAAATTATGTAAAAAGAGTTACGGAAATGAAGAATTTATCTTGAATAACTTATTTATTTCAGGATAGTAAGTATTATTATTTGTTAACCATTGTAACTAAAGCATACTCATGTAACTGCACTTAGAATTAAAAAAAATAATTTTCTAGTGAATTCTAAAGAGTCAAAAATTTCAAAATATTTACCAGAAAGTTAGACAAATTTATCAAATTGGAAAACCACAAAACATAAATTGAATTTAGGAATTAAACTCTTTTCATATTATTGTGTAAGTATTAAAAAATCAGCAAGTCGAATTTGCAAAGAAGATATACACACGCGCGAGCATCCGCGAACGCTCTTGATAATCCTGAAAATGACATTGAAGGTGTAATAGATCGAAAATCTGTCTCAATAATTGAAGCGTAGGTACTAAGAAACAATAAACTCTCAAAACTTAAATACTTAATAACCCCGACTTACCGATCTATGAACTTTAATTGTGGCCATGAAAAGCTAATGAGAAAAATTCTTGGTCACTTAAAAGAATAATGTATCTATTAATATTTTTAAAATATTTATATCTCTATCTATTTTTTCATTGTATTCCTGAACCGGAATAGGTAGTTGCCCCTCGATACAAATTTCTATCCTCGATGTAAATAATATATCAAATAATAGCCAAAATTTACTTTTTAATTAACTTGCCAAGGTTTACTGTGCACCATAAATATGTTTCTGAAATAACATATCTTTTTACCAGAATTTGTCAAATTACCTAGACTATTAAAACAACCTTTATTCTATTTAATATATTAATTTCCTAATAATAAACAAGGTCACCAAACAATTTTAATCAAAATGCAACTCTCGTTTGGTCACCAATACTAATTGTAAAAAATTTCCCGGAAAATTTCTTAAGACTAGATTAATTAGTAACGTTTAGTTTCAAAATACCTTGAATATAACATTGTCAAATTTACAGTTTTTTTTTCACTAAAATGTAAATTAAAAAATTTTCCCTTAATCATATAATAAACAGAGTATTATTCGATAGCCGTGATTGTTTTTTTTTTACTCTCACAAAGAAAATACACATTAAAAAATAAACTAATAAAATATTAATTTTAATGCCCAAATAAAACGTAGTAACTATTTGAAAGACAAAATTTAGCGCATGTATTTAAAAATCGTAAAACTATTAGAATTATTTATAAAATTATCTTACAATTGAGATAATTACGCGAATAACAGCAAATGCAGACTGACAGCGTTATAATAACAATATGATTGTTTATGTGGGTAATCACTAGATTGTTTCAGTCTGAATATAGTCAAGGTAATCTCGTAAATCGTCCAGCTTACCTTAAAACAATGAAATTATGGCCTGAATTGAGATTAAACTCCCAGTCGAGTTGTTTTTGTTATTTTTATAGGAATGGAGTTTGTACGTCTTGTCTAAAATTGCACACAATGTTCGCTTTGTGAATGCGGACTGTAAATCATATATTGAAGTATGGATTTCACTTGGATGCCACAAATATATATATATATATATATATATATATATATATATATATATATATATATATAGATATGTATGTAAATATTCGGGGTAAACTACGCGTTAATGTTATAATAATTTGATACATAACAAAAATATTAAAAAACACGAAAGGATGATTTTGGTGTGTATATATATATATATATATATATATATATATATATATAAGAAAGTTATGTTAATTATTTCTTTTCGTTGTCGTTAGAACTATATAATTTTAAATATGTATTAAATAGTTTGGAAAGAACACGGTGCCCATATTTTTTGTTAATGTAAACCTAGTCATCAAAACTTAGAAATAAATGGCTGGAAATAAATATTACATTTGAGGAAACAAAATTTTACATTTTTATTTTTTGAATAAGCTTTTGTATCATATTCTATGAGATGAACTTTGAAAAATTATATTTTTCGTATTTTCTCTCATCGCTCAAAATTGTCCTGTAAAATGGAAATTCAAGTCTTTATATATAAGAATTATAATCATGACACTAATTTCTACCACTCTATAAAATTTCACCTTTCTATTTCAAATTACAATACAGACTTTAATTTATAACGTTATTATTCGTTAGTTTTAAGTTATTCGTACTGTAATAACAAAAATACCTTATTTATTCCCCTGACCCTATCAAGCTACTCTCTTGAGTAACTCCGACTTATTAAAATGAGATTAAAACGTCAAAAATTTACTACTCAACTATTTCAAACAACGTTAATTTATTTTCCAATTCCCCTGACAAAAGTACGGTTAACATCATTACCATTAAAAAGATATTAGAGTTGAAGTTAAGTGCTGTTTACAGTAGAAATAATTTAACTAATGCTTTAATTTGGACTCAATATTTTGTCTATTTACAATGACATCGTCCGTAAAAGCGACATAATTATGAAAAACAAAGGACCGGGTAATGCAGTTTTATATCGATATTTCATTAGCGCTCTATCCAAAATATAAATAAATTAATTAATGTGAATTAATTTAAACTTTTTGGCGACCCATTAGCATGATATTCAAAGAGATAAGCAAATAAATAAAAAAATAAAAATGTAATTTTTTTTAAATATCCGGTAAGAAGAAATATAATTTAAGTCAAACTTATGTTCTATTTCCGTGAATTTTTTATTCAATCCCGCCTACAACTTTAGGTATTATTTTAATTAAGACAGACAAAAGGCAATAACTTAAAATTAATACATTTAAGAAATTATTTTGTCTTCTATTTAATTCCAGACAAATGTTTCATTAACGAAAGTTTTTTTTTTTAAATATTCATTCTCTTAGGAAATAACGTTTTGATTTGATGGTGAAAAACAAAAAAGTATAAAATTGCAGTTATTAAAACAGATCCGATGGTTTTTGTGCGAATTACGCACAGATATATTATATTTACTAATATAATGTTAGGTATAAAATTATTTGATATAGATTTTAAATGAAAAAATTTGTTCTAATTGTAAATTTCAACGTATGAACGTTTTTACGTTTACGTATATTTCAAAAAAGTTTACTTCTTACTACTCCAAAAATATTCCAAAAAGGAGTAAAAGAAATAATCCATTTTTTACTTTTCACTCCATAACAAATGTTACTTACTAACAATTCATTGTCGCTCTTACAAAATAACAAAAAGCAAAAAAATCGCTAAAAAATTACAATTGTATTTTACAATAACATTAAGCTGATTATAAACTTTGATATATTTTAATTTTTACATACAAACATTGTTATCAAACATTTTTATACACGTACATTTACGAAAAATTATATGTTAATATATATTAATTACACAAAATTCTATTTATGTTTTTTGTACATTCGTTTTTTAGAAATACATACATCAAATACTAATCCAAATTATATACAACTTTTGTAATATGATAGCTAAGATTTCCACAGTTATATATATATATATATATATATATATATATAAGATTTTCACATGTAGTATGTACACAAGTAGTTTAAATATTGAAATATAAATAATAATATCAGCGTAATCGGAGAAAAAAACACCAAT
Organism: Druceiella hillmani; assembly: GCA_039881145.1. Lineage (NCBI taxonomy): Eukaryota > Metazoa > Arthropoda > Insecta > Lepidoptera > Hepialidae > Druceiella > Druceiella hillmani. The sequence goes on along the minus strand of JAYKKI010000106.1, from coordinate 5,579,953 downwards.
CTAGGTTCTTTTGTGATAAATTCTGAGAAAACAACATAATACTGTTAATTTGTTTAATTTTTGTTGTTCTCCTTTACTCAGATATTTTGATGAACAAAAATATTGAATTTAATTCATGTGGTCATTAAATAAGTAAAGACCAATTAGAATATCGTTAAATAAATATTTAATTTTTTCGTCTAAACTAAATACTTGTTGCTTTAAATTACACGGTACTTATTGCCGGTAAGTAAATGTGAAATTAACCGCCGGTTTCAACAGTAAATATTTAACTTAACTAACTATGGTACGTAAACCATTACCATAACGAGTACCTTAATATAAAATAATTTCGTAAAATATGTTTTTTATTGATTAAAAGTAATTATATATTTTAGTAATTTTTAAATGTTGATTTAAAGTTATGACTCAAGTGTACTTTGCTGTTTAAGTGTACTTTACTGTACTTTACATTTATGTTTCAAAACACAACATTTACACTTAGGTAATTATTAATACTTCATATCGTAGTCTCTAAATTGTGTAACATTTACTTTGTCCGAAAAAATTGTGTGCAGAAAAGTATGTATATTACTGACAAAGCATTTAGTAAGGTAAAGCAAAGAGCAAACGAGAAGTAACTTAAAATGGTTTTTAATTTAATCATTAGTTCCTATTTTGGCTGTTTAAGTTTATTACCTTTCAAATTTTAACTTCCATTGAAGAGCGATTAAATTTTTTTAAATTTACAAAAATTTAAACGAAATTAAATACAAAGTCCTAAAAATATGTAGTCTAAAATTAATTAATACTTTGTTGCTTGAAAATGCACCAGCAAACATGGAATTCTCTCCATTATACCAAAAATAATGAAAAAAAATTAACACATATAAGCAAAACTTAAAATATAGGACACTATAAAATAAAATATTTCAATTAAATAAATTTGTTATTATGACTAAAAACAGTCAATCCGACAATTACACCAACAGTGTCGAAATAGATTGCGTATATTTTTATTCAGAGCGGCCATGAAACGATCGCCCTGGGGCGCATCTCGGCGCGGAATGACAAGCTGGTGTTACAAAATGTATGGCAGAGATTTTGTTGACTAAATATTTTTCTTTTCTCTTTTACTATTGCGTCAATCTAAATTGTTTTATATATAAATTTAAGAAGAGGAAGTGGAAATTTTACTGTTTTTTTTTTCACATTTCAAATTAAAGTGTAATTGTTTGGAATGAATGTTCTAAACTTGCCTCTTTTTTGCGATTTTGACGAGGGTTGAGTGGCAAAAAGCCGATTTTCAACAAATAAACACATGGTACCAATAAAAAATAATCAATGTTAATTATAGATAAAGGTTTGGTCTATTTTGTTGTAATTGATATTATACTACCTATTTCCAGAGTTTAGAGTAAACTTCGCAAAAATTACGATTTTTCGATCAATTGAAATAAATAGACCGTTAATTATAGGCCATTATTAAAAAAAAATATAATTATTTTTATTTGGAATCCTCGTAATTTCAATGTTAGAATAATAAAAAATGTCCTTATATAATAAGAAATCTTCCGAAGTGTCATATTTCAATGGAATGAGTCCAGTAATTTAGATTCTAAATCGGATTATTTTCGTATTTTTCTAAACATTTAATATTTTAAAATTAATTTCTATCCAAAACTCGACCTAATTTTTTTTTCGATTGCATTTATATTATCAGTTAAAAGTAAAATAAACTGTATAACGTCAAAATTGTGAAAACATGTAATAATTCATAACTTTAAAAAAATGATAATAAATTATTTTTAATATTGTACCTACTTAAATATCAAAATCGAGAAAAAGGAAATGTCTGATTAAAAATATAGATTAGTTTTTACATATTACGAAAATGAAATGAAATAAGCAGTATGAATAGAAACAAAAAAGAAAAGTAATCATAAATTCATTTCAAGAAGCACTTAGAATTTCCCTCGCTTAGTTATTATAAAAGAATCGGTAAGAAAATCTGTTGAAAACAAGTCTCATACATGATGGAAACAAAACGCGCATAGCAAGGGCAAGACATAGCGGGGCGCGCAGCACTACAATTATTTATGCTTTATAAACAGAGCGATACAAATAATTTAGGATTACTACAATAAAAAAAGCGTGCAACTTACGCAGGTCAGTGTTTCACGGAAAAAATAAATGCATGGTGACTGAAGAATTTATTTTTACCAACCACAATAAGTAACTTTCATGCTATTGTGTGATGTCAGCATAGTTAGAAATTTTTATTTTTATAGACAGGTATTAATCATAACCAATTTTAATGACGTTATGGTAAATTAACTTTAATTTCAATATTTCGTTGACCATAAACAACATTTTTATTGGCGAGAAAAGCAACAAATATCATACAAAGACAAATAGATCGATATAAACTTCATTTGTAACTTATGTTAATTGCCAACGTCGACCATGGTTGCTTGCTATTTTGTATGTTATTCTATATAGTTAATAGTAAATTTATTTTATTTGATTGAAAAATGTTACATTAAATAAAATTAAGTTTAAAAAAAAGACTATATAATATATATATATATATATATATATATATATATATATATATATACATATATATATATATATATATATATACATATATGTATATATATATATATACGATAAGTACTATATTAATCCTGATATATATTTATTTTGCTCATTACGAATATCCAAAAATATAATTATATATTTTGGAACAAATTAACGTAGAAAGAATTTTAAAATATGGAAGAATTTAAGTCTAAGTAATTTCCGATTATACGGCCTTTTATCTCTCTCAACTAACGTTAAGACAACGATGTATTGACGATAGTTTAGTGAGAGAAAAGGTTTCTTCGTTATTAAACGAATTAATTTTTGTTGGAAAATTGTCCTTTAAAAAAGTAAAAAAATTATAATCGAAAGACATGTAAATTTAAAACGATTTAGGTTATTATAAATAGATCTCCTTTTATTTCATTTTTGTAATATATGTTATTCGTAAATAATATATCAATGTTTGAAATTAACGAAATGTTGATTGACGTACCCTACATCGACAATTTCCAATTGAAATATGTGACATGGTTCAATATTCCGTATTGAATACTTTGGTAAATAGTTTATTCCTTTAATTTCCTAATAATAATTTTATTTCGACCTTCGATAAAACTTCGATCTTGCAATTTATTTGTCATAACGAATATGTATTGTTAATTATATAAATTGGTTCACTGAGTACTATGCAGTTGAATAGTTATATAGCATTATTATTATATTTATATAAAAAACTTTTCTCCGTAGAAGTGTATTTTAATTTTTCTTTTTTCACTACAGTTGCATTAAGTTCATTTTCCTCTAATATGACGAGAGAGCTTATTTTTGTAGTCTAAAACACATCCGATATGTAATAAATATTCAAAATATTTAACACGGATTTATAAATATGTATCTGTATATATGTGTGCTTATACATGTGTGTGTGCGTTTGCTCGTGCGTATGCATCTACATATTTGCGTCTGTGTGTACACAATATTATTTATAATTTTAAGAGTTTGTCTATCAGGTTTCATCGTCATTCAGTATAAATAAATGTTGGTTTTTATTAAATAAGTAATTTAGTTTTTAAACAATACTATAGTCATGAATTAATTAGAGAGTAATTAACTCACGTAATGTAGAAATGATTCGTGTATTTATTTAAACTTATCGATAATTTTGGGAGTGGCAGAGGGAAACTTTTCCGAAACAAATGACTCCATCTAATGTAATAATTTAAACCTTCCGAAATGATATCTTCTAAAGCCTTTGAAAATTATATTTGTTTAAAAAAAATATATTCTTAAAATACATTAACAAAAAGAAAATATCAGATTAAAGATATGGTACCGATATTGCTGGAAATGGCGCTAATAAATGTTTTTTTTTAAATTAAGGATGTCTAGATTTATATTGGGTACATTGGTTTAATATATGGCGATTTTCAACGACTAATAGGCGGGGAGATATCTATATACTTGCATCATCGACAATTACAAAATTATCGTTGATACAAATATGTACTGCGAGGATTCCGCACATATAAGTATTTAAGGGTAGATAGTATTTCTATTAAACTATGTAGAAATATTAATTGTCGCAATGTAAATATATTGTCTGCTGTACCTTTCGCAGGCGTATCTAATTAAGACGCATATTTCAAAAAATAAGATTTAGGATAATCTGTTTTCTCATGATTTTAGGCTCAGTAGTTCCAGAAATAAAGAGGAGGGGAGTATTCATTATCAAATATTTCCAAATTAATGTTTTTGAGTTTTAGCTATTGAAATATATAACTTGAAATTTCTTGTTATATTAAAACATAATAAATGTTTTAATATAACATGAAATTTCCAGTTTCTACGTCAAATTTTTTCTGAAAAAAAAATTATATGGCGGACCGACGTACAGACACGTGAGTGATTTTATAAGAGTTCCATTTTTCCTTCCGGGGTAAGGTACCCTAAAACATAGAAATGAACAGTAATATGCAATTCTTCAAATAGCACAAATTATAGTATATCAATTAATCAACTAGATATTTAGTTGTGTTAATGCTAATATTATGAACTCCTTTATACGAGTTTGTATTTCCCCTCTCACCTTCGTACGTCTTAATGGAAAGTTACGTTTCCAAATAAAATGTGTTCGATATTCACTTCACTACCAATTCCTACCTCCATGGTTAGTACAAGAAACATTAATGTTTGTAAGAGTAAATTATTTAAATGTCATACTAAAAAAATTAAATGATACTTCATCAATATGCACAAACTAATAAGCCATCAATTAACACACGCACGCGTGCACTTATTATTGTTATTCACTATTGTATTTAAACTTCGATGCTCTTTGTCCATAGCGCAATTTTCATTATGCAGATTTCAAATAGTGAGAACCTGGGACCCAACTAACACTTTTGTTATTAGTCTTAAAAAATGCACTTTACATACACTACGAAACAATGTTTCTTTCTAGTTATTAATATTACTTTTTCTAAACTTCATCCGCTTCGAGCACAAAATTCAAGTTCATCCACGATCATCTTTTAACAGAGATGTGACCTTTATAACTTCTTTACATTTCCAAAAAATATAACAACTCGGGATTAAAATGATATTATCTTTATTATTGACATTATTTGACCAAAGTCATAATGATTGTTTTATGTAGCATAACTTCTTTCAGGATCATTAATACATTTTGTCAAGTAATGTCGTCGATAAACATATTTAATTAAATGTCTTTATATTACACTTTACGTATACAAGTAATATACGTATATAAGTAATATACGTATATAATATAAAGTTGTTTAAATATCGTTATCGAATTACTAAATATGATATTATTTAGAAATATTACAGCCAAAATAAGTTGATAATTTTAAATGGCCTGAAATTTGCTAATAGCCCACCTGAATATGTTATAATACAACGAAACCTAGGTCGTGGTAAAGAACTTAAAGAAAGTAGAAATAATACTAAATCACGTAGTTTCAGTTAATTTGAACTTAGAAATATTTATACATATATCAGAAGACTATTTTATTACTCATATATATTTAAATGTTTATCTTAAGAAATAATTAATAAATATTAATTGAACAATAAATAATTAAACTTGAAACCTATATAATTGGAAGAAAAGCTGCAAAATAACTCTATACTGAACTACAGTATCGTCATTTCTTATAATTTCACAAACAAGATAAGTACAAGGGTAATGAGTCGTTAGAAAGTACGAGCACGTTTTCCAGTAGTAATCTTCTCGTCTTTTCGGTAAATCAGTCAAATGCAACTAGAAAAATTACTAACTTTTCTATTATATTTAATGCGTAATTAATGCTGCTACAATTAATAAACGAATAAAGCTGTCAAGTAAGAGTAGAATTCACAAAACCAGGGTTAGGCACTTATAAACATTTAAGGGTAGATAATTTTCTATTAAACTATTTAAAAAAATTAACTTATCACCACTGGCGTAAAAAAAGTGACGCACATTTATAAAATCGTAAAATCTGGAATAATTTCTATAGTTTTCCTGTAATCTTCTAATAAAATTTTACCAGTTATTTTTTTTACTATTTTTGGTTCAATAATTGTTTGGTTCAATAACCTTTTGACAAAATCAGCTATGACAGATGGACAGCAAGACGTGTCAATGATTTTGTAAAGATCCCGCTTTTGTTTTTGTTGAAGAAAACCGTTAAAATATTTAAAATATTACATTAAGCAATATTTGGGTTTAAATATTAATTTAGTAAGATTTAATGAAGAGTATGGCAATCAATTAAAGAATCAAGGCGGACTTATTATCGAATAAAAAAAATAATTTATAATATTTTTTACAAAATACCTCAGAAGATAATTATTACTTTTTTCAATGTGGATGAAAATTAATCACAACTAATTAGTTATAACAGTGCTCCATAAGATAAACAAAGTTGATTATCAGAATGTGGATTTGAATCCTAAATTTCAACCTCGAAAGTATGACTCCGAGTTCGTAACGGATCACTAGGAATTGAGTTATTTCAAATTTCAATGCAGAATTTAGATTGTAAGTTTTATTTTAACGTACAATAAACAACAACTCTTTAAGGCGATCATAAAGTCGCAAGGCTAATAAACATATATTGTGCAACTCGTATTTATATTAATTCATATTTTTTTAAAAATATATAAACCATGGGTTAGAAAACCATAATTCGAACAACGAATAGGTACCACTCATAGTCATGTTTTTAAGGCGAGAAAACGATAATGTAGTGGCATCGAGATTTATTGTTTATGAGCCAAAAATATAGTTGCGTCCAGAAAAGTACAAATTGCCAAAACGTAAAAAAATTTGCAAATAATAATTCAGTTTTTAATGGATAATGATAATATTTTGCGTTAGAAAATCGTTTACTTAATATATTCTTTAAAAAAGTAAAGGACGACAGATATAATTACATGATTTCTCACAATCACTTCTAGCTAATGGTTAAATGGATGGTTAAAAAGAATTAGTATCGATTAACTCAAAAAGACTTGGTGAAACAGGGATATCTCCTCAAGAATATATTATAAATATGAAAATTTTGATAATATTGACAAACGGCATCTTTGGTAGAAACGTATCAGAAGGCGAATGAAACTTAACTTAAAGGTCTAGTTAATATTCATAAAAAATCTAATAATCTTCTTAAAGAGTCACGAGTGATATTTTTTTTTACAAAGTTATAATGAAGATAAAATATGCACAGTGACTAGTTTAAATTATAACTTATTTAGGAATGCAACGTTTATTAGCATTTTCTAGGTGTAGTCCCATTTTTTGAGATTTATCACACAAAGCTCACATTATTACATAATAAAAGTGTTCCTATAATAAAAGTGTTCATAAAAATGGAAAATAGTATGAAAATCAGGAAATAAATTTAAAAATTTTCAAAACCTAGTAAATAAGTAAACACAAAAAATAGAATAAAATAAACCTATTTGAAAATAGAGGAGAAGGGATATGCACACAAAAATTTTAAAATGTTTAAAATTTTGCCAAGTCTTGTACTTAACCTCGTACTTGTACTTAAAACTAGGTCGCATAAAATTTTTTAAATTTGACGTACATAATATTTCTATTAAATTGTTTAAAAATTATTAATATCGTTTTTCACTCTGCAATTTTACCTATACATATAATAAAATATAGTTTTATAGACGGCCTCTATACATTAAAAATATTAACAAAAAATTATTTATGTGCATATAATAAAAATAAACAAACACCAAAATTTTGTCTCGGAGTTTTCGTCTCTTTGTCTGTTATCTGTTTGTCTGTTGTGTCTTTATATTGAAGATATTTACGAACAAAATTATTTGGGGTAACATAGCGAAGGCAATAAAACTAAAAAATGACATTTTTGGGTTATTTATACATACATCATGTAAAAATTACTAAAAAATTCGTGTTTTGTTACAAAATATGAGGATCAATTAGAAGAAATATTCAGTTATTATTTCATTACAATCGTTATTATTTTATCAGAAAATATGTATTTAATATTTTCAAAAATTTATTTACGTTGCATAGTACACCAACAAAAGAGTACGTAGATACCCAACGCGTAGTAATTACACAAATGTATAATATATCTATGTACATCAATAAACGGCAAGGTAGATCATCAACAATGCCCTATATTTTGTATCGCGCAACGAAGTTTTCCACCCGGGTTAGAAAAATGGACGTGGTCGTAACTGAAATGTTGAATGATGCGGAAAGAGTAGGTAACTAAGAAACCCAAATATAGCCAAACATAAGAAAGCAGACATCGTTTTCGGTTGCCTCCCGCACATAAAATTGTTCGATGTTTTATTTGTTCGTTATAAGCTTTCTTTGTAATATAATTCATTAAAAATTTTAGTGCATTCTAAATATTTTTAAGATAAAAATATTTAGGAAACATAACAAAATTAATAGAATATAAAAGTATTGTTCTTCTCTACGAGCATGTTTATTTGTTTAAGCATCATGCGAGAGTAGGGAAAATAATATCATTAAGATTTTTACTCGTGAATAATTTTTGGTCTAGAGTGGCATGTTGAATATAAATTAATTAATACATATGTTTTATATCAAATTAAAACACAAAATATGAACTATTTTCCAATATTTGTTTTTTTATTCAGATTAAATCAAATATACAACTTTTAACTTATAGCTTAATGGCACTTATTTACTTATTTTAAAGAAATGTTTTATAAAAAAAACAAGCAAATAGTATTTTTTCTTCTAGAGTAACAAAACTAATCAGACTCGACGTTTTCATTTTGAGGTCTAGTGCAATCTTTGCATGTAAAAATGGCGTGTTCTGTACATAAATAATGGTTGCAATGATAATAAACGTATTTGGTTTTCTATCTTTATTAGTGGGACTTATATCTTCTGAGAGACCTAGCAACATTATTAGGAGGTTTTTAGAGCATCCTCCAAATTGATCTTTAATCCTTTTGCGAAGTTTTTTGGCTAAGTACTGACTTTCTTTTCTATTTTGTAAATGCTCTGAAACGAGTTGCCATTCCTAAATCCCTGAGAAATTCTCGGTGTAATTTAGTGTTATTATTGGCTCATTAGATTATGATGCTGTTTATACCAGACATATTTAAAAATGCATGAAAAATAACCATAATTTTTATTTCAGCAATATTGTAATTTCCAAAAAGCTCGTCTACAACATCTACACCTCTCTTAGTCTGGTTAAAAAAGGTAATAAATTCTGGCTTCTTTTTTTTCTAAATTTGTACTAACTATCTTATCATCGTCATGTAATATCGACATCAATAAAACCACCTTATTTTTCTTTAAATATGATTATTATATGCAAAAGAGATATTCTTTTGAAATCGAAATAATAAACTGTGGATATCTCAATTACGAGAATTTTCTTTAAAAGTTCAGGTATATTTTTACGAACAATTCATCGAACAGCTTTCTTTCTATAAGTTTAACATCAACGGATGACGTGTAAACCAATTATCAAATATCTCATCGGTTATTTTTGGAATTTGTAGCCAAAAACCTGTCAAAAGCATCATAAGCTTTGTTGCTGAGTACGATCGAACCCGGTGTTTGCTTTCCCGGTAAAATTTTAAGATTTACTACATAAATCGATTTCATGTCTACTTAGGCATATATTTTTAAAAGATATTTGTTAGGTTTATTTGGCACGTACTAACGAAAACTGCAATAGCCTCGACACGATTGAAGTTGTTCTCGTCTATTATCTTATTTTGTGATGGTAAGCAGATTGGCAATTTTCTATGAAGTTCTCAAAAAATTACGTAAAACAACCAAATTATCAAATTGTTTTCGTTCTTCACGAGTACTCTTGTCACCAAATCCTAAGCAATTTTTAATGAATTGAAATCTCTTCAGAGACATGATAGTTCTACATATTTCGGTACCAAATCTTTTCCCTCTTTCATAAATCTTTCAAATTTAACGTATCAGCTCTAAAACATGCAGAAAGATACAATAATCCTATAAATGTATTCAACTCCAACATTGTCATATCTGTCATGACATATTTCTTTACATGATTATTTTAACATGCAGTTTGCTTCAGGCTTATTCGACTATTTGAATTATAATTTTCTGTAACATATTGTCAGTAAAAACAGTTTCCAACTCTCCCCACGTATTTTTATGTTTTGTCCAATATTTTTTACTCCATGTCTCTCTCTTACGATGGTTTCCGATCTAGTACGAACTGAAGTAGGCTCTCCGTCTTTCTTGTCATTTAACTCCTGTTCTGCGTCACTTTTACAAATTCTTTAAGAAACATTATCAATTTTACTGACGGATTCACCAGATGAATCAATCTTAGATTCATCTGAAAGATATAATAACCTATTTTGATAGTCTGTCAATGAGACCTGAAATTTAAAAAAAAAAACAAAATAGTAAAAGTTAATACAACAAAAAGATATTGTTCAAATTCTTAACAGGAAGCGTAAAGTGGGTGTCGCTTATCCTCAGTCAATTTTCATTCCGTCCAAACACGTTGCCAAACTTCGGCTGCCTAAGCCGTGGTACCAGACGCTTTCTTATCTCCTCCCGCATTGCTACTCAGACGCAAGTAGTGTTTCGTTAGCTTACCTTAAGCTGTGTTATGTCACGATCGCAATAGAATACAAATTTGTCTTTAGTTGGGGAGAGTTGAAAAAAGATAGCGTTTCACTCAACTCTTTGTCTCCAAATTGCCGGAGTCTCCAACGTTCATGTGATCACACCCGGTTAGGTTCTAGGCCGAGCGGATAACCGCTTATATTTCTTCTCTTTATATGTTGATTTTACGTATAGTTGGTGAATTTTTTTTATTCGTCATGCGTGACTCTCTTATTCATCCTAAAATTATGCAATTGGACATATGGCTCGACATCCTAAAATGTTTACAATATTTTATTTATTTCTTCACAAAATTATTTCAGAGTAAGAAACTATAACTTTAAATGTACTTTGTTGAATAGTTCTTATATTCTATATGACATGGTTTTCCTTGTATTTAAATCGCTTAACGCATATGTTCGCTACGTACCCTCAAATTAGACTGAGGGCTTGGAATTGAAAACTAGAGTGAGAGTGAATCAGTTACTAGTCTTAGCTTTAAATTTATTCAATAGCCATACTTTTCGATGAATGCGTAAGTTCTTACCCTACAGCCACATGAGTATAAATAGTACAACTTTGTTGTACGACGCTTAACACTAAAGTATTTTACAATCTTCTTTCCTTTCGTGATGTTAAACTTTTGGAATTATAATTCCGACATACGCATAAGATACATTCAAAACCGATTATATACGAATCAATTCACATATTGACTGGTCAATTTAATCTATTTATTACTAACGATGCACAACAGGCTTTTGTACTGATTTCATTAGTAAAAAGGCCTGTAACGCATCCTATGTTATTACTTAAATTTTCGTTTTTGTAAAAAATAAAGAAAATTTCAGTTTTTTTCTTTACGATATATTTATATGCCAATATATTTTTTATTGATATAATAGAAGTATAATTTATTCTTTTCTTTTGCTTTATATCTTCTCCAAAATAGTTCAATTGTTACATAGATTTAAAATAAAGCTTCATTTTTTTTTATTTTATCATTTAAGGCCGGAAATACCCAAAAACCTTGACCTTTAATGAAAGTTTGCCACATCTGAATGATGTCATTAATATATAAATGTTGCCATTTAATATATATTAAGATTAAGAATTTAACCAATTAGACATGAAACAAACACAAGTTTTTCAAAAATTGTGAAATAAGTGACCAAATATTCAACTACAGGGTAAAAAGTTCGCATAACAAATTTGTAAATTATAATGAAAAATCGTTAAATAAGTCTTAGAACATCCATAAATCGGGGTTCTATTTTTATTACTATTTCGTGAAATATTTGATATATGTTAATAAAAGTAATTTGAATTGAATCAAATGTATTACCTCACCATTTATTTTTGGATTTTTAAAACCCACGATTGAGATATTAAGATAGATTATTTTGTAAGTCAATTTAAAACTTAATATTTTGCAAAGAAGGTTTTAAAATGCAAAAAAATTAGTTTAATTTTAATTTAATTTGTAAAAACATTTTCAGTGATAGGTGCACTCTATGATGATGGGGATAAAATGTTTTTCTTCCACTTCTTGGAGCATCAATTTACAAAATTTAATAAAGGTGTAAAATTATAGAAGCGATAAGCTCATGACGGATATACAAAAATGATAAAGTTTCCTTATACAGAAAACTAAAAATGACACAAAAATGTCTCAAAACCAGTGTAAAATTATGTCAAAATATTAAAAAGATAAATATTGGTTAATTTTTTAACATGATTGTAACAACGAAAATAATTTTTAATGAAGGTATTTATAATTTTGTTCTCAACGCATTGATAATTTACGCATTTACTCATCAATTTTACCTGTAATAAAATTATCTTCTGAATATTTTATGCTGCCACAGTTAATTTCGATACCAAAATCAAAGTCAAAAAATATATACAAGCGAAATAGAACAAAATAAAAGATTTTTAAAACTTCAACCAGAATATTAACTATATCCAACTCAGCTTTGACTAAAACACTTGAAGTGAAACAGTAATTGTGGCAAAGTAATACGTGACATTGTCATACTAGTAAATGAAAGGGATAAAATTAGCGTAAAGTCAAATTTGTAACAATGTACTATTCTTTAAAATTAATGTAGAACTTGTAAAAGACTCATCAATTGTTTTGAGAAGTTCTTGTAACTCGCATACCTAAATTTTTTTTGTCAAATACTTTTAACATTTTGAGTGGAGAGTCTACTTTCTTTGACCATTTAAATATTAACATTTAGAAATATTGAATATATTTGGCGTTAATTTTGTAGAAATTCATTATTCACAATTAAATGAAACTACGTCATATAGTATTATTTCTACTTTCTTTAAGTTTTTACCACGACCTAGGTTTCGTTGTATACATCTTCGGGTGGTCTTATTAGCAAAGATCTTTGCTAACTTAAAGAAAGTATAAATAATACTACATAACGTAGTTTGATTTAATTATGTATTAACATTTTCAAAAGAAATACGTCTGGTCTGAAACGATAATAGAATGTACAATTTATTGTTTTATAAAATTAAATTCGTTAGTGCTTGATGTCACTGCGAATAAAAGGGGATAAGTCATTGGCTCTTTGACAAAGTTTAAAAAAATTCTTAAAGCTATTCATAAAAATTAAAATATCAAATAACATAAATTTTTACTAATTCTAAATAGGTTTAATTAGAATAGTGCTTTAAAGCATCCCTTCATATTGTAAACAATCCTCGTTTCTTCACTTAATTGTAACAGTTATCACCATAATATAAACTCATATATAATTATTTATCGTTATATTGCAAATAAGCATCTGCTTATTTCTATGGTATAAAGTAAATTTAGTGGTTATCGTCTAAAGTGATGGTTTTTCTTATGAATATAAAATTAACTAAGCATCTCAAGCACTGCCATGAAATTCTGAAATAAGCTTTAAAAAATGGATATTTGGATGATTTGATAAAAAATAAGACTACGAACAAAGTTTGAACTCGTGTGTGACTATCATTCATAGACAGCGTTTAAAAAAGTGGCACTTTATAAAAACTTTTACTACAAAACAATTTTATCGACAAAATTTAAATTTAAATTCTTTCCATATAACCAGCACAAGTATGACTTCAAACAAAACAGAAAGTCCGTAATTATATAGCTAATAAACAAATACTTTCAGAAAAACCATAAAAAAGCAAACATGAAAAAAAATTATTCTTCAAGCTGCGTGCTGTCAAATATTTAATTGAACATAATTATTTTCTGTTTACAGCTTCTCAGGATTCCGTACGATAAATTGGGTTAATTATATATTTCCACATCTACTTCTAGTTAAAATAAACCTGAAAATTTATTTTTATCTTTCTCGGGATAAAACACAGGGTCGTCGTGAGATTTGTTTTTCCTTAACCAAGTCGAGTGGCCTTGCCTTGTGAATGGTTATTCTTAACACGCGACTCTACGCGACTCTAATTCAGACTTGGTTAGCTTTTTTCGCTTCTATTATTTACAGTTTCTAATATTCCTGTTCAATTTATACCACTAAGTCGTATCTTTTTTATGCTGGTTGGTACAAACATACACCAGCATCTGATTTACATTGCATGATGCAAATGTTGAGTCTTTTTGAAAGGAGTAATGAAAAACTGGAATTGCTTTTCGTCCCCAACTCAGAGGTACTATTAGTATTTATTATTCAATAAATTACGAATGCAACGCCCGCACCGCCCGGCTCAATCTCAGATCGCAGTTTGGAAGGTTCGCAGGTCTCGCTTTGTTGGAAATAGAATAACCCGATATTCCAGGCTGAATATCTGTTTTTGTGTTTTATAATATATGTGTTCTCCAATTTACTTGCAATAACGATGCAGAAGGTAGTCGTTCCAAAAGAAATTCTTAAAAAAATAATTCTTTGCATTACTTATGTATTGTCAATTTACATTTCCTTCAAACCAGCAAAGATTCAGTGCTGTTAATTTTTTTTCGAAGGATTATATCAGTAAAGTATTATATTACTATAAGTTGTTTACGATGTTTCAGTTATTAATTTATAACTTGCGGAATTTATTTTGAGACACTTGTTTTTTTAAATTTTAAATTAGTATATTTTATGTAATTTTTTGTTTTGAGATTGGCAATTTATGGTATTGGTAATTTCTGAATAGGTGAAGAAGGCAAACAAATATTAAGAAATTATTTTTAATCTACTAATAAATATATTTTATATTTTCTCGCAGAATCAGTCACAAAAGATTTTAATTTTCATATAACGACTTTATCCGAATGTTACTTACAAGAGACTGCTTATGCTTACACGATTTCATTATGTTTTCAACAATATTTTTAGTGAGCAGACATTGAATGTACCACAGTTTCAGTACCAGAAAATAGGAAAAATATTTCAAAACGGATATAAATTTTTCGAAACTTTCTCACGTTTCTATGGGTATTTCACAGAACTCCTGAATGTATTCAGTATCAAATTCACGTTTCTGGAATTAAAACTTAATGTCAAAGTGTTACTTTATGCTCCGCAGTGTCATCAGTGAAAATTCTATTTCACTTTTTGCTTGTGAATTTTGCAAAATGCTTTCCTCGTGGATGTATGTTATTTCAAAAAAATAAATTTCAATTTAAAACTTTGCATCCATCGGTTTGTGTTGCACGTTAATATACTCACTATTTCATGCATATTTTTTTTCATTTTCAATTGTTGCACCCACTGTTAACAACCGAATACAGAAGAAGAATGAATGGACATAAAATATAACATTTGCAAAATACAATTAAAAAAAGTCCATGTTGTTCAACAAAAGACTTTTAAAACGAAAAGATATGAATTTCGACAAAAATTAATAACAAATTTACAGTTTTTTAAAAATGAAGTGATATCAAATTTTGTCGAATATTTCAATAACAATAATTCCAATTTTTGTTTTAAAAGTAAAATATTTAATTCTATCTCTCTTCCCGGATATAAACTATCTTGTTGACTTTCGAAGAAATTCTCGATATTTATTTTCGACGTCAGCTCCTAAGCCGATAGCGAATGTCAATAAAATATTTAAAAAATCAAACAAATTATTTATGTTAATAAATATATTTTATTGAGCATGAATCAACACAATTAGTTCTTGATTCTAATCAATTTATTAAAAGAAAACATCATTATTAAAAATAAAAAAAAGTTGTCAGGAAAAAAATATTATATACATATATATATATATATATATATATATATATATATATATATATGGGAGTGTGTGTGTATGTGTGTGTGTGTACATATATACACTATGTATAGGAAGGAGAATTTGTCACTTCAACCGCTTATCTCATTAATCATGTGTAAACCAACAAAATGTAATTTTTTTCAATTAGTCGCCTAGTTTATAAAATTATTAAAGTTCAAATTTTGTATGAAATCATAATTACATTTAAATTAACACCTATAACTTTTACAATAAATGTCAGTTTGGCAACGTTGTAAATTTTGCAAACTGTCAAGTGTCAAAATGAAATGTCACTTATCGATTTCAAAAAACTTAGAAATACGCGTACATAGTAATTAAAATACAAATTATTTTGTTTTAGAATGTATTTACACATACCTAAATTTTATGTTCAAAGTGTCTTCCTCGTTCTTCGATGCACTTTTGCAGCCGACGACAATTAGCATTAACGCGTCTCATTAGGTCGGAGTCCTCTCGAATGCGCCGTCTTATTATATTAAAAGCTTATATAATCCGATTTCTCATTTTGGCTTCATTTTGTGTTTCACCCAGCCACAAAAAGAAATCTACTGGTGTTAGATCGGGCGAGCGCGGTGGCAACTGTACGGGACCAAACTTGTCTATCCATTGCTCACCAAACAATTCTTGGAGACGGCTCCTGACTTCAGACGCAGTGTAGGCTGGAGCACCATTATGCTCAAACTACATATTTCGCAGTCTGACTAGCAGAATATTGTCCAAATATCGGCTGAGTGGCCCTCGGGCAGCGCCAGATACCTTTTGGCAATTCAAAGTGCCGTTAATGAAAACGGGGCCAATAATCACCGTGCATACCAGCCCATACATTAATAATCTATCTTGCTTGATGAGATAATTGGCGTATGACATGTGGTTGTCTAACTTTCTGCGACCAATGGTGATGAATTTGTCGATTCCACATTGAATTTCTCGTAAATAAACTTTTATCAGACCAAATAACATTTTTGATCCAACGAGGATTTTCACTACACATTTGTATAATTTATTCTACGCGCATAATCTGCCGTCTTGGAGACGCTCGCGTGTATTTTTTGAATAGCGTACGGATATTGGTTGTCTTTCTTTAAAATTTTATGTACTGACTTATGGCTTACGTTAAATAATCTACCACAGCGCCTGGTACTTGAACGTGGCTTCCTTCTGAAGTAACTTAACACATTTTCTTCCATATTTACCGATATTCGTGGAGTAACAAGGAAATAATAATAATTTATCTAAATGACAAATGGAAAAATATCTTATTAATAGTTATTCCGGTAAGTTTATTTTAAACATCGACGAGAGTATTTTTTGTAATCTTAAATGTTTGAGAGAATTACGGATTTACTTTAAAGATTTTCAAATTGCAATAATTTTGATTTACGATATGTAAACGAAGTTGACCTTGAAATTTAATTTTGTTTTCCTTTTGTTTCTTGAAACCGTTTTTTTGTAAAATTATGCAAACGAAAGAGATAGTAGGAAAATTCAATTTCACCATCGATCGTTAAAAAAGGTAATTATGCAATATCACCACATTTCTTACGTTTATCGAAATATAAGATATTGGTTGATGTATTTATATGTTAATGACTGACAATTTTTAAGTATTAAAAAAGTGGTATGATTTATATTGAAAAAAAAAGTATATTTCAATCTAGTACTATCACAGATAAAATCCCAAAGTTTCCTAACTCTACAAAGTGTATATAAATTTATACACAAACACACACACACATATATATATATATATATATATATATATGTTCAAATTACTGCAGTGCCTAACCAGTTTAAAATATGGAGAAGACGACGAAGACGACGAAACTGACATCATGGAAAGAAAATCACATAACATAGAGCGTGGATGGTCCAGACACGTCGATATACGAGGATAATTCTCCTTAAATTATATGATAAAAAAGACAATAAATTTGTAACGATTTCTGCTAATAAACCTGATATACACCCATGTAAATAGAGAATTACTATTAAAAATAATAATTTACAAATCAATATCAATGATAAATATATCGGACAGAGGTAAATTAGTTCACATAAAATGTTATACAGTTTATTGAAAATTATCCGACATCGACATCAATTGTATAGAATTCAAGAAATTAATTGAACTAGAACAATATTATAAACAGTTTTCCTCGTATGAAATATTTTGAATCTTCTACTACTTCCATAAATCTGAGTATTTCCGGCGAGTTTCATGGGAACACACCCGTACGCCCTAATGAATTATGTGAATACATGACTCTTATGACAATTCATATTTTATATTGTGTTATGTGGTCCCTAACAATTATGGTTCACACAACATGTCGCATCTATTCCTTCCCACTCCACTGGAAAAATTTACAAGTACTTTGCTGGGGTAATAAATATTAGAGTAAGCAAAATTGTAACTTTCTACTGAATGAACAATAAGCTTTAGAGCGAGGACAGTGCCCGCCGTCCTCGACATATTGAATGGGACATGGTAGACAAAAGATCGAGCGCACTTTCAATTATTCAAGTAAGCGTAACAGACCGGATTCAGGAATCTTTGGTTTGAAACAATCTGGTTAAATATAAAGCTAATTATACATAGTTAATTAAAAAAACATGATCAAAGAATGGTCTAAAATATATAATTTAGTATTGTGGGTTTGTAAGCTTTAAATCCAAATTAAGTTATTTAGACTTTCTTTTTTTAAGACTTACAAACTCGAATTCAACTAATATTACTATCCTCACAAACACCGATCAAATTAAAGGTCGTGTACTAGAATAGTAAACATATCTAATGAATTATCGTATATCGCATATGAACAGCTTTAAAATTCAAACTACAATGCGTATATCAATTTCGCATAGATAATAACAGAAAACAGAAAAGGAATATTAATTACAAAACCACGATTCCCTAAAAAAGGAACTTAATAGCTCGAAACAAGTGAGACAATATTTATATTTTATTATATATGCCGTAAAGTATTTGTCCGCGTGTAATATAAGCCGCGGAATTCACATACTCCTGTTAGTACGAATTGAGAGGATTCACAAATTTCGTTGAATATTTCTTTCTGTTTTTAGAAGCAAAATATTGAGAATATTTTTTTTTCATTTCAACGTTCACCAAACAATTTGATTACGTATTCCGTTGGGATTAATAAAAAAACTTTTTTTGAGTGTATCATCATTCCTCTGTAGAAAAAATATTCATGATCTTTACATTGGAAAAATAGTTTCAAGACAAACCTTATTACAAACAAAATTTTAAGTTTCTTTGTTAAATAGTTTCGCTTGTAGTAAATACCTTCAATTGAATCCTCTTATACGAGATCTCTTATTTCTTACTACGCAAAATAGGGTGTTATGTGTTAGTCTCTTTACCTCTAACATAGCGACGAAATAGCTCAGCCGATTTCTAGTTAATGTGAAATCGTTGAAATCGGTTATGTTAAGTAATATACGCTATGTAATTTTACTGATATAAAATATACATAAGGCAAAATTTATTGAATATTGTATCATTACAAACCGGATTCCAAAAATATCTATTAATATAAGTGTACATAATTTAACAAAATGATATAAATAATTAATATGAATAAATTAATAATAAATTACGTCTTTAGAATCTCTTCGTAGGCGTTTATTATTATACACAAAAACTTAGATTTCAAAAAGTGTGAACAACAAAAGATAAGCATTCGGCAGTAAAGATTACATTTCAATCCATAAAATTACATGAATGTATTATATAAAATGAAGAAATTCCATAGATTTTAAGAGCAGATAAACTAAAACTTTGGACAAATTTATCTAAGTGACACGTTTTATGAAGCGCTTAAATAAAATTCATTGGAAAAAAAATTTTAATTTTTAAATAACCAAGACTTATAATTATACGTAAATAATACCACGTCTTGTTAATTCAAAAAAATGTAAACAAAACTAAAACTTAAAAGTACATATACATCCCACAATTTATTATTTACGTAATGGGGACAGTATTAACAACTTTGTTTTTAAAGAACACAGAATTGCATTAGAGTTTTAACACGCTTTTTTATCTTCACTTTTTTGTATGGATGTATGTATATATGAACGTAACGCTATTTTCAATGTTACTTCCAGATATTCGAATTATTGACCAACTTCAAAAAAAGAGGAGGTTCTCAGTTCGTCATATTCTTTTTTTTATGTATGTTCAGCGATAATTCTTTACCGAATAGACCGATTTGGATGATTCTTTTTTATTGCAAAGGGGGTAATTTATAGGTGGGGTCCCATTTAAAATGATGATAATCTAATGATATGGTCCGCAAATAAACGACGGAACTGTTTAAATAATGGCAGTAAATCAACTATGATTCAAAATATTTGCTACGGGTAGTTGTTACTCTGCAAAATAGCTACACCACTTCAGGGGATGATTATGAATTCTGGAAA
Source organism: Druceiella hillmani (assembly GCA_039881145.1). Lineage (NCBI taxonomy): Eukaryota > Metazoa > Arthropoda > Insecta > Lepidoptera > Hepialidae > Druceiella > Druceiella hillmani. The sequence goes on along the minus strand of JAYKKI010000106.1, from coordinate 5,559,567 downwards.
TGAACAATGGAACTCCTTAACGGATATTGGTAAATCGACAGTGATTAAAGATATTTGCTACTAGTAGTTATTACTTTGCAAAATAACTACACGGTCAACCAGGTCAAGGTCTGATGATGAGTTCTGGAAATGAATAATGGAACTCCTTAACGGATGGTAGTAAATTAAACGTGATTCAAGTTATTCGCTAGTGGTAGTTATTACTTTGCACAACAGCTTCACCAGGTCAGGGTCTGATGATGAGGTCTGAAGATGAATAATGCAACTCCTTAAAGAATGGCAGGAAATACTGTGATTCAATATATTTGCTAGTAGTTAGTCGTTAATTTAATTATTACTTTGCAAAATCTGATATTGGACTTCGGATATGGTGAACGTAACCCCTCAAAGACTAACAGCTGGCGGCTGCTGCTATCGCTCCGTTTCTAAGTGTTTTTGAAAACCGACTTTAGACAAAGAGGAAATTGTATACTAGCTTTTGTCCGTGAATTTTAATAATTATACAATATTCTAAGAAAGAAAATACCTCAATGTTAGTTATAGTGTGATCACTAAACATTCTCAAATAAAATATATTTTAAAAAACCGACGTCAAAAAAGAAGCTAATAAAAAATTAAAAGTAATTGTCACAAAATAGGTACTTACTTATTCGCAATAAATAACTAAGTAACTCATTTTTGAAGTTGGTGCCAGCACTATCCACCAAATTAAACTAATTTAATTTATAAAATAAATTTAAAACCTTAGCTTCTAATGTACTCACAATACGAAATAAAGGGCGTATTTACATTTAAAAAATTCACATTTCTTTAAGTAGATCGGCGGTGCTGGCACCGACCTCAAAAATAAGTAACTTAGTTATTTATTGCAAATAAATAGATACCTATTTTGAGTTAATAATTACCTTTTACTTTTTAGTATCTACTTTTTTTGAAGTCGGTTTTTCTAAATATATTTTATTTTAAATTTTGCATACGTATCAAAACCAATGACAATACAAGAATTTCATAACTAAAAGTTAGAAAATAAAATTATAGTTTGAAAAAACGACAAAATATAACGAAATCTTTTACTTAAATTGTTACCTACTTCCTGACGTCCATAATTATTTGAATTTGGCATACATATGAAGAAACGATGACAATAAAATAATTTAGTTACCAGTGTTGTGAGAAATCTTTCATTTTGTAGTTCATGTTACTTCAAAAGCGTGTTTTTAATCTCTTTAAACTATATTTTTTTTCAATATAAAGCATCAATTGCTCATATCTTCTTCACACTGATTACGATTTGAAAACCTGTTTGAAAATAAAAATTAAGAATTTGACCGCATATTAAAAAATCAGATTAATAAGATCAAAAACACAGGACTTGGTGTAAAAAATATAATGTACGATTTAATTAAATTGAAGGAAAAGACATATCCTTAATTACTCGTACATTTTATTGAAACTAAATTATATTAAAATAACATTATAAAATTTGAAAGGATAATCGTTTGGCAATGCTGAGAAAAATATTTTAATTAAAACTTTAGCACTTTTTTACTTTTAAAAAATTTAAACAGTTCTTATGGCTCGCAAAAAGAAGTAACGTGAAAATACAACGACAGAAATTGTTAATTAAAACACAGTAAGTTTAAAATGATATGAAGGTATATGACGTCGCAGTTTCTAAAATTATTATCGTGTTTTATTTAAAATTTTTATTTCAATTGTGCTCTTCTTTGAGTTAGCATTGATAAATCATATCATTTTATTTTATGGTTCCTAATATACGTAAATACAAAGTCTAGAATTTAAACGCATCACTATTTTCAAAATTATTATGTGGGTACATCTGTAAATTAAAAAAAAAAAAATATAGACTTTTTACAGTGCCGTGTCTCCGAAGGAAAAACAGAACCCTGCAAAGTCACTTACTAGTTTGTCAATCTTTCGGTTAAAACCAGATTTTAGTTTTAGTTTCGAATTTGTCATGTTTATAGATAATATTAACTTAAATATTTACAAGATAATTTTACATGGAGCACTCGAACATTTTTTGTTTTATTTTTTACATCATGCATGATATCGTCTGAAACATCTAGTAGCTAGTAGCATAAAGATTCAATTCTTTGCAATTTTAACCATTTACAGCCTTAGAAATACGCACCAAAATGTGTAGCAAGGTGTAAACTCTCCTTCTTCCTATTTCCGAAACGACTAAACCAAACATCCAAGATTACTAAACCAAAGATATATAATAAACCAAAAATCCAAAAGTACCAAATCAAAGATAGCGCTTTTATAAAGTTTTAAATCTGTTCATTTTCCATTTCTTTCTTTTTGTAACCCAAAATTGATTTTATTTTTATATTTTTTTGCGTTGGAAAAAGTTTTTAGGGAAATAAAGGTAGTTACATACACAATTAACCATAACATGTTGTATCCTGATTAAAGGTGTACTAGAAAATGTGGCCTGTCGACATGTCCTGGATAAATTAAATAAGAGTAAAATAGGAAATTAGGAAATATAATATATGAAATAATAAGGTACCGTTTAATTATGTGAATTAAAAATATAATATCCATAATAAATTAAATAATTTGAAAAAAAATTCATCGACATGCAACAATATGGTGTGGTCCGTAAATAGATTAATATCTTGGTATTGTAATATTATCATCAAAAGAAAACTAACATTGCCTTATTTTAATCATGTTACTCTACGATACACGTCTTTACTGGGCTGTAAATGGTCGTCGTAGAGGTATGTCGGGTTGATCATAAGGCATACGTCATTTAACCGCGGTTACCGGGTTCGGTTCCCGACCTTCGTCGACCGGGGCTGAACTTATTTTATGGTTGGCTATAAGATTGCTATTTTAGCCATAAGCCCGCGATATGTTTGCATCCTTTTGCATAAGCAGGGACCTCACTTGGTTGCGTTCGCCTTAAAACCACTTTACTTTTAAAGTCTTCTTTCTAATATAAAGTTTTATAACGCTGCGAGCATAAATTCGGTAACTCAGTTTTCTGGTTTGCTGGTGCTTCTTCAGTGTGTAACTTCAGAGTTTCGTATACTTACCATAAATTAAGTAGTTATTTTCCAAAAATGACTGAAATATCCTTAAAACCTTCCACATTGTTAGCATTTTATAAACAACTTATGGTTATTTTCTCCATGCTGCCTACACCGATGTTCTTGCTCCCTCGTCTCCCAAGCTACTTGCTTTTATATAACAGTTTAATATTAATCACCAACATCAATATTTTATTTTCTACATTATTTTTAATTAGACTATAAGAGAAATTCATTCATTATTATAAAAGTGATATGCCCCGAAATACAAACAATTTATAACATTTGATATATTTCTTTTTAATTACACTTTAGATTTTTATATCATTCATACCTTCGCATACAATATGAAATATCTAATTAATTAATAAAAATATATAAATGTATATATATATATATATATATATATATATATATATATATATACATATATATATATATATATATATATATACATGTATATATATATATGTGTATGTGTATATATATATATATATACATATATATATATATATATATATATATACACACACAAATCAAAATACACATTAACAATGATATAAAAGTTTGTTTAAGAATGAAAACTATTTTAATTAAATTAAAATAACATTGAAATCACGACTTTGTAGTCATCACTTGGCATGCGATACAACGCAGTTGTGAACAAACGAACCAATGTATGATATTCATGAAGTAGTTGCAAATCTTGAAGAACTTCTCATTTTCTTGCCGATTCGATCTTTTAACACCGATCAAGTTATTCCTTCATGCTGCCCATGAAGTAAATTTAGATGAATTTGCTGTGAATCTTCAAGCGGTTGCCATAATCCAGTTAGATTGTGAATTAGGCCTTGGTAAAACGTTGAAGGCGAAGTTAGATTTATTAAATTATGATCACCAAAAGAAAATAAACGTTTATTATCTCTAGCAGAAATTACCTTGAATGTCAGATTGAATCCGCGTTCTTCGATAATGTCTGCTCCAAATGAAGTCATTTGGAAATGAAGTCATTTGGATTCCCTTGTATCTTTGAACGTTCGATAGAAAATGTCGCGATTCTGGTGTTTCGGTACGAAGTAATGAATGCAATGACTCAGGAGGCAGAAGCAAGAATGGCAATTTCATCTTGCCACTGAGATAACCCAATCCAGGCGTTTCTTCAGAGAACTAATTTAATGCACCGCAATGGTCGTACACGATATCCATTGGGCCAATTCAAACGAAAGGATGCTAGCTGTAATCAATTATGCAATCGAATTGAAATGCTATTCGATTCAAATCAACACTTGGAGCATTTCTTCTTGCGCGTCGAAAATTATTACGTTGTTAATCTGTGCGATAAGCTCGACGATTTATCGTTGCCAACTGAGCTGTTTGTCTTGTTCTTGAGTTTGTGAAGAACGAAGTCGGCCCATACTTACGCGGCGCTCTTCCCGTGCAATTTCTTGTTCATCTGCAGTGAATTGATTCGCAATATTCCTTAGTCGAATTGCATTACGGCTTCGTTGATTAGACTCTCAGCATTATAAATAACACTTTAAAATTAATCACTCAAAAATTAATTACATAAATTACATAATGAAGCAATTATCGATGCCTCCACAATCACAATTATCATAACCTCACAAAGTTCATAAAACTTAGGTCAACTATTTGAAGTCACTCTTCGCTATTTATTACAATGTAATAAAAGTATTTTTATTACAATGTAATAAAAGTCTTACTTTCTTGCGGAAATTTTATCAAATTTAAATCGACTTGGCTAACACTCTAAAAGTTATTACCGGCTCATCGAGGAACAGAAAATGAAATAACCAACTTTTTTTTATTTTTATCTAATCAAACAATTTTCAGTACAATTCGCGTTAACAGTCCGATTGTTACTCTATTTTTTTGTAAGATTTGTTGTAATAGGACGATCTCAACAATATTTTTTCTCAATTAATCAAGTATTATAAAATGAGATACATTTTTCTCAAACACTATATTTCATAAAATTTAATAAACATGTCGTGTAGGTCGTACATTGCAGCTCTGTAATGTCAAAATATGTTCTTTAACATGAACGTTGCAAAGTTCTCTCCGGCCTCGAATTTTCCCCAATCCCGCAACGTGCATAATACACAAGCTCGTTTATCCTGCCAGCCCTGACAAGTACATCGGCCTGTTTATTCACCTAAATGTTGGAGTTTTACTTACTATAATATTCAACGTCATACTACGTATTTATAAGTACCAGATGAATAGGATTACGAAAGTTTGATGTTTTATATAATACTTGCTTCTAAGGGGACTATACATGGTTATTTACCTAGGTAGTAATATCTATGCTTAGTACTCCATCATTCAGATTAAAAGTGTACGAAAGAATATATTACTCTTATATATTATAATGTCTAATAAGTACCCTATACTTTAATTTCTTTTTTTTTATTTTGCATGTACCCGCCGTTGTCCATATCACTAAATTTAAAGAAATGTTTCCTTTGTCGCATCGTGTCAATCGATCACAGAAAATAAACTTTTTTTCCATTGGTCATGGACCCTTGCTCGTTTCCTATTGTACAGTTTTTATCGGTAGTTTTAAAAGTGTAATTTTGCAATAGAGATGACCTGAAACTTCGTAGCCAACGATTTAGGCAGAAACAACTACGGTGAGTGAGCGTCTGCTGTGGAGATTTTCTGACCATGGAGGGTATGGACAAATGTATAAACAGTGAACATGACACCAGCTAGGACGTAACCACAGTTGCAAAATACGCCAAGGCCAGGGCTAAATTAGTTCTTACAATAGACACGTGATTGTATATGTTCGACGACTCGGGATTTTTGAGAAGGAACACTTTGCCTAGAAATCTTATATGAAAAAAACTAAAAATTTGCGATTCCATGGGAATTACATAACACAAATTATGGAAACAGCGCAACGGCTCGGTAGTACAAAATTTACTATTAATGATGAATGGATCGGTTCCCTATATTTAGCCGGAGTACCAAATAAATCGTTTCTGGTCTATGTAATGGCTATCAAGCATTCTGGCACTCCAATAACCGAGGATGTTCTTAAATCAATATTGACTGATATAGCAGGGACATAAAGTAAAATTAACCTGATAGGGACTAAATTTCGCGGTAAAAAAATGAACAAAAAACAGCGATGTCGGTTATACTAAAAGTGAAAAGTACGATGGTCAACATTATCACATAATTATAATAAAAATAAAATATTATGGGCAAAAGTAACGTAATAAACCATATAATACAAGTGAAAAAAAAGGGGCATTATCGCAATCAGTGTCCACTCTTACGAGTAGATGAAAACTACAATAAAAACATAATGCATTTAAAACGGGACTCCTAAACAAAAAGCATGATAAAAACGGCTGGTACGTCAATTCCGATGCAAATACGCGTATGTAACCGGATAAGAGTTTAATGCTGAATACATTACATTAGAAATTGACAGAGATTACGGTACGGGACAAACCAAATGTAGATACCAGTTTTTAGTACAGATCAGGTAAAAATATTCACTGATCAAAATAATAAAATCACAGTAAAGAAAGTTTTGTGTAATCTGCATCGACTAATATGTTATCTATCAGAGAACTGATAAAAAAATGGAAACAACGTAATCTTTTAATCAAATTACTTCAGAATTTGCAACAAACACAACGAACTTATTGATGAAGTAAACTTACTGGACGGTGTTTACAAGTTAAAAACACAAACAACAGAAAGATCGCTTTTACAATTTTAGACGGAGATATATGGCATAGAAGTAATAGAAGAATAGCGTTGATATCAGCAGCATTAAGAATGGTATTGTGGAAGATTTAAACTATCCTTATAATTATGCTGTAACCAAATCAAGGGAAGTTGAAAGGGCTAGGTGCTTATTAATTGAAGGCAATTTAAGCAAACGGTTTTGAGTAGAGCCTGCTATCCTAGCCGTTTACTTGAAGAATCGAACCGTTTTTCGGCTGCTAGCAAAATTCCATGTAAAATTCTAAAGAAACGGAGACTAAAATGGAATAAAAAGAATAGTTTAGTTTATTTCTCCGAAACTGTAAAAGAGTATTGAATTTATGACCTAATAATATTAAAGTAATTACGAGTTGGAATGTTATGGTAATTGAGACTTCTAAAAATTAGGATGAAACAATCTTCTTGATTAAAAATACACCTTCACTGAGGAATTATAAAGTACCTGAACCTGTAGTCAAGGAAAAGATAACCGATAATTTGACGACCGGCTACGCTGATATCGAAAATTTACGAGAGATGGAAGATAACTTAGAGGTGAGAGAAGCAGAATCAAATAAAAAAAGAATAAATTAATGCAATAGAAAATAGTCTTAGAGATATGATAATATGAAAATATGTGTTTCAGATGTATTTGATGATTATAGGGGCTTGCTTTTAGAAGAACTATTAAAAGGGCCAAAATAAAAGGATTGGTCAAATGTTGTGAGGAATGAGACTCAGTGTTTCGAGGACAATAATGCATACGAGCTGGTAGATACTCCAGAAAGTGGTACAGTGGCAAAATATAAGTGGGTGTTAAAAGAAAATTACATTTTTATTGTACAAGACTGATGATCAAAAGATTCATACGAAAACAGGGCACTAATTTCTCTGATACTTTCCCCCATATGGTTAGAAAACGAAAGTAAGTTGTTCTTTATGCTGCAGCTTAATTTTGATATTTCACATGTTGATGTGACTACCACTTTCTTAAATGTAGAGGTCAAGAAGTCAGTTTACATGCAAATAACAGAAGGTACTGACCAACATTGCAGGCGGTAGTAAAGTACTCAAACTAAAAAAAATATTCTTTGTGGCATAAAGCAGTCCTCAAGAGCCTAATACAAGAAAGTGGACAGTTGCTTAGTAAATACTAATTTTACAAGATTTAAGAATCAGTCATGTTTATACGTACAGGATAACAGTAGTTATAAAACCATCATTGCAATTTAAGTGGAAGATTTTTTGGTTTTCTCAAATGATTTAAATGAAACTAGGTATTTAAATTAACTTCATATTTCAGATGAAAATATTTAGGACAAATTAAACAGTGTTCAATATAAATGTATGTGTTGATAAAGCAGATGGAACAATTTCATTACGTCAGAAAAATTATGTAAACAATTGTTGAAGCGCGATAATTTGGAAGTGGTCTGGCAAATGATTAGCTTACAATGGAAAGCCAGATAAATAAAATGGTGGAATGCTCATCTCTGAAATAAACTTTAAATGTTAATTTTTAAAATTTAATTATTTGATTGAATTTAGATTTTACTAACCGTATTTATAATCACACTCCAGTCATTTTATTATTTTATTTCTACTAATTATTTGCGTTTTAAATAAAGTTATTCCTATATAATGACAAGCAGTATAACTTCTAACGCACGTACTTAAGTATAAACACAGTGTTTTTTTATTATTCTAAAGGAAAGGCAACATTCATCGAAAAATAATTGTGTTTTATAATAATAATTCAATGGAGGATAAAAGTCATAATTTTTAAAATAGAGAAATCTAAAGTTAAAAAGGATTCCATTTCTGAAGATGCTTCGATGTTAGATTTGGCTGTTACACCCATAAAAATAGTTACTTAAAAAAATTATTTAATAATTTGTTTGTTAGACGAAATTACATATAATATAACAGTTAACCTAATAATATTTTTTGAAGTTAGAGAAAAATAAAGTTAAATAAGGGACCATTTTTGGAGATGCTTCGACATTAAATTTATCTGTTATATCCATAAAAATACTTACTTAAAAAACAACTAATATAATAATTTGTTTAATAGATGAAATTACTAGTATATATGTTAATATTACAATTAACTTAATAATATTTTATAAAGTTTAGCGCTAACGAAATTGGGGGCACAGATTGTTAAAATGAAATATATAAATGAAAAAAAATTAATTTCTTAACAAGCTAAGAAGAATTTTAGTCAATTAAAGAATAATATAGTGGTTAATTTCATTTATAATGCCACAATTTGCAATTTTTAGAACGAAGTTCTTTTACGCAGCTTACAGTAGAGCGAACTGGCAGAAATCGTCACGTAAGGGAAAAGCGTTATACCCCCTCCAGGCGACCTTCTCCTCTCTGTCTCTTTCTATTATATACGGTTGTATGTATTGTGTCGCACAAATTCGTGCGAGTATCGACATGTGAGCAGCAAGCATTGTGCGCAGTCAGTTTCAATTCGTTATGTATTTATTTGCATTGTAAATTATAAATTATTGCTGTATCATTAAATAAATATTAAAAATTTATAAATTACTAAAAAAATTTCGGCAAATTAATTTATTTTCATTAAGTAATTAAACTTAATTTAGATTGTCTCAGTAAATTTAATAATTCATCATATTCATTTAAATTTTTGAAATATTTAAATTTAAAATAAAATATTGAAAATGAAAATAAATAAATTTTTATTTTTATTATAACTAAATTTAATTCAAAAATAATTATATCAATTTATTAAAAAAAATAGAATAAATAACCTTAAAAAAATTAATCTAATGAAATTTTAATTTGTAAGATAATTAAATTTTATGATAAAATTAATCTCAAATTTAATATATTTTTGAAATAATTAAAATAAAAATAATTAAGTATAAACTTAAAATTAACTTTCAACTTACTTATTGATTTAATAAAAAAAATTTAAAATAATAAAATAAGAAAAAAAGTTATTGGTGAAATAATAAAATTAAATTTTAAAATCAATTTTAGATTTAATTCAGTTTTGAAATAAATGAAATAAGAATATCTAAATTTTAAAATGTTTAAATTTTAATTTTTAATTGAATTGAATTTAAAATTAATTTTTACATGAAATTTTATTATTCCAAAATTTTTTTATGTGTAATTTATAATTCACTATTTTATATTTAATTTTTTTAATAAATGACTATTTTTCCTATGATATTAAATGAAATTTATTGATTTACATCCTTACTTTGCATTTTTCGTTTGAAAAAATTATAAAAATAACATAAAATATACAAATTAGAGAGAGAGAGAATTGAATAACAAAGAGCTGCGCTTTTTGGCGTGGCTAAAATACACTAATATAATCAATATAAATCTACATATTAAATCATGTTTAGAGTTGAAAAAATAATCTAAAGAACTGTGTCCTTGACGGGGTTCCCCCGACGACACAGGTTTTTTTTCAATATCTCGAAAAATATATTTTATTAAGCACTCATGAAAAAAAAATAAAAAACCAAATATATCAAAAACGTATACTCATTTTTATTCATCCAAAATTATAAAACGAAAATAACATATAACACAAATGTCAATATTATAGAAATTTTTATTGTTATTTTGATTACCGTAAAGAAATTGTTTCTTTACGGTAATCAAAATAACAATAAAAATATTCATTTTGTATGTTTCAAGTATCCTTTCATTTGTTTCCCTAAAATTGTAATTATATTCATTATAATTGATAAATTTTTTAAGCCTTAAAAAAGATTGATTGCTCATGAGAAATAAATATTTTGATTGTTAAAAACAAAAATCTTATTATTAAAGATTTATATTGTTCGTACCCCAATAGCGCCTTGCATATACGCAATCTTCATGTTTTTGTACACCTCCGTTTAAAACTGAATTCAACACATGCCTAATAAAATAACTGTATGGGAGTATAGATTGTTTAGAATGATAAGAAATAAGTTTGTTTAAATGTGTCTTGAATATTTTTATCAAATGTAATATAGTATTTAATTATAATTATTAACGTGCCTAGGGTTATAAAGTTCCGTTATTTAAAAGAAAATATAATCGAAAAACCTTATGATGTCACCTACATATACCCTCTATCTATCGGTCACAGTCGTTTGTCTTAAAAATATGGTCGAATTAGTAATTTTAAATTTGAAATAGTTATGAAGTATATTAACATTGTTATATATAAATAGTGAGCATTCAAAATTATTTACATATAAATATTTTAGATATTAAAGTAAATTTTCTAAATGTGTCTTTCATGTAAAGTGTCGTTCGGGGTGTCGACTGAAAGGGTGACTTCCAATGATACCAAAACTATTTTTATAATAAAAATATGCATAAAATTCTTACCCTTTTTTCTATATTCCTTAATATTCCGGACATTGTATCTCACCAAATGTGATATGCAACTGTGACAAAGTATTGTACATCAATTGATTTTCAATCTATAAATCTTTTATTGGGTTAACCGGATGCAATAATGAAACACTATTTTCTACTTAACTTAAAACGATCTTAAACTATGGACAACAACGTCCATCATTGCATTATTCATTTCTGTCATCTATAAAAGGATTTTGTTTAGTAAATAAAAATATTATATCCTTCAATACGAACTAAGGACTACTCAGTCCTCACTTCCTATTCACGGACGTAAAACTGAAATATATGAATATATCTTATTAGAACATGATTCGTGTTCAATGAATTTGCAAATACAGAAAACTTGATAACTGTTCTAAATCTAAATGTTCATGTAAACGAATTACAAATAACAATAAAATTGGAATGTTTCAAAATAATTATCTACGCATTTAATTTATATGATTCTCATTAACATCGCTCTGTGTCAGAGGTTGACACACATCCAGGTCTATGTTTACACCCAGTTTTTCGTTTTGCAAAATAAGAAATATAAATAAAAAGTAATTATTTCAGCTATCCAGTTTTAGTGTTAACGAATCTATTAACCTAAAATTAAAGATCATATCTTAAATTTTTAGTAGACAGATTCGTTGGGTTGGACAATCTTATGTATAATAGTCACGTCGAAAAATTATTTCTTTGAACTTATAATATGAGATATTTAAATGACGCGCCTCTTATTTTCCACAAGTGAATTTACCTACTCTTACTGATCATTTTTTTCTACCTTTTCTTATAATATATGTGTCATTCATTTCAATTGTTCATTAAATTGTTCAGACACTTCGATATGATTTATATTTACGCAGAATATTACGATTATCTATTTAAGGTATCTTGCCTGCAATAAGAAACACTAAATATAATAATGGATATTTTAATAAGCATAGTTCTAAGATAATATGGAAAAAAAAATTTAAGTTTCACGGTTAAGCAGGCATATTGAATAAAGCTACCTAGACTTATGAAATTTTAAAGGAATAATTTAGTGAGTGTTAAGCCCCAACGTGTGCGGTTGTCTAGAATCAGTATTAGATATAGTTAGATGTTGTAAAGTTGAGGCACCATCGTATTAAGCATAGGTCACAGGTAAACTTAATTCGAGGTCAGAATAGAACGGCATTGGTAATAACTTGGGATGGTTTGGGTACGAAGGTTACGTTTACGCTAAGCTCACAGGTTAGATGATATAGATTGTTGCCAACGTTGTACATTTGAAGTAAGTATTACCATTCTATTACACCTTTCTCCAAAATCAAAAACTGTCAGTATATTAACTTTTCTTCAAAATTTAGATAATACATGTCTTCAAGTTTGTTCGCCGGTTATATTGTACGTATTTGAAGGAAATAAATTTCAAATCGTCCCCTTATTATCACTTGCTTCGTGATGGCAATTTTGGCAAAATTATATTATATTTATTTGCAATTACGTATGTATATATATATGTGTATATATATATATATATGTATATATATATATATATATATATATACATATATATATATATATATATATATATATATATATATATATATATATATAAATATATAGACATATATAGAAATAGATATAAATTATATGTTTAACCAAGCTACAACTGAACAAGACATTTGAATATTTATTTTCTTTTTTTGAAGTATTATTTTTAAATACTTTATTTACTCATATGTCAATTGATTTCTACGATGTTTCTTTATCTATATTTTTACAGACGTAAAAATTTGTATATGTGCGTAATTTTTTTTATATAGATTTATATTTCTACACTAAACTAAAAGGCGATTCTATTTTATTATTACTCCTTAGTAATCTTTTTTTTTATTATTCCTTATTAATAGCCGCTTTTTATAATACTACTAAATGCCATTCGAGACATTTCTGTGACAAAATATGTGTTTCTTTATTTCTAAACACAATGTATATATAATAATGTACACATTTATGCTTAATTCATACAAACAATATATGAAAAAAATTAAATTATGGTTATATTCAATTATGGTTAGGTTTCCTATCACACGAAATTTGACCAAGGAATCAAACAATATTTACACATTCTGAAAAAAATATGGTTTGAAGGTTATATGTCAAAATTGTACGCAAAATTGTGTAAATTTCCGAAGTTGTGAGGAGAGGATTCACAAGTGAAAATTTCCGAAGTTGTGAGAGGATTCACAAGTGAAAATTTTCGAAGTTGTGAGGAGAGGATTCACAAGTGAAAATTTCCGAAGTTGTGAGGAAAGGATTCACAAGTGAAAATTTCCGAAGTTGTGAGGAGAGGATTCACAAGTGAAAATTTCCGAAGTTGTGAGGAGAGGATTCACAAGTGAAAATTTCCGAAGTTGTGAGGAGAGGATTCACAAGTGAAAATTTCCGAAGTTGTGAGGAGAGGATTCACAAGTGACAATTTCCGAAGTTGTGAGGAGAGGATTCACAAGTGAAAATTTCCGAAGTTGTGAGTGGTAAAAAATAAACTTTCAAAGCTCTCGATTGGCATAAAAACGTTGATCGTGTACAATATATAAGTAAATATACATACTAGACGTTTATTATACTTGTTTTATTACTCTCAGTGGCTATTTGCAAAGGATTCTCGTGTTCTGTTGGTGGAGATCTATAATTGAATCAATTATCTATAACTAAAATTTCCCATCCTCAGTATATTATTAACACGTTTCGGAATGTCCTGAAAGGAACACCTTTGTCAAACTCAATATTTTAACATTTCCGAAAATGTATCGTGATCGTAAGGGAAGCCATGGTGGTACACGGCTAGGAGTGATAATAAATCAGGATCCATAATTCAAATAGCCACTGACTGAAGTTTGACGAATGTAAACCTTCTGCAACGTTGCCATTTTACACATCATCACAGTCGGTTACACGCGAAAGAAATAAAAAACACTCATACCTCAAAGAAGATTTTTTAAGTTTAAAGCTAAAATAAGCATTTGTCATTATCACAAAAGCTTATTATAAAAAAATTATGAACTACTTATTTCGCAACGATGCTTTTTATGGTTGCATTTAATTTTTATTCAACGCGTGAACAACACGTAACACACACATGCATATATGTATATATGCATATATTAAATTATATAACAATTTCTAATGCTAAAATCAAATATTTTCAACATAAAAATATTTTTATATTATACTACCGGTTTTTTTTTACCCGTGTGAGCGAAACTATAGGTCAAAATTCGTTGCAATGAATTAATTTTTTTAATTTTAATTCTATTTTACATAAAAGTTGAAATAAAAAAAAATTCTTGTAACACTGAAGTAAGTGAGTAAAGAAATAAAGTGTACATTTAGACAACCGTTTATCAATATGTAGAGAATGGTAATAAACATTTAGACTCTTATTAAAACATTAAGAGAACTTCGTATTCGTATTAAACTATATACAAATTTTTCACAAAATAAATATTTTGCTGACTGTATTTCTAAAATATGTAGAAACATGAGGCATATTTAAAAAGTTATAACATCCAGAATCACTACTTTTGTTTTCCCACAACGTTTACATGGGCTTCAAAGAAACCTATTTTATTCATAATTTTAAGTTGAGTAGTTTTGGAGTTAAGGGTGTATATATCTTTTGTGTATTTTGCAATATACCTTTGAAAAAATTTTTTAAGTTAAGAAGAAGTTTTAGAAAAGTTTTAATATCCTTATAAATGGCCCTTTTCAATGATACCCACACTATACATGGAACTTAAACAAAAATTTTGATTACTTCGTCAAACTTCAAATTCAGGTGTTAAGCGGTTTCTCTAAAAAACGGTTATGACAGATAGACACTAGTGTTATCTTATAAGAGTTTTGTTTTTCCTTGAATGGTACGAAACCCAGACTATAAAAATGGAGTTACAGATTTGAGGAAAATATCTACTTCAGAGAGGTAAAATTTACTAAATTTTCTAAATTTGTTTATTCATTATAACCAAAGTGTAATCAAGTAACTGCACTAGGATCGACAAAACTTTGAAGTTATAACGTTAATCCCAAAAAGTCTCGAATTATTATCAATATTTTACCGAATGTTGAAGCAATTTATAAAATCGGGAAAATAAATATACATTGAACTTTAAGAGAATAAATTTCATATTTTTATGCAAGAAATATATAGGTGTCAAAGCAAAGGTGAAATCCGAAACGTGAAGCCGGGATGCGCGAACAACCCAAAAGTTGTGTTGGTATTAACCATACTGTGGTAATGTAAAAAAACAAATGTAATATTTTTATTTGTTTCAATATAAGAAATGCATGTCAATTACATCTTTTCGCTACCATTAACACTTCCGTTTTTATTTAGTTTCAAATAATTAATAAATCCTTTCCGGCAAAAAATACTGTTGAAATTTTTGGTAATTATAAATCTCATAACCAATGTTATTGCTTCTTTTTAACTTTTCTTAACAAATATTCAGAAAAAAATTGCGTATTGAAAAGAAATAGGGTAAAAAATCAGTTTAATATTGTTGATCTTGCATTTTAGTAAATTTTCATGTGATACTCAATATGATAACCTTGGAAAAATAATTTTTTCTTCTCCCTCGAATATATCGTTAATATGGAAATTCGTCAATTTATGTCAACACATATAATTATGACCCTATTTTCTATAACTTTAGCAAATTTCAATTTTCAATGATTTTAAAACATACAGTTATTCAAAGTATTCAGTTTTGGTAATTTTGGTGCAGAACAAGCAGTAAAAATATTGTTTAAAATAATAAGTATGTGATTCATACTGCATATTTACACTAATGACAAAATTACCAATAATTCCGGCTTAATAAAATGACATCAAAACGTCAAAAATTTTAAATTCTACTTTTCTTAATCATATTAACTTATTTTCTAGTTCCCCTAACAAAAGTATGCTTAAAATCTTTAAAATCAAACAGACTGAAGCTAAATGCCATTGCTAGTAGAAGGAATTTAACTAAGGAATTAATTTAGACTCAATAGTTTATCTATCAACCACGACATCTTCCGTGGAAGCGGCGTAATTAATAAAAACAAAGGACCCGCTTAAGGTCGCGTTGCTTTTATCTTCAGCTGTCATCAAAACTCTGTCTAAAATATAATTTAATAATTAAGGTAAATAATATCTATTCAATTATTTGAAGACAGGCATATATACAACCAGTTCAATATTATCACAATGCCATCAAATTTTCAAATTAATTTATATGAAAATAATTTAATGTGAAACCAACCACAGCGGACGTTCATAATTACATTTTATTATTGTTTAAACTATTTACAATGTCATTTAATACCATTCTTTTTATGAAATACTGTTCGATACCGGAAAGAAGCTTAAATAATATTTTTTGAAGTTATTGAAGAACAAAAAAGGCACCGGACTCAAAGTAGGAAAATTTCTATAGACTTTTGTTTTGAAATTCGAAATACGAGCTGAAAGTTTAATAAGATATATTCTCAGCTAGTCGAGATATAGAACATCAAAGATTACGAAAAGTTTTTTTTTAAATACCTCATTTTCCATGCCTAGCATGTTGTTAGTTTATTATAAAACTTGTAGAGCATAAAATTTTCCACAAGTATCGCTTATGTGGTTAACCGTTTTCGAAACACAACACGGAAAATGAGAAACGTGCATACTTTTATAAGATAACGCTACATAAACTACGAAACCAAATTCAACTTTATTAAGTTGAATCTGGTTTTGAAAAATGTTTGTTGCAATAAAATGTGAAAATACTTGAAATATTTATATGGAAGCGTAAATTACAAGAAAATACAAAAAGCATTTTACTTAACGCGCCGAGTTTCGAATATAACGAAAGAAGAACCTAGAATTAAACAAATTAAATTACAGTGCTTTTTGACCTTGACAAAGTAGTAAACAACTTTAAAAAAGTTAAATAATAAGTGGTGAATATTGTACAAGTTAAAAAATAACCAGTGGTGAATATTGCACTCACAGAACAACATAAGAAATCTTGAGTAGAAATATTTTTCTTATTATTAATAAAGACAAAAATCATTAATTTTTAAAAAAGTACTTACAAATAATATTTTTATCATTTAATAAATAATTCACTATGTTCAGTTATAATACTTTCATTTAACCTTAAAATTTAAAACGCATATTACGTGTTGCCTATCAACGATATTCCTATAGTTCGCTTAATTTTGGCAGAGCAAATAATTTTCTAACATTTGTATTCATTGTATTTTAAATAACCCATTAATATGCAAAATCATATTGAATTTTTTTTTGGACCTTTTGAACGTAAAACAAAAACAAATAAAGCATCAATGTTTCATTTTTTAATTTCTGGAAAAGGAAAAAAATCATGAGATTTATGGAAAAGAAATATTTTTAAATTCAAGGTCAAATATTTAAGATGTTAAGATGACATTGTTCATTTACTATATAAACAAAGAATAATAATAATAAAATAAACTTAATAATAAATACGGATTCCAAAAAAAGAGTGGTAAATAGCAGTCAATGTTGTCACTGCCTTTTAAAAAAAAACTGTATTAGTTACCATAGCAACATCTATGGTAAACTTCTTTACATATGAATAAAATATGTAGGCTTGCATTGTCTACTTCCACAAAACATCATAATAGAGAATTTATGAAACTATGAAAAATGGTTTTTAATTTTGCTTAATCATAAAGCTGTACTATTTCTCATATTGTTTTTAATTAATTAGATTTTTTCACTAATCTTGTTATTCATAATTATATCTTTATTACTTTATTTATCACAAGAGACGCTTGACAAACATATTAACCTATCATCTGAAAAAAGCATGGAAAATTTATAGGACCTAATTAAACGTAAAAAAATATTACAATCTATTTCGATTCAAGTCCAGTTACTTCATCCACATACTTTATTTTAAAGGACTTGGCTATAATATATCCCAATAAAGAACATACAACATAAAAAAAGCTATTTTCTCTCGTAGTTAATATTATGTTCCGTGTAGTAATAAACCGAATTATGCAGCTAGTTGTGATCCCAATTTTTTTAACCGAGCCAAGATTCTGAGAAAGTAGTGAGATAAAATTATGTAAAATGAATAATAATTTTTTTTTTACTCTTATTAGTTTAACGTAGCATTAAATGGTTTACATAAAATGTTTGTTGCGATAAAATGTGAAAGTACCTGAAATATTTATATGGAAGCGTAAATACAAGAGAATACGAAAAGTATTTTACTTGACGCGCTGAGTCTTGAATATAACGAAAGAAGAACCTAGGATTGAAAAAATTAAATTACTGTGCTTTTTGTCCTTGACAAAGTAGTAAACAACTTTAAAAAAGTTAAATAATAAGGCAGAGCCAGTGGTGAATGTTGTACTAACAGAACAACATAAGAAATCTTGAGTAAAATCGCAAAAGACAAAATGTTGCCCTGGTAGTAATTATAATAGGTTTTTTAACTATCAAAATGACGCCGAAAATTTCAAGCGTTTTACCGCTTGTATAAAAACTCCTTTCTGAAGTCGCTGTCGAAATAGTAAAGATATTTTCAAATTTGAGGCATCTTAATTACAAAATTGTGCATTGAAATCCACAGTCTCGTCAAAATCAAGGCGGCGATGAGCGCAATAATCATGACATTGAGAATCCTGTACAAGTGAAAATAATTTTTGTAGTGAATATTCCACACAATTAAAATATATCGTTTTGTATGCGTTTAACATCGCGGTTTCTTTACTCCTTTAGAAACGATTAACGATTAAAAAATTAATGAAAATAATAATCCAGTAATGACACACCGCATCAAATAGTAATATTGATAAGAAAACTGGACTAAAACTAGTTCAGATGCTACAACTATACAGAACGTCGACCATTTTCAACAAAACTTACCATGTTAAGTATGATGTAACGATAAAATTAGAGCATATTAATATAAATTATGCATAAATACTCAATATAAGTGGCATGTAAGTGAGATTATGAAATAACTCATTTATTAGAATTACTGTGTTCTTCTGTCTTATTTTTATTGTTACTATTTTTATGTCTTATTCATTATAGTTTTAGAAAATATATTCCTATGCTCTTCTACATGTCCAATGATTTTTAAATCGGGTATAGAGTTTTCAAGAAAATAACACATAAAAAAGTATGCACAAGAACCAAATTGCACAAAAGACAAGCACCATGGTTATAGAAACCTAATGTAGATATTAGTAATAACATTATATTTAGAGTTCCTAAAGTGTATCGTGAATCCTTGCATACGAAAAAAATTAACAGCGAATTTGTGGAGTTTATATATAGAGTTTATACAGTGAAAACCATTACTGGTTCAATTAAGAATTTTGCCGAGGAAATTTCATATACTCAAATTCCATAAAGAGAGGCTATCATAAACCATTCTCCTTCGGGAAAAAGTCTAAGCTGCATAAGAGGTGTCTTTGTTTTAAAAAACGTAACCTTTTGTTAATCAAAGTACGAGACAGTATAAATTGTGAAAAAGAACAGAATATTTGTTTTTAAGACATTTTAAATATGTTTAAACTTTGTTATTACCTAATAAACTTTATTATCTTATTTTGACCCTCGAATTTTTGTTATCGATTCTATTTAATCAGTTTTAAGATAATTATCTTACATTGGTGCGAGATAATGTGGAACTTATATACTAACATTTTTAAATTTATGTTGTATATTATACTAATTTAACTACATATAACTTCTTTTTATAGAATCTTTTTTTATAGTGTGTATGAGTTATTTCACAACTGGCCGTACTTAGGTTATATAGATTAAAATGATATGGTTATTTCAATTTCGCTCAATAACATTTTCATAATATAATTTATTTAAACTAAAATTTGATTTAATGTTCATAAACTTCTGTTCAATTCTACTTTTGTTATATTGAAACTTATCGAACACCTTGGCTCGAAACTACGTCAAAAAGTGATATTTTAATTTTTGAATCGTTTGTTCTAGATATGAATATCGAGAGTATATATTTATTTTAACTTAATAAAAACATAACTCAATATATGTTTTCACATCTATAGTCATTACCTTTTTTTTTAATACTGTTACAGTTTTTATAAAACTGAAGTCATCGCGAACTATGTCGAAATTAAGTCGAAATTATTATTAAAAATTTAACGTAATAACACCAGTAAAATCAATGATGCCATAATTAGTACGCTAAGGAGAACGTATTTTCTCCACAGTTGTTAGCCTTGATATCACTTGATACTCAAGATACATTATGTCGTCCTGTGATTGGGGAGCCTACGCGTCAATCACGAGCCATGATCAACGAGTAATCCGTAAAAACAACTTTGATCCATGACAATATTAGCGCCTGAAATTCACGGAAATGAGATCTTTATGTTATATGTTTGTCAGTATCGGTACAGTAATTTATCAGTAGAAAATAGTAAAAGTTACTATTCCTGAAGCGTGTACTAAGGCGAGTACTTAAAGTAAAATCTAGCAATGCGATTTAAGATGTAGAAGAACAAATAACTCAATGATTGTTTTCTATGATATACAGTTTTATTCAAGCCAACTCAATAATAAGACATGGACGGCGATACATTAAAGTCGAGATAAAGCGTTGCGACAGAGACAAACAGCCGATAAGTGAGATAGAGCATACTGCGAAAACTTCCACG
This sequence comes from Druceiella hillmani, assembly GCA_039881145.1. NCBI lineage: Eukaryota > Metazoa > Arthropoda > Insecta > Lepidoptera > Hepialidae > Druceiella > Druceiella hillmani. Next base: position 5,538,643 of record JAYKKI010000106.1, on the reverse strand, counting down.
CTCCGCTCTGCAAGTCTATAAATAGACCCACGCCGAACCCTCTCTCTTCTTTTGTCCGTCAATCGCGAGATGTTGGCATGCTATACAGGCCACCGCTTGCACATAAACGCCGACTGATAACGGTGTGTTGCATAGCGCAGCGCTTGCTATCGTTTACTGCGTCCTGACTTCATCCTTGTAGAAACTGTCTCTAGTCTTAGATTGCCTTCACAGAAATTTTCTTGTGTTTTATTATTTACATAACTTGACAGGAGTATCGTTATTTGATTGTCTTCATAGAAATGGTCATACATTTTGTTATTTAATAAAAGTTTACTATTATTTGAGTCGCTTTTTGGTAAGTCTGTGCACATACATGTGTTATACTATTATAAAATATGAGATAAAATTTTGAAGAACTGAACACTTCATTACCTTTTATGACTTCTCAAATTTCTTTTATATAACTTAACCATATACAATTTAGGCACTATAATGACTGTTGATTGATTATAATATGTACGCTATGGGTACTTGAAGTGAAAGAATTATAATAGTGTAACAAAAAGTTCATTAATTTATTACCAGCTGGAACTGATAGCATCTTGCGCGGTTCCCACGAATATCGCCCCATGATATTTAATGTTTTTAACATTTTCACACTCTAATGTCATTGTCTGTAACCCTGGTATAATTTATGAAAACATAACCTGGTCACTAGATTAAATGACATACTTGATTTGTAATATATTTCTCTTTATAGACAATAATTTTAAAATAAAAATTTTGCATATTCATTTAATATCTCTAAGTAAAATAAGCTTTAAAAGTGATTAATGAAAAATAGATCTAAAGATCAAAATACATTTTCATTTGATAAAAGAAAATTATTTATAAAAATATTATCTATCGTTCCATATATCATTTCAAAAATTTGTAATTTTTTTTTACATCTACCTATAATTGAATATCAAAAGATTGGTAAGTTATAAAATACAAGTTGTGTATCCGCTGTTGAAATTAATTCTAAAAAACATACCAAGCGTGAGTAGGACTTGAACAACAAAAGTTCTGTACACCTTGAAGCATATATGGTATTTCTATTAAATTATTTATTATATTAATTTCTCGCAACGCGAATATATTGCCTACCGCGTTTTTCACAGGCGTAAAAGTATGAGGCATATTTAAATTATGTTATTTCCCACCATGAAATATAATTTGTTAGCAAATCTTTAATATAAATATGCGTTGTAAAATATAAAATCATTTTTGTAGTGGATTCAAGAAAGACGTACTTACGTAACATAATATGGTCGACTATTACTCGTAAACATAAAGCCTATTTGGCTATGAAAATTTTGAATTATTTTAATGAAATTTCGTTATCCTGAAATTTCGAAGCTTTTATTATGCATTAAATTCATTGAAAGTTATACGTACATTTATAACTTCACCTGATTTAAAATCTGTAGTTACTTTCACGATAAAACCTAAGGGTACTGAAATTTTTAACCAACATATGTATGAATGTGTTAATAATATAATATGCGAATCAGTTATGCAATAATCATACTAATAAATGTTGTATAAACTTACTACTAAACTCTTAAAATTGTTGTATAACAAAAAAAACCTTCTTGTGTATTTTGAATCTAGTCGTAATCAAAATTTAATATGAAAAAGAACATGCAATATTTTAATTAGAGTATCAGTTTCAAAAATGTTCAGATAAAACAATTTTATTAACTGAGTAAATACATGAAATTGTTTTCCATTATTACTGATAATTTTTCACTACCCGTCAAACAGGATATTTACCAGAAAAATATTGACCGCGTATTTAATATAGAAAACAAAGCCATATTCTAAATTCTCCAAAGGCAATATAAAACAATAGGCAGATATCCCTGTCGCTTTTAATTTACACGCATTATCGCGGACATTTTAGTTCATGTCACATATTATCATCTTAGAAATCGATATTTGATTAAATGAGCAATTGCACTATTTTCTTAGGTAAAAATATTTTTATTGAAGAGCCTATATATAAATACGGAGAGCAAAATAATATGTGCCTACGTAATGACAACCATAATTAACTCAAACACAGTGTTAGTATTATATAATTATTTGCAACACTCATTTACAGGTCACCATTGGTATCTTACGAATTATGTCGTTCAATAACGAAGAGATAGATTCAGAGATATAAATCGTATTTTTTGTTGACCGTATAATTAGCCCGAGCTGACACGACTTTTATCAACTCTACGCCATTATGGATGCAACTCCTCGCGTATACGCAAAACTAAATTACATTCGGACGTTGGTCGTTTTAATTTCAAATAATGCTTACTGTCTTTTTAGCGATTCGTAAAATTATTTTATTATTTTGTAATACATTAAGTTTATTGCACTAGTTTGGAATTTATAAGATTAAGTTTGATGTGTTACATTAAATATTTATTGTGCATTATATTATGTTTGTGTTTATTATTTATAAAAATTGGCTGATGTACCCGAACTAAGCAGATTACTTATATTTTCATTATCAATGAAAATAAGCTCTAAACTGAATTGATGAATGTACATAAATATATACAACAGAATATTGCAAAGAAAAAATATTTTTAAAAAGATATGTGGTAAAAAGAACGGCTGAAATTACCGGGATTGATCTTAGCACAATATAAAAAAGTTTGAAAATCTAGAAAAAAGAAACACCTCCACCAATTAGATGGAAAGTGTAGTATGGCGCTCTATCTTTAAAAAAAATGCAATTAAAGTGCCAAGAATGTTATACACATAGCTTATTCATTGTAAAGAGAATAATAACATTATGGAACCTGGGTACCTAAGAATAATTTCCAAAATATGAGGGAAAAAACGATTAAATTGGGCTCGGGTCAATGAATATCACATAAGAAATATGGCATGACATCTCCGCACATCCCTCATAGCGGATCTTTATGGAAGGATTGTCTATTGATTTGAAGGTATCTTAAGGAAAAGAAAATATCTAACCGTACACATTGAAAATGAAGAAAGTTTTATGGAAGTGCAGAGCTCATTTTCGAGTTAAAGAAAATTTATATCGAATACAACTCTGAATATTCTTTCATTGTGATTTGACAGTTGCACTGTGGTGAAATCTTTTTGTGAAATATTACTGCATTTTGCGTATTGCGTTTGTTGACATGTAACTGTCGCACTGCAGTGTATTTTTTTCTGTTAAATATTAAGGTTTTTTTCTGTACTAATGATATTTTAGGTTTAAATGTTAAAAACGAAAATTATTTTTATATATAACTGAATTGAATATTTTCAAAAATTAATTTCACAATTACCCAAAAATTCAATTTAATATTTTTATATAACTTTTAATAATTTATTTTTCTATATCCTGACTACCGTTTTACTAAACAAGTATATTCAGAAAATAACGCAATATTTGTAAATATGCTAGGGTATAATATTATGAAGGTTAGCCAAGTGTGATCTACTGATAGGTATTTGGCTACCTACGCCTTTTTAAATATGCAAATCTTTTAATTTTTTAGATTACAATTATATCTATAACTATTTCGACGATTCTGCCTTACTTACTTGAATTTCTCTTAATATCCTTACATAATATAAAACAAAGTCGCTTCCCGCTTCTATCTGTCTCTCTGTATGCTTATATCTTTTAAACTACGCAACGGATTTCGATGCCGTTTTCACTTTTATTTTTTATTATTTACTTTAAAAATATCTACAAAAAAGTCCGCGATGGCATATATCCTACACATAACCCACAGTGACCATTTTTATGCGATTGTCATTTTTTTTTTTTTTGGGTTACACTTTTTACGTTGGGCATTTAATGTAGATAAAATTTTCTATTTACAGCAAATCATTATTATTTTAGAAGATATCACATATTTAAAGTTACCAAAAATTTGTATTCGTGATACCGATGTCGTGCACGGTCGGCGGCGGTACGTGCCTATAAATAGCGCGTCGCAGGCCGCGCGTCAGTAGCATTGTATGATTTGCAGAGATCGCACGTGTTTATCGGAGCTCTCAAGCAAATAAAATAAAAACGACACTATATACCGCAAAAATAGCTGCAAACATTGTATATAAAAATATCCTGTAGAATATTCTAATAATGACAGTAATAATATTAATCGCTCCACAATTACACAATATTAGTACCTATATTACACCCGCGCGAAGCCGGGGCGGGTCGCTAGTAAAATATAACCTATGTGACGTTTGCATACAGACAGACGGAGGGACACGTGAATAAACTTATAGTCTTCGTAAAAGGCACATGAACAACCTTATTTTACTTTTTTTTTATTTTGAAGTATGAAATCATGAAAATTAACACTTTTTATGCTCTATGTACACAATGATGGATGAAGGTGTACTTATTTATACCACAGCCAAGCATTACTTCTAAATATACAAAAAATAGTATTTGGATTAATTTAAAATTATAAAAATTAAAATATCTCTCTAAAATGGATGCTAGGTTAAGTTCATGTTATCTAGCAAGTCTCGTGCTTCCACTAGCATATAAAACTATTTCACACTTTGGGGAGGAAGTGAAAATATTCTGTTTAGTTACGATATTAACTTATACTCCATCAATTTTAGAAGAAGGCCGATAAGTTTGTCGTTCAAGAGGCATCAAGATCATTTGCTGGCAAAAAAGATACATAAAAAATATATCACTTGGATGGATGATACCCTCTAACCCACCACGCTCTCCAGAATCATAATCACAGAATTCAAGTCATCTGGTTCGCTCGCTATCTAATTATTCAAGTGATAAAATATTTGAAAATCCAGTCTATCTTAAGTTTGAACTTACCAAATTTTAAGTCTTACCCCACACATTTCACAATTATTTCTGCATACACACTGACGTCAGCAATGTTTCTCTTACAATTTAAAATTGACTTTTTTAAATTATTTACGAAAAGTAAAAAAAAATTCGAATTGAGGTCATTTGGTTACAAACTTACATTTTAAACTGCTCCTTATTACATTGTTTATGTCGAAAATAGTGTATTGTCTATATAATTTATAATTATTAGAGTTTTTATTAATAAGCAATATTTTCCAATGTACTTATAGCTGAATAAAAATATTTTAAATAATACTAAAAGATTTGTTTGTATATTGTCTTATGTTATGTTCTAAAAATTTACTCATATTTTTCAAAAATGTATACTATCTATATCTAAACACACCGCTGCAGTACACGCGAAATCAATATTTTCTGAGCTCTAAAATTTTGAAATGAACTACACCTCTATAACAGTCTCTATAACATAAAGCCTACAGTGTGCGGAACATAATAAATAACTACGATAAAACGCATAATTGGACGAAGATATTTCCCATAAAATTCTTATTTTACATTTGCGAAGCACTATAATAAAAAAAGTGTGTATTATTTTAATTACGAAACTTTACTTCAACATTTGAAAACATTTTTCTAACCAATCATATAAATTAAATAATTGAAGCATCAGAGCATCGATAATTTGAATGAAACATCGAACTATGTTAACATTAATCTACAACATTATATCCATAAAATAATTTACTAATAGGGATAGCTATGAACTTTTCCTTTTTTGTCGATATTACCAATCATTTTTAAACGCATTATAAAATGTTAAGCCAGAGCAATTATGTTGATTTCATCATATATTCTGTTTTAATCTCTCATCAGACAATTCCTTTAGCTAACATTTAATTGTCTTTATTGGGTCGATTCATTCACGGTAATTAATGAATTTGCCGAATAAAAAAAATGTATAATTTTATTTGATTAGTTTTTGTAAGACAATAATAATATTACATACAAATGTTACAATTAAGAACATATAAATGTTACAATTGCAGAACGTAGTGCGTTTACAAATATAATCAACGGTATAACAGGTAAATAAAGAAGGACAATATAGCTGCGACGTTGAACAATTTTAAAAGACGTTGTTTGAAAGAGCGGTGTAGTGTAAAGACGGGCGAAACTTTCACTAATTAAGGTAATGCGTGAATTACATAAAAGAATTAGGGTATATTTTCATATAAAATCAACTAACTTTGTATTCATCAATAGTGGCATACTTATCCAAGTTATAAAAGAAAAAAAATGGCAACAGCAACAATCTTAACGGCAATCACATTTCTCTTCTGCACGCGCGCGGCCGAACAGCAACTTTCTCTGTATGAATTTTTTTTTGCATTTATCTCCGGTATATTTTTTCGGCTATATCTCATAACTAAAGTTAACAATTTGTGGAACAATAAGAATAGCTTGCTTTTTGTACGGTTCTAATCTAATCAGACACCAGTTTTTCCTTACTTTCGTTGAATTCCAGACTCTAACACAGTACTTTCATCATTTTGATGAATGTGCAAGATTATCGTAACTAACATTATGAAAGAGAAAACGAGTTCTTTATTTATCCACTCAAAAACTACACAATCAATCTTGGTGAACTGTTGCGTATATGTAACTTGTGTTATAAAAATGCAAACATAATTTATCCTAAAATAGAATTCATTTTTAGGTTACTAAATATATAGCCCCATTAATGATAAGAGCATAAAGCAGGAGCATAAACGTGAAATAATCCAGTGAATAGGATTATACCTAAAACTCCAGTTATACAGTTATAAAAGGTTTACCCATTAAAATCTTCCGCTTTCGTTTTTTTTTATTTGTTCTGGATACTCCCAGGCAAATTACGTTTTTTGGAGTACATTTTTTTTGTTGCTAACGTGCATTTTCTTTTAAGAATTTAATTTTTATCTAGACTATAGAACAGGTATAGTAAATGTCCTTAAGAGTAGGAATTGACCTATTTCAAGTGTGAAAAATTCGGAGGAGAGTGGAGCAGTACAGGTAACGGCCGAGTGGCAGATGTTTCACCGCTCTTAAAAGGGTTTTCCTTCGGCTTCGTGTCTGCGTGAATGTTAGTTTGAATATTATTTTTGAAGTGGTTTTCAAAAATGTGTATTTTTATATATATATATATATATATATATATATATATATACACATACATACATCCATATATTCTAATCAACTCGATAGATACAGTGCGTGTTATCAGAGTAATAATATAAAATTTGAGTTTGAGAAATTATTTTTCTTTCTAAGTAATTGCTACATATTATTCATATATGTTTATTTGCTTAACAATTTTAGTATAAGTGAAGTTTAGAATCAGTAATATTTTATAATTCTTTTGATACAGTATGAAAGAATATATATTGGGAAGCACTTACTCAAAAAATATATTGCCGCTTGCAATTATTTTATATAAAAAAATATTTAATATGAAAACATTTAAGAATTTAAAATTAACAAGAAAAGATTCAATCTTCCGTTACTGGCTATTCATAGAAGAATCAGAGTCGATGATGAAACCATCCCAACAGATGCATTTTCAGCGGATTTGCGTTTTAAAATATAGCAGACGGAAAATTTTAAAATATATGAATTTTGAATTAACTCCGTATACTTCCAAATTCATAAAATATTGTATTCATTCAATATATTTTTTGAAACGAAAAGACACAGCATCTACAAAAGTTTAAAAGTCAGTAATAAAAATATTGAACAAACCTTCGCAATGTGTAAGAATCATATTTTATTTCTACATATATTAAGTGTATGTCATATCTCAGCGATTTAAAAAAACAGTAAAAATAAATTTACAAAATTATTCGAACACCAAAACAGATATTGCAAAATACTGCTTAGATTTTTTTTGATAAAAATGCTGACATCATACATGTTTTAAAGTCGGGTAGTGCATACATTATGGCATTATATGACACTCCTAGAAATAACAAAATTATATATAATTTCCAGTACCGATCATCATTAAAAAAAACTTCGAACAAAAGTAAATTTGTCAATTTATCTTTATTGATACCTGCATTTGAAGCTTGCGTATGGAATATAAATCGAGTATATTTACAAATACAATTGTAGATTCTTCATAATGAATCGCCTTAAGAATGGGGATGGTATCATAAAAATAATTCACTAATCCTATTTACAACGAACGAACCACCAGCTCCAGATAACTTATTAAAAATTGTTTTTGTTCGTATAAAACTGGTTTGCGGTTCGGCTTGTGGATGCCGACAAAGCAACTTGCGTTTTTCTGTACTATATTTAAATTTCAAAGGAGACAGATGTTCAAATGCTTCATTAATAGTATCAATGTATGAAGAAGAAAATTGAAACATAGGAAAAAATAATGCCTTTTCCAAAAAGTATAAACCTGTCAATTTATTATTGTATTGAACAATAATTAATTAATGTAAAATTTAAACAAATGATATCCATATAAATTAATTATGAATTATTTGCTACCAAAACATTGGCGTCATCGTGTTATAAGGGTTTTTTAAAATTTATTTGGCCCTTTGGCGCTTTTTCCATGATTATATTAATTTTAATAGTTTTATTTTCCTAAAAATTTTTTATAAAAATCTTTGAAAACGATCACAATGATTATTTAAAAACATTCCAAAACGTACATTCCTCATTGAAATTTATAAATTGTTTTTCACAGGATTAAGGGTTTCCCAAAAATGTCAAACTTTTTACTTCTTGAAACACATTAAATACAATTTAAAAAGTATCGATTGTAAATGGGTTTCTTTAAAGAAATTATGTATATGATTTTTCAGGCATATATTTTTTTTTATACGATTCAAGAATATCGCAAACTATATATGGAATAAAGAAAAATTCGATTTCCTGATTTTTCACTCGTAAAATTTTCATAAAAATATTTTCGAGTGATAGCTAATGAAATATGTGAATAAATAAAATATAATAATTAAATATATTGTATTATTATGACAAATTTCAAATTTCTATGTCAAGTTGTTTCTGAAAGAAAAGGCTTTGATAGACGGACGGACGGGGTGACAATGTAAGGGTACCGTTTTTTCTTTTTAATATGCTGAACTCTTAAAATTACCTTCCCATATTGTAATTTTAAGCAATTATGTAAAGAATATTTTTTATTTTATGGTTTTAAGTTTAAATATATTAGAATAAAAAATTTTGTTGAGCGCAAATACTCTTAAAGCTTGTTTTGTAAGTTTCAAAATAGGATTTTAGTTATTTAATCTTTTGTATTGTGGTCGCCTTACGTAATAATATTTTCTTTCACTATGAAACTGTGTAATAATTTGATTAGTTTAATACACGCATTGTCTCATTTAGGTCAAAGTTTTAACCATCTTGACTTCATACCGCAGCTTTATACAATAAGTTTTGTTAAAATGCGACATCCTATACAATTTCGTCCTTCTTTATGTACCTACCTTACTCTTGACTATATTTTTAAACGCACTGCTTCTTTTAATTATAAGATTTATATGTTTTATCGTTACTATCTTTTCCACAAAAAAATTAACTCAATACTTACATTTATCTATTTCATTTAATTTATTCGATCAATTTATCAATTATCATTAATGAATTGATCCAATAAACAAAATGAAATGTCGATTTCGATTTTTCACTCAATTATAGAGTTCCCTTGCTTCAAATATTTTAATATTATTGATAATATAATTTTGTTTAAATTTCTAAAATTTAAAAAATATAAGCTAATATCGCAACCAAATCGAATATTTCCACTTTTTCTCCAAATCATCGATTATGTGGCTAGAGATTTAAATCGACATTGTCAAGCTGATATACCCTATTTTGATTTAATAAGGCATTTAACCGAGTCGACAATGATAGTCTACTAATTAAAATGTTGGAGGCAGGAATGTCTTCCATTCAAGTAAAAGTTTTCGCTAATTACTTCTGGGCTCAAAAATAATACGTCCAGTTTGGAAATTTTGAAGCTCGACCTTACGTTTCTCAATCTGGTGTCAGCTAAATTAGTAATTTAGGTTTTAATTTCAGTTTCTTATTACGGTAACAACACTGGTCGTTGTCTTCTGTATTCTGATAATTTAAAACTCTTCTTGGGTCCCAAAATCGATTAGATAGTGAGATGTTCTAATATGATATCGACTCAATATTCCAACTAAAAATAAGCTGCATTTTTATATAAACAAATGTACAATAATTACGCACTCCCGGTTAGGTATCCCTATGTGCATGATTATGAACTAGGTGGAACTTCCATCGAAAGAGTTTTAATTGTCCAAAATCTCTATTTAATTATGAATAATCATCTCGTATTTCACAGTCATAATCAAAACCTGTCAGAATGCCTACAAAATACTAGGATTTACTATACGAAATTCTCATGATTGTTATGATATTGAATGTATCGTACGTTTATTTAACTCCTTGGTCCGTAGTGTTCTTGAAACGAATGCAGTCATCTGGTCTCCGAATGAAGCTACTCATATCTCGTGCTGGAGAAAATATTTAAAAAAAGTTTAATAAGTTTTTATTTAATAAAATATATGGATGTTATCCTTATTCACCCCCTTGCACATTTATAATGTGCATGGTCGGATCTAATTCCCGTCAATTCCAATGAAAATTACTGCTGATAATGAATTTTTTTTAATTATCAAATGGTTACGTTGAAGCTTCTAGATTTCTAGTTTAGTAGCACTTAATGCTCCCGATCTCTACACGAGAGGATAATGTGATAGTAATTTCATTTGCCTAGATTGCACACGAATACCAAAGCGTTCACTTGTGTTTCTTGCACTCAATTTGTTTGATGAAGTATTGCGAATTTTACCCGTCCAGATATTGTTTTTGCTCCATTGGCTGCTTTAGGAGTTGCCTGATCGTTCTCGAATCATTACAGGTTAGAATTATATTTATTCGAATTACTATGTGTCCCTGGTTTATTTGTGATTTTTGTTATTTATGTCCTTTTATATTCTTTTTTTCTTAAGGAAATGTATTTTATTTTCCCATACGTTTAATACTTTGGGTAAACCTGTAAGTTGGGTATGAAGTTTTAAGAAATAGATTAATATAATTACAGTTCTGTATACAAACATAGAAGTGTTATATTTAACATAAAGAAAAATTCATGTAAGTAAGGTGAAATCTTTCTAACAGTAAAAGACATAATAGTAACTTAAAAAGCCTTAATATCAACAAATTAATTATAACTTTTCCAGCATTGACATTGATAGTTTTAAAAGACTGGTGTTTTTAAAAATGAGTAAGTAGCCAATCCCTACTAGTAATGTTTGGCTAACCTCCATCAACTTTAATCAATTTTTCTATTGCATATCCTAGAATATTAACACATAATGCGCTATTTTTTCAATATACTATAATAAGAATTTAATTAAATAGTACTTTGAAGGCAGAAAATTAAATTATGGCAAATCAATCACGAAAAAATGAAACTTGATTTTTGACTAATAATTAAAATATTTTTTAATAAAGTAATACATAAAAAATTACTAATATTTCTTAAAAAATATAGTAGATTATCTTCATTGTGACAATTACATTACAGCAAAATTAGGACACAAAACATACATTATTATATTAAAATACGCAAAACACGTTAATATATCACAGAAGAAATTCGGTTTCAATTTTCCGTAACTCAAAAATTAGCTCTGCACCTTCCACAAAATCTATTTTATTAGCGATGTGTACAATTAGACGTTTTCCTTTTTCTGAAGGCGTTTTAACACCAATAGACAATCCTTCCATAAAGGATAAAATACACTCACATGTATGTAATTTTTTTCATTACGTCATTAGGTTCCTTTTTCAACTTAGATACTTCATTATGAATAAACAAAAGTCGCGATTCTGTCAATTGCCTGCATAAACTAATATTGTATACGCACCATTAATAAAATATCTGTTAATAAATAAAACACTGAGTAGAATATGAAAAAAATAAAATGTATTTAAAAAAAAAATAATGCCGATATATAAAAAAATTAATAAATAGCATCGATGGCAAGTGTTAGTCGATAACATAATTTTCGTGAAGTTATTAATTAACTTAATACACAGCACTGATAAGAAAAGAAAATAATATGTAACAGTGTAGGAAAAACTAATATTTGCATTGAAGTCATTAAGAAATCCCCTTGAATTCAGACGCGAATTTATGAAAAAATTTCTTGAAAAGGAATACAGAGCCATCTAGTTAAGTTCTATTGAAAACTTGATAATAAATTAATTTCCTTATCTACTTATCTGGTTTCGATAGCATGCCTAACAATTTTCATAACATGTTTAAATTAAATAAATAGGATAGGCCTTCTGAATTATTTATTGAACAATATTTAATAATAACAAAATTAACAATCTTACTTAATTTGTAGTCGTGGCAACCAAAACGTCTACGTAATATGGCAATGTTCACAAATTTTACAGAAATCTCGAAAAATAACAGATTTTTACCGAGGAAAAATGTTATCATCTCCCTAATCACAGTTTCACCTATTAACTCTTCTCTCTTGTTCTTCTCGCATTATCTTTGGTTAACGAGATATCATATATATATATATATATATATATATATATATATATATATATATATATACACCATAACGTATGTACGCCCTCATATGTTTGCATGCATTTTAATTGTTCACTCAAACACCTACCCTTCTCGCGCCACTCCATACTGACTACGTCTATTTCACCAATATATGCCCAAGTGGAAAATTTTGTTTCTTGAAATTTTGTTAGATATACTATACAGTTTTGTTATTATTATTCCTCGAGTAGCTAGGAACTTGTATGTTGTAGTTGTACTAATGCAAGGAAATAAATCGTTGGAAAATATTAAGTGGGTGAATTGATTTTGATAATACAAAACCTAAATATTAATTCAAATTAATTTCTATATTTTTCAAAGAACTCGGCCAAAAATTATTGACGGAGTGCCAATATCCTTTACGTAACGAGTGTTCAAACAAACATACAAACAGACAAAAATTCGAATACGATATTTTGTTATTACTTTTATTATGTGCCCCTAAACCATTTTTCCTGAATGCCTTCATGGTAGAGACAGGCCAATTGCACAGTTTACTATAAATGTAGATATCACATTATTCTTATAAAACTTAATAAATTTTGGTTGAATAAATGTCAAATTGGATTAACTTATGAGATAATAATGGAAAAGAAATTTTATAATAAATACTCATATGAAAACAGTCACGTGTTTACACAGCCTTTATATATATACAAAAACTTACGTGAGCATACTAAAGGCAGAATTGTATTGAATTGACGACCGAGTTTTCCTTGTCGAATTTTATTTCCTTGCGAGGTACAGGAGCCTAAAACAACAGACGCTATGTCTTTAGAACATTTGCTAAACTTCTAATTGATGTAATTACGAAAACCGTGTAAGTGAAAGCTTTTTAACAAGTTTTTACCTTATCTAATCTATTACCAATTTGAGTTACCGAGCAACTTCACATAAAATATGTTTGCGGGTAAGCAAGTGATATAATTTCAGAGTCGTTTACTTGAATGTAAAGGAAGCCCGTTGAGTAATTTAGGGTAATTTTTGAAACATTATTTTTTAGAATAACGAAAATTTATAGTTCCTAGACACGAACGTTATTTTTTTTAAAAGGGTGTTGCTTCTAGTAGGAAATTAAATAACATTATTTTCCAATTTAAAATTTTTCGACCAATTTCAAATTTCATAGTTAGAATCTGGTAAATATATAGAGTTGGTTAATAAATAAAGAGCATTTCCGAACAAGTTCAAATTATTGTATCTAATACGCACCATTATTACTGAAAACCCACCTTCATCTATTCGACAAAGGGTGTAAAGCACTAAAATTTAAAATCACAGATTTTTAATTGCAAAATACGTTAATGAACCCTCGGAGACAGTTACCGTCATCAAGGATTATTTATGCAAACAAATACTTAATGACCTAAATGTACAATAGTTTTGAGACACGAAGTCTGACAAATGTGAAGGATGTTTAATCATTTCTTCTTACAGTAATCAGTGTATTACTGGAAAGTAATTCCCATTACATCATTTCAAGAATATCCCACCAAGCATGCAACATTATCTTTTTGAGATAGAATTAATTTTTTAGCATCGGTTTTCTCGATTTTGTTTTAACTCAACCACTGGCGGTTGTGAGTATGATTCACGTAATCATAGCAGCTCTCATTTCTTGTGATACAGTGGGCCGACCAGTTGAATGTACTTCGAAAAGATAAAAATTGTGTAAATTGACCCTTACTCAACACCTGAGGTATTCAAAAACTATATTCCCAGGATTTACGTAACTTTTATAAATAGTTTTCCCATGGTCATATAAGAGCTTTCACGTTGAGTGACTAAAGCACAGTTTTAAAAACTGGAATCTTCTTTAAATTAGTAATTTTAATTTGTCCATATCAAAATCAACCGGTTGGCTAGATCAAAACTGGTCCCTTAACATTTAATTGTATTCCAGAATAGCTGGCATCATTGTCTTTCTGTCGCTTCAGAGATAGGATCCGAATTAACTCACTCACATGTTGCGTATGGCTTTGGCTGCAGGGTGAACTGGTCGAAATTTATGAAGCAAGCAGTGATGTAAATAAGCTTCAGCGTCTTCTATATAATCTCAATGTTAACTTATCAATAATCAAACTATAAATACCTTTGAGGAAAGCGGCCTACTCTCTTTAAATATATTGGACCACAGAATGTATTCACAGTTTTTCAAAGTTCAAGATTTCTTTAATCGCTTATTTCTTCTTAACCATTTTGATAAAAGAAAATAAATAATCATATAATTTAAAAAAATCAGTTTAAGGATACTTTAATCTTTTTACGTATGAAAAATCATGTAAAAATTTATTATTCTACAAAATATAGCATATTTTGTAAAAATTTCCCAAAGCAAAAAAAAAATTAATGTGAAAAATATAATTTTACGTTTGATTTTTAATAATATCAGTCGCCGGTTGTTTATTTTACTCAAATAATCTTTTTTTTAGAAGATTATCTATATATCTTTCATTTTAGAAGAATTAACAAAAAATGTTTCATTGCATTATATTTTAACTGTTACCAAACAATTCAAATAAAATGGATTAGTTTTAGTTTTAAATTTGTCAATGTAAAGAACGTGATTCTAAACAATATTTAGGATATTACTAAGTTTTTTTTTATTAAATCATCATATAAATAATTATGCATGATTTACTTGAAACAATACAAATTTTCTCTTAAAAATGAGACATAAAAATTAAAAATTTAAGCAGTGCACATGTAGACCAAGTTTTTAACAAAACTTGTCTCTACAGATCCTATTATTTTAAACCCTGTATAAAAACCTGCAGGGGATCGTAATTGCTAACGCTCATAAATCATTCTATAAAAACCTGTGAAAGCTGTGAACAATTAAGAGGTCAGACAAATAAAAATTTACGGAATCCTCCTAAGAAGACATAGTAACTACCGCGAACGACTAAGAGAATCTTTTGTTTATTCCTTTATCCAATAAAAAACGTCAGCGAGGGCGGCTTTATAAATAGGGATGGGTGCCTCTAAATGACATTCTGAAAATTCTGAGTTTAATCCTAAGAGACAGTAAAATGTTCTGTATTTTATATACAGGTGTCCAGTGGCTGATTTCAAAGTTTGAACAAACATAGTTTCTGAACGAAACACATAAGAGGGACGCGGGGGGCGTCGTTAGAAGCTCAAGCGGTGCGGATGTTTTAGTAGCCATGGAACAGTGGAGTGGAGAGCACCGCGCTTTTGCCGTCGAGGCGTACATTTCGAGTAGATTTTCGCTGTCTATAGCACGCCGTCGATTTAATAATCGTTACAGTATTCGTCGATTACGTGATGGACCATCAATCAACCTCATTCAGTCATGGGTAACAAGATTCAGAGCTACAGGATCAACATATTTAATGTTAAAACCCAGGTCAGGACCTACACCATTGGTAGCCACGGATGAAAATGTCGAGCGTGTTATGGTTTCTGTCGTTCATCGATATTGGGAATTCCGACATCAACTTTACAGGTAATAATGCGAAAAAAGCTTAAGTTCCATCCATATAAAATTCAAATTGTTCAAGATTTCCACGATTCTGACTTTGAATTAAGAAAAACTTACGCGGAGGTGATGTTGTTGAGATTTCGTACTGCTACCCGGATGGGCAACATATTCTTTAGTGACGAAGCTCACTTTCACATTATGTGAATAAGCAGAACTTTCGTTACTGGGATGTCCACAACCCAAGACAAATGCATCAAGAGGCTTTACATAAGCCTAAAGTAACAGTCATGTCTGCATCTGCAATCATAGGGTCTTATTTCCTTGAAAATCAACCTGGCCAAACTGTAACTGTGAATTCGGAGAGATATGCCCAGATGTTAAATGACTTTTTCAGAGTAGAACTACAGAATAGTCCACTCTTAAACCAAACCACATGGTTCCAGCAAGACGGGGCCACAGCTCACACTGCTAATGGGTCCATGAATGCAGTGCGGCAGTTATTTCCAGAAAAAAACATATCCCGAAACGGTACCGTACCGTGGCCACCTAGGTCACCCGATTTAAGCTCATGTGACTTTTTCTTATGGGGATACTTAAAATCCGTTGTTTACAAAACAAATCCGAGCACTGTGTCACAACTTAAAGAAGTCAGTAGGATACCCCAGTCGCTCTGCAAACGCGTTTTTGAAAACATGCGTGCTAGACTCAAAGAGTGTGTCAGACTCGATGGCCGCCATTTGGAGAACGTGGTTTTTAAAAAATGAAATCCGCATTTGTTGTTATAAAGTTAAAATAAATGTACTTTGTTTTAGAGGTGTAGTTTTGTTTTACAATTTTTCAAACATTGAAATCTGCCACTGGACACCTGTATAATTTCTTCTCATTATTTTATTTGTTCTTTCCACTTTAGTTTGGTCTCTAGACTAATTCTTGGATATTCTATACTTTTCCTTGGAACATTGAAAATGATAAGTCCAGTTTCATTATTAATTAACTCTATTGTTAATAAGTAATGGAATTTTATTTATATCTTTTAATATATAGTTGATAGGAGTATACTTTATTCTTTTTCATTTAATACGTTATTCAAGTTCCACCATCCCAAACACTTTCCCCCACGAAGATACTTAAACCAATATTTATTACATCGATTTTGGCTTAAAGCAAATGATATATATGTCAAAGGTGCTTTAAGATGTAAACATTTTTAAAGCTAAGATACAAGATAATTTAAGTTGGACTTAAAAACGTAGTTCCTGAATTCGTAGTGGAGGGCAGAAAGGGTACACGGTTATTCCATCATCCAAACGGTATGACTTGCCCCTTTCCTCAGAAGTATATATCTTACATTTCTTTTGAGAAAATAAATTATTGATTTTGAGCTTTAATGTTACAACTCCTAAAAAAATTTTTAATTTTTCATGGCAATTAGGAATAGCAGAATAAGGATAGCTAAGAGATCTTTAACATTCGGAAATTGGTTTTTCAAGTAAAATAATGATTAGGTCAGGTAAGATTAAGTTAGGTTAGGTTGAGTTAGGATGAGCCACGTTAGTTTAGGTTGAGTTAAACTGAGTTATGCTGGGTTGATTGGATAATGTCGGATTAGTTTGAGTTATGTTTTGGTTAGATTGAGATATATTAGATTTTGTCCTTATAGAGAAAACAGCCAGGGAACGAAGGTGGCTATATAGAAAAGAGAACAACAAAATACCTGACGAAGAGGGAAAACGAGCTCTAATGTAATTTTGACACTTCAGTCTAGTTCAATGCAAGACGGAAGCTACATGTATCAATATAGGTTACCTTTTAGTAATCGAACTACAAACAAAAGCATATGGAGAAACATTTCCTGGTAATTTATTTTTCTTTATACAAGCGTTTAAGCTATATAGTAAAGGAATTTCCATAACATTATTTAAATGTTATTACAGCTTACCAACTAAAGACGAAAAAACATTGTATATATCGCATCTGTCACGATTATTTTCTTATTCGAACATTATGTCCAAATCTGACAAAGTCAGCGGATAAAATAATTTTAATGAAATCTTACATTAGTTAAAATGTTTCTGAAATATCTTTGTTATTCAATGAAAATTTCATTTTAATCTAAATAAAAAAACTTGTAATTAGCATAACTTTTGTTCATTATTTGCTGACAAAAAGACAAAAAAAAATGCTGGTCCTCAAGATTTATTGAGTTCTTAACGTCTGATCTTGTTCTTTAGAGCATGTCAGGTAATGGCGCTTTTTCATTGTCATTTTTTCGTTGATTAAAAGATCGCGTAAGAGTATATCCACATAGTCTACATAGTCCATTCTATTTTTTCAACATAGTCCATTCTATTTTTTCATATCTTTTTTTAATTGACATTTCTTTTTAATTATATTGTTTCCTCACCAAGAAACTGAAATTGATAAAAAAATATAAAAATAAGAAAATTCCAGCTAATTTAATCTATATACGTCTCTTACCTTTTTAACACCAAGCTGGATAATTATTCTTAAAATATTTTTATATTTATATTTAGACAAATTTATCCGACTCCCTGATTTTATGTTACGTAAAATTCATTCCGCGATTCAGCATTTTTATTATAGATAAACGCGTTTTCAGCTTTATATTAAAGCGAATATGTAGAACAAGTTCTCAAAACACTACCGCACACATCCCGGGCACTATTTAAACAAATCGTGGTCAGTTTTGACCCACCTCCAGCTCAGTTCCTATCTCAGATAAGTGTGTAAAATTACATGTTGTACTTATAATCGTAAATTGTAAGTTGTACAAATTATATTATAAATTAATGATACAGATCTTAAGATGCAGACCTAAAAACGTTAAAATTTGGCACTCATCTGACTAAATCAATCAAAACCTTTAGATCATTTCTAATAATTATAGCACTATAGAGTTTGGTGAGTAGAAAATATCTTGTAGAAAGATCATCAAATAAATAGGAAATCAGTCAAGAGTGAGTTAGGTTAGTTTCAACCCTTTGAAAACTTATTGAGGCAATTTTTTCTAAACTTTTTTACTTTGTTAAAGCGGAATGACTAACTTTGTTTTACATTTTATAATATATATATTTTATATTTCTAAACACAAAATATTTACATTCTAAAAATTATTTCTTAATTTTAGATTTACTATTGAAATAATAAATTGCGTTAGATTGTCTACTACGTGATTTTGCATTTGGTTGCATTGATATTTTTAATTTTTAACATTTTTTCGTTCCCATTTAGTTTTTTACTATTATGTAAATATTAAGAACACTTAAAATAGTCATGGTTTAGTTTATGAGTAAGAATGGGTAATGAGAAAAATTTAAATATTATGTCAAATATATCTTTACCGAGAACACTTCCCAATATGTTTGGCTTACGCTACAACTCTTCACAAAAGTCAACCTTTGTGTCGTTAAAAACTTTACTTGATATTAGCTCTTCTTTATTTTTTTATGGGCGAAATTTGTGGCTATTTTGAGACTGATAATTTTGAATGGAGTACTGTTAATAAATGTTGATCTTAGCCAGATCAAAACTCAAAAAAAGGTAGTAGTGGAAAACAATGCACTAAGATTGCTTTCTAGGTTATATTTACGAAAAATATATTATAAAAAGAATAAACACAGAAAAGTTGTTGACAGAAAATTCCAACCTCCAAATATTAACCTTGGTTAGTAAGTCTTAATAGAAATAAATTTCCAAGAGCAAAAATAAAACGAAACAATATATATCTAAAAAAACTTACAACAGAATGTAAGTATTTAATTACGATATTTCAGAAACATGCATATCAAGAACTGTTGAATTTCAATTTTTTTATTGGGCTAATAAAATTGTTCAAACCGAAAGCAATGCTAAGTTTAAAAGGATTTTTCTACATTCCAATCCTAATCCTTCTAAAATTAAAATACTGCCAAATTGACAAGTTTTCACACTTCATCAAATTACATTAAAAATATATTTATCTCCACGAAAACCTATAATTTCTATGATGTGAATCTATAGGCTAATAAAACCATGGAGCTTCAACTTAATGCTTAATTTTTAGAAATAACATAAAGTAGTTTTTAAGAAGTCTCGTAGTTCCCAAATTATCTATTTAATACTCGTTTTTTTTTACTATCACGTATATTTATATATTAAAAATAATATGCCCATCATATTTTTTAAACTCTATTTTACAAATATATAGATAGCACGCTAATATTTTTTACGAAATATTCACAATATATATTCACAACATTTTTAAGCCAATAAAATAAGTTTTTGGGATAAATAATAACATTCCTTAAAAATTAAATTAAATTAGTTTATTACATGCACTTTAAATACAGAATGAATTGACAAGGTTCATAAGTAGCTTACATTTTAGATGAATCGATACCGATTTTCGTTTGCTGATCGATCAATATTTAAGCCAAGTATAATCTTTTAGAAATTAAAACAATCATTATTCTGCAAGAGACAACTGGTCTATAAAATGATGAACCAAACGGAGCGAAATATAATTAATTATCATTCAAACATTATATTTAATAAATAACAGATTTATTTAAAGCACGATATAATTTGAAACCTGTCAACATAAATTTTCTCTTAGTTAATTTTGTATACTCTCGTAACACCAAAGCAAATTTTATAGAGTATAACTTTCCGCAAACGCATGTTTGCTTATTAGTGGTCAATTTGTTTGCATTTGCTTAATATATGAATATAAATTAAATATAATAACCCACTTTCATGAAAATCTGCATTCAATTTAATATTTTAGTTTCGATTATTCACCCTTCAGAGGTAAGGCACATTCCAAAATTCTTAAAAATGTAATGTAAGTTGAAATAAATTGATTCATTTTAGGCGGTGCTTTATTTTTATTCGATTTTATGACACGATTTCTCAGAAAATAATGCTGTTCTATGTACGTTAAAACATTAATATGTAGTAATATATAATTTCATGATGACAGACGAAAACTCTTACAAGCAGAGCACTAAAGCATTTTTGTTAATTTCAATGTATGGTCTTTTTCAAATTAAAATGTTGGTCATTGATAAGTTTGAACATTGAGATTGCTATCTGAACAATGATTTCGTTTTTGCGTAATTTAAAATTCACGCCCTTAATAACTACATTATTTCTATTTTAATAATGTAATAAATAATATTTGCAAATTAAAATACAGTCGATTTCATCCAAGGTCCGCTATATTTTTATGCTTATGATGCACAATGATAATTAACTCATGAAAGTTGATAAAAAAAAGGTGCGGGGACAGAAGAAGAAATCAGGGCATTTCACTGTTATTTAAATACCAAAATAACAACGTGAATGTATGTTATTATTGCCAGTCTATAAAAAAACTTGAAACTTTACCTGAATTGTTTTCATCATATCATAAAAGTTAGTACACAAAAAAATTATATCAGTATGCCAGACAGATATAAAAGAAAATTTGTTTTTTAAAAATGTTATGTTTTTTTATGTCATTTAAAATAAAATGTGATTAACAGACAATAAAATGAGTTTGTTGCATATTATGTTGAACGTAAGGAAAAACTTTTGGAGTTCGTGTAAAAATAATTTTTCCGCAAAATTTTAGTATTCTCTATAAAAGAAGCGAGAAGTTCGTGATTTAGTTCATCTTTAATATCTAGAATAAGTTATATTTGATACAATCCACAACTGCAATGACTGTGAAACCATAGGTTTCAATGAGTACAATTCAAACTTTATTGTATGTGGTTTCCCATTAATAGTCGTTTACGGAAAACCAATTAAAATTCGGTAGTAATGTATCTAATAACGATTATTAAAAAAAAGAAATAAGTAATCAATTTATAACCCTCAAAAAAACGAAAATATAATACCAATAACTTGAAAAATATAAATTATCCTTGTAAATAATACGATACGATCACCACTTATACGACATAACGACGTACTGATAACAAAAGATGGTGCACAAAATATTTGAGCAAAAGGTGTTCCATTCATATAGCCTAAGCCATTCTTTTGTTTGACATAATACAACTAAAAAACGTAATTAAATAGGAAATAGGTTAAATACTACATAATAAAAATAAACATATCAAATTCCATATATTCTACCTATTTGGTCACGTGTAAAAATTACGTAACGATACGGATGAAAATAACCATTATTATAGCTTAAAATGGTTTAATGAACTTCCCCTTAAAAATTGAAAAACAGCACTAATATGTAATTACCACCGACATAAATAACACATGAAACTGTTCCACTGCTTAACGGAACGCATACACGCGAGGAGGTCATCACACTACAGGGTGCACGAGACATACTCGTATGTGTATATTTAACGAAGCATCACCAGCCGTCGCCCGCCACAAGATTTAACGATATCATTCACTGTTATTTATACTTCATTCCATTCCAAAAGAGAATGTAAACAAAGTTAAATGACAGTTCAAGAACTTTTTCCTTGTATTTAAATTAATATGTAATATAGATTTATTTGATATTTGGGTTTAAAAAATATAATTTTATTATAGGTGTACATTAACGCCGTGTAAATAATGTTTAACTTATTTTAATGAAAATTATTGGAATACGCGTTTACATTGTAATAATAAGGAAAATAAAGCAGTTGAGATAAATACGTGTAAATAATACCGAAAAAAGTTAATGTTTTTTTTAATTTTTTTTTCTTTTAAATAAACGTATCTAAAATTAAAAGTATTCATCGAAAATATGCAATTAAATAATAATATACGCTTAACTATTCAAAACTATGCAAAACATACATAACTATGCAAAACATCGCAAAATAATATTAAAACCTATTTGAAAATAAAATGTCATAATCTTTTCATTAGTATGCCAAGTACCCTCTTATACGTATAAATATATATGTTATACAGCACCAAAGTTCTGTCTGGTTTACTCCTTCAGCCTAACCTTAGTTAAGTGTCCCACTAGAAAGACAATCGAATATCGTCTACGTCGAATGGAAACTAATTTATTGCAATTATTTCACTTCAACACATTATAATTTTTCATGTATATGTTTTATTAAAAAATATAGATAATACCGTTAGGAAAAAATTAAATAAAGGTTTCGAAACCAATAAAGCAGCTTACGTCATTTTTAAGCGAATGTGATGATGTAATAAAATACTAATAACTGTATGCCACTGAATAAATTTATTACCACAGTATTGGTACTCATTACCTAAAACACATTACATCGACGATTTCTTTTATTAAAAGTAAAATGGTAAATTATTGCCGAGCCCGTTATTAATATAAAGTCATGCTTAACTTATTTTACTTATTTTTAGATATCATGAAAAACGTTTTTATTTACTATTGTGAAAATTAGGGATATGCTATATTATAATTATTTTTGCATAACACGAAAATATTAGAATGAATATGTCTATAAAAGAATGAATTCGGGACATGGAAAATATCAGAAGCGAGGATGAAAATGAATGATGACGAAATTACATATGAAAGTATAAATGATTAAGAATGAATTTTTTTATAAACGTAACTTATACGCCGATTTTTTATTTGACACTGTTACAAGTACCACTTGATCAATAGCCGAGAGCCGCTAACTTATACGCCGATTTTTTGTTTGACACTGTTACAAGTACCACTTGATCAATAGCCGAGAGCCGCTAACTTATACGCCGATTTTTTGTTTGACACTGTTACAAGTACCACTTGATCAAAAGCCGAGAGCCGCTAACTTACACGCCGATTTTTTGTTTGACGCTGTTACAGGTACCTCTTGATCAATAGCCGAGAGCCGGGTAATTATTTAAAGTCAGATTCTTTCAAGTCAAGACTTCTTTGAATAATGGTAGGTATACAGATCTGATAATATTTTATTTATACTCATATTGATGTCTGAATGTCAATATTATGATATCTATTAATCTGGAAATGAATATTTCAAGGACCCATAATTTTATATCGAGTCAAAATATGGAAAAAAAATTAATCGGTTAGTAAGTAGGTTCAATATCTATACATATAATAAAACTGTAACGGAGTGAATACTGTGTATGGAAAATGTTTTGCAAAAAGTAATTAATTTTGCGTATAGAATTATAATAGCCATATAAACCGTTTTTCAAATTTTTGTATGTGTGTTAATTTGTTTTTGAATCACGTGATATCTACAAGGCGGATTTTGATGAAATTTGTTATTGTAACGGTTTATACCTTCAAACAATATATAGGACACTTTTTATTTAGATATTACAGATAAAAAAAATCTCTTGACTTGGTGTATATTGAGATATTATATTTCCAACGTTTTCAGTAAATTTCATCCTCATAGCTGTACCCTAATGCCGACGCCATGTATCAAAGTATTTAATAAAATTTATGCTCACAGATATTGAAAAAATATATAAAAAATTAAAACTAAAATAATAGCGATTATAATACAACTAATATTCATATTAGTTTCGACACATGAGTTGAATCAGCCGTGGCGTAACGATTAACGCGTTGGTTCGCTACGCTGAAGACTTGAGTACAATTGCCACCAGCCGATAATTTTTTTGTGTGTGGTTTACGATAGCCGATCATCTTTTTCTGTATGTGGTTTACAATAGTCTGATGTTTTTTTAAATATTAACTTTTTTTAAACCTGGTTTTTAAACATAAAATAAGATCAAGCTAACACCTTTCATTATCTTTATTTGCAAGTTTTACGCTCAAAGAAAATTAATTCTATGTGTTGCTTTTTAAACATAACTTTATTGTGTCGATATTTGTCAATCGACCCTTCTTCCATTTTCAATATTTTTGCGTATGCGGCTATTACACACAATAATTTTCGGTATCTCAGCTGGAATAATATTTGCATCTAAAACGCACCCTTGTTTAGAATGAAAATATCTGACATCTTAACTTGAACTTTAAGAATCGCTTTAATAGTCTCGAAAATCGATCCTTTTAAGTACAAATAAGTGAAATTGAATACGATTTCCAGTTTCATAGGAAAAATTCTATAAAAGGGTAGTTTAGACTTTAACGTTTACCTTAAATATTGCCTTAGTAAAACCTTGTTTCAAACCGGTTTAGTAGTTTTTTTTTCAGAAAAATAACAAATAGGTAAACAAAAAATAGATTGACCAAACGTAGCATTGCTACAACTAAATTTAACTATTTCGTATTTTAAAAAGATGTATATCAAGTACATACATCAAAATAAAAAGAAAGAGGATTTGATAGTCATCCCATGTATCTAAGAAAGCTGTAAAATAGCACGCGACTGTTCTAATTTGTGAATTTATTAGAAACCGGTGTTTTTTTTTAAATATCAGTTTCTTTTTAAAAAATAAATGTACAAAATTACTTTATTTATTGTACCAAACAGTTATTTAAATTAATATAAAAATTTAGAATAACTTTTTTGGTTTTTATTTAAATTTATTAATTATCTACCATTTTTATTAATTCTTCCATAGACGTATCTCAGTTACAAAACATATACATTTATTTAATTGAATTCATTTCACCTGTTCAGTAGATAACCATTTTTAAAACGCTTGTTATTAACTTTTATAGGCAAGTAAAAACTTATTGCAGGCTAATATTTTCAAAATTATTATAATAACGTTGAGTAGTTGCTACTGTTATCCCTCATGATAGTGGCTTCAGAGCCATTTTCAAAATTAAATATTAATGAAAGTTTTAAAAAATTAAAAAAGATTTAAAAATTCATAGACAATTTTTCTAAAATATCTTTCAACAAAACTTTATAAAACATTATTCATTTTTCCTTGAAATAAAACTTTTTTCAATTGTCTGTTGCTTAACAATCCGGGGAAAACTTTTTTTTTCAATTGTATTTTTTTTTTTTAAATTTACTGTGTCTAATATGTTTTTGTATCTGACTTCATTTACGAGTTATTATATAGCACAGAAATTTAAATTGTCTAACGTATAAGCCTATAATATGTAGAAAGAAATAAACATATTTAACATATCTATATTGTTTTTCCTGCTATCACAGCAATTTTTTGACGTAGTA
Source organism: Druceiella hillmani (assembly GCA_039881145.1). Classification (NCBI taxonomy): domain Eukaryota; kingdom Metazoa; phylum Arthropoda; class Insecta; order Lepidoptera; family Hepialidae; genus Druceiella; species Druceiella hillmani. Next base: position 5,512,622 of record JAYKKI010000106.1, on the reverse strand, counting down.
GGAATATCATTTCAATTTCTATTCAATTCGAACTCATACGTGAATGAATGCGAAAAATGATCGTAGCCTTTTAAGCAATAAAATCTGTCAACTGTGAGTAGATCTCGCAGCATATCGTATGGAAAGCTTCATACACGTTTAGACACTCATTTATATTTAAATTACGTAGCATTTCTACTAAACTGTTTAGAAATAATAAATTTCCACAATATAAATAATTGGCTATTTAATGTTTCACAGTTATAATTACACGGCACATAGTGAAATAATATAATTTCTTATTATAAAAATATATAAATATATTATCTATATATCTTTCGCAGACAAAATGAAAATGTATTTTAAAAAAGTTATTTTTTCAATTGATTTAAGACACTTGTGTGGGGTTTCTATGATCTTTTTACTAGCAGAACTCATTTAGCTTTGATAATTTTCCTCTTCACCTGGTTATGCATACAAATACGAATAAGTGGAATAATGTTGAAACATTCAAAATCAGCGGTTTACAGTAACAAAAATGACCACTTTGTAGCTTAAAATTTTATCGTAATGTATATTATGTACAACCATGCCAAATTTAAACTTTATGGCATTATAGTCTGCGAGTAAAACGGCTATGACCGACAGACGGCCAAACAGGCACATATTGCGAAAATGTCAGGTATCCTAGATTGGCCATGGAACTCTAAAAACGTAAATAAATCTATTAAATAGAGTAAATGTATTTAGAAAAGTTTAAATACAAAACCGATTTCAAATACAAATATGTCCCTAATAAACAAAAATAAACCTATGGACATAGCAAAACGAAAACGGTACGAAACTTCAAAAAAGTATAAAAGTTAATTAAACGGTGTGAACTGATAAAAATAAAATTTAATACAAAATCCGATATCAGATACAAATATATCTGGGAAAAGATACGTAAGAGACATTACTTTATTGCTATATTTCCATGTTTTATGTTTTTTTTCTTTCATATATTTATTCATTTCAAATAAAATTATTTGCGATAACTATTAACTCGTAGGATATTTCTTACAAAAAATTAAACATTCTAAAACTTAGTTACTACTTCTGTCGATATTCTCAGCATTTTCCAGTTATTTGCGGGAAACCCTTCTCCACAGTGAATGTTATTTTTTTCCACGCTGGACAGATTGGGTTTATTGCAAAAAGCTCGCTGGCTTTCAATCACTTTTTTAGACCGGATTTCACTAAACTAAAGGTATGTAAAAGGTAGAGCGTTAGACCTTCTGTTCATTTAACGACTGAGTTTGGTCGACTAAAAAACAAACAAATTGTGGAAATTATGCGATGAGAAATTAGAGTGTTCTTGGTACATGAATTCCGTTTACAGTAAAAAGCGAGAAAAGAAACAAGTAATTTATATAAAATGATGGGTAAAGGTCCACTCTCTTAGGACAGAGCCAAGTATATCTTCATATAAAGCGATCTTCTGCGTCAAATTTACTGCTGCTACAGTAGAAAAGTAACTTCGTACTTTAAGGAAGAAGTAAAAATATTCTGTCTTATTTCTACATGAGTTAAAACGAGCGAAATAAGGTATCGGATTTCTAGTTGCAAACTATATTATTACCTTTTTTTTCAAATTTATTTTAGAACAAATTTAGGGTATTAAAATTAATTAATTAATTATTAAATTAATTAAGATCAACAATTAAATAGCGAGACTATTTTCAAAGCCCCATCACACAAAAAGGAGATGGGTTACAATTTGGCTGGAATTTATATTCAGGGTCTATGACTTCACACCTGTACATTAAATAGTAAAACTTTGATACGCTTTGCTACATTTGTTTTACTAAAAATATTCTTAAACATGATAGGTATATTATAATTCCGTAATTTCCTAAGCATTCGTATGATGTTGATATTTCCCATGAAAATTCAGTTAATTGAGTGGAATGGCTAAATGTTTAAATTTATAGTACTGATAGCTCTATGATTAAGGCTCATGAAGCAGCTCCTGTACCAAGCTCTACGAAGGATATAGTTACAATGATTTACTAAACATTTTTCTTGGTTAATATATTTCTATTAATTTAGATAAATATTATTTTGGATTGCACCTTGTCGTAACTACCCGATATCCGTATAGTATGTTAAAAAAATAGAAAACAAGTTAAATAAGAAAAAAAAGTGAATACAGAAATTTGAACAATGAAAAAAGTTCTCGAAAATATTAATAAATATCACTTTATAATATTTAAATTTTGTTTACATATTTTGTCTGTGGACTTTTTACGGTATCTCCAACTCGTTGAATCGCGCATTAAAGTAAATTCAGAAAACAGAAAAAGGGGACATAAATATTAAAAATTCGCATTTAAGCTGAATCAGAAATAATGATAAACTAACTCAATAGTACCAATTAATTAGAAATTAACATAGTTCCTTTTTGTCCCATACTCATTGAAGTTTTCGTGAAATTTTTAATTTTAGAAATTTTTTAATTAATAATTTAATACATTATTTAGTAATAATTTTATGTCTCTTTATTAAGTTCCTAATATGATTTATTTCAATAAGTTCTCTCGTCCGGTTCCTTGTTCATTTTAAATAACTGAAGAAATTTGTCCCAGAATTCAAAACATGCAACGGTTTTTATTAAATTTTATTATTTAATTAATATTTATCGTTGTGAACTTATATTTTTATTCTTTAAATTCTTATCATATTTTTAATTACAAAACTAAGGAGAGATTAGTTCTGGAAATTTAACCTAATTTGTAACCAGCCTGATTTGAAAATTTTTGAAATCAGATAAATGTAATAAATGTTTGTCACAAAAATCTGTCATCTTTTAAATAAATTACGACAATTTTTTAATTATCGTATTTTATTAAAAAGCCTATGGATTTAATCTAATAATATCCACTATTAGATATCAATGGGTCATAGATTATTTAAAAACAATGTGTAAGAAAATGTTCTTAAATAATTTGTGACGTATTAAATGACCAGCATTAAGTACTCAGTTTTCTTTTCGGATAAATTAAAATAAGCGAATAATTGTTTTAAGTTGGGATAAAAATAAAATAATAAAGTAAGATAAGAAATTAAAAAAAAAATTTAAAAAAAATTAAACGCCAAATTCAATAAGGAATATAGGAAATACCTTAATCGGAACCTGTGAGTGTCTTTGACACGCTCAAATATTCGATTATTCGATTATTGTAGTTTTTAGCATGTAAATTGAACAGTACAGTGAAGAAGTTATATTGGATTAGGCATGAATTGCTGTGATAGCAGAAGAAGGTTGTATGTAAGGTATTTATGAAATACTTTGTTTCCTTTCATGTTACAACAATATAAATAAAAAACGGTGGAGCAACTACGAAGTTTATAATTGTCATAAATCGATATTAATTACCATAGAAAAAACGTTTTTTTCATTATGCGACTATAAATAAAACTGGATGTAATAAATTATTTCTAAAATGTGGTATATGCAAATATTGTAACAAATTTTCCAACGGCCATAGCGATAAGACAAAATGACGTCATTAAATAATAAATAAATTTATTTTATATTTTTGGTTGCAAATACTTTCATGAATCTTATATTTTTGGTATATAATACTTCCAGTATTTTATGAAAGCTTAGGTAATATTTGATTGTGCTTAACATTATAATGACTATTTACGTAGGAATGAAACATTTCAGATATTTAAACCCTTATTACTGAATTTTTCAACAAGCTGATTTTTTAATATTTTAACTAATTAAAATATTCAATACTGAAAATATCGACATGATAATACGTGTATCTTAATATTAAAACGAATAGTAAACAACATTATAAGAAACAGATTCAACTCGGAATTTCCTATTTGAAATTTATGCTCTAAAACTTTGAAAGCTCTGACTAACCCAAGGGAGCTTTCAAAGTTCTGTTAATTCCATATGTTGAAGCGTCTTAGTGAAATTGATAACTCATCTCGCTGGCTAAACATTACGCTAGAGGCACCTCTAATATTAACTTGGTAGTATGTACGTCAATAACGTTGAAAATCTCAACAATATTCAGAACTAACAACGGAAACAGAATTCGACTTTATTATTTTACATAATACTTCTACTCGATATTACTTCTACTCGATTACTATTCATAAATTTAGTATTAAAGGATTATATTTTATCCGAAAATGAATGGAAAACTGACTGTTTCTGTTAAATATATCAATTAAGTAATGGTTTTAACAATCCCAAAGTTATGAGTTTAGTAAACTTATCGTTGCTGATCAATACTGTGGATAAAATCGCACCATTATGAAGACGTCGATTTGGAGAAAATTACGTTACGCGAGTTATGATGCTTTGACATTCAGAACGACAGAAGGGGATGTAATATAATACATATTTTTGTCATTTGTTTAGGGAACCATAGAAACGTAAGATAGTTTAAATATTGCTAGTTATATGTAGTGATTTTTTTACCAATAGTTATTTAATTAAGAATATGTAAACTGTATTAAGTATAAACAAATATCGTTCAACTATTCGTGTCTGGCTTGATAATGATTTAAATTCATTTATTAAGCTTATAACAATTTTTTTGTTGTTTTGAACATATAAATGTACAGATTGTGGTAAAGTGTTCGTCATAATAGTGAGGTAATCCTTAGTTATTGACGAGGTTGAAAGTATATATATATAAATATATATATATATATATATATATATAATTTTTTTTAAAATTAGATTTACATTTCGAATATTTAAGTTTTTCGTTACAATGCACATTGAATTTATCACCTTTTTATCACAACGACGAAATTAGGAAGAATTAAAGCTCTACTTGTTCATCTAATTTTGAATTAATTTGGTTTTTTTGTAAATCGTAAATATGAAATCATTTAAATTTTTCAAAATTTCCAAAACCACATTCAATTATTTTATATTATTTCTAATACTTAAACTTAATTATAGCGTATACCTATATATGATCTGAATAATGTAAGTTACGACAGAGCGACTCCATCCCGTCACACTTTTCAACATCCCATTAGAAGATAGTGAACGAACCATCATAACCAATCAGGTATTTCCATTATCCATCATTATTATCTAAATTTCAGGATTTTTAAAGCATTACTTTAATAAATGATTGTACCAATATATTAATTACAGTGTTATTCCTCTAAAACAACTCTCAAGGTTATAAACGCACAGTTGTATGTTAACGGAAAATATCCACCTTGTTTTTATCCACTACAAGAACGGCCAAAGTTTAATCCTGTTTAAACTGATTTTCTTAATGCATAACAGTATGTCACTGAATAGATCTGCCGAGACTAATAAATAGTAATTTAAAGCGAACGATGTCAAGTTAGATGCCATCACAGCTAGAAGTCACACACTTCCTCACAGCTGGAAGACACAAAATTACTTCAAAATATTTCTCGCCACTGATGTTCCGATCTAAACCACATGGGAGTGATTGGAGTTGGCATTTATCCGTGGAATATTGACATAATATCCCTGTTGGCTAGCAAAATAGCCAACGTTTAAGCTGTGCTTGAATAATGCAAAATCATCGGCTTTTAGATTAGCTGACCTAATTCGACAGCGTAATATTGATAAGCTTACTTCAAGGTGTACAACATCATGAATTAATCAATGCTAAATAAAGTTTCATGCAAGTTTATAACACAAAATATTTTAAGAACCTAAATATCATTTTATTAAATATTCTTTAAAGCGTATGAAGGTATTAAGGTAGTGTAAATTACAAAACGTTTAATAGAATTAGTTGCAAATGTAACCTTTGTAATACTACAATATTAAATAAAATATGCAAGACTTGTTCAAACAAATTTATATTTATTTTTTTGTAAAACATAGAAAACAATTTCTAAAAATACAAGTACTGTACATCAATTCTCCCAGAGATGATGAAAATATTCAAAATAAATACATTTTTCGTCGAAGTCACAAAATAGAAAATTTCAAAAAATATGTTAACAATCAGTTTTTATAATTTTTGAGAGTATATTTCACGAATTATCTTAAAATAAATTATCTTCATTTTAAGAGGGGTGTTTGCCCATTTATTCGTTTTACAATTTATCCCTGAATAAGTACTAACTTAAATAAAAATTCGTATCCAAATTATCTCTAATGTTGCTAACAAGATTTTAAATATTAAAAGTAGATAATTTCCAAAAGAAAAATCATAAATATTTACTGATTCTAATAAAGGTTACGCAAATACATAATCAAGATATTAAAAATCGTCATTAGTTTTACTAGCATTAAAATATACTAAAACCACTGAATGACCAAGATGATTTTAAATGATGAATAATGTTAAGAGAAAGCATAACTTTAATTAATGCAGCGGATACTACACACAGTTTAGATTCAAGCCAAAAGCGGTGCCATTAATATAATGTCTAGCAATTTAAATAAGCTACCGGTTCGAATTAACTACTTTACGTTCTCAAATAGATAGATAGTTCAAAGTACTATAAAGAAGATTTAATTTTAAATGTTTCATACAGGACGCCATTTTTATGGTTCCCTACCTTTAAAAAAGTGGAAGCCTTATAAGAGAAGTATGCATGTTCGTACACTTGTCTGACCGTCTACGATAATCAGTTTTCTCAGAAACCGTCAGGAGTAGAATTTTAATATTTGGTATAACTATAAAGCATACTAACCTGACTATATAGTAATAACTGACACTCAATGATATTCACATGGCAATCTTTGAGGATATTAATTAAAACAGCAGATTATGGAAATTTGAAAATTTTTATTTTTTTGCACCCGTCATGTATTAATCCATCTCCAAAACTGCTAAAGTAAAAATTATTAAAAAAATGGATTACTATAATTTTGCCTTAAGTGAATTAGGAAAATTATAAACTTTAGCGATGATTCAAAATTGCATATTTTTTTATATTCGATATACTTTTAATCTTATAAAAAATATACTAAGCGATACACGATTTACATAGTGAATAATAATATTCACAAATATGAATATTATTATTCACTATGTAAATCATGTATCGCTTAGATGTACCGCCTACAAATGTTTTAATTTAAATACTAATTTTAAAGCAAACCTTGTATATTTGCTATTCTAAATATTGGAATAATTTTATTTTAAAAACTTATTATCATAAAACGAAGGAAAGGAATTTTTGGATTGAAATATCAAGACAATTTATGGACTACATGTAATTAAATGCGTTTTAATTTGCCTTTTCAATATGTACATTTTTATACTATTATATTATACCGATATATACATATTTATAGAAAACATATTTATATGTATGTACATATTTATATTATACCGATATATACATATTTATAGAAAAAGGATTAGCGATAATAACATATCTTTGCAAACTATTCTTGAAAATGACAAATAAAATCAATATGTATTCCATGATCTTATTGATCTTGCGGCATCGCCAATAAAACTCACAGTGCAAATCTGGTAGTGCAAGTTTACTCATGTATTTACATCTCTAACTTATTATTGATCATCGTATAAATGAATAAAATATTATAAATGACCTTTTTGGGCACCTTTTTTGAAAATTTCTCAATTTCTACTCATTTTTGAGCGTATGTGATGACATAAAAAATAAATATTCTGTATTTAACTCGTTTGTAAACCAAATGAATGAGGATCGGAATGTATACGATATTAGACCTGGAAAGGATCACCGTTACTCTGTTAGACTGTAAATTCAAATTTAATTATCATCGGTTCCCAACAATAATACAAGTTGAATCATATATAAGTATTGACTCTAGTGACCGGAATCGGAATCGATTTATCTTTTTGTCACATCCTGTCATTTAAACCTGTATTAGTAGTGCCTTTTCAAATCTAGTTGAGATTGACGTGAAATTTGGATATGTATATATATATATATATATATATATATATATATATATATATAATATATATATATATATATATATATATATATATATATATATATATCATCGATGTGTTTTGGCTTTGAAATGTACAATATCTTTTTATTAGTAAATCTTATAGAAATTAATTTTCTCCGTTACGTCAACACCAAAAAAATGTGTTTTTAATATTTATAAATATATATATAGCTGCTATTATCATCCCTTATGACTTACAATAATAACCTAATATTAACAATAAGTCAATTAAATGATAATAGCAGCAATATTAATTTAGTATTAAACTCATATTATTCATTGCTATAGGAATAATATTGATTATTACCTTCCCTCTATGGGACACACGTATTCAATACAGTCAATATGGTCTTGTATAGTATTAGTATCAGCAAGAAAACTATTTATAAATGAATTCAGATTCTAGCGAATTGAGAAAAAATATAAAGAAATTACAACATATACTAAAAAAATTAATTTTAATATATCAAATTTGATTAAAAATTAACATGTGTAAATTATGTATAGAGCTTTTCAAATGTATGCTATTCCACGAATATGTTAACGTTTAATTTATTTATTTGACTTTCAATATTTTTTATAGATATTCTGCCTGCATTGATATATCCTATTAATTGGCACTTCGTTTCATGATTTACTTCTCACAATGAATATGTTAAGCGTTTCCATAGTTGAGACCAGGACTCATTATGCTATGCAGTATGAATATGTTAAGCGTGACCTTTCATAGTTAAGACAAGGACTCACTGCTATGTTATTTGCCAAATTATTAATAAATAATAAATTACCATTAGCATTCCTTCATAGTACTAATACGGTCGTTTTACTAAGTATACTCAATTTAATTAAACTTTGTTTATACATTACTATTCTATTATACAGTGCTATTCTAGACAGCAATTTTCTTAATTGTAAAAAGTTGTAAAATTTAAATTTTATTTCCGAGAAACTCTTCACATACTTACGTAGTCGTACTTAAATTTAGGTTCGCTATAGTGACGGTTCATTATATTATACGGTGAATTATAATTAACTGTATAATATGACATCAATGGTATTTTAATAAATTTTTTTGTAAGATTTTATTTAGAAGGAAACAATGTTAATAAAACTATCATTGCATGAATTATTTCCTCCTTAATGAACATTTTGAATATCAAAGAAACTTGCATTTCAAATAATAACTATTAGGCAAGAAGAAAGCAACATTGAAAGTATTAGTTACATAAAGTACTTAATATACTTTATTTGAATAACTCTCCTGCGATGCGCGAATAAATTGTTCAGTTCGACAGTGAACAACCGTCGAACTGAACAATATATTCTCATTAAAGAGACTTTCATAAAATCCTCTGGAGGCTTTAGATACTTACAAGCATCTCACCTCTTTTTCGTAAAACCTTTCTTACAATAAAGCTTTCAAGGCCTTCAGATCGTATTCCGGATCAGTTTTTGTAACACGCGTTTGCCCATTGATATCTATTAAAATTACTTTGTATAAAATTTAATAAGATAGCGCTTACAAATTAATATCTGTTTTTTTTTTCCAAAAAAACCTTCGCATTCATATTATAATTAGGTTACTAACACTATTTTGCCGCCAAATGATAACAGGTCTTATTCTTGTATTATTTGTTTTATTTCTGTTCTCATCGATAAAACGTACTTGTACATAATTTTATTTATGTATTAACTTGACGCGTTTATATAAAAATTATGAGTTGATAATATAATCAAAATGCTCGAATATATTTTGGCTTACACTTCAGTCTGTACTTAAAATACTTTTTATCCTATTTCAGACGTATGTATTGAGTTATCAAGAACAATACGTATTTTACATAATTAGTATATAAAGTAAAATAATAGGACTTTAAGTAACATCATAATTAAAGCTCCTTAATATTAATTGCAATTTTTTGGTCTTAATTACTAAGAAAATAACTAAAAATACATAAAACCGGGGTAGTTTCTTGAGTATTATTATTTTGTGAGTGAATATCCTATTAATTTTAAAATATGTACTTATAATAAAATAGTTAATAGGTCGTGTCTGTTCGAGCATTTTTCAAAAATCAATTGAAGACCTCTACAATAGGAATGATTTAGAATATTACTCAACTCTACTATTAATTTTTCTACTTAAAAAGTAGGTAAAATTACTAGAAATAACATATAAACAAGAATGATATTAAATTTCTGATAATTTATCAACACTATAAATTTTGCGGTATTTCATTGTTGTTCAAAAACTGTTAGTTTCGCGTGTCTAAGGTTATTGACTGATAGGTTGATGAAAAATAATATTTAAAGTAAATTGAGAGCTTCGTAACATTCATTACCTTCTTCCGTTACTTCTCGAGAAATAATAAGTATACTACTGAAATAAAATATCTCTTTAAATTTGTACCACCAATGAAGATAAATACTTAAGAGAATTCTTTGAAATATGTTCGATGAACGAAATAAATACATAAAATAACACGCCACGCAGCGGAAAATAACTCAAATTTCTCATAAATAGAAACAAAGAAGCCTTTAACTAAAATAAACGTTAAGTCTAAAATATTACCGGTAAAAAGTCGACCAAGTAGAATTCATTTTATTAGCGTTGTCTTCATATTTCTTCTTAGCAACTTAAAGGAAATACAATTTACACTTAACTAGTTAAATTTAATTTAAGTTATTTGCTGGAACATAGATATTTGGCATCCATGAGCACTTCCATGAGATATTGAAATGTAGAAGTGAAATAATAAACCCATTAATCATAATCAGTACTCGTATTGTGAGATTGCCGTACACACATAAAATAATGATTTAAAAACTTTAATCATTTAAAAGCACTTAGCATTTCTATTATGGTATAAGAGATATGAATAATATTTTTCTATTGGGGTTTATATTACCTGATACGTGAGAAAATAGTAGGTATTGATATATTTAAGTAGATATTGGTTATTTCTTTAATTTATCAATGCAAATTTACTGAAATAATATTTGCATTGAAATATTTATCGAATATTTTTTTTAAATTTCTTATGTGTATCAGAAATAAAATGCTAAAATCAGGATGAAACTCTGGATTATTTATTAAATGTGATAAATATCTTTTAACTTCGGAACCAATGTTAAATTAGCAGTGAATAGTTTTTCTTGTTACTAGTCTCATTTTGAAACTTTACCAGCTTTTAGTAATATGGTTAAAAAAAACTCTCACCTCACCCCGATTACCAGCATTTTGGTTCATAAAAAAGTAATAAAAATAAAAAAAGTTGTCTCTAATTTTGCAATCAATTAAAAAAAATTGCAAATATGTTACATAATTCTAATGAGTCGCGGATTCCTGAATACCATTATTAATTTTTCAGTCGAACCTGCAAGATTGGAGGAAGGTTTTTCAATGTTGGTGACACGAATGGAGTTAGTCTCTATAGAAATCTTAGAAAACACTTTTTCCTTTTTAAATTCTTTGTCTCCCCAATGAGCGGAACAAAATGTAAATCAACTTAAAGAGCTGAATAAGATAAGTGATAAAAATAACGCAGCGAAAGTACGGAGATGCAATATAGTCGAGTGTTAGTGCAGAAACTTGCAGTCTGTAAACAATATTGTGTACAATCCTTTAGGCGGAATTAAAACTAATAACATTTTGTACCGTACATCTAATTATAAGTTATTTATGAATATGCTATATATATTAAAAAGACAATGACGGAAAGCATGTCATGAAATGTGAGTCTGCAATCTTGACTATTCTTACAAAATATAAATTTTATGGATTAAAAGTTAATTAATTTTTCTTTATTTCTTGGGTTTCTAATTGAGATTTAGCCTCATTTTGGAATTTTCAAAAATAAAATTTTCACGAAATATCTTGACACAAATATAAGAACTTTGCTACGAAATCGTGCCTATGAATGCTTAACGCACAAATTACTATGCTGATTTTAATGACACTTTATACCTTATAAACCTCTCTCAACCTCTGCAAAAGAAGTTATAACGATTATTACTGAATTCTGCCACTGCTTAACTAATAGTTTTCTAATTAATTCAAAGCCATACCTCTTTCTTTTACAAGCAAGACTAAAGTCTAACCTTAAATTTAATACTGTGATGTATTTGCGTGATTCAATATCGATTCATTATTTTAACTAGGCATGATAAGTTTGTTAGAATTTTTCCTCTTTAAAAAAAAAGAGGAAAAATGTAGTGAAATAAAAGCGGTCAAATTTTTGCAGAAATTTGTTTGAGAAGTGTAGCTGCTGGATTTGGAACTTTGCATTTAAATTTATTGAAACTTATCTATAACTTGATCGCAATATATTTCTAACTCATTATCGCTATATTATATATTAGGATTTGTAGGATCACTTAATCTTTTTTTCCGTTACTTTGATTGTTAATAAAATATAAAACTCAAAAAACTATCCACAGCGGCCAAATTCAAAGTTGTGAAAGGTATAGTATTCAATGAACCTAAAGGCGAAATTCTGACTCAGTCATCCACCCTTTGCTTGTAAAGTACTTTTATGTTGCTACTTTCTACACTTAAGTGTTTAAGACAGCCCAATTTTTTAATAATTCGTTTTTACTAATGGACACAAAATTAAATAAAATCTTCTATCAGTGCTGTTTAAAATATATTCTATACGAGTTGTTGGGATGCAAAATAATTATGTAAAATATTAATATTTTAAACGATAGTGACAAAGTAACATAGTAAAACATTATAAAAATTCAGGTAAACACTCAAATCAACAAATGAAAGACATACAAATGAACAGACATATAACAGTAAATTAACAAACTTTACAAGCTACCTTGATCGTAGAATTTTGTCAATGGATTCTCATTTAATAAAGTCGTCGTTCTGTTACGAATCGTTTCGGATACCTACGACTATTTTCGACACCCTTTTTTAATAAACTCCTACTCACCATGAGTTGATGGAGCATGACATGAATTTTCACCGATTGTGATTTTGTGCGACCCAACGCACCCAACGTTACTCGGAGCGCCAATCAGCCGTCGCCAAACGTCTGCCCCTTTTCCATTCACAAAATCGTTTATTATGAAATTAAATAAAAAATTTTCAGTCGATGTCCATTTTTTCCAAGAAATCGTTCATTTTAAACGAACATGAGATTTTATGAATCTATTGTAATTGAAATGGATTCAGATAAAATAGACTGAGCATTTCCATGACTTTCGATATTTTTTTAAGTTATAGTTTTAATATCGGATTTGAAATATGATAACTCTAAATATAACAACTGTCTTCAAAATCATCAAAATATCTAAATTAATAAAATTATGAAAGTTTAAATATAAAAAGAAACGGTTATATATATACATAATAAGAGGATATAAGCTAATATATATACATAATAAGAGGATATAAGCTAATACCGAAATAACGAGACTCCTACTTTGGATTACATTGTATTAAAATATAAGCAGGCTATTCCATAATTCCTTTTCTGAAATAACATGAAAAATGACGATTTATTGCCGTGAAAAATGTAACGAAAAGTCCACACAACTTTAAGGATACCCTAATAAACTATTTATTATTTTATGATTGTTGAAGTCAATAGTTTTAGTAATAAATAAATTCATTTGAATATTTTTAGTGAACATGACTATGGAAAATCAGTTTTAATTAAACACTGATCTCCTATTGGATTTTTATTGAATTTAATTAAATATATGTAACCTATTTCCCCACGTGCTTTACTGGTCGTAGCGCTTCTCACTTTAGTTCATGCAAGATTTATTTTTATTTTCTCCAGTTATTAAACAAAGACAAACATTCTATCGTTTTGATAGTATTCTAAAAATATGTAATTCATTAACTTTAGCGTAATTTTAGCCCATTAAAATTTTAGCATAAATCAAATACTTTTTATTTTTTGAAAATATACGTTTGGAATACTTTAGTTCTGTGTTGACTTTTCAAAAAAAGTCTGCCTGATTTATTATCGTGTTCGAAATTAATTTTGCTTTTATAGAGTTTTAGTTCGCTTTCAAGTCGCGATGTCAAACGCAATATCTCCTGTACAAAAATGGGTCAGGCAAACTTTTGGTTTCCTATTTATTTAACCTGAAGGTTTCAATGTACAAAATAACTAAGTGCATCAAACACTTAACAAAAACTGCTCATGATCTTTTGGACTACTACATGTATAAAGAGTCGTGTCATAACAAAAAGTAAAGTCATTGGTGACGAAAAATGCATTTCATTAATATAAATGTTAGATGTAAACTCTTCAACTGAAATAAGCGAGCACACAGAAATCACATTCTAAATGTAAATATTTATTTGTCACATAAAGGATCCAAGTTCGTTCAATTAAACCTAATTATTCGGATAAAACATAAAATTCCAGGCTAGTCATAGCCATAGTGTTTATTCGATTATGGTACATAAAGCATACTCAATCATGTAAATTCTCAATCTCTAAATATCTCCATGGTCCCTAGTGGTGATCTATAATTATATTCTTTTAAACTTTGACTTTCTTATTTCTAAGTGATGAGTAATTCATAAAAAAGAATCTTGTTGGTGAGACAGTTAACTACTCTCAAGCTTGATATCATTTGTTACATAGCGAATAATACATGACATACGTTGAATTATTTGTCTAATTATAATATATATATATATATATACGTAACTGAGCCATAACTATATTATCGAGAAATCCTATTCTGTTGCACATGTTTAATTCGATTATATTTAAATAAAGAAATTTTACTTTTTTTTGTATCCGCTAATATTTCAAATAACTACTAAGATCGTGAATAACTGCACCGATTATGCTTTCAAATTTGAAATGTTAAATGTTTAATTGGGTTCGAAGAGAACAAAATTGCATTAAAAAATGAGACCAATTTTTTTAAACCCGCAAACAATTTTGTTTAATGTTATTCTATATGTGTTCAAATTATTAAAATTTATTTTAAGTTTAGAGTTAAATTTATTAAAATTAGCCCGATATCTTAGTATAGGTAAAGAAAATATCTTGGGTGAACCTACAAGTAAAGAAATCGGAGAAAAACAAAGAGATTTTTTTATCTTTGATTGTTTTATTAAATTATTAAATTATGTCTCTACTAATTAAACTAGAAAACAAAATTAGTATTATTATAACTTTCTATGTGGTATTGTCCACGTAATTAAATCATTTAATATTTTATAATGTGTAAAGACCATAATAAATTGTGAAAAATTTATATTTCAAGAACGAAACTTTCGTTAACAAAAAGCAAGTTTTAGTAAAAAAAAACTTAAGAAGGGAATGGTTTCTTGCATGTCGCTTAAAAGCTCGTGGTGTAAATAATATTTAGTGAAAATATCAAATAATGCCTTGCAATACTGCAACGTTACTCTTAAATAAAAAAGCTAGCCGGTGAGTACCGCGTATGAAAATTGGACTTGCATGAAGAAAAGTTATCCAAAGACTGGAGTTGCAATTAGTCTATTGAGTGCAGCAAATGAAGACGGCAAATATGAAACGATTTTAATATAAAAATAGAATAAAAATATCAATACCATGTTATTGAATGAACAAGTGAAGTGGTAAGCAAAAAGAATAAGTGTAATAAATATTCAAATAAAAATTATACTATCTACAATGAGTCAGATGTCCATGTGAAGCATCTGCTTACACAATTTCAGTCACGTGGGTTTACAATTTAGGGACTTTAAGGCTGCGCAGATATCGTGAAAGCATAAAGGTTCCTCAATTCACAACAAGACTTTAGAAATGAAAAAAAATTTACAGACACTGCAAAAGTATCAAAAAGTTCAGCAATAAGATCTCAAATAATATGTACTGTAAAAGCATTACAAAAAGGATTAAAAACAAACCTATACAATTTTGATTCTTGTTATCGGGACAACTAATTTTAAGTTGGTTGTTTGTATCATTTAAGCACTAATCCAATAAAAATGAACATAAACAGTAAAATATCAACAAGCATCTTTAAAAATAATTAAGGCGTAAATATTTTCTTTAATTAGACCAAAAACTATTTCCAGTCTTTTCAGACCTTGGATATTTCATCATCTCCACTTTATGTACAGAGAGTTTTGAAGAATGCCACTTTCTACGGATTTGCAAATTATTTGAATGATTATTCCATTTCAGTCTTTGGTTATACCAAAGTTCGTTTCATTTATAATCGAAATGTAAAATTTTCGGCCAGTAAATTACTCGGCCAGCCTAATTCTGCAATAACTACAAATCGTAATAAAATTTCCAATTTTTTTGTATGAGTGAAAAATTAGTTAAACTGCCACTCATTTTTCTTTAATGTAATTTTACCTATTTTCAGTATTTTCTAGTAAAATTTCAAAAAGAACATATTTTCCGAATTATCTCGGTATATGTCTTCTTATCGGTATCAATATTATTATTCCACGAAACTCCAGGTAAAAGCTTACATATTACTTTACTACAAAAACTACTGACTTGATACATTCGGGACGATTCATTACTTGGTTACAATGTTATTAGGTAAGAAAGAAATTAAAAAAATAAGTTTTATTTGTTACTAACATATTTAACAAAAATTACATTAACAGGAATAAAAAAGTGGAAAATATTTTCTGTTATATATTTTTCTACTTATTGAAGAAATTATTTCCTTCTGATTAATAAATACTCGTACTTGTAATTGTGCTAGAGCACAATTCACCTAAATTAATAAAGTGTACAAAAATAACAGACTACAAATGGACACAAATATATCATTCTACGCATAAACCAATTCTTATTAGAAATGTCTAATTATATGGAGAGCCCTACTCGGCTCTGCAAGACTTAGTCTGAAATATCGCCGCAGGTCGCATCGTTTCATTTAAGATTTCTGTCAGGATCAAACAGTTCATATGTCGTTGTAGTCTTAAAATTGTAGGCATTTCAAAAATTCCTCTTAAAGATAAATTGTTTTATTCCATCAGTGACTGAAAAATACCGTACATTCGACACAACATTTTAACTCCTGCGCTTAAATTCTACTTACAGTAAATAGGCCTAATAATGCCTCCAGGTTTCTTCAAACCGTCTTATGAAGTTTAATTAAAAATTATTTGATTAGTTAAATTATTTAATTCATTTAAAATTGCCGCTATTTAACAATGGTTTTATTGTTATTTTATTTACATAAAATATTCAAAAATCCAAAAAATAAATATACCGACTAGAATTTGCCTGCATGTATCCTTCACTTCTTCAATTCCGACTGTAATATTCTAAAAGATCAGCTTTTTCTAATTTTTGCTACCTGATCGGAAGAAGAAAAAATCTTTATTTTTCTTCAGACATATCAATGTTTGTGGGTGTGAAAATAGAAACAATAAATAAGCGGTCAACATTTTTGTTTGTATTCCTTATTTTAAATCACATGTCTCTCCATTTTTCTTAAATGTTTATCATCTGTAACATGTAAAATAATATTTCCGCTTGATACATATCCTTTTTTATATGCTTACTAATCTTTCCAAATTACAACGATGTTTTTCCTCTAAAATATAAGAATGGTGTAAATTATAATTGATACATAAGAATGACGTAAAATATAAATATAAATGTCGATTGTGTCAGTCGGTAAAGAAACAGCATATTTACAATTGACTTGAACAAACTTTGATAATACGTAAATATTGGCGTGATTGAATAGAATTACGGCTATAGTTTTCCTGCAGCCTTTGCCTGGATTCTAAAACCCATATTTTTGTAATAATTTTAGGTACTTTCAGAAATAATAGGGGCACGCCCCTTAATTTCTAACCTACCCCAGATATTTTTTGACCATTCTTCAGTGTATTTTTTAAGGTATTATACCTACGATTACGAAAAACTTAATTTTGGAAATCATATAACTAGCCCTTTCTAAAAATTTCCCACACTATATATTGAATACAAAAAAATAGTTTTGCTGTAAGTAATTTGAAAATTAATATTTTTCAGTTTTGTTATTGTGGTGTTATTTTTATTACTACACCAAATTTGGTTTATTGTGGTGTTATTTTCATTACTACACCATTTCTATCTGGAGCCGGAGACGAACGAACAGGCATGCATTGAATGAATTTTCTAAGGGTTCCAATTTTTCTTTTGTGATACGGAACTCTAAAAATTGCTAGTTTTTATCAATGTAATATTTGTAAATTTTATATTCGAGCAAAAATTTACAGAAAAAATAACTTCTATATTTTTCACTTGTATTTCAATAAGCTTTAGTTTGATATGTTACACGAAAAAATATTTTTGAAAAAATATTTTTCTAGCCTCCTCTGAATACCCCAGAACTATTTCAAAAAAATTAAATTTCAAGTCTTTTTTTTTTGCACAATACACACACATGCAATTAGAATTCTACTTCCTACCACTCTGCCAAATTTCAACTTTTTATATCGAATAATTTATAACAAAAAATACACATTCTTTTCCCTTTTGCCAATTATGATACAGAATATTCGAATGCCTCCAACTTGTTAAAATTACATTGAAATGGCACAAATTTTTGATTCAACCATTCCCAACTCCGATAATTTATTTTTCAATTTTCCCAACAAAAGCTCGTTTGAAATTATTAACATTAAAATTATATTGGTAACTTGAAGCTAACTGCTGTTGTTAGCAGAAACTAATTTAACTAATGCATTAATTTGTACTCAATATTTTGTTTATCAACAACGACATCTTACGTGGAAGCGGCTTAATTAGTAAAGACAAAAGGCCCAAAATGATTTTATCTCCAGCTCTTCATCAAAACTCTGTCCAAAATATAATCAATTATTAAGGTAAACGATGAATATTTAATTATTTGAAAACATGGAAACATGTTTATATCAAGTCAGTCAAATCTTATTATTATGCCAGCAAAAGATGAAGAAATATAATCATAAGATACGAAATATAGAATATAGGAGGCTAAATGAAATTATTATGAAAATAATCACATCAGACGTTTAATATTAAGACGTATTATTGTTACACTATCATATAATGTCATTCTTTCTGAATCATCCTGAATCAAGTTTCGGTAATATTTGTTAAGTTCCATATTTCGGAGACAAAAAACGTAATCTTCACGGCGGGATTTAATTATTCACCCATTTGCATGAAAGTGTAACTTTTTTACGCTTGTTTTGTTATGAAGGTTCTAACTAAGGATTTTGCCAAAGCATTTTGGGTAGAAAACTTTATTGTGTTATTATAACATACTGAATACCTACATATATTAAAATATGTAGGTATTCATTTATATAATGTACATTTATATAATTGCTCCAGAAGGATTAAACAGGCACTTTCCTGCTCTTGTATTAGTACACAATAGGATTAATTAAAAATTAAATGTTACTTCTAATTGTTCTTTATATTATATTAAACCACCATCTAAGGTAGTTTAGTAGCTACTACGTAATGTGTGTACGAACAAACCCATATTTTGAAAAAAATATTTTTATGTTCAATTCCTTTTTTTATTTCACAAAAATATATTTTTGTACACAGTTTTAAAATACAGACAGGCTTACCCAATATTATTTCCTTTGCAAGCAAATTTATACAGCTTAATGCTAGCAAAACTTACAAA
Source organism: Druceiella hillmani (assembly GCA_039881145.1). Taxonomy (NCBI): domain Eukaryota; kingdom Metazoa; phylum Arthropoda; class Insecta; order Lepidoptera; family Hepialidae; genus Druceiella; species Druceiella hillmani. The sequence goes on along the minus strand of JAYKKI010000106.1, from coordinate 5,493,055 downwards.
ATAATTAAATTTTGATAACTGATTCAAATTTTAACCGAATTTAAGAACAAAGTAATCTTATTTCAAATACATACAACATCGAAAAAAGTTATGTCCAAAAAACGATCAATATTGACGTTTGCCGTCTTGCATTTGCCCATATTCAGATAGCTTACATATATATACACGTAGATCCATCTATTGATATACATAGATACAATACATTTCCGTAATTACATGAATTTTATAAAATATTAAGTTTTCATATCTTCTAATTAAATTCTAAATTAAGATTCTAAATTCTAAATTAAGATATTCTAAACAAAAATTTCAAACCTAATTTTCGATATCATTAAAAAATCGCATAATTTGTTTCTTTTAAAAAAATTTTCAACTTCTTCATTCAGAAATTTGATATTACTACGAATACGGACGTAGTTATTTTTAATTTTTATGCGTAATTAAAGAAGTATAAATTGGGAAAGAAAGTAACCAAGTTTGAGTCTTATTCATAATAAAAAGTAATAACACGACTAAAATGTAACTCTTCCTCTTTGCTTCAGCCTGACACCATTTTTGTATTTATATGTTTATATATATATATATATATATATATATATATATATATATAAATATATATATATATATATATATATATATATATATATATATATGTATATATACTCGTACACATATAAAAGAAATAAAATATTCATTAAAAAAATCCGCACAAGATTACTGATGTCGGGCAGATAAACAAAATAATAACAAAGATAATACGACGAACCAAAAGGCGACAAGATTAGTCTTGTCTCTGTGATGCAAATGGACATGATAAAACCAATTAAACAAAAGCTCATTGACTGAATATGATATTCAACAATGCAATAAATTCAATAATACAAACACGAGCAAATGAATACAGAAAAATAATTACATATTTATTGCATGAACTAGTATTTGGTCTCAAACTTACTATCTTCATTTACTCGTAGATCAAGAACGAATAACTACTTAATTATACATTTACAAGCAAATATCTATGAAGAGTTATGTGAAATAATGGGTAACAAAATGCGGTCATATTAAGATTTATTTTTTTTTTAAATGTTACACCCATTATATATTATATTATATATATACCCATTATATATATATATATATATATATATATATATGAATATTTCAGTAATAATTGAAGATAAAAAAAATTCACATTATTTATTTTAAGAAAGAAAATTTAAAAAAAAGTTACAAAAATGCAGAACCATTTATTAACAGGTATCATGACACAATTTATTTTCATAAAATCTCTCTAATGTCGCTGACTCTATCTTATACCTCTAGACTCTTTTCTACTCATCTTATGTACATACAAAATAATTATATGTAACATTAACATTTCAAGCGAAAGTGAAATAGAATAAAAGTACCAATGAATATATAAATCAACACATAGAAATATACAAATTAACACACATGTAACAATCCTTGAACACGATTTCCAAAAATACACTAATCGTAGAACTGAACGGTGGATTCTTATAAAATAGAATCGTTGAATTCCTTTAAGAATCCCTTCGAATACCTATGATTATAGGCCATTTATAGGATATTTTTCATGGAACTTTTCACCTCGTGATGAACTGATTGAGCGTGACATAAATTTTAAATAAAATGAAGTGATTTCGGACGGGTCGTGTCCCCGTTACTCGGAGTGCCAATTGGCCGCCACCAAACTCTTGCTATTTTCCTTCACAAAAACTATTTCTATGAACTTGATAAAGGATTTTCCGTCGATATCTGCTTTTTCACAGAAATCATTCAATTTAAATATATATAAGATCTCATCAATCTGAGTGTATTAATGATCGTTTCAGTTAGTCGACAGTTTTTTAAATCATAATTTTAACAACGAGTTTGTAAAAAGTGATAACACTGAAAAATGTAATAACACTACGTAAGTCGCAAAAATAATCTGATGAGCCAAATTATGAAATACCAAATTATAAAATATTAAATACAAAAAACTAATACAGGCGACGCATATTTTAAATTCCTGTTACTAATAATACATTTCATTATTTTACTGTAGAATTTTTACGTAAATTAAATTACTTTAAAGTGTGAAACTTTTATCTCGTTAGTATGATATTTCCCAAACGTATTCACGTTATCGATACTTATGTAATAATTACTACTGAGGCGTACCAGATACAACGACATCACCGTTAACGCTTTTATTTAAAATCGAACAAAATGTACTTAAATTAACTTACCGATTATAGAAAATTCTGCGGTTGGTTACATCTGTCTGCTAGCTTTTATTTTTGCATGGAATTATGACACAGAAATACATTTTTTCGCACTAATGAACAATGAACAACGGAGCTCTGCTGCTTATTGTATTCGATCTACGACTAAAGTATGCATCTCTGTAGAAAGAACAATACATGATACGCGCGGATCATAATAGTGGCAGGCGTGTTTCACCTAATTGCAATCTCTAGTTACATGCCCTGTGCATAAATTTAACAATTATGAGATATTAGTAGAAGAACAGTATCTTATAGTTAACTAAAATTATTTTACGCTTATTTAAGTAATAAGGTAGAAAGATGGCAAAACATACTAACAAAATTCTTTATGTATGGCTAAGTAAATTTTTGAGAAACAAAAAACAAAAAGATACCAAAATAGGCTTTTTTAATATGTTAGAGGGGCTAAGGATCAAAATTAAAGGGTAGTAAAGGAAAGAAGAAGAATTAAAGGATAAGGATATGAAAGTTAATGGAATATGGAAACAAAAGCTAGTGAAGGTATGATTATTTCAGACGACTTTTGAATGCTTTATTGGACAACGAAAATCTAGTATCAGAATTGAATTTTTTCCACAACATAGCAGCATGAACAGTAAACGAATGCCCAATGAAAAAGGGAATATATTTGGTGATAAGGAACGTAAGAAGTTTCTTAAAGCGTACATCCAGACAATGGCCAGAAAGAACCGAAAATTATGCAACAAATAAGCGAGTCTATGAGAATTTTTTTAAATTCTTTAAGACAGTGAAAAAGATTACAATTGATCCATTTACGAATCGCCATTAAAATTTATGATCAAATATCGACTTATATAAGGGTTAATGTACTCATATTTACCAGACAGTATGAAATATATTCCGCTCGCTAATAAATTTTCTTCAAAGTTTGACATTTTCTACATCACCAAGAGTCGTAAACTGTCATTGAGCGATCATTACGCGTAACCCTCTAAACTACAATTTATTTTGAAAGAATGATAATTTGGTAACTATTTTCCGAACTTATATTATTTTTTAAACAGTTATTAATTATTAAACATTAACATAAAATAATAAGTTAAAATCAAGTAATCAGACACTAATTTAATCATAAAATATCATCCAATATTGGTCGATATGTCAAAGAGTTCACTATAAATATTAACTAAAACATTTTATGTGACAATAAGATTAGTCAAGGTACCAGTTTATATAATCATCTTTGGGCAGATAATATTTACAGTTGAAAAGTTTACTTTGGGCAATGATATATTTTATGAGTCCTATGGGTTCAGGAATCTTTGAATTCTTTCACGTGTATCATAGAAAAAGCATCGTTGATAAAGTGAGGCATTTGAATTTAAAAGATGGAGAAATATAATGAATGGATTTATAGAATAAGTAGAATGACATATCGATAAGTAGAATGACATTTAATGAATATAAATTACATTAAGAAGAAAAATGTTTTAAGAATAAAAATAACTGAGAATGAAAAGATTTTTCCTATGCCACCTGTTAGCTATAATTTGTAAAATACTAAATATATAATTTGTGATTATATAATATTACCACAAAATGCCAAAAGGGAGCTACCCCATAAATAGATTGGACTTATGTAAGGGAAGTAGTCCAAAAATACTGCAGTAATCTATTGAGCGCGGCAAATGTTAACAGGCCTCTGAAAGAATTTTATTTTAAAGATGGAATGAAAATATTAATGGTATATTAATGAATGCAAAATATACACACGATGAGGGGTTGCATGAATTACACTAATAGATTCCGCACTAATAAACTCCCAGATAATAACATCACAAATTATAACGAGTCCATAAACATTTTAAAAAACCAACCAAATTCATATAGGCACATGCATAATAAATGTTTTTATAGTTTATGATATTTATATCTCTTGAATTTATTAATGCAAGCTAACTAACAAAGTACACTCCAAAAAATTCAATGAAACACCATGCCCATAATTTAAATGTTTCACCCATAGTTAAATAACTGTATGGGAAGGGTAAAATTGGCCGTCATGTTGAGTTTAGTATTTCTTAAACCGGGTTTGAAAATTAAAAACCGTGAGTAATACTTCTGCTTAGAGATTTGACTCCCTGCTAAGATGCTGTCGGTTTGACAATAAAGCTACCAGACAAGAAAGAAGAGCATTAGACAAGTTCACACCAATTAGACAGTTTTGGGGAAAGTTCATTGAAAATTGTAAAACTTGATACAAGTCCAGCTTATATCTTACAATTGATGAACAATTAGTTGGGTTCTAAGGTCGCTGCATATTTCGAATAACTAACAAAACTAACAAATATGGCATCAAGATTGTAATGGTTGCAGATTCAAATTCAATATATGTTTATAATTCTGCACCATATTTGCATAAAGGTACCAACTGTAGCGAAAATATTCCTCTTGCCACATGCTTTATGAAACAACTTTGTAAGCGGGACAAATAGAAATAAAACCATTTACCAAGTGGTTCACATCTGTGTCCCTAGCTTTAAAACTACTTCAGAGTCCTTATAACCTCTCGATAGTTGTCACAATACGCAGTAATAAACAAGAGATACCCAGCGATGAAAAACACAAAAGCTAGGAATAACGGAACTTCAATGTTTGGTTTGATGGTGAAACAACCCTGGTCTCATATAAAGATCTGTTTAAAGTATGTGGTAGATTTTAAGTAAATTTAAAAAATATCCTTTCACACTAAGTATTTTTTACTAATAAATGCTTTGGTTTAGAAAAATATTGAGATAAACAAAATGATTGTTAGTGATTATGACTAATATTTAGTGACAGTGTAACCCGAAAACATATTTAGTAAGGTAGGGTTAAGAAGCCTATGTAATACCATCTGTGTCCACGATGCATACGACCAAAATACTCCTAAATACGATACCGTCAAAATGTACACGTCCTTATGAATCCATTATGGAATCCTAAAAGTGATGAAATTCGCGATGAAACTGCAAACAGTGTAAAAGCATTAAAAAATTACCAACTTTTTGTCTCCAATAATATTTTTTATAAACATAAAAGACATCAAATATAAATTATAAGTTTACATTAAATGTATGTTATACTAGCTGTGCTCATAACTTCGTACGCCCAGACTACGCCATAAGGTAGCGGTACCGTCAAAAAGTACATATTCCTTATGATCATTCCTTATTATATTCCTTATATCATGAAATCCTAATAATCATTAAATTTGCAACCAAACTGCAAAAACTAAGAAAGTATTAAAAAATCACTAACTTTACATCTCAGATAGTGTATATATATATATATATATATATACATATATGCATATATATATATATATATATATATATATATATATAATACATTAAATTTAAATTATAAATTACATTTATGTTACATTCAAGCAATATATGTTACATCTAATAAAATTGAACAAGAACAGTCAAAGTTCTTCGAAAATAACTAGCAGGAATACTTATCTTTAATTCCTGTATTTTAAATTTATTTTGAAAACCACTGTTATTCCTTTTCAAAACTTGTGTACTCCATCCTTGCCAGTTTTTGTATTGACAATTATAAGGAATCCTTTGCTGGTTTCCACGATTTTGCGAATTGTGTTAAAATTATTCCATTTCAGTCGCTTGTTATACGAATGTTCATTTCATTCCATGAATATTCATGAAAAGTTTTGGAGTTTTACTAGCCTAATTCTAAAATAACTACAAATAGAAATTTGATTTTTGCTGAAAATCCATATGCTTGATTCCACAAATTTTTCATTCAGCGAAAAATAAATTAAGGCACGGGTTTTTTTTAATATGAATTAATCTATTCTTAATATTCGGTAGCACAAATAAAAGGGGGAAAATACTTTAAAAGTTCTGTTGTTATTTCGCTTAAAATATGATTTTTTAGAAAGGCAATTTAGTCTTGAATTATTTTTTTAATTAAAATTAATACATATAAATTATTATTGTCATTATTATTAAATATTTGGTTAGACTTGAATTACGATTCGTATCTAGATTACGACTAACGAGAAATAAGGATGAATTGTACCGAGATAAAGGTCGTGGGGCTTCTATCTAAGGTTTATAAAGGGTAAGAAGTGCTGAGGCATTTAGGAGCAAAATTTACTGACAAGCCTGGGTATAGGACTTCGTCTTCATAAGATTATACTATGAGAGCCGGACTCCTGTTACCATGTTAATACGAAAACCATGGGATCGGTGCTGTGTAAATGTTATTTCTGGCAAATACAGGTTGTAACAGAACGAAACCTGTGCGATAGCATATGTGTACCCAAACTACAGACTTCACAAATTTATATAGATATTAGAAAATGACATTTTTAATAATTTAAAACCAGAAACTAATGTCAAATTTTAGTTTTTGCTGTCATTAATACTTTAGCATTAATTTAACATTAAATCATTTATATAAAAAGAAATGCTAGCTATAATGTTTGTAAATATAAACCTAATCACCATTTTCAACAGAAATAAATTATATATTTAAGAAAAATTTTATTGTTTGGAAATATGTCCAATTCTCGTAATAACATTTTAGTAAGCTTACATTTGATATCAACATAAACGGCCTTAAAAAAATGTCGCCTTATTCCTCGTCGCTCAAAATTATCCTTAGAATGAGAATTTATATCTTTCGTTCTAATATTTTTAATTAAGATACTACTTTCTACCAAAATGTCAACTTTATATTTAAAATGATTTTTGAAAAATATAATGCAGACGATATGTGACCTACATGTAGACGCCAAAATAATTCTATAAGTGGCAAGTTTTTTTTTTATTTTGTCATTTTGGTTACAATGAAAATGTGTTGAAATAAATTAATTACAATTTTTATTCAAAATACATACTTAGGCCTATTGGCCTATTCTCTTGAATATATCCGACTTATTAAAATTATATTAAAACGTCAACAACTCGACGCCAACGCCAACAATTCGACGATTCCCAACCACATTAACTTATTTCTCAATTCCCCTAACAAAACTACATTTAATATCATTAACATCAAAATAATATTTCTGAGCGAAAGATAAGTGCCCTTATTAGCAGAAATTAATTTAACTAATGCATTAATTAGAACTCAATATTTTGTCTATCAAACACGACATCTTCTTTGGAAGCGGCTTAATTAGTAGAGACAAAGGCCCAGAGCAAGGCTATACCGGTTGTATCTTCAGCTTTTCGTCAAAGTTCTGTGCAAAATATTAATTAGTCATTAAGGTAAACGATATCTATTTAATTATATGAAGACTTTAATATAGGCCTATGCATAGCCAGTAAAATCATATCGCTACGCCAGTAAAACGATCGAAAATAAAATCATAAATTGTTATGTATGAGATATAGAACAGGATACCGTTGACAGGATAACGTTTTATAAAATACAAATACATATTAGAAAGTTAATTTTAAGTTAAAAATATTTTAAATAGAGTGAAAAATCTGAATATTCCTAAAAATAAAAATATAAATAAGAAATATAATAAAATTACATAAATTTTAAAGTATGTAACTCTATACTTTATAATAGTTGTACACTTCATTAAGTCTGTTTTTTTTAAATCTTTTATTTTACTGAGCGATTGCAATAAACACAGCAAATTATTATCCCAAGCCAAAAAACTTATCCCAAACCAAAAAACTTATCCCAAGCCAAAATAGTCTCAAACCAGATGAATTCCAACAGTAAAAACTTCATTGAAATCTTTTAGCTGGTCTTACGTGATGCGTGAAAAATAAATAGACCCTCACACAAACTGACAACCATTTTAAAAATAATATTTTAATTTGTTACTTTTTTATGTTCTTCTATAACATTTTTTTCATAAATACCTTCAAGGTACAGACACGCCAATCCGACCATTGCATTATGTATATAGATAATAACCTGGACATGAAATTTATACTACCTAACACTAAACCTGCTAAAGTAATTAAATTATAAATATTGAAAGAACATTCAAATTTAAAACAAATTGAAGAAAGAAAGTAGATTATAGCGCATATGTTTAACATCGAAAAATTGTATGTGCCGAAGACGACCGAAAACGATGTCCGCTCTTATGCTCCTCTCCGCATTCTGGTTGTTTACTTCCCTTCGCTTCCCGCCCCACTTCACACTTTACTTCACGTAAAGTTATTACTTTTTTACCATTATATGTCCAGGAAAAAAACTAATGTTCTAAACATTTGTAACTTCACCTATGGATATACATAAAAAAAACTATGAATTTGGGTAATTACTACGCATCGGGTAGCTAGATTCTTTTTTGTTATTGTACTAATGCAGTGGTATCTTCTGTTAGTGTGATTTAATCGTGATAAAATAAACACATAATGTTACTTCCAGTTAATCCTTATATTTATTCTAAAATTGCCATCCAAATGGATTTAGTATTTTTTAAGTGATACATGCACAAACACACAAAAATTTCAAAAAAAATATTTGTTTATGCTCTGTTGCTTTTGTTGTTTCCCTGAATAATGTTTCATTGACACCTTTAATATAGGCAGGCAAATTCAATATAGACAAAGAAACGAAAATATAGAAAAGTACGTGATAATCAAATTTATGAAGCCCACTACTAAACCTAAAGGTAATTAAATTGCTAATATTAATCGCAGCTTCAAATTAAATCATTTGAAGACACAAAGTGAGCTTATATCGAATACATACAACACCAAATAATTTATAGTACGAAAAAGCAACGACGTCTGTCCTCGTGCATCTGTCGCATTTAAATTGTTTACTTAAGCACCTCTCTCTCACGCACCACTCCATACTTCTTATTTAACTATACTCATTTCGTCAATATATACTCGAGTGGAAAATTTCATTTAAAACTTTAAAATATACGTAACTCCTATTGATACTATACGTAACTCCTATTGAAACTATGTACTAGTTTCGCTATACTGACTAGAGGTGGGCGTTAATACTAATTTACATGAGTTTTAATTCTGCTAAAGTATTTGCGATTATCATGCTAATGATGCTAAATTAAAAGACTATTTCTGTAACATATGTTATTTACTAAGTGTTTTTTTATGACGCATATTAGCATTATATTTCAGTTTATAACACTTGGAAATGTATATTAATAAGTATATTTGCAGCGTTGGCATGGTTTGGTAAATATTTTGTTTAACCCATAGTTATTTGTGAAATGTTAAATTTATATAAATAACATATCTAAAAATCTAGTAGCGGATACAAATGAAACATAAGTTAAAAAATCCATGAACAAAGCGTTTGAAACAATGACAGCTTTATTTTAATTTTGATTTCTTTAAAATTATTTATCGAAGCGACAATTGATATCATTGCTAAAGGGGCCAAAAACCTAAGGGTGGCGACGGAGATCACGCCGCCCTGACTATCAATTTCATCCGCCTTTAATGCAACCAGCTAGGGATGAAAGCAATATGTCGATACCTTAAAAATAACTAAATGACTCGTAACTAAGGAGTTCAAAAGTCTCTGGAATATCTATGGACTCGTGTGTTTGTGTGATGTCAGAAAAAGCGCGGGTTCAGTGGCTTGCGTTAATATAAACAAAACTTGTTTATTATTTATTATTAAAACTTGCATTTTTGAACATTTTAAAAATATATCGACGAGTTTTAAAACGTTATCAAATAACTTCAAAGCTTAGAACTGAATTGACAAAAATTGATTACTTACTTGAATTTCTTGCAATAGTTTTGCCCTATCTGATTTAAGGGTTGATAGGAAATACATTGCATACTTACAATAGTAACTATTGGCGACTCATTTCAAAGTTTAAAAAATATAAATAATTAATCGAGAGAACCTTACAAATAATTGACACTATCAAAATTAAAACACTAAACAAAATAAAAATGCCATGATTTAAGTTACAAATAATTGTATACGTGTAACTGTCAACACACTATCTTTTATTTTAAACCTTTTATAAAATATTACATGTAAATATTCACGATTCATATATAATGTTAGTCATATAAAATAATGAACGAACGCGCCGCTCAAAAGAAGACTTTACACCGAAATTTATGTCGGTGTTGAATCAATCAAATAATATATAAATAGTATTTAGTGGTTATAACAGCTTAAAATAACGTGCCGTATGTGGCTTTTTACCATGTGTAAATTGTGTTTAGTGGCTGCAAATAAAAATAAATTTGCTGACAATATATAGGTTATTTTACATCTACAGTGAATACATGGTTAATACTGAAGGAGCATTGGCAAATTAGCATTAGTTGCGAAATATCAATAGCATGCTAATACGTTTTTAAAATTAACATTTACAATTAGCATATTGAATGCTATTTTTTTCATCTCTAATATTCAGTACGTACTTTAATAGAGGGTATCACCTCCATATATGTGTACACGATATATGCATGTAAATGTATATAAATGTATACAATATTCATATATGCGATATATATTTGCGTAATTACTAGGCGTCGAGTAACTATGCCCTTATTTATTGTTGTAGTTGTAAAGTCAATTCGTTTTTTAAAAATGTTAAATTCACATATCTTCTGACTGAGTGAACCAATTTCAATGGAATTACTTGTTTCTTCAAGTATTTCACGTTTTAAAAAAAATTACATTTGAGTAGTTAGGCCAGTAGTTTTGAAGTGACGCGTGTTTAAACAAACCCACAAACAGACGAAGAGGAAAAAATTAAATTTCAAAAACATTGTTTTTGTATATATAGTTGTAGTAAGCAAAAATTTTTTTAGCATTTATATTCCCTGCTCTATTCCTTCTAAAGAAAAATGTAATTATATAGAGTCTCTCTTTTAATATAGGATATTTTCTATCTATACGCAAAGATTTGTCCTTTCAAGAGTGAAAAAATCCAAACATACAAATAAACAACGTTTCGATTTTTGTTATATTGGTAGGACGGGTAATTTTAACCCGCGGCTTTGATTATATATACAAAAAACAGTACGGTATAATATCCGAAAAACCTTTTTAAAATCTAGACGATTATTTTTAAGATCATGATGACATCTGTTTAATATGAAGCTTACATACTATTAAAACTTACGTATGTAAAACTTACGTGTGTAATTATGTCGACATTCTTATTTTTAGCGTTGTTTACAATTTGGTTCCTCTAAAATTTCCAAAGGTATATTTTATCTTTAAATATTGAGATATATGGAGGTAATGCTTTTAACCACTACGCCATATTTTACATTTCTATGTTAGACGCATCAGAAATCAACACTCGTTAGACGCTCAATACGTTAGACGCTCAAGAAATACACTTCACAAATAACACGAAAAATATTTTTTTCCACCTAATTGCATAAGTTTTTTTAAATAAATTCACTTCGGGTCTAAACTGACGTAAGACAACTTGAACCGAATCAACCATCATTGCACAATAATGATTCAACATTAATTATTTATTTGTACCTACTCGTAATTATTTATTTGTACTCTTTTATAAGTATATATTTAAAAAAATATATTTTTATGTGATAAATAGAAATAAACGATTTTCCAACTTGCCTCTTGCCAAATTTCGTAATTCTAAGTCAACGTAAAGTACATCATATGCTTTGATTTATTCGCGAGCGTCAAAAAATGAAGCATAAATAAACGTATTTTTAAATGGTTTTTTTATTGCGTTGACTTAAATGCTGGCTTTTTTTAGAAACAAAGTAAATAAGTATTTGATATTAAGTTGCTGAGAAAAAAGGTCTTTACAGACTGACAGACGGACAGATGGAAAACTTAAAAAAAAATTAACGAAAAAAGCTGATAAAATTAAAAAAGCTGTTGGGTGCGAGTAACATTTAAAATATTTTCACAATACTTTCATAAACTGTTCATATTATTTTTCACTACCTAAATATACCTTTCAAAAGCATCAAAATTTCGTGAATCTCTCCCTTCATTATTATAAACACTTTTGAGTAATTACTATAAGCGTCTGGGGACTCTATTATTTTCGTAATTTTTCAACAACGGGGATTGAACGATTATTTTTTGCATCTCTCAAATGTGTATCCTAAAAATACGTTACTTCAAATTAGGTAAAAGTAATTTTGTGATCTTCGTAAGTGGTATTTTCATAGTGCACACGAAATTATAAAAAAGTGAATATTTAATCTGTTACCTCTAAAATTTACACATCAATTATATCTATGTGAGTTAATATGCTTTGTCATATATTACATTTTTAGCTTCTTCATCAAACTGTTTCTGAACGTACACTTATGTGTGATGATACCTTACCTTAACCCTTAAAGAACCCTTAAGGTATTTTTCCCTCTTAATATGGGACCTTAACAATTGGGTAGTATGCTTTGGACACAGCTACGAGTGAACACGAGTACGCCTGTGGTTGGAAATAATTGAAAGAGATATTATATATTCGATTCACCTCTTAAGCCGCCAATTTAACTTTCTTACTTCTCGCATTTACGATAGTATCCTCTGCGTAATTTTCGTCAATTATATCGAAAATAAATTTCCACGTTTCCACAACTGTTCTTTATTCGTTTTATCGAAAATTAAAAGTAATTAAATGAAAAGGAACGATTTTTGACAAATTAAATCAAAATAATTACCGATTTGGAATAGCTTTTATTCAGAGGTCGGCTATGAATGGATCAATATTATATATCTACAGAAAGTGTCGAGTATATTATAATAAACTTGCTTGTTTTTCACCATTTTATAGATATAGTTATTGACCATTTGAGTTAGGTATATATATATCGAATAATTTAAAAATTTATTTTACATATTTTCAATGATATTTTTTGTCGAAACTATAAATATTTCAAAAACATTTTTTTAATAAATCTGAAAAAAATATCATTTTTCTGTAGTCTCTGCATATATCGGTATGGTTATCTAAAAACTTTTGGCAAAATTAGGGAGGACTTGAATTTTTTTCGTTTCTTTTAAACACCTAATATAGAAAATACATAATTTTTTTAAATAAAATTATATTTTTAATAGTAATGTATGTCTACAAACCAATTTTTTTATAAATGAAAATATCTTTTATTCTTATTTTAACTACATTTTAGACTTTATACAAAAACATATATTACAAGCATATTGCTCATATCTACACTAAATATTTCAAAAGTGATATAGGAATGCAATAAAGTCTAATCCCAAATATTTATCCCCTTGTGTGCAGATTACCAAAAGACATTTACACTTAGTATATATTGCTACATCTAGTCTAATATTATTACTTATGTACAAATATCGATACATAAAACACAATAAAATTAATAATTTAATAGATTAAATATTGAAGTGGATAAGTATTTTCACAACTTATGAAATGAGACCAAATACACAAAAACACTTTGAACTTTTTATAACGGGAAACTGATCAAATATGCGTTCGAAAACATACAAAGCAGTTAGTTCCATAGTTATTTATGATTCTTGAAATATGTTATACAAATTATGGTCACATATTTGTACATAATTTTTTTTTACAATTTTCAAACATACGCTGGAGAAAGCAGAGGAATACCCCCTGATTTCACTCTTGTAAGTCAATTCAAAGTTTAATATTTTGTAAACTGTATGTATGCATATCAACATACATTTATTCATATATATATATATATATATATATATATATATATATATAATTGTGCTTTACTACATATCAACTGAGATGGCTATGTTTGCATAACTTCACACAGATAGTTCAAGGTTTACAGAAACTCTAAACATGTGACAGATATACCGAAGTTATAAGTGCTCTTTGTTTTAATACGGACACTTTTTGGAGTCCTGTATTAAAACAAAGAACCGAAGGATACGAAGTTATATTTAAATAAACGTATAATAAAAACTTACACATTAATTAATATTTTAACATAAATGTAATAACCATAATAACTCTTAATGGAAGATAACTAGAGTTTTGTCCTCATTTCATCCATAATTTAGGTATTTACTTTCCAATTTATTCCTAATATAGTATTGCTTATAAAGTAATACCCTTTGAACATATGATGCTGCTACGCTTAACCCCGATGCTAAAATTTAACTTATCTTTATTTTGCTCTTCCCGCAAACATTTCTAATGATTTATAGCCGAAAGTCAAATGTTTTAAAACTTCAAAGAACACACAAAGAGAGACGGGTCAAAAAAAATATCTTTATAACTTTAACGAGAAATTAAAAAGAGTTAACCCACGTTTAACCAAAATACTTTAAATAAAGCCGCAATAAGTAAATGTTACTTACTGCGAAGTATGACTCTATTATCATAATAATTGGAAAAGTTAAAATTGTTAACAATAAATTCTTCTTTAAAATATCAATATAGAACTTATAAAAGGTTCATCAATTTTACTTTGAGAAATTCTTGTAACTCGCATATATACACTTTTGTACGGTAAAATACTTTAACATTATTAACAAAGGCTCTATTTTCTTAGACCCTTAAAATGTTAACATTTTCAAAAGTTTATTAATTCTTAATTAAAAAGTTTAATCAAAAACTGAAATAGAATTCACACTTTATTGTTTTATAAAATTCAATTTGTTAATATTGTGAGTAAAAGAGGGCAAATCGTTGACTTTGAAATAAATTTTTTATAATAATAATACGTAATAAGCATCTTGCGGGACAAAAATTAAAATTTCAAATCACTATGGGTTTACCTCGTTTCCTGAGTTAATTGTTACATAGTTATTTACATATTTTTATTTAATTTACGACGTTTCTAAAACGGACTAACACATTTAAAATATTTTTTCCTTGCCCCATAAAGATTTATAATCCGATACAGACTTATAACACACACAAACCATCCTGGACATTCCTGATTGTCGAATTTTTAATAGCTATGAAAATACTTATATAATCTAAAACGAAAAACATGGGGGGCATGTAATAATTAATAGTAAAGAGTGTAGAGGGTAGCTCTCGGTGCGAAAATTCACACTACAGGTCATATAATTTGCAACGAAATCAAATGTTTAATGACTCAGGACACTGAAATATTAACCCAATAAAGATTCATAATACAGTAACCTATTAATCGTATATTTATATACTCTATCATACTGTTATCGTATTGTCGCATTTATGCCGTTACGACAGCAACTACTCTCCTTTTCTCCTTTTTTGGGTAATCAAAGAAATATATGTAAATTTACTACACAAGTTATTGGATAAATATTTAACGTTCCCTTAGGCAGTACAAAAGTTCATTCCACTACTGTGCATTTGTAATAATTAATGGTGGAATGCGTAGTAACAATATTTAGCTTCGAATATGTGTTACTGCTTGTCGAAGTACATGATAAGTCTTATAATGAAAACAGATGAAATATCCAAAAATAGTATCTGAAAAATTTCAATATCAGTAGAGGAACAATGTTAAAGGCAGAAGTCATCTGAATGGACAAAACCACAAGCTGCTCAGAATCGAAGAGTTCAGTTTACGTATATATTTTTGCGTACGTAATAAACGTCAGAAAGACGCTTGTTGGGCGATATGCCTTTGCATTTGTATGTTTTTTTCAAATAGTCAAACCACAGTGAATTTAATTCTCACTTAATGCCATCTAAGGTTTTTCTTAGAAATTATATGCTAATAATAGACTACTTATACTTGTTGCTATGAGAAGTTATAGTATTTTTTATTTATGTTTAATAATGTTTCTAAAATATACCATAATAGTGAAAATGGAAAAAAAACGCTAAAACAGATACACAAATTTGAGAGATTTTTCTCGATCCTGTGGGAAACATGGATTTTAAAACCACTTTCGCAAAGTTTACAATTCTGTCCTTTCCCATCGCAAAATCTTTGCCTATTGCTTGATTGTAATAAAAAAGAGAGCTCTTGCAAAATTTTAAATTTCTACATTCAAAGGTATGGGCTGTGCTTTAACATGCCCGTCAGTCACCTAATATTTAATATATACTTTGTTAGTTCTCATATCCACATTCCCCACAAATCTCCTAAAATTTACGTATTAGGAACCAACGGTGGGTATTGTATATGCCTGAAGTGCCATTGGCAATGATTCAATTTTTCTTATTCTTCTGACGATTTTCCAAAAGGAATAATGGAAATCTGTGACTAAATTTTTTGAACAATGGTAAATGGGGAAGAGATTAATCCAAATGAAACAACATTTCGTAAAATTTAGATATCAAAAGGCTTACAAGCCCAAATATTGCAACTGTACGGAAATCACTCTTGTAAATATAGTATTTAAAATCTTCTCCCCTATACAGTACCGTCGACTATTAACATATTGTAAAACTCATTGAAAACTACCAATATGCTTTCTCACTTAATTAGTTCACTAAGTTTACTCTGTTAGGCAAATGATAGAAAGGGCTAAAATTACAAGGTTAACACCTACCATCTATTCGTAGTCTTTAAGGCAACTTATGATAATATCTCCTTACATTTATCCTATATCTGTATTAGATACATTATGGTTACTTCTCCTTCCTATTTTCTACCAATTTCCTCTTAATTATATCATGAAATTTATCTTTCAGCTATTAAAACGAAAAATGCTATGCCTTGTATTACTGAGTAAACTTTCATTCTTCGTACCTGGAAATTTCCTGCGCTCATTCAATAATTACCTTTTTACTATACCACACTCTAGAACCGAATTATATCGAAACTGCCGTTTCCGCGGTATTCGACCGCTCAACCAATTGATCGCGGTAGGACCAGAGTATGATTTGTTTATGATGAGTGAAAGTAAATTTGTCGAAATGTGTCGTCGTTATCTCTTGTAGTTCTTGTATATTTTGTATTTATTTTTAATATGAAAGTTTAAACTTTGTTAAATTATTAATTTTTTATCGTTACGAACATGTCACCTTTAATATGTCAATAAATGTATGTGTGCAAATACACAAATGAATAAATATCGTCAGAGAAACACTTTACAGAGCAACAGTGAAATTGGTTTTTCCACAAATTCTGATAGCTGATAGTGACGTAAGAGTCTAAGACATACATAAAAAAAAGATTGTCTTTCCAATCTATTGTTAAGTCTTACTTTAGAAGATGCTGTTCTGCATTAAGGAATTGTAAAACAAGATGATATGTCGTAAAAATGTGTTAATACTTTGAAATACTCCGACGGTATATATATTAGAATTTAAAAAGGAATAAAACATAGTTGTCACTGAAGCTTATATATATTTATATATATATATATATATATATATATATATATATATATATATATATATATACATATATATTTCTTGACATTTTAGACAGAGATATTTCTTAATTATTAATAAAAGTAAAATAAATTAGTAGTGGATTCTGTTAAGGCTTCTGATGTATTACATTGTAAATGAAAAATCACACCTTTTAAAATATCAACCAGTTAAAACATCTTAGTTCTATTATCTCTGATGATTTATAAATTGAATTATACAACAGAAAGAATATGGTAATTGCTTTTATCTTAGAAAATCACTCAATTTGCAATTGTAGAAATATATTATCAGAACTTGTTGCTTTATATATGAGTAAATGATGGTCTTTGAGTAAAATCGTTGAAGGTAAACTGTTATTTTTTTAAAAAAGTAATGATAATAAAAATCCTCGGTATTGTAAAGGAAATTAATATATGGAGGAATCACTATAACATTGAAATATACAACAAATGCCCACAATTAAACAAACACAAAGCACCTAAAAAAAATTAGAGACGATAACTTATAACATATAACTTGACCACATCAAAAGAAATATGAAAGATGATAACAAGATAGAAAACCTCTCTCTCGATGGCAAAGACTAATTGAGACAACTTATCAAGAACGTCTCAAAACAAACAAATTATTGGAAACAGATATTTCAAAACAATTGTTGTTCACTCGATAACTTTCCTAAACCAACACGTTCACTTACCAAAACAAACTCGAATTCCACGTACAAAACGCATGTGGGAATATTTACCGCGAATTATCCGACGTCGACATCTATTCCGCAGAATTCAAACAAATAACTCGACCAGAACAATATTTTAAATACTTCTACCATAGTTTCTCTCACATAAAATATTTTGGATCTTCGATTACTTTGATAAATCTGAGTATTATGGGTGAGTTACGTGAAAAAAAAATTCGTAATGGATTACATAAAAACGTAAAGTTTGGGATAATTCACATATGTTTTATGTGGTCGTCTAATAATCAAGGTTTATACTACATATTACACCTGTTTATTTTCACTTAAATCAAATATTTTATGAGCTCTTTAACGCGGTAATGAATATTAGAAGAAGCAAAAGTGCGACTTACTAGTTAATGAACAGCGTGATTCAGAGAGAGGACAGTGCCCGGCTTCCTTGATATATTAAATGGGGATTGGCAGATGATAGTTCAAATGTTATTTTTATTTATTAATGTAAGAGTAGAATGAAGAAAAAATGTTGCTTAATTAAAAACCAACTAATGCTGTTAAAGAAAAACAGTAAATAATGGCCTGAAAAACTAATGATTTAATAATATGGATAACTCGTAAGATATTCGAATCGTATTAAGTTATGCAGACTTACTATGTTTAGGAATTTATACCCGTATATCAAAAAAAGTTGGTCAACTGCCCGATTTTTTAATTTTTTTTTTAAATTTGATTTCTATAATACAAATTGCACTGCAATATATATATTTTCTTAAAATTTTGGAAAGGTAAGTAACACACAAGGCTTATGTCATATAAGTTATGCGTTTTTACATTCAGCCGATAATAGTAATTGAAAAAATTAAATACTTGTATTGTAGTCGTCAAAAAAATTCTCCTCCATTTCCATTACCACCTCTTCCATTGTAATCCTCCATAATAATCTCTTTTGGTGACTTTATTGTGGAAATAGTTATAATTGGTTTTCATTTTAAAGCACCGATATAGAATTTACACTAGTATAAAGAACAATACGAGTGTGCGTGCTTTGAAACAGCCTATGTGAGAGTGTGTGTACGCTGCGTAACTTCCTGCCATATGTATTAGTCGGCCGGTCTAATATCATAACAGCAGGTCTGATTTCAATGTGGTGTCAAGGTAAGATCTTTTTTAACATTTAAATTTCTTTTCATGATTAGTACTTTTTGAGTCAGATAGTACAAATACTTTTTAAGTGCAACAAAATAATACAATTTTAATAAAACAAAATAATACAATTTTACTGCGACATCACAAAATATTATATATCTCAGACTTGCCTTGCGCAAGAAACTAAGTCCAACATTTCACGTTTACAAGAAATGATTTTAAATTCTGGCTGTACTATTAATACAAAATTCTACTTTAGTGCAGCAAATTAATTAAAAGGTTTTCATACTTACAAGTATTAAATATTTTTAACCATAAAATTATTGTTAAAATAATAAGATTCGTGAACAAATTAATTATAACTTTTCCTGTGTCCCAACCAATAAAAAAAATTTTAAACATAGTTATTGTTCGTACCTTTATGAAATTTCAAGCTTTGAAGTGGTTTTATTTTATATATATTTCAAAACAAAGTTGGATCTTGTCCCTTTATTTACGTAAGACATGAAGTTAAAATTGACAACGCCATTACCATTTTTAGATATTGGCATGCGCGGAACGTAATATAATGATTAGATTTCCGCGTATTGGTTTACGTGGGTTTTTATCGTTGTATATTTAATACGATTGAAACAATCTTTATGACAACTTGTCAAATTATTCATATTAATCTACGAATATTGAAGCAATAGGAGCTTGAATTAACTGAAGATTCGCTAAAATTGTTTGAGAAATATTTGGTCCATTTTAGCCTGTAAAATGATGAACGTTATAAGCGATGTATCGTTATCCTTGATTTAACATATAAATTTATTGCTAACTAAAGTATTTTTGGCACTTTAACAGCCATTTAAATATGTGTACTGTGTTAGTACAGATTTACTGAGACATAAAAGATCTCTTTTGTTTCTCGGTATCAATACACTTCGAAATTAAAAGTACGATTTAGATACCAACACTTTACTAACCCACCTCTTTTAGGCTACGTGTAAAGACAGTTTCTTTTATCTTTAAAAAGCCTCTCTTCCTCTGTTTACGTCAATCATATCGAAAAAGAATGTCGTATCAACACTTTATATTTATTTCATAAACGGTCTTCGAATTTTAAACGTTCTCCATGACTTCCTCGACTCTTCACACCATTCAAGATGTTTTTCAAGTCTCTTTCTATTTATAACTTAATGAAGGTTAAACAATCTCAACATGTTTTTCGTATCTTTTCTCTATTTACGCAATGAAATTTTCTTCTTACATTGACTTCTAACATATTAATTTATTTACATATTTTTTTTTAAATATATTTGAAGGTTTTTAATTTTTTCCCTTCTGTGTCTTTCTAAGTTTCCACAATTTTTTTACGCTTCACTTCATCTAAAATATTTTCTAGTACATCTTTATTCATACCTCAACAATGGTTTAACAATTTCAATATTTCTTCCTTTATATTCATAATTAATCTCTATACTATAGCCGACAATTCATGACTTCGAATTTAAACTCGCTCCGCTGCTTGTGATTATCTAGGACGAATCTACGGTCAGCTCATTGTTAATGTTTACGTTTCCGTTATGTACATATTTGTTTGACAATGTCGTCGTAGTAGCGTTAGTTCCATTGAATAGGACAAGGTTATATTTATCATTTCTCAGTTTGGCCTAGAACGTACACTGAACGAAATTACACTCTTTGAGATAATGATGTTTTCTATATTGTTAACTTTAACTCTACTTTCATATTTCTACAACGATAAATTGTATTTTCTCCCGTTGTGAATTACCTTAAAATGATAATTTACTCCATGTGAATTAAATGTTGAAGTTTCTATATCTTTACAAATTATTTAGCTATCCGAAGTAATTAGAAAGAAAATTCAATTCAAGAGCATAATTTTTATCGTGTCATGTTAACTTGACGAAAAAAGACTGAAAATAGAAAGAACGTCAGTTTCACCTGATTTTTAAGTAATAATTAAAATGTTATAAACGTTGTAAAAAACATTCTGTAGTATCATAATCACCTATCACCAATAACCAATAATAGTCACTAAAAAAAAAACACTGAATGTACATAATTTTGAGAGAAATTATTTAGAATACATTTCAACAAAATGAATATCTTTTTTTTTTCTTAAACTTATATGCCATTTATTTTTAAACGTATTTTCTTTAACCTTTTCTATTTTTGGCAGCATATACTTGGTATATATTAAAAATCTACAGATCAATGGTATTACATCAATGTCCACTTAAAAATGATTCATAGAGTTATGCAAACTTTACGGAGGCGTATTAAAATATAACTAAAAATGAGACAAAAAGAGAAAACAATTCATTATGCTTAAAAAGCACATGAAATACAAATTTCATTATTAGCCTTAAAATTATAGAAGAGTTATTACATTACTTCCGAAATGAGAAAATAATGCTCCACAACGTTACATACACCCCTTTCTCCCTCGATTTCATAGTAAAATAAATATTATTCATCCTAAAAACGTTACATTTAATAATACTATATGAAACATTAGCGTAAGATATTTTAAAAGTTAATTAAGCTCTTTCGATGAGCTTTTGAGAAAAAATCTTCGAGCTGCAAAGAAATTGAAGTATAAGTATTTGGGTGCAACAATTTGCTGAATTCCAAATGAGCGTTTAGGTATGAATATTGACAATGTTTCATAATATTTAAAATGCTTTATAAGTATAAAAATTCTTAAACCCTGTACCCTTTCTTTAGCAACTTTCTCTTTGCTATCAGGCTTTAAATATTAATATATTTACAAAAAATAACGGACAGCTTAAAATATATTTAAAGTAAAAGGAAACTTAAATTATGTGAAAAAATATGTTGAAAAAATAACGCTGCGTTTTTGTTTTCTTTTATGGGATACGTCAACTAGGCGATACTCCACGATTAACGTGCTATTATTAGTCAATGGATAATTACTGTTTATTTGCCTCAAGCTTTTGTTGCCCACATTCACGAAGAAACACAAAGTTTATTTATTACAGCCCGACGCACTGGGACAGAAGTATCATAACTAAATTATACTATAGACAAAATTTAGGAAGACTCGCGCTCAGAATGCTAATACTAGTAAACAGCAATATGTATAAACAGCTTTCCATCCGATATTTTACAAGTATTTTATATGATATTTTATATGTATTTTATTTTAGTATTAGTATTTTTTATATGAAAAATTTTTTAACAAAAAATGTATATGTTTAAAGAAGATTACTTTTGTGATTCTTTTATTTTATTTTCCTTCGGTAAATATTTGTCCAAGACACATTAGCGTACTATATAAATTAACAAATCGATCTTAAAATGTATTCTAATTAAATTTCCATAGTGAAACTACGAACCCTTATAATTTTATCGTATCTAACCATACGCACGTTCGTCTTTGTATAGCTAACCAAGCACATGCAATTTTGCAAATAGATGCTTCATATAAATACCTTAATTAGCAAGTTAACACCTTGCAGTAAAATTAAAAAATAATCATTTTAACTCCCTACAAAAATTAGGCGAATGAATATTTTTGTACACATCAGATCGAGTGAGCTGATATTTTCGAGCACACTCTGCTTAGTTGGATAGGTATTAGGAATATAAAACCAAGTTTATTATATTTCGTTTTCATATATCACTTGCGTGGCTTCAAGTTGGTTAGTAATAAATCATGTATAAGACAAAAAAAAGAAAATTTAGAAATAAATACTAAATCAGCAAATTAATTAAAAAAACTTTTGGGCATATTGCATTGAAGGGTTTGTTATTTAAAACCTATTTTTGCATATTTCGGCATGCACTAAATTGCTTTCAAGAAAATTTCCCTGAATTAAGCTCATTGCGGCAATCGCGTCCTTTTATAGCGAATGGTCTCCAGACACTCAATACTTTCCAATACGTAACAAGTTTTCTTTAAAAGTTTGTTTTGTCACTAGTTAGAAAAAAAAACCGCAATAAACTATATTTCAACCAAAACATACATGGTGCTGACGGCACCTTCATACAACATCATTTAATTTAAAAAAAGATACATTTGAGAAATGGTACTTTTCATTCTATATTTTAATGAATTAGTTAACCAAGATCTTATAAACAAATTAAATAACATTTATTTTTATCGTTTTGCATAGATACACCGTCTAAATTTAATACGTAGGTAAAGTCGTAGATGAAAATAACCTCTATTAAGTTACTCTTCCTACAATTTTCTTCAGCACTCGAAAGTGGATTTTTGTATAAATTCGAAAATGTGTTTTCTCGTACATTGTTTCCTATATTTATCAGTTTCTTAACAATACAAATAACGAAAATACCTACACAATTCACTTTTCCACCTGATGTTTGACCCCACCGCTGTTTGGTTTCAGGAACAATTAAAAATAGCAAAAAATGCCCAATAAGTCACGACCACAAATAAGTCATCTTATCTCCAATGGGAGCGATTCTTTTAGTTCATTCGTCATGAAATGTAACCAAATGACTACACTTTGTCACAATAAATGAGCGGATTGTTTAATCGAAAGCGGCTAAAGCAACAATGTCGCTTTAAACTAATTCTATCGCTAAGTAAACATATGTCAACATTATAATTACACTTACGTTTTAAGTCTCAACTCAAACGATTCTAACTCAACTGACCCAGGCGTAACGAGTGCCGGTGCCGGTATTACAATTAAGACAAATGAGATCGCAAACACAACTAAAACTAAACACTGAGTTTGTATTCGAATCGAATCGTAATTCGCTCCAATATTGTGTAAATCCCATCTGAATTTATTTTTCCTGGTTCGTTTTCGGATCAATTCAATACACAGAGGACCTCTAACTTTTCAGGATTCTTCTTCCACTCTATATTAAGTATTATTCAATGATTCAATACTAACAATCCATAAATAATGGAACCATCATAAGCACAAAGTTATTGCTGAATACTGTATGCTTATTCTCACCATTAACATAAGAATTCAAAATTAGAACTATAAGAAATTTAGTTTATTACTTAGTAATAAAATAATGGGTAACGTCTAATGAATAAGCGAGCATATTATGCATCTGTACACAAAATCATTTATTTAGTGTTTAATATTAAATTATTATAGTATACTTAATAATATTCACATATAATGTCACGTTATTTAAAAAAATAACAAAGTTAAGTGTTTGATAAGAGCATTAACGAACTATTCGAATACTTAAAACGAGTTTTGCTCGTTTAAATATTTTCGATGAAAACTATATCGTTATCGCGAAAGTTAAAGAAATAGAGAATAATATCTGCTCTTAATTTAAGCTCATGCGTAATTATCTAATATCCTGCAATATCACATCGAGCGATAGAAAGCATTTATTTCTTAATAAACTTTCTGAAATTCATGTTTTTTGTACAACCTAGAAATGGAGCTGTCGCAGTATATAATGTGCTTTAGATTTAAAAAGTTCGTCTATTTAATTATGTATGTATACTTAAACGTGCGCTTGCATGTTTGTTAGCGTGCTTACGTACGTACACACGTGCGCGCGTGAGTATATTCATTCTTCCATCCATCCGTCTTTCCATATGATTGTGCTTACATTCGTGTACACGCATTCTAATTAGTTGTACGCTATATCATAACAATATAAAATATTTCTTGCGTGTCTACCAATATAAGATATAAGAAGAAAATCACTACATTCCAAAAATATATAAGCTAAAACTTCAAACATATTGATAGATCATGTAAATTTGTATATATTTTCAAGCCTAGTGAATTTAAAAAATTTGAATAAAACTAAAACCAAAGGATGTCTACATATGCCAAGATTTGTTATTCACAAAATGTTGTTAGCCTTGATAAGGTATTTTGCATAATTTATGAAGTTAAACCAAAGTTTTAAAGTGTTTTTATTGTGAGTTGTGAACGTATAAAGTTTGAAGACTATCTGTATAAGTATTATCTGTGACATTTACTAGTGGATATAAATAGATATAGATTTTTCATTTAGAAGAGCTTAAAAAGTTACCTTAAAAAAAGGTCGAGTGTTTCTTTAAAATAATAAATGAAACAAAAGCTGCAAATTCTAGAGAATTAATTAGAATTTTGCATATAGATTTATTGAATATTGTCTCTCACAACACTGAACGTGACCGGGATCTTTATCATTTATCATAAAACAAGATTTATTAAACAATCAGAATTTCTTCTTTAGTTAACTCGCATTACTAAAGCAATATATAGTTTAAAATTGTTTACCACATCCATTCACCTGCTAAAAGCCGGACTACCAGTATTCTCCAGAGCTGAGTTATCAGAATATTAAAATAGCTAAGAAGCTCTTCAAGTAAAATATGCAATGCCAGGTAGTGTAATCGGGACTTGGTTATGCACCTGCTCCGGTAAAAATACGAGTATGTTGAATGCTCAGATTAGCCTATACAAGAAGTGTTCAAAACTCGGTTCATACTTTCTGAATTAAATACTCAGTGTACTAAATTCTGGTCATTCTAAGCAATTAAGATATTAGATTATCTGGTTAATTACAGAAATATATCAAAGAGCGAAGCTCTGTGAAATATAAAGAACGGAGAATTACATTTGAGTTTTTTTTTTGTAATTTCGCAAATCGGTTTGGAAATAATTATGAAATTTTGAATGTATAATAAAATATCAGATTTATGGAGGCAAAAATACAAGAAATATTTAATCCAATATCGCATACATCATCTTTATGAAAGTATTAAAAAAATGTTTTAAAATTGAGGACAGATCAATTTAATGAAGATAAAAAGGGAAAAGGTTATATAAAACAAATTTCCCATAATATAAATTAAACAAATTGAGGGAAAACAGACATATACTTACTTACATTTTATTGTAACGAAATAATGTTCAAATGACATTATAAAACGAAAATAGAATCGTGGGGTAAGCCTGTAATAAGTGACGATATTCAAACATTAGTTCTTTTTCACTAATGGAGCATTTAAGCAAATTTTGAAATTGGTAATTAAGAGATAGTATGAAAACATAACGAAGGAAATGGTTAATCAAACGCATGACGTTAAAAATGATACACATGTACATAACATTTTGTCTTCTATAAGTATTTTAGTATTTTATTTGAAATTTTCTTTCGGTTTTATTCCACTAAGATTTATTTGGAGTTAGGTCAGATAAAATATGTTTTTTCTTTTATTTTGTAATAGGGATGTGACAAATATTCTGATATTATCGTTTTATTTTATTTTTTTAATTCTTAATATACAGAATATAGAATTTAAATCTAATAGCATATCGCTTTTAATTAAAATTATTCTATGGGTATCGATATATAGATTTTGAAAACAAATCAAAATTTTCTTTGGTAGCAAACCTCAAAAAGCAAACAGAAGCCTTATAAAATCAC
Source organism: Druceiella hillmani (assembly GCA_039881145.1). Taxonomy (NCBI): domain Eukaryota; kingdom Metazoa; phylum Arthropoda; class Insecta; order Lepidoptera; family Hepialidae; genus Druceiella; species Druceiella hillmani. The sequence goes on along the minus strand of JAYKKI010000106.1, from coordinate 5,466,279 downwards.
TTACATGTATGTTAGACTGTCGGTGGAAACCGATTTTAACAGTATGCCTAAACAAAGTTCCTTTCTACTAACGTTATAGTTGATAGAAAATTTAAAAATGTATGAAAATGACATTTGACATCGAAAGGTCACGTGATCTAGTGTTAACGAATAGAATTTTGGTAGTCAATAACTCTTCTTTCTGTTCTACAAAACGATACGTCAGTGCTTCTATGATGCCGTTCGAAAATTTTCATACAAATGCGTAGACAACGTAAAATATAGTGGAACACCTAAATATGGAAATATTTCTTTTCGAATTTCGAATCGGAATACCAGCGAAAAGTTTCCTTACATAAACTCGAATAGCACCTTTTTTTAATTTTATTTTGACAGCTTGAACCCTCGCCGAAGACTTGAATTTTTTTTTGGTTTTGATAGACTTTTTTATAGTACATCCTTTGAACAAAATAATAGGTAATTATATGTTTTGATTGTAATGGCTGAAGTCAAACTATAAATGAATTAATAAAAGAATTTATTTTTAAAAATATTATAGGCCCAGACAATTAGAACAGTATGGAAAACGTCATTTTTTAAAGCAAAAATTATTTTTTCATCTTGAATTTTGGCATGAGTTTCCGAGATGTTAATTTAGATTTTATAAATCCTTCCCTTCTAGTTCTTCCGCATACACTTAGCGCTGCTTCAGTAACTACTTTTACATATCTTTCTACTGCCTGATAGGCAATCTCATAAACTCTAAAAGAGCGTCTCCTTTATTTTCTACTCGATCTCGCAACTGCTCATAATCAACAATATTGGGAGTTAGTATACATTTTTTGTCAATCAATCATGTCTATGTAAGAACTTGCATTTAAGATCACTTTCGGTACTTCAAATATTGGTAAATCAGAATTTTCATTTAGTTGACGAGCTTTCAAAATACGTTTTGCGTCGAGTTCTCTAATGTTTTTTTGTGATTTGTGAGTGCTTTTGTGAATCTATTATCATACTCAACAACAAATTTTCTGAATGAGTAAAGTAACTGTTTCGAATAATATCAGGCTCCTCTATCTCTAACAACTCGCCTGATAAATATCTAGCGCTGTTTATAAGCTTCCATAGGTGACTTGACCTATCTTTTCAGGCCGAATGGAATTTGATTGCAAACCTGAATGGCACGTACGCCTTTATGACAAACGTTGCTAAGGTCACAAGACTTTTTTGTGGGTTTTCCAAAGAAATATACAAACGCAATATGCGATTAGCTCTAGTTAACCAGCGGATATGGAATAGCTTACCTGGGCTTCTGTGTATTAAATCGAAAGAGCAGGATCCGTTTATGATAGCAGTAGTAATTTCTTGTAAATATTTCTAGTCCGTACTGAGATCAGTTGATATTGGTGGTGGTAGTTCACCTTCTATTTTCTGAAATTAGAACAACCGCAGCATCGCGCATATATCATATGCTTTTCCTATTCAACCTGCAAATGATCTTGGTCCTGCAGTAGAGCTATACAAAAAGGTAAACAAATGCCTCAATGGCAATTCATCGACGTGTAAGAGATAAATTATCCATTGCAATGATCGAGGCACTCTATTTTCCAATAGATAAATCACGCCCCCTACTTTCCCTGTGTTTGTGTTCATGCGATTACAGCTAACAGCCTTTAAACTTTCTAACGGTACATTTTCGGTCGTTAAAAAACGGTGGATGGCTCTTTTAATATTTCTTGCAGTGCCAGATGCTGGAACCATATACCCAACATAAATAGAACCTGATTCTTTTATAATTTAAATACTATAAATATGTAATAGAACGACTGTACAAAATGAACGTCCTTTTGAACAGTTGTTCTAAACCTCTTTGAACTTTTGAAAATAATTTTAGCTTTTTTATCATTCATTCCATCAAATTATAATGCAGGAATTTATATTACCCTCACTTTTGTTAAACTTGATTGCGCACTTTTGGTCTTATTCTTCTTAGTTTCATCCTATCCACGACTTTAGTTGACTGTGCCTCAGAGTTGACATCAGAAGCAGATCGCAGCACAGATGACACGATAGTTGCCGCAGCTCGGTCGGATACTTCGTATCTATCGCATACAGTCATCAAACTATGGAGACTGACATTCGCGAGCTTCATGAGCTTTTGAGAGACTTTGTCAACGATGTCAAGACTATCAGCAGGCAACGAGCAAGAAGGAAGGTCTAAGTCATAACTACCTTCAGATATGTTCATCCAATACGAAGTGGTGGGAATTCCTTCGAGTCATGTGGTTAAATTATGGCTTGTTTACTCTTTGAGAGTACGTAATTTCCCATTCTGCAACTTTTTATTTTGGACAAGATTTATTCTTTCTATAGCAATGAGTCTTCTAAAAATATTTGTTCCTCTTTTGGCAACTTTTTTTATCTTAAATTAGTACAACTTTAAAATTCTTTACATTTACAAGCAGCTATGTCAAAAAGCTTTCTACTTTGTAATCTGAACTCTTCCAAGTTTTCTTCCTCGAGTTTCTTTAAAGACTTTTTTAGATTGTAACATTTTGAGTGATAAAATTTTAATAACTGTAAGACTGGCGACAATCGGAATGGTATTTAATTCTTTAATTTTTGTTGTAACTATTTCGTAATTTCTAGAAACCTAGGTTCTTTTTTTGTGTCATGCTTAATTTTTAAACCTTGACACATCCATTCGTAGAATTGCATCACATTTTCATACGTGGGTAGCACATTTTCTATCAAATCTGCACTTTCACCACATGTGGGACGTTTTAACTTTTGTATCATAGAAGTCATATTAAAAAAGCGTAAGTCAATACGAACTCGTCAAAATACCTGCGCGCGACATTTCACCTTGAAATAATTAGCGACACTAATTGAAACAAACACAGCAATTTTTTATTTGGAGCGGGCCTTCCTCCCCTCTTTGTCATTCGTTCGCATTTTATATGGTAAAATAATTAAGTGTTTCATTGCAATAGCCAGTTTAGTATATAGTGATATGTTTTTTTCCGTATTATTTTGTAGGCCATGAAAGTAACCACTAAATTGACATGTTTTTTAAATTTTGATGTCTCGACGGGACCTCTTAATAAAGTCTGATATTTTTTATGCAGATTATTGGTGGCATTTGGCAACTTTAAACAATTATTTCAATTCGAAATTCGACTGAAGAATTGTTGGTCCGTCCTAACGTGCAATGCGAAATAGCTAAGTTACGCAACATTTTAGGACGATAGTGAAACGAATGTTAGCTGATTGAAGAAAACGAAACAAAATGACAATTTTTTTATCGGCTGTCGTGATAACTACAGGCAACTGTGATTTTAAATTTATTTTGAAGATATGCACGCACTCAGACTTTTATGGGTTGCTCATGACAAAGATGAGACAGCAAAAAAAATTTAAAGTCGTCGGTGTTTGGATCGAATTAGCGAAATGCCGGATATATGGTTTTTGGAAAGTTTTAGACTATACATACAAGGATTTCGGCAGTTTTGCCATGATTTGAAAACACAGACTTCGCTAAGAAGTAGAAATACCTTTAGAAGTCAAGGTAAGACCGAGATTCAATATATTTCTACATAATATAATATTATTTAAACATACGCCATTGGAAAATATAATAGTTTTGTTTTAGTGAGATTCTCTATAAAATACACGTGATTTTTACAGATACTATGCGACCTTTTTGCTACGGGTTCGTACTAGTGGAAAGTTGGCATTACCCAGCATTTGGTGCAATGGACGACTAGCCGCTGTATCCAGTTTCTGCAAATTGTGGATGCTCTCAATCACACTGCAACAGCAGATAAATGGATTGTGTTTCTACACAATCCATCTGCTTCTGATGTCAAATCTCAACAAGAGAGAACACATATGAAATAATAATAAGTATATATAATTACTATAATGCTTTCAACATTTTAAGGCACTTTACAGTGTTAATTTATAAATCATCAGTTGGATAACCTGGACAATCCAATGTTTCATTAAGTTTACTTAGGAGGTGGTAAAGCTGCAAAAACATTGTAGATCATAAAGTAAAATATTTCCAATCATTATCAAATGTAAGAAGATATCTTAAATTCCTATTTTTAGATTTCAAAAGATATATGAGTTTCCTGGCGTAATAGGATAATTGACTATACCCACAATACAACAGTGAAACCAATGAATGAGGAGAACTTTTTTGCAATAGAAAAGAGTACCACTCGCTAAATATTCAAATGGTAAATCTAGAAAACCTAATAGAGGAATTGATAACAAAAGTTAAATTAAAAGTTTATTTACCAAAACAAGTATAATTTTTAGTTAATATAAATTAAAAATAACATTTCCATTGTTTTCATATGTTTAGTTTATGTATTTTTAACTGTCAAATACAACATCTATGGTGTATTTTGACGCATATATTTTATTTATATCCGCTACTGAATTTTTTATAGAAAAATTATTTAATATCTCATAAATAACTCCCAAATGTCATTCAATGTTTATATTAAAAGTAAATACATTGTAAAAATATTTACAAAACCTGCTAATACTCCAAGTAGGCGTAATAAAACACGCTTAGTTAGACCCAAAGTTAGATACATGCTAACACTATTACGCCTAACAGAAATAAACGCTAATTTCGAACACGTTAGCAGCATTAAAATTAATGTAAAATAGCATTAGCGCCTTTCGCTACTAAATATTAATGTATGAAATTGTCTCAATTAATTTCCCTTGATAACGTTCTTATTTACTGCCAATTTAGGGAAGAATAAAAAGTTAAAAAAGGAATTGTTTTACAAATGATTTATGACATACGTGATGTATGACATATTAAATGTTGCTCCGGGTTCCCGGAATGAGGTCCATACAAGGCGCTCCAAAACTACATTGAGCGTTGCTTTGGTTTGTTCAAATCACGTGAGAGATGTTTGTTTAGAAGACGAACTTTACACTATCATCCTCGCGTGGCTAGTAAAATAACAATTACATGTTGTGTGCTGCAGAACATTGCACGCATACCACTTCCAAGCTGTCTGCCAACTACACAAGAAGGTGATGATGAGGATTATAGCTCACAAGTAAATCTATCTAGCAATAATAGTAAGCTCATTCAAGGCCAGGCAGCAATTTATGGCCTCTTAAATAGGTCATAATTTAGCTTTTATGAATTTATAAAGTTATACTGATAGATATACACAATAATTAGGTTGAATTAGTATTAGTATTAATGATTTTCCTAATCGTTTAGCAAATATTTCTCAAACGCTACTTGAATCAAACGTTTCCTGATTGTAATATTTGATTTAATAATGCAAGTAGCCCTTCAAAAATGTTTGCTAAACGATTAAAGAGTTGATCGCACGAGTGTGAGAACGAGCCTTATTGACTCGAGCTGAGCTCGAACGAAGCCTGCGGGCGTTGCGTCCGAGAGATGGTAGCGACAGACGATGGCGGAGAGATTACGGCCGGCGCCGGCGGCAGAGAAGCGAGCCGAGTCGGCATCGGCGCTACTGGACGTGCTGTTGGTGGTGGTGATAATTGCATGGACGGCGAAAGAGTTGGCAATTAATGTGAAATATTGTAATAATATGATTTAACAACTGTCTACCACTTTTAATACAAATAAAGTTCTATTCTATCTTACACATCCACAGCTGAGTTAATTATTTTTTATTTATTGCATATTATTTTATATTATTGTGTAAAAAAATCAAAATAACTTCATTTTGTAGCTAAACTATATTTACAATTGAAATATATCATATCAAATTATTCCAATTAAAATTAGCACTTTTTTATAAACTACTTCCAGGTGGGAATGCTGATTCTACCCAAGAAGAACCAGGAAGAAACTTGGGGTTTGCTCTTTTTAGAAATCCTCAAAATAATAAATAAAATTTGCAGTGTTGATACCATGATATAAAAAAGTTAGTTAACCGAGCAATTACTCCCAAGGATTCTTTCATTTCCATAATGAAATTTTTTATAATAGGTATCCCTTGGTGCACAGTCTTTGTTTAATAAGGTTTTTAAACTTTAGTAAAGAGAGATCTTGGATATAATTAGGAACTTTATTATAAAAGAGTATACAGAGAACCATAAATGTATTTGTGATTTTTGGAATTGACTTACATGACCAACAAATTTATATTATGCGACCTTGAGGACCTCGTTGGGGTCTTGCGATGTCACCGTGCCTTTATGACATAAACCAAACAAAGAGACGCATTAGTTTTCGTAATTGGCTAAATGGAGTAGTATGGTATGAAAATCCCTTATTTTCATTAAAATTTTAATATCTAGGTCCAAAAACACAACATGGGTTGCAAATTGCTCCATGTCATCCTTTGCCTTAATGCTATCAGAAGATGATCTATCAAATAAGTTAAACTTGTAAATAAAAGACTGGAAAATTTTACGGAATATTTTATCTTCTTTTTAGAGTTCATCAATTTAAAAAATGTGAAAGTGGCGCATAATAACAACTGCCGCGCATTTCATCGATAAAAATAATGAAAACATTACTTTTCTTATTTACACTGAATAAAGTGAACTTTGAATAGGTAAATCCCTTCAAGCACTTCCATTCAATTTTTGCCGCGCGAGTCAGGCTACTGAAGTACACATATAAACGTTTGACATCAGTCAACGAATCTATAGATAATATAACTTTTTTTATCGACCTGATGCATATATTAAGCATTCACTAGTTTCATATAATAGTCTATTAATCTATTGTTGTTAATGCATAAGCATTAATGAATGTAGAAAGAGAATCAATAAGTATCCAATGCATTTTGTATAGGACTGCAGAAATAATTTAACACATGAATTTGAATTTCATCAATTTAATAAATTATATTAACATATTGTGGAGAAGCTAACACTATTAAATATTTACATAATAATTTTAGAGCGAGCAAATTAAGTACTCGAACATTTTTTTTTTGTTTTATATATCGCGACGGTTATCGTTTGCAAGAGTAGTATCAACATTTTTTCCTACATAAATATAAAGTTTTTGTTGAATTTAATATACAAACTTAAGGTATTCATAACTGCCTTAGAATATAGAGTAATCCAGAAGGCACATACGCACAAATCACTTCGCGGTCGCGGTGAAAAAATCGCAAAAAATCGGTGGAGGGGGCACCGCGCTCCGCCTAGCGCCTTCCCCTAACGTGCACGGTGTTACCAACAGAATAAATTTACCCACGAACTAGGAAATCGACGCATATAAATATATTTGCTTACAGCAGTAGGATTAACATTGTTATCATGTAAATCCTACTGCTGTATGCATCAATTTATATGGTCATGGCTTGGCTTATATGAAGTATTATTAAGGCCTCCGTGTTAAATTTCTAAAATGTTTATTCTGACCACAACCAATGGCTAAACTATTTAGATTAAAATTATTTCAAAACTTTGTGACATTTTACCATTTTATTCATCACTTAACACTTTTAATACAAAAAAAACAATTAGCTTAGTGTCTTAAAGTAAAAAGAGATGTGAAAAAGCCCATAATAAAAGTTTGAAAATATTCGACCTCAGACTAAAGAAATTAAAAATAGGACGAAACAATTATTTATATTAATTAGCATTCAATGTCGTGATTTTAAATTTCTTCATATTTTAAACAATATCAGTAAAGTTCGCATTTTTCAAGAAATTATAGAAGACGGCGGAAATGAATGAATGTAACATGTGTTTCTTGCCGTAATCCTACATATCTTATACTATTCAACGATTCTTATATGTATATATATATATATATATATATATATATATATATATATGTAAATGGTTTCTCGGAAACGGCTCTAACGATTTTGATGAAATTTGGTTTATTTATTGCGTGAGCAGTAATAGTATATATTGAGTAATTCCAAAGATGAGCTTTGTCGGTTAATTATTTTGGAAATAGCAGCCATTTAAAATTTTCAAAATTACTATGTACACTATTGTATGACTCAATAACTTTTGGATGGAAAAAACATAAGAAAACGGGTGGGGAATGGTAGGGTGGGAAAGGGAAGGGGAAGGGGAAGTGGCGGAGAAGGGGGGGGGATGGTAGCGGAAGGGGAAGTGGTGTGTAGGGGTATGGTTAGGGGGAGGTAAGGAGAAGAGAAAGGTGATGGTGAAGTGGAGGGTAGGAAGATGGGAAGGGGGAAAGGGGAAGAGGAGGGGAGGGAAAGGGGAGAGAGAAGCGGAAGCGGAAGTAGAAGCGGGAGCTGAAGGGGAAGGGGAAGTGGGGGTTAGGAGTATGGGTAGGGGGAGGGGAAGGGGAAGAGGATGGTGAAGGGAAAAGTGAAGTGGGGTGTAGGGGGAGGTAAAGAGAAGGGAAAGGTGGTGGTTGAAGGAGAAGGAGATGTGGAGGAGGAGGATGGGGAGGGAGATGTAAGAGGGGAAGGGAAGGTGGAGAGGTAGGGTAAGAGGAGGTAAAGGAAAGGAAAACGCGAAGGTGAAGGGGAAGGAGAAGTGGAGGAGGAGGATGGGTAGGGGGAGGTAAGAAGAAGATGAATGGGAAGGTAAGGGGAAGGGAAGGTGGAGCCCTCTCCAGTGGTAGGGAAGAGGAAGGTGAAGAGAAGGGAATGGGGATGGGGAAGGGATGGAGACAGGGTGGGAGAGGAAGGGAAGTGGTATGTAAAGATGGAGGGGGAGGAGGGGTTAAGGTGAGGGGAGGGGAAGAGGAATGGGAAGGTTGGGGCGGAAGTCGAAGGGGAAGACGAAGGGAAAGTGGAAGGCGAATCGGAGGGCGATCGTGAACGCCAAGGCAAAAGGCGAACGTGAACGCGAACGCGAAGGTGAACGGGAAGGTGAGACCGAAGGCCGAACCTGAAAACAAAGATAAAGGGGAAGGGGAAAGTAATGGGAAAGAAAATCTAATACTAAATTTAATACCATGAAACAAGCAATTTCATTTTCCTATGGGAAACTCGAAATATACCGAGCATCGCTCGGTTACCTGGTACTAGTGATTATATACACAATAGGTAAAATATTCTAAAATTGAATATGATAACGGAACTTCAAACGTTACACCAAATTCTCCAACGACATTTTCCAAATCCCGATTTTTTTACATATAAAATTTTACATTTTTCAGTAGGAGCAATTAAAATGTTTTAATTTGGGTAAACAATTTTTTAAGAGGTGACAACACCAATAAAAATGACGTGCTTCTGTTAATAATAATCTACTTCGATATTTTAAAATTGCATAGTGAATTGAAAATGAAATTAAGTAATAGTTTTACGTATGAAATGTAATCCCCATTTGTTTCTTTTTCAGTCCAATGATATTTTTGCAGGTGGGAATAGCACAATCCAGTATTTTAAGCTATATTGTCACGTAGAAAGCGCATAACCTTTCAGAGTTGTGTTTTAAATTGCACTGACAGCCGTGTTTTGGGTTTTATGCGTAGATTTTTGGACACACTTTTTCGCGTGTTCTCGCCTTCTGGAGTACTCTTTATACTAAGATTACTGCATTAATATTTATCAGTGGTCTTATAATTTTGCAGTCCTAAAACTTTTTAAAAAATCTACATATTTTTTTCCCTATTTCTCGATAAATTTTTAATGACTTTTAGACTATTATAACAAATTTAAATTTGGCGAACATTTACTAAGAATGGAAGACTTATTTTATATTATACATAATAATTAAAAAATTCCCCGAGTATACGATCAACAGATATTTGGCCGGTTTCTATCATATTTCTGTCAAGTAAAAGTTAATAAACCTCGATAGGAAAGCATGTAACCACCATCGACAGTGAAATAAATTAATTCATTAATTATTCTCTAATTTTTGCTTGCAGCACCATGTTATGCAATATTTTTTTATTATGCAAAATTTCTTTTCTTGCGGTACCATGTTGCAGCACCATGTTATGCAATATTTTTTTACTATGCAAAATTTTTTTTCTTGCAACACCATGTTGCAGCACCATGTTATGCAATATTTTTTTATTATGCAAAATTTTTTTTCTTGCGGCACCATGTTGCAGCACCATGTTATGCAATATTTTTTTATTATACAAAATTTTTTTTCTTGCGGCACCATGCTACAGCACCATGTTATGCAATATTTTTTTATTATGCAAAATTTTTTTTCTTGCGGCACCATGTTGCAGCACCATGTTATGCAATATTTTTTTTCTTGCGGCAACATGTTACAGTACCATGTTATGCAATATTGTTTATGATAAAATAAATTAAATAATGACGCACTACTAATATAAATTTTACAATTACGTTACATTTTTTTCCCACAAAACTGAATTTTTTCATGTCTCTAGTGATATTTATTTAATATAATTTATTGTTTGGCTTATAACGTATTCGTATTATTAGCTTATACGTTACAAATTATTGTAAAGCTACGCACAATACCATTCCCACTTTTTCTATCAGACCCGACCTTGTTTTTGCGGTCGCGCATAATTTGGTCGAGTTTTAAACGAGAGTTAAAATAACCATATTCTCTCTGCAAATAAGTTTTATATGTTATTGTAAATTACGAAGCCAAAAAATTTTAAAGCCATTTCATGAAAAAAAAATTAAGTTGTTTTGTGTACTCGAAAATCGAGTGAGATGGAAAAAAGTAGGATGAAAGTAAAAATTAAAATTTACGAAAGCACTTCAACGTCATACCGAGTAACTTCGGATTTTTTTCGTAACTTGAAACTACGTACTATAATTAAATTTGTAGTTTTCATTATTTTCTTAGTCATAAAATGAACAATTATACTTTTATGTAAATAAATATAATAAACTATAATAATAATGTAATAAGTCAATTAAAACTGCGCCAACATTAATCTTTTCATTACATCGTTAAAGAAGTTTATGGAAAGACTTCAGTTAATACAGCAATAAAGTTAAGGGAAAGCACCGGCAAACCAGAAAACCAAGTTAAAACTTTATACTGGCAACGTCGTAAAACTTTAAACTTTAAGCTCAGACTCATAGTGTAAAGTCACTTTAAGACGAACGTTTCCAAGCTTGCGCTGAAGGCTTTGACAGCAGTATTATAATGAGAATAACGTAGTAATAAGACAAAAATATGGTTATGCCAATTTTCGTTCGATGTTATGATTAAAATATTTGGAAATATATTATTATTAGGTAAATGTTGAGATATTGGTTTATGAACAAGAATAGCACGTTGTTGGGTGTCCACGAAACTTTTTTATATTACTATTTATTTGATTTATTAAAGATGATAATTTTTTTTCAAAAGCAGTTCACTAAGTCACAGTCCTTTGCGCGGTGTCTTATGTTTTAATCGATTTTACGTATTTTTCATAATTTGGCTATTACATTGTAATTGAATATATTTTGTCAATTTGAGGAAGCCACATTTATCATTCAAGTCATTCAAGTGACTTTTGTCATTTCAAATGTCCCATAAATAACAGTACATTTTCCAACACAGAGGAAAACATAAACAAAATTCAAGTGACTCAGGCACTTATTTATTAAAATAACAATTTGTAAACTAATAAATTTCGACTTCTATAAGATCCATAAATATATATGTGTGCGAGTGCGTGCGTACGTACGTGCGTGCCTCCGTGCATGCGTGCATGCGTGGATGCATGCTAACATATGACATACGTAACTTTTCACTAACGGCTAGCATTACGCATAAAGAAAAAAATCAATTCCAGAACGCTTCGTATTAAGCAATTATGGAAGATAGAAATACACATGGAAATTTGTTACTACAGTCACAGGAAGTCATCTAATGTAAAAAAATGAATTTACAAAATGTTTACGTTTAAAACGATTGTGGATTTTATGAAATAATACTTTAAATTATGAAGAACATATACTTAATAAAACTACGGGGAAACAGAAAAAGGAAAATATATTTCTAAACACTCAAAAAGAAAGAAATTCTAAACATTCAAATAACTGTCAAAAAGTAACAAAATTGTGGCTATTAACAAAACGATATCATACTTTCTATTATATGGTAATCCAAGATATAATTAAACAGTAATAATAATACGACATTTCCAGGTTTTTTAAAATTCTTTTCCGCAGGCTTTTACAAAAGTGCATGCATTATAAATGAACGAAAAAGAAAGACGATTTAAAGATCAGTGAAAAAAAGATTTATTTAAAAATTGTAAACGCAATATATTTTTAAACTTTGGCCTGTCTAAACATAAGCAGAAAATCACAAAGAATACAAAGGTTTGTTGCAAATAATTGGAAGAACTGTTCGTTTTCTGGGGTATTGCTATATTTATCATTCAGTCAATCAAAAGTTCGACCTTCCCATAATTAGGTTGAAGTTTTCATAATTCATATAGAACCTATTGCAATCGGTTGTGACCAGGTAGGACGAGAGTTTAGTTTCTTACTCCCGTAGTCTTAATAGGCCGGTAAGCAATAACACTTTTTATAGTCCTTTAACCAAACTAAGAACCTCTATAACTTCTCCACATCACGCTGTACGTCACTGCTGTTTAGTTACAGACTATCAGCCCTATAAAGCTAATTTTTAAAGTATCTTTTCTACATTTAAAATGATGTGAATTTTTCTATTTGCTTAGCCAATTATTTAGGGTTTCATTGAATAGGCTTTTTAAAAATATTGGAAAAATATCACTGAGTCTTCCTGGATACAGGGATCGTTTACTGAATATTAAGCTTTAAGGTGGTAATTTCTATTGGCGTTTTTTAATACCTACAAAGTATTTACGAGAGCAGTACATACAACGAATTAACAGGAAAATTACCACAGCTAAGTGGGCTCTACTAGTTAACGAGTATTAGTTGACCAACGTATTTGGACATGTGAGCATGTACATAGAAACTCAATACAAATGACGCATTCGAGTACAAAGATAACCTGGTATTTTAATATATATGTTTATTTATTAATACGTAAACTTTAGGAACCTGGACCAAGCAGAATGATGACTACGTCTATTCAAATGTGACAGTTCAGACAAATGTTGTTTTTATGTAAAAGACACTCCGAAAATTCAATTAATTTGTGTCATTTTTGATAATTAAACTAAATTTTCTACCAGACTCTGTTAATCAATTAATGTTATTACTAATTAATGTTAACACATAAAATTCTAAGTGAACGGATACAATTTCTCAGAGTATCCGTAAATAGTTCAGCAAAAGATAATATTTAACCTTAAATGTTTATACATGACAAAGTGTACAATCCACATTGCGGGACTTCTATTCGTACTTAACAAGTTTTATTTTCTTGGCATGACTGCCGTGTTCTTGCAGCACATGTTATAACATGAAATAAATGTATGATACGTTTGAATTAATTTTGGTTGAATATACAATGAAAAGTTATTAAGGATAATATTACACGAATGTTTAAAAACTTGCGGCATGTAAGGAGCACGGATTTCATTATTGCACATATTGTAATACAATTTATTATGGAGATCAACATGGCAAATGGTTGCTTCATTCAATAAATTACAAAGTTTTTTCTTTTCAAATGTCTAAAAGTCTTGGCGAAGAAAGCTAAAAATCTGTAAGTGAACAGATTACAGTTTACAGACTTAATTCGAAAGTATCTTTTACACTTTCAAGTATCGTGGAAGCCAAGTATTGCGGTAGGTCAGTCACTAATGCGTCATTGAAATAGTAATTGAATATTCAACCACTTGCCATAATGCCAGATCTTTTGAAATTTATAATTTGTGTATATATTATTATTTTACGCATAAACAAAAAGAAAATTATTTATTTTTCGTTATTGCGCGCACACTTTCGGATAGACCGATTTCTTTCAATCGGCCGCAGTGTTTTATTATTTCAGGGAAACTGAAATAATAGTGTAATATTCGCAAAGTTTAAAATATAGACCTTAAATATAAATAATAAGAAGGCAGTCTGGTAGTAAGATGCATTTAGGAGCTATGCATTTAGGAAAGGAGAGCTTTTGGACCACCCCTGAAAATATTAATACAGGTTGAGCTCCTAGTAATTAGGTCCTATTAATATCAAAGTTTGCAGCTTTGAGACATTAATATTGTTTATATTATATTATTATTATTTGTGTCAAATATACTAACAACATATTTTATATCTATTTCTACATAGAGAAGTTTCCACATAATTTTTCTCGTTTTTATCTTGAACAGATTTTTCCTTGGAAGTGTAAAATTTCCTCATTGTGTGCAAATGATGCTTTTATTAAAAAAAAGGAAAAACTTATTATTAAATATTTCTATTCTTTCTATCCAATAGCTTCATGTACACACGCAATTGTAATTTGTATACGTAGTTCGTTAAGTACGATTAGAAATAAATTTGTTTAAATATTTTAGTTATTTATATCAATTGTAATTGAGTACTTATCATATTTCAAATGCAATGTTTTAGATATGAGTACTTTACCCAGAAAAGAAAAATTAAGTAAAGAAAAATGAATGTAAGATCACCCACGTGTTTGTCAGCCCGTTTGTCATATTCGTTCTTCTCAGAAAAAATTCGAGGTAGCAGCCAAAAATTTAACATACTTATGAAATTATTAACAATAGATAATACTCGGAATTATTTATATAACAATATTTCAGAGATCGAATTAAGTTTTCAATATATGCTTTTAATGCCCGATATTATGTGAAGATATTCATGAAATGAATGAGTTACATAACGAAATCACTTTTTATAAGAATGGATAAAATATTGTTTTAAACATATTGATAAAATAAATACAAAACACCCTACCCTTCTTTCAATATTCTCTAGTATTTCTATTGTAATCTATTACGCAAATAATAATAAATGAATATAATTTTAAATACTGTTTTCCGACTATTCAAAAAAATGGCAAAAAAATAAAAAATAAAAAAGCAAATAATAAATATATCCTGCTAGATAAAACCTGCTGCCATTTAAAAATCCAAAAAATTTCAAAATTAAGATATATATTTACTAACTCCTCTACTTCCTTCCATTATTCGGCAAAGCCGACAGGCACCTTTGACAAAGTGCCTTATTGTACTTGGATCGATTTTCGACGTACAAACGTTACATTGTATTAATCACGTCCAACGAAAACCACTTTTTTCTCCATTTACTTTGAAACGGTTTTACAGCTTCAGCTATGAAAAGCAATGGCTATCGCCCCATTAATAATGTGTCTACCATTTATAACAGTATTTTGTAAATATAAAAATAATATCCTTGAATAGGATGTAAGGACTACTTTGTTCTTATTTCCTACTCAAAATTGTGGAACCGATCTCTACGAATATCGATTCATAAAATATATTTTCGTTTATTTCAATTATGAAAATTAGGACAAAAGCACGGTGATGGTTCTAAATATAATTTTGCGGAATAAGTTTAATATAATAATTAAATTTCATTTAAATATACTATATAATTTTTTCAATTATATTCAAATGAAGTTATAAACAAATTTTATAGGACAATAAAACTGGGTTATTCCATTATAAAATTTATATAATTTTATTTAACACCTTTATTTACAAAGCTAAGATAAGCAACTAATTAGAATATAAAGCTGTGATCGGACATTCAGCTCTAAATATCATAAAAGAAATAAAAAACAAACAAACAAGCAAACGCATTTTCACATCAAAAAATAAAATATCTGAAGCATTGAGGTTGGTGATCTCATATATATAACAATTAAGTTAAAAAGTAATATCTTTGAAATAATATTGAAATAATTTATCTCTACTTTCCAATTAATAAACTTTTCTATTTTTCTTTAATAGCTTTTCCTATTTTTGAATAAAAATCTGTGTTATTGTGTTAAATTATTCAGTAACCTTAACATGATTTTTGTTTACTCGCTAAACAGTAAATTCATTTCGGCAGGTATATTTATTTGCAATATCTAGCCTCTAATGAAACACTAAATGTGACAATGGATATTAGAACGTAGATATTTGCAAGAGTGTATTGAACAAATGGAATGTTTTATGTTTGTTCAAAATTACACTTCCTTTTATTTTTTATTCCATTTGTATGTATTTTATATTGTCCTATTCAGATTAAGAGATATATATTCATTTAAAAATCTAAAGTTATTTTTACAGTTAATTAGGAAAATCATGTGGTTCCCGAGAACTTTTTGCAGACTCTGCTACATGTCATATCGAATATTTACTCGTAAACAAGTAGACTATTTATCTGTATAGCTTCCCACTTCATTTTGTAATAAACAATACTATTGTGAATATTTTTAAGTTAATCAAAAAGAGCAGTTAATTGAAAAGGTTGTGGGCACGTAACTCTAAAATAACTGACGAATTTAAAGCTTAATATTTCGCAAAGAAATTCCTTTATAGGAGAATTTTTCATGACAACCCGCACTATTTTTAAAAAACATCTTCAATAATGTCCTTTCCGAGAGGAAAGGTAAATATAAGAAAAATCCACACACACTTTACACGTAGGATGTATACTAAATAAGTTTTGTAATAGAGTATTTTTACATCTTTATACGTCTCATAAACATGAATAATCATACCAAATATCAACTTTATAGCACTAATAGTTCACGAGTTTAACGGTTATAAAATACAGATTTGCAGACATACGGATATGGAGGATATAAGTATATAAATCCTAATTTGGCTACAAAACCCTAAAAATTAGGTGACTGTATGTATCCTCAGGGTATATCCTCAGTAAACATCTAATCAATTATCAACAGACAAAAGTACTTTTAAATCAATAAATAATATTTATTAATATGTTGAAATTTCAACCTACACATCAAGGAACAACATGATAAGTACTAAGCGCCAATATGTGCCGTTGTCTATAATCAATATTAGCTAAAGTTAGTTGCTGGAAACTTGAAACGTTGTACTATTATGCATAGGCTGTAGATAAACTTAATTTGAGGTCAAACTCTTTGATAGAGTGTTTGGTTAAAAGGGATTCAGAATGGTAAGCTTAGGTGATATAAGATATTGCTAAAGGTACAAATAATTGAAGTAGGAATTTCCATCCTATTGTATACCTATGCTCAAAATCAAAATAGTAGATAAATTACTACCTTTTCCTCAAAAGTTATACAATACCTAATTTCATAATAGTTCTCCAGTTTATATTTTCTCAGCTTTTGCTAAAAATAATGTTACACTTTTTACAGGAAACAATTTTAAATCGTCTCCTTATTAGAATCATGTCTCGCGATCGCAATATAGATTAAATACAATTAAATTGGTGCATAGTTCAAAATAAAATTTATGTTTATTTATATACACAATATATCTAAACCATAAGCCTTGAGCTACTCGTTAATGTTTCTTGTTTAAAGCCGTTAATGTGTATGAAATTCTACTGGACATTTCAATGTTTGCTTCTATTTTTTTTAATCTATCTTTTTAAACGTTTTATTTTGTGATATATTTATTTTAGTCTTACTTTTATAAAGATTTCATTATCAATTACCCAATTTCTGATTAACTTCTACCATATTTTTATCTTTTGACGACCCTTGAAAATTTGTTTTTGTACGTAATTATTAACGTATTCTACATCAATATAAAGGTAACTCTCAATTTGTGTAATATTAATCGCCCATTTTTCAAGTACAACTTAATGACCATTGAAGCCATTTCTGTGATAAAATACTAGTTTATTAACTTTTTGATTCAATATACTTGTCATGTTAGACGTATTTATATTTATTCATTTTTAGAATTTTGCACATTCTTAAGAAATATGATCTCAAGTTTAAAAATAAGTTTAGCCGATATATAATAATTTATGGAAGACAGATTTCTGGATGCAATATTTGGATTACTACATGCATAACAGTAATGAAAGGGTTAATCATTGATTATAAATTTTTGCCCTCAAAATATTTATTTTTTTCTTCAAAACCATGGAATAACCTATTGCAACTTATATTTTTTATGAATGGTTCCAATCATTGTAGTATAAATTATGACGAATTCCTGCTAAGACAAAAGGAATGAACACGTTTTCCAGATTAATGACGAAACCCGGTTGGTTACCGGGTCATCAGTACAAATTTAAAATGGATATAATGCACGAGTACGAAGGAATTATATACGGTCAAGGTACCTCAGGCTAGAGATCAGTTCCACGAAAACTTTTTTCCTTTACGTCGCGTTATACATGTTTTGCCCAAATCATGCTACTATTATCATAAAGGGTTCAAGGTGATTGCAAAAGTTTGCTCTTTATTTAAAATTCGAGGAAAAAATAATGTGAAGTAATAGTGAAAAGTTTAAATTTTTATAAACAAAAAACAACAGCATTTTCAAAATGTTTATAAGTTGTCTAAATAAAAATTATTTTTTCTTAAATTATTTTTTTTTTTGAAATTCGTTTCTGCTAAAATTGCAATTATAATGTATTGTCCCAATATGTCAACGTATTTTTGTTAGTTTGAACAGTTTTTAAAAATTGTATTTACTAGCATTTGATTAGAACTTCCGAAGGTTATTATTTGGTTAACCAAGGTACCTGCTTTCGATTAACTTCATTTTAATTTTGATACACACTCGAATATTATAGACGATCCGAAACCGAATTTTATTTTACGCTAGTACATTTGGTAACAGTACAAGGTCGTAAAATAAAATTCAAATTGAGATCATCCGTGGTATTCAGTAACACATTAAATAGCAGTTAATATTTAATTAAAAATTGTATATAAAAACGTAGAATGAACTAGTTTATAATTATGTATAAAAGCGTGGATTAGTAATATTCTCAACATAAATCTTAAATAAGAATTGCTAATATTTCAATTGTTTATATGAATACATATTTCAGTCATCCCATACAAATCTTTGGTTGACTTAAAAATATTCCCTTATATTTTCAAGCCGAAAATGACAGCAAACTATTAAACTTTTCATTTTTGTTGGTTAGATCATAGGACACTGAAATTTTTCAGTTGAAAATGTATTTTATGTAGAGACAAAACCATCTTGAATAATATTTTGTTTATTTCTTTGTCTTACTTTTACACCTCAACTGCTAAACTGGTTTCCGAAAAATTTGGTATGAAATGAACATAGAATAATTTCTCTCCCGAATAGACTTCATTTCCTTCTCACCAAATAAAAAATCAGTTCACGCTGTTATGACCAGATAAAGGACGAACATAAGCATGCACGTGCATATATATATATATATATATATATATATATATATATATATATGCATATTATTAATTTATATCGACATTTCCCATGCTGTGATCTAATATTTTCACAAAAATTATATTATTATATCACAATGTTCTCTCTTTCCCACGTAAGCGAAGCTGCAGTTCTAAACTAAATTCAACATATAGACTAATTATATGACAAGAATGTTGTTTCTATAATGAAATTAGGCAAGTTTTCCAAACCATCAGTTTTAATTTCCAAACCACGTCGTATTCCTACCGTTGAAATCTACTGCAATGACAATAAATTATGTGTTAGCTAAATAAAATTTAATTATAATTTCCATAAAAGTTGGAAAATAGCAAATTGTGATGATAACACTGGTGCTGAATAAATAGTTTGTACCTTTAAACAGTAGCTTGACAATATATGGACAGTGAGAATAAGTTACAAAAAAACGTTTCTTTACAGAAAAAAATACTTTTTAATAAATTAAAATATGTAAGAGAAAACACTATAGCTATATGAATGCAATTACTCCATGTATATGAAAATCTCCGAGAAAGAAAATGAAAAAGAAAATAATGATATGTGAGTTGATGTAACTTTATATTCACATCGTTGATAATTTCTCACAATAACCATGGAATCGCAACAATCTTGCTTTTTCAAGTCCTGTAGGCATGGCGGAATTCATTTGTTATAGAATTGTATACTACGGCGTCAGATCCGGGTATTCATACATTTTTAAACCTTCTCAAGATGTAAAAACTCTTCATGAAGGATTCATAATTGCGATTGCCACGGTGTAAAGTCAAAAAGGTTTCCTACTACCTTTTTATAAAAATGTGCAATGCTGATGCCATTTTTCATGATTATTTAAGTAGTAAAATAAGTCAAATAAATTAAATAACTATATAACGGAAGATTTAGTGCTGAAACGATAAAATATATTTCAAATAAGTATTCTATTCTATTTGTGTACCGATTTACGTTAAAACCACCCACAGTTAATAGAATTATTAGCTAATTAAATTTAATTGTTTTCATGATGTAAATTGTCTTCCGATAATAAGTTAAAACGTATTTTTATGGACATATAAATAGATGGCTGTATTTTAAAGGGAGTAATGATATTTCCACAAGAAAAGAATATGGAAGGGGTGTTGGTCTGCAGGAAGGTTAAGAACTTAAGTAGACAATGTGAATACTGGCAAATGCATGAGGGCACAATATGGTGTTGGTTGTCTTCTGCATGTGAAATTATTGTGTATAGGTTTACTTTATTTCCTCAATTTACTTAAAATTTGAATCCGTTGGAATTAGAAGTAATTTATATACTTCGGTAGGTTTATTAATATTAGGCTTTATAAATTTAAGTGTTACGTAATTCATTGTTTACGCAGTAATTAGTAGTTAGGCATGTCTTTGTAGTTTTTGTACTGTGCAAAGTTTAGGAATTTCTGAAAATATTAAATTCTCATTTCTTCTAATTGAGTAACTATTCCGATGAAATAAAACTAAAATTAAAAATCATCTTTTTATACCTATTCATTAATCACTTTTTACTAACCGTCTCATCGGTGTATTTCTTATAATTTCAACTCAATAGCAGACAACTAATTCATTAATTTGGATCTTTTGGTATAAACAAATTAAAGTGTTATTACTCGACCTATTAAACATTTGTTATAACAATTTTTCCTTCGAAATTAAGTTAACCTCTTTTTATAATAAACTGTGAAAAAATTATAATCTGTAGAGCGGTATGGTCTCATAAAGTATTTCATACTCGTAAATAACTCTATGGATAATAATAATTAGTCTTAATATGTCCAAACTTCAAAATTTACAATATAAAAGCAACAAAATATCTAAGAAATTTATTCAATCGAAAACGGTTACACCTAAGGGATTGTGCTGAATAAAGCCGACAGCTGATAAACACAACCTTACATAACGTGCCGACGTTGCCATGACGACGTCGCCAAACACCCACCCCTAATAGACTCTTAAACGTAACTGTCCGCACCCCGTAGAAGCGCCTCCATACGATCGTGGACTGTTACAACCGTTTAATGAGTTTAATGGGGTCACGGGATCAACACAAACATGTTGTTTTACTTCAATAATTAATTAGATAAAATCTAGTTTTAATTTCACCCTTGGGTTTTGGAAAATAGAATCGATTACCGAATACTTGCCGATTTAACAATATCTATGGGATATTTGATATATATATGATATAATTTCATGCATATAAATTTGAGTGGGCTAAGAATAAAACAATTCCATTTAGTAAAAATGTATCTTCCCATGCGAAATTTGTAGTGGAGATAAGTAGCATTATTTAATTTTTACCATGGATTTTAATTGTTTGAATATCGAATTTTCAACTCAACCCTATTCTATAACGCACCCATTACGTTATTCACAATTAAATGAAACTATGTGATGTAGTATTATTTCTACTTTCTTTAAGTTCTTTATCACAACCTAGGCATTGCATTATGTAAACAAAGGTAATATTCTGCAAAAGGCCGTGGTAGGACTTTGCGTTATTTGATTTTCGTTAACTTTCATGAATTTATTATCTAACCTTTTGGACATGGAACTTGACAACATATTTTATTTAAATACACTGTATTGTTTTTTGCTGAAAACGAGGTTAATTCATGTTAATTTTAATCTTAATGAAAGTATAAAAATCATGCTACAGGCAAGGACGCAAATTATAACATTTGGCACCTTAGTTTAAACCTTTGACTTAAATTGGCCGAAAAAAATTCATCATATTTTTGTATTCTTGTCTAAATGTATTCCCTTATTCTATTTTGGAATGAGAAAATTGGCACAAAAGGTTGGAGGGTATTAAAAAATCAAGATGCGTACAAATTAGCTGCAACCCAAATTTTAGAAGATTATTTAAGTACATAAAGCGGCATTTTGTTACGAGATCTATCTCAAAAGCACTATTACATAGAAATACGTAATTAAACTATATTGTTTCTTACATGCACTATTAAAACAAAAAAAGCATAGTTAAACCTCATCAGTAACAAAACCAAAGTACTCTTAGAAATACTGGATATTTTTACGGCAAAGAAAGGTAAGTCAAATAATACACCTTCAAAGTCAAGAATGAATGATTTGGCAATAGTTTAGAAAAATACACTCTTAAGAATACGTCACTTATTTCTTTAAATTTATACATTTATGTATGTATGTAAATGTGTACGAAAACCTCGTAGTGTGTCTTCTGTTCATACCAAGTGTGTTCACATTAACCTGTTTATATCCATGGACTTTCCCACCCAAAAAATAATAAAGAACAAATAGTAAGTGAGGATATCCAGTCAGACGAATCGAAGACTCTGTAGCCTGTTTATTTAGTCATTTCACTTAATAATTTTCTGTGATATGAAAAAACGTTACATTGCAATTTCGGAAAAGAATATCGCATTTTTAGTTTTAATATTGGTTATCTCTAATTTTATTTACTACGCGGTAATGGGATTATATTTCTAAAATCACATATCAATATATGTTAATGTTTTTAATAATTATTATGAATTTCAACAGTAATATAATATATATAAATAATATATAAATAATATGTGTTAATATTTTAGGCATCGTTGAAACTTCACTTATGTTTAGATGTTTAATAATGAATCAGATGTACACATTGAACTTGTATGTTATTTCGAAATAAGTGAGTGTCAAAATTATGAATACATAGCTAAATTCAGATAAATCTGGCAAGTAAAATTTTTAATTTTAAAGACCGACAAAGTTTCAGAAATCTTATTTGCAATGCTGTATATGAAACATTTATAATTTCGTTACTGTTACTAGTCAACATGGTTTGTTTAGCTTATCTGATGTCGAATCCACTTACATATTTTCGTTTTTAAAGTCATATTTTTATTTGAATCTTGTAAATTGTGTAAATGGTTCGTGATATATTATGTAATGAATCCATTTAATATATGTTCGTTAAATGTCATGTATTTGTTTGTTTTAAAATAAATAAAAGAAGAAGAAATTCCTGTGATTAAATTGTCCTCGACTCGGTATAAGCACTCAGACTTAACAGAACTATTAATGTCTTCATTAATAGTTCGTAATCGGAATTCACGAAAACTACTATGAAAAATATTTAATTTCATTAATAATTTTAGGAAGACCGAGATATATCATAAATGTACACACGACGTGATATGTCCTTGATGATTGCTCGAGCAAGACTGCCTCCGGCGGGCGCTTACGCTGCCTTTAACTATGACGGACGCGCTTCCGATAGTTCTATAACAAGCAAACACAAGTATCATCCCTTCAAGCAATCCAGATATCCACTTATTCAGCCTGAGGATCCATATTTAGCAGCAAATATTAAGCATGCGTCCTTTTGTACATTGCACTTGGACCAAACGGTACTTTTCCCTGACCACACATATTAAAGTAAGGAGTGGACTGAAGCAGACGGGTGGATCCATACAACCAATCTTTCGTAAGTAGCTGATACTGCCCTTCAACCAGCAATATAACACCAGTTTTGTCTGCAAAATTACTACAAAATACTGAACTCTCTAACTTTTGATCATAAATCCCGAGAATAAAAATATAAATAGGGAGGTATTCAGTCTAAGGCCTTCCTAGAACCCAATGACACAACACCCTTGCCAAGACCAAGCACAACTTAATGGTGACCGTCACCAATTTAGTCTGTAAATTATCTAGCTTTACGCAATCGTAAATGGTCATAACTTTACCACATGAGTAAGCCAATACATTACATTACTTGACCAGAGAAATGTACCAGATTCCTTTACTATCCTAGTCAAAATTACTAATATGCTCTCGTCGTCCGCCGGAACTGCTTAAACTTTTGCCGCTGTCAATCGCTGGCTCATTTGGCAATATTCCTCCCAATATTGTAGTCAGTCGAATGAGGCCTGGTTGTTCAGCAACAGCTCAACTGCGCAACTGGTTGCGGCTATCATCCTGAGCAACTAACTGCCAGTCAGTTCTATTAAGACGTAGGCAATTATACTAGCCTTAATCTAAAATAACCAACTCAAAGAAATAATGTGAACTCATCTCACAAGTCACTCCAGAGCATCGCAAGTGATCCACTTTTGAAGACTATCCAGATAGACACTCATTATTTTCAACAGGATTTCAACTCAAAGAGTCGACATATTGATGTTCCATACTGGGTCGATGCACGACTTCAAAATTATCATCAGGAAGATTTGATCCCCTTCGAGCAACCCTAAGTAATATATATTGTTTTCGTTTATACAATACAACGCACAATTAATTATCATAAATCACCAAAAGGATCCTTGTGATTTTAATAAAGAATATAATTGCAAAGGGTTTAAGACAAATTATAATTCATAATCAAATTAAAATCCTGATCCATCCGATATTCAAGCATTCATTACCGTTTCGAATCTATCCCCACATTATCTACAATTACACCAATATTCGCGCATCCAGTCAATTAATCGCCGTACGCATTTCCACATGGGCATACACTACGGTCTTCCCAAGATTCGACCTCCGTCAGACCTAATCCCATAACGCGCTCCTTCAGACTACTCAAAATACCTCGAAAGACAGCGATTTCCGTTGGGCTGCGGCTACGAAATAAGTACGGTTCATATCATCGACAAAGCACGGCCCATAAAGAATATATTCCGATATAATAAAATAATTCAACTACTTTAAACGAACTTTTATTTAAAATCGAATTTTGTTTGATTACCTTCTTTGTTTTGTATATCGTCCAATTTAATCATAACTATTATTACAGGAGCAAATAATAAGTTAGGCAAAAATAACCAAAGTGCAAAATTAAACCAAAGTCCTCGGTGAGCGATCATTTATGCACGAAACGAGCATGAAAATGGTATTTTTGATACATCGCTGCTTGATATTGCTAAGCTCCAACTCAACTTCTATTTCAGCTAATACTGATAGAGTGACGCAGCAGTGAAACTCAAACGCTCAGTAGTTTAAATCACCTTTTATTCATTTTTAAAAGATATATTTACCATCATATGGGCCCGCAAAAACAATAAATGCAAATCATCAAAGATTAAGTGGAGTTAAATTTATTTTTGCCTTTCTAGGGGATATCTCAATGAAAGTAATCTCATGCACACACGAACCAAATATCCAATGCACATGAAATTATTGAAAGGAAATTATTATCATAGGTACCACGATAAAATAAGTGACCTCGACTGTAAAGTAAAAACTTGCACATTTATTTTTATTTCTCGTTAGGTACAATATATTTACGACGACGAGCGTTTTCGTATATAAAGTTTTTAAGTAAATTCCTTCTGATAAGTAAAATTCCTTCTGAAAACTACTTTACAAACGATCACTTATTATCCAATCCTTCAACCATACGTAATCACTTTAGTCACTAAAAATCTTAATTTGATCTACTTTCTATCACCACAATATTATTAAAATTACAGGCAAAGTAAGAAGTATAGAAATAATGGTTGGATGTCACCATTGATCGTCATGTGATAAAATGGATTAGTTTTACTTCATAGACTGACACTAGGTCGTCTTATCACCGCGGCTCTTGAGCCCGACGTCATCGCCGTGCCACTGAAATGAACGGCCGGCCCCGCCACATCGAGAACCGCAACCGCATTACGAGGATATCCGTCAGCAGAGCACTACATCACTCCACTATGGAAACAGGTAACTCTGGAGATGCAACAATCCCTTTTTCTTCCTTTCTTTGCATATTGGTAAGAAAAAAAAATTGATTTTGAGATTTTCTTTCGATATATGAAAATTTCCGTTTTTTATGGTGATTGCTCAATATTAACGGAATAAATTTGCAAAATACGGTTAATTCATCTCCATATTTTATTGTTACCTAGTAACCTTTTAAAATTAGAATTATTTATTGTGTTCTAGCACAATTTATTGTTTAGTTGGATCGATTTTATTATCATCTTGTGATTGTCAGATAGTTTTTTTTAATAACAAATAAAAACTTGATTGCCAGTATTATAAAAGTCGAATTTTCAATTAATAAAGCAATAAAAAACACTAACAAAAAATTCTCTAATATAGGAAGTATTGAATCGTAAGTTAAATATCAAGAATTACAGAATTAAAACAGATATAAAAATGTTTTCGTGAATCGGACCAGACTGACCCTTACGAATTCAAAATTAACGAATGAGAACCACTGATATCTCACAGTTAAAAACCAAAAAGTAATTATTCAAAAGATGCTCTGCAAATAACCATTCAATATACGTGACGTTTTTATTTGAGTAAACGAATAAATGATCCAATGAATAATCTCTCTAAATGTGTAAGTAGCGTATAAGTAGTAAGTTTATAATAACGAATTAACTAACATATTCAAGCAAAGTAACAAAACATTAATCTGACAAGGCCTTGATGTAATAAAAATATTACAAAAAAAATGTTTGTTAAAAGTATTCCGTAAACATACTTGACGTTAGAAAAAATATGAAATAAATATAAACAAATATTGTTGTCACACCGGCAATTGTCCAAATATATGTCAAGGACGGTATACAAAAGTATTCAAATACAAATTCGTATCCTTTTTTCCTCAAGGAATCGGCTGTGAAAGTGCCAATATAATATTTGAAAAGGTATTTAAAGTGTTCAACCCTTTTCACCTTATTTTTTTTCCCGGCCGAAAAAACTGTGATATCACGTCTTATGACTTTATGGATTCAATAAATCTTGATGGAACTTAATCACGACATTATTTACATAAAACTAAATAACATTAACTATATATTGCTTAGTTATTTGGTTACAAATATATAGGTATATATCAATCAAATCGTCGTAATTATAATGCAAAATCTAAGATATTGTTTATGAACACTTAGATGAATTTAAAATTAAAGTCCAATTTAAATATATTGCGAGAATTAGATGGCAGAATCATTCAGTGGATAAGTTATCTAATTTAGACTTTTTCCTAGGACTTATGAACTGATTAACTTTTATATTGAAGCCTTCATTTTTGCTAATTAGAATGCTTTTTCGTTGGTAACAAGATGATTTCATCCTTTTATGTGCTTGAGGAGACGAATACACAAACGATTAAGATTCTCCTATTGAAATAAACTAAAAACGTTTCTATGTCGCGTTACAACAAATTATATTACCATAGTTTCGTAGTGACTTTTTTCCACTATAGATTTAAACCTACATTGGAAAATGAATGTCAAATAAATTATTTCGCTCAACTTACGTCAACAACTTCAACATACGTATGTAGACAAGCACGCATCCTTCCTATGTGCGTTTTCCGAAACACGCTTGGTTGGCTTTTTATTAATTCGTATATATATATATATATATATATATATATATATATATATATATATATATATATATATATAAGTTAAACAATTGAGTGTTTAATAAATTTAATAAATAAATAAACAAATAACTACACAAATGATCACGTAAACTGACCCAAAGAGTATTGTCGATAATCATCGTATTTATTGATTGAGTGACATTTTTAGACAAATTGCGCATCAACATGTGGTGGGCGCAACAACAAACTGCGCATGTTCAAAAGTTTTTTAAAGCATGGTCTCGTACCGTAATCATAACAATAGAACGTATATTTCCCGGGACGTTCCTGCATTTATAACCTCTGGTAACTTCATCACTCAAGGTCGAACTTATGTTAGCTATCAAAATATTTAGTCACTGAGAGACGTTGCCGTATCATTGTTTTATTCTACTGCTTGAGCGTTGCTTACAAGAAAAATTA
This sequence comes from Druceiella hillmani, assembly GCA_039881145.1. Lineage (NCBI taxonomy): Eukaryota > Metazoa > Arthropoda > Insecta > Lepidoptera > Hepialidae > Druceiella > Druceiella hillmani. Next base: position 5,438,323 of record JAYKKI010000106.1, on the reverse strand, counting down.
TTACGAAAATTTCCTTGAAAGAGGAAAAAGTGAAAGGCGACATATCCTAAGTTGGGATTAAAATAACATAAAACCCTTGTCAATGTTAATTGTCAAAAAATGTGTTAAAAACCTTGAAGTAATGACTAAGTCCGCAATCCTGACAGGGGCTTTAACGACAATTTTTTTAAAATTTTATGCTCGTAATTTTAATAACAGATTTTTGGAAAATCAAAACGGTTTCAATATATTAAAATTTCTGCTTAAGTTTTCAATAGTTACTGGTTAGACGAACAAAAATTTGCTCACTTTTTTTTAGAACCCTGTAGCCAAGTGGCAAATCTAAACGATGATCGCGTCAAAATTTTGCAAAAATATTACTTAAGTCATGTCGTATAGAGAAAAATTGCGTAATATTTCTTTTAAGTCTTTAAAGAGTTTCACCTCATTGCACCCTTCCCCACTAACTTTTTAATAGATGATGTAAGAAACTCAAAAAAGGCTAAAAAAAATATGATAATATTTCAATGCAAAATAATCTTGGTCTATTTCCTTTAATAAAGAGATATGGCTACAAAGTTATTTGTCTTACATTTGTAAAAGATGTACGTCATATCTTAAACAATAATATAAATATTTATAAGTAATTTAATAGAAAAACATACGTGCATTTAAGAGTTTAAAAGCACCAAGTGTGCTCGGAACCCTTTTTAGTGTAATCTTAAAGGGATTATTTTATTTTTTCTTTCTGAAACGCTTTGAAAATGCGACATTACACTTTTGCCTGCACAAAAATTATATGATTTCAAGATATATTTTTGAAATACTAGTAGTTTTCCTGAACAATCAAATTCGAACTTAAAAAAAATTTCTAGTGAAATCTCTATTCTGAATACAAAAAAATTAACATATGTACTTTATTTGTTGTTGCAAAAAACTGATATAACAGCATAATTATTTTTAATATCTTTATATTATTTCTTCATTATTCAGCGCTACTATTAGCTTTAAATGTAGCGCACACTCGACTTGTATATTTTATTGGTCAATTATAAAATGTCATTATAAAATATCAAGTGTATCGATATATAATTAAAAACAAGTTACAAAAGTACCTGAAAAGATACAGTAACAACTAATTAGGAGGAGGTGTTCAGAAATTCAGTTATTGGTAAAATTCTAGTTCAAGCCCCTTAACGTTAAGGTAGACATTATGTTTTCTGCTTGTTATATTTAAGTTCTTTGCCAAATAGTTCTTTGAGAAAGGGCTTTGGGTATTATATGGGGTCGCCTTACATTGAAAGTATTTAGGAGAATTAACATAAAAAAATAGAGAAACACATGTTTTGTTGCAAACTTGTGGCATATGAAAGATCAGAAATATAATAAAATATACGTAAATAAAAAATTATACGAAATAAAATTGAAATAAATTCCAGTTTCCCTTTGTGAATTTTATATGGTAAAGATGTTACCAAAAAATTAATTATTGTGTAGAAAAAACCTATCGAATACGACTAGAACTCGCGCTGCAGAATTCCATGGACATTTAGACTCTTATAAAGTTTCAGAACATTTTTCTCGTAACAATGAATATTATTTATATAAACTTATTTATAAATACAATTTTTTTACAATATAAAGATATTTTTTTCAGGCATAAAATCATGATCAAAAATTATATGATCCGGGATAATCGCTTAATGGATTATAGTTTTTCTATAATCTTCTAGTCAGCTTTCACCAAACCTATTTTTTCATTATATTAGATGCGGAAATAAGAGGGAATGCTCTATTTTGGAATATGTTTAGAATATTGTATCAAATATATAATTGAAAATTGCGAAAAAAAATAGTACATCTTTTCAAATGCTGCATAAATTATTTGCCCACATGCTAAATAAAATTTAAAAATTTTTTTTAAATATTTTAATCACACCTTCCTTAATTCTAATACGACTATTTTCAAAAAAATCAACTAGTATATTTGAGTTAATAAAATGTATTATTCAGCTAAATTTCAAGTTTCTATGTAACATGACTGTGGGTATAGGAAAATGTGAATATATACCATAGCTGTCATAGATTATATTAAAATAAACTAATGTCTAGGATCATCGCTACGGATTTCTCATAATCGTTGCGCAGACTTCGAAAACCCACATTTTTTCATAATTTTTGATTAAGTAGTTTCGGTATGAAGGAGGAAGACATTTTTTGCATATTTTATAGTATCATCTATCTAAATATATAACCTTCTTAACACTATACACAGAATTGTAAGAAAGCGAGTACTTAATTTGTCCGCCCAAGTTCCCAACTGAATGCGTCTGAGTTCTAAATCATTGAGAAATATACAAATTAATATGTTTCATTACTGTGCCGAACTTCAAGTTGTTATGCCAAGCTATTTCTGAGTAAACCACTTATGACAAGTGGATGAACAGACACGTGAATAATATTGTAAAGTTTGGTTAAGGAGCCTTCCTTTTGAGGTATAACAAAATTATTATGAGCTAATGCGAAAAGTAAAAAATTCAGAAAATGTAAATTATTTCAGAAGACCTAACGTATATGATTAATCTGTAAATTTTATTAAATCACTTAAAAAAATTACTTTCATATAATTTCGAACCTGTCAAACAAATTCGCCGACAGTGAAGGTTTTTGGAGGAGAAAGTTAAAAGTTGTTGTTAAGAAAATACTTTGAACGTAATTTAATTTTCTTTGCAAGAAATTGCTTGGGAAATTGGGAAATAATTAAAATATTTCGTTCCATTTATGAAGTGAAACAACCAACTAACACATAATGGCTTTATACTCCAATGATGCTTAATGTACTTGACACTTCGGTTTACAAAAGCCAGAGAGGGGACAAAAAATTAAATATATAAGTAAAATGTGAAAATAAATACCAATGTCATATAAAAGAAGTTACAAATAAGATTTATTGGCAATCCACGACATTGACCAAAAAAACCTTAAATAAATATTATAAATAATTAATTAATTAATTTTTAAAAATAATAATAACTTTGAAATTGCAAGTTAACATTTTTAAACTCGTTTCCTTGCAACTGATGTTTCTCCAAAATATTCCATATTTTCTATATTATACATCGCTCTAAAATTTTCTTCGGCTTTTTAAAATAATCTCGTAAAATTATTATAGCTATAAGCCAAACCAGTAGAAAATTTCCTTTCCAACTCAGCAGTGAGCATAAAATCTTCAAAACGTATATGCTGTGGACCGTTTTATCGAAAACCAATGGTCGTAGCGAGCTGGAATTGACTGCAATCAATGCTTATTTATTGTCACTAGTTACAAAATTATTTTTTAAAATACGATATGTTAAATACGATTCAAAAAAATAACGCAAAACTTGCTAATTTTTCTCGTATTTTAATGCAAAATCAGAAATTTGTATTTGCTGATTTTGCCCTTTATAATTAGCGCCCCATTTCGGATTCGGACTATTCGGAAAACTGATCATCGAAAATTTTAAATATATTTATACATATAAACTTCTTTATTACCCATTTTTCAAGTTTTTTATATTAATTTCAAAAAATTTCGTCATTTAATTTTCCTAAATATCATAATTTCCTTACATAAAGTTCTGCAGTTTTAAAATTAATTCGTTTAAATATCAGCGGATAATTTAATATAATTTAACATCTCTGCGTTGTATATTCTCTGTCTTACAGGAATTTATTAGCTTATAACTAATAGTTTACACTCGAATTTAACAATATCAGTTTGACGCAATACGTACGGTAGAGTAATTTATTATTATATACATTTTCAGAAATGTTAAATTTACGCATATATGTTTAAAAATGTTTAAAAATTTACGAGCTATATTAAATATAAACAACATATCCAAATTTATTTAAATGCTCTTTTTTTAAACAAGTCACGCTTTGATACGACCGCAGAAAAGTAGAAAATTTCTATATTATTTTTTCATATTCTGTAATAACAAGTAAACGAAAATTACGATTACGAGAGCGTAAAAAATTATTAGGGAAAAATTGCAAACAATTTTAATTGTAATTATTGAAAATACGGGGCATAAAATTACTTCATTTAATAAGCTATTTACCTACCGCAAAACAATTTTCTTAACAAATACTACATTCAAACCTTTGCTTTAACAATTTCTCTTCGTTGACCATATTGGCAGGAAGTAACCGTATATTTTTTTTCACGTAGTTGAAGCAGTGGTCCGTATCTATTTCACGATATCTGCTGAAAATTATTTTCAACTATCCTCCTCTACGACGTACCATTAACTTATACGCCTTTTTATTTATTAACTATATGAAATATATTAGAAAGACTTACATTAGAAACTTGTCACATAATATATTTTTTATAAATAAAAATTTGTGTACGTAAAAATTGGAATTACAAGAATTACAGGAATGTTAAAATACAGTCGTAAATGTAATAATATATCGTATTTTTAATATAAACGAGACATGTCTACTTCGTACAACAAAGATATATATATATATATATATATATATATATATATATACATATATAAAAGTGTTCTTTTCTCACAGTAAAGATAACGTAGTTTCTTTTCCAGTGTGTAAATATTAAAACTTGTTAAACAGTTGAGGGCGAATTTAACAATTATACGGTAGAAAGTATCCTAGTCGTTCGATATACTGTATCCAAGGGATATATAAAGAGATGAAGAAAATATCTTATGTTATTTCACGTCCATGAATGTACGTTTAGTATATTATATATAGATTTCTAAGACCTAAAATGTACTTTTAAAATTACTTCTTTAAGTATTTTTTGAGTCAATCAGCCAATGGATAAAAATACTTCTTACTACAATATAACATAATTTTATATACTGAAGCTAAAACCCCAATAAACGTATGAATAATTAACATTTCGTTGAAGTTAATAACATATAAATAAATATCTTATTAACAAATAATTATTTCTGATATCTCAATGCAAAAATTGTAAATTCGGTAATTGCAATTACTTTCAGTTTAGCAGCTGCATTCAATGCAAAAAAACTATTTAAGAAAGAAAATGTTGGTTACTCATCTGAAGTTTCTACTTCTCCCAACATAAATACAAAATATAATAATACAAAATAGGTACATAACGTTTGTAGTTTGTAAATAGATTGCATTCGGCTGATGGATTTACTTCAGCCAAAGGATTTTTTTGAAGTGTAAACTTTTAAAACCCGATACAAAAATTAATATTTATACTACTCTTATTATACCAATAATTCTGTATGGCAGTGAATGTTGGCCTTTAACCAAAGCAGATGAAGATAGACTACTTATTTTTTAAAGACAAATACATCGTAAAATATTTGGCCCTGTCAAAAAAATAAGAAATGGAGAATTTTGTTTAATTATGACAATTATAGAAAATTTAAACAACCAGGTCGCTTGGGCATATTTTTAGATTTGAAGACAATAACCCGGTCAAGAAAGTGACCTTTCCCAATGTGGAGGGCACCAGAAAAAAAAGAAGACCTTGCACAAGATGGATCGATTGTGTCGAGAAAGATTTTAAACTTTTAAAAATTCAACGCTGGCGGGCGGTTGCCGCTGACCGAATCCGCTGGAAAAAGCTTGTCGAGACAGCCTTGACCTTTAATAGGTTGTTGTGCTAACCAAGAAAGAGAAGTTTATAAATACTCTTGAACTAACTTAGTTCTTTGAGACGTATAGTCTCTAAGGAAATAGGTTCTTATTAAATCACAATCAGTTCATAAATGTTCCACTTTTCTAGTTTTGGTACGAAATACAAGAGCCGGTTCTAATTTTGCAGTAGCAAACAAAAATCAAAGTTATTTAATTAATGACATAAACGCTGTTTTGTCACAAGAAGAGCAAGTGTTTGAATTTAATGTCGATCACAAACATAATTTTTTCAATTTTAAAAATTTCTCATTTCGAAGCGAAATTGATTTGGGAAATATTTAAGTTATCTGCTACTAAACTAATCTTCTACCACTATTCGAATTTGGTGTAAAACTTTAGTTTTCTTAGTAGTCCAGTAAAAATTTTCACAAATGTAGGTACATTATGCATCCTTACATATGGTCAAAATTAATACATTAAATTAAATATAATTAAAGTGTTAAATTATTTTTTCACATATTGTAAAAACATTAAAAGTGCGGAAGTATATCTTAAGTCATTCTCCAAATAAGCGCGGTCTAAGAAGTCGCGCTATCTTTATAAACATTTTAGAGTCAAATATTTCATGAAACGTTGATATTATGATAAAAATATTAATAGATATATTCAAGCATAATTATATAATCTCCTCACAACCGAAACAAGTTACAGCGCTGAAACTTTCGTAAAGATACTAATTTGGCTTAACCTCACAAACGGTGTTTACTTGGCGAATGACTTATGATACAATAGCCCGTTAACAGAAAGATTAACTTGCTAAAACCGTTCCAAAAAATGTTATTGGATTTTATATCCACACTAATGCTTGTTTTCTACCACCGACAGCGGTATTCGCCGATAGATAAAATTGAAGGCCTATCATCATTGTTGTCGCTGACAATCTTAAGATCTAAGTATTTACATATCATATCTGCTAGGTTTAGGCCAGTATAAAAAAGAAGTCACGGCAGGAAAACAAGTAATAAATAATCTCTCTTTAAGTCCATTTTGACACATTGATAGCACGTTAAATCAAAAACCCTGCAACATGAAACGATTGAACGATTTCTTTAAAAACTTAATTAAAATTGGTATTTAATGACGTCTCTCTTAGAGATTTAATTAAAGTCTTACGAACATTTTAATTTAAATATTTTCTGTCTAGTATTTTGGTAGTCTGGGTTTTTCATTCTATAAACATAGTTAAAGTACTTAAGTTTTTTAATTACTTTTTTCTCCCATGCGATTACTGAATTCAACTAGAAAGCCATGAATTTTATTTGTGCAGAGCTTGCTCGTCTCCACACGCGCGTCACTTATTATTATGTGTATGCAAACAAATAATTAAATATATAGATACATATACACATTTAGCGGCTTAATATTATAGCATCAAAACTTTACATCTAAAAAATATAGTCAATTATACATATATGTATGCCATATTTACGGTAATTGCCACCCAACTCATATTTTTGCACTTTTTCTTAATATTTTGTCCGTCATCAGACTGGGCTTTAAATCTTATTATTGAACAATAAAAAGTTTTCTACTACGCTACCGGATACTTCTAGCCTAATATTGAATAGCAATTCTATTTGTGTTTTTAATCATTTTTTTCTTTTCCACACAAACCGTTTCACACATTGGCCGATTCAAGTAATTCTTACCTAATTATTAAAAATAATGACAATATTACTGGTAAAAATAGAAACACTAATTTCTGATCCTATAGGGAAAAAATCTATAATAAACATTTAATGTGGGGTTTTCTTTCTTCTTTCAGCTACGTTTATCCAACCATATATATATAAGATATTATTCTTAGGTTTTATTATATAAAATGTAAACCAAACCAAAAGATGTATCATAATTATTTTAATAGTAAATACCCTTATAATAAAGATTTATTACAAAAAGATCAAAATTGTTTACAAAATATATTTGTAAGTAATTGAATTATTCAGTTAAAGTTTTCATATTTTAGTAACGTGTTTGAGTGTAACATTTTCTACCTTTAAATATTATGATACAATGTTGATTTTCAATTGCTTGTGCTTTAAGGCCATTGTTATTGAATTAGTACACCAATTTTAAATTCGGATACGTATCAATTTATCTTTTCCAATGTCGAACAAATAACACAAACATGAACACCGTCGAAGCAATTTTGTTCCTTGAAGTTTTAGGTTCTAATTTAATAGTAAAGTTTTACGAATCTTAACTCCATAAACTTGTAGGTATGCAAATTTATGAAAAAAAATGCTCTTATTATTTTTATATTATTATGTAACGTAACATTTACCAGTACTAATGATAAGTAGCCACTATTCGTTAATCTATACACGTAAGGTTCAAATGTTAACTCCATTGCTTTAAATACACTATCAGATACTTTAAAATAAATCATCATAGAGGCAATTTAAATGTTATAGATTTTGGTTAGAAACTCCAGAAAAACGTAAAATAAATTTTGTTTAAGCACTAGATAAACCCTATTATTCTTACCATATGTTGAGGATCATTAATACAGAGCTACCATAGCCGTAGCCGTCTATGGGTTGGCAGCCCTTGAGACCTAAAAATAATATCAAAGATTGAATTTGTTGAAATGAAATAACTTTATTCTGTATAGTTTGAATGCAATTATCTTCATTTACAAAATCAGAGTGAAACAAAAAAAATCTAGTGGACATTTTTATTTTAGATTAATGGTTACCTAAGGCAAAATACACACAAATTTCATTATCTACATGCACACAAATTTTATGATAGTTTTATAATTATACGAAAAAAAATTATATTTTAAAAAATTAGATAAGGAAAATAATTTGTTTGCAAAGAAGACTTTTCTACTTCTCTACACAAAATATTACATTGAAGACGATTATGCGACGGAAAAAATAAGATAAAACTAATCTCAGTTGTGATTTGATAAAAAGCGTTTAGCGTTTTTATAGAAAACGTATTCTTTGCATAAGTACAACGCATTCTCATACGCAATATGCCTTATTTTTTGTCGAATTCACATTCTTTGTGTTTTTATAAAAAAAACTTATTATTTATATGAAAATATATCATATGTATAAAAATGTTATTAGTTATTGAATACTAACTCATTTATTTTCACCAGGTATAAAATTCGTCAGAATAAATATACAATAAATATTGAAGTTCTTTGAGGAAAATCGATGAAACAACTTTTGAAGAGATAAACTTAGTAAATAGAAACTTTAAAATTAAATATACAAATGAAAAAGTTGCCACAAACGGTTACAAATTGATTAATCCACTCTGTATCAAACGATGTCAACTACAGTACAGTCAGTAAAAACAGACAGTAGTAAAATATTTTCAACATATAATATTAACATCGATTCTGAAAACTCCTTCTGTTTAAACAATAACTCATTTATTAAATTGGGCTTATTTAGACAGTATATTCAATAAACTCCGAAATATTCATTCAATTTATTTGATTGTAATCTCGAAAAATATGAGAATATGTATAATTGTTACGTATGCAATAATATACCCAGACCAGCACACATCCGTGAAATGCATCCAAAAAAACAAAATCATTGTCACAATAAAAAGACATCATCCATCGTGTAACTAGCATACGAAATCAACTTGATTCAAATGTGTATCCACAGCCTTATCTGAAATTGCATGACTTACCTTTCAATTCTTGTTGATCAATGGCCCTATCTGTCGTAACCTTTTTATACTTCCTTATTCACTAGATATTCCTTAAATATTAGATGTTTCTTATGTTGATACATTGGAATTTCTACGATTTATTTCTTACATCCCCATTGAAATTATTATTTTTATTGCGTATTTGTCTCAACATTTACAATTTTCTACAGTACCATTTTTTTTAATCCAAGCATTTAACTTGCAAAAGTAATTTACCTTTCCGTAAGGTTTTTTTATTAATATCAGGTTCTGTAAACTCAATACATTAAGTATCCGAGTTTAGAGTATCTAATTTATATAAAAAAATTTATAGATATTTTCACTTTCCTACTATATTGAACTACTAAAAAATCAAATCTCTGCTAGACTTGCAATTTAATTATAGTAAAGAAAATAAATTAGTAACAACTTATCGTCGTAAGGATTAATGGTGAATGGTTAGTATATTCATATCGATTTATTGAGTTATCATTCTTCGAAATGACATAGTTATGTTGTGTTGTCTGTTCATGATTCAAGTAATTCGTTTTGAAGTTAGCGAAGATATTATTGTGAACTGAAATTCTCTTCTTTAATTAAAACCTCTAATATTTAAAAGATCCAGTTCGAAAAATAGCTCTTTTTTGTACAAGTAAAACTCGGATGACTATGATACAAACTCATTACTTATGGATAAAAATTTGGACAATGAAGATAAATATTTCCATGAAATGATACTACGATAATATTATTTTTTATTATTAAACTGTCGCCTGCTATATCTTTAAGAGGCGTAATAAAAATTATTGGTTGCCCATATGTATTTCATTGATTAACACAAATTGACTGAAAAAAATTGCATTGAAGTTACTACTGGATTATATTTTGATTTTTTTCAGATTAAATAAAATATAAGGTGATTTGTTGTTATATTAGGAAGGAGCACGCTGCATAAGGCTTTGAATACATGGTTTCATGAAATTATCACTAATTATTTTCATTATATTTTAAAATAACTGTTCCATGACAGCCCTATTAATGGAATCGTTGAAAGAAAAACAAGTCGTCTACAGTTCCAATGTAGGCAGAGGTATTTAAAAATAAATTAAGATATTTTTTTATTTTTTTCTTATTATATTTATATATTATATTTTTTTATTTTGTTCTAACGTATGGAGAAGTACTTTAAAATATTTGCAGATATTTTTTCTTTATTTCTTTATGTTAATGAGATTCAACTATACCTTCGTGAAAAATGTCACAGCAATCGGTCTCAAGAAGAGTGTTCCGTTTTTACTATTTGTCTGCAGAATCCTAATTAAGTGTCTTGGAATAGTCTGAAGGAAGCCTAAATTACATCTATACGAGTATATAAAAATATACCCCGCAGTATGATTCTGTACTGTCAATGGTTTCACTAAGGAAGGATTTCTTAGACCGAGGTTGTGATCCCATAAAGCGAATATGTTTCCTTTCTCTGTAAAATATCATTACTTTTAAGCACCTTTTAAGTTAATAACGCAAGAATTCTAGTGGATTATACTTGCATTGTGAAACGGCTTAGTTGTTAATATAATAGAATCCAAACATTAAATGGAATGCTCTTTCTTTGCTCATTTTCTGCTAAGAACTTACAAAATAGAACCTTTATTTTAGTACGTCGTTTTTAGATTTCTAGCTCACTTCCAACCTCTGTTGCTATATTAATACTTCGCGTTCATTTTTAGGGCTTGGTACCACAAAAAGAAAAGCGGTACCCTTATAAGATTCATCAAGCTTCTATCCACCTGTTTTCGAAAATATTGTTCTATGAAACCACTTGACGTTGAAATTTGAAATTTGGTGTAGCAATAAAACATTTTCAAAAAACATTTTGAAAAATCAACAGCTAAAAATTATAAATATTCATGCAGGAATTGGGGGGAGGGGCAAAATAGATATTGGATTTTTTTTAAATCAATAATGTGTTGGGCATCGTTCGAAAAATCTAGTTATGTTTTTACTACATTTCGGCGGTTTATCAGAGATATATATAAAAGATGATGAAAAGAACTTTCGGCTTGTAGAACTAGCAATACGACTGTTCAATATGAATTTGGGCTCTTATAAACATGTAAGTACATGTAAGGAAAAAAAAATTTTAAACATTTTTTTAATTTTTTTTAGCTGCAAAAAATGCTTTTTATGATCTTAGATAATATTTCTTCAGAGAAAGAATCCAAAATTTATTCCTACCTCTTAACTCTGACGTTACTCAACATAAAATTATGAAAAAATAGGTATTTTAAAGGCCAACACAAAGCTTATAGGACGTCTAGAGCGATGTTTCTATATACCATAAGTTTTGAAAAATGCACCATGTTTTTACACCTGTTTAAAATATAGTAGGAAATACATTTAGGTTGTGAAAAATTATTAGTTTAATAGAAATACTATGTGTACTTAAATGTTTATGAGTCCAAATTCATATTGAAGAGTCGTATGTCGTCGTAAGTCGTAGGTCCTACAAGTACTCGAAAGTTTTTTCATCATCTTTTATATATATGCCTGATAAACCGCCGAAATGTTGTAAAAACATAATAATGTGGACAATGCAGGTGGGAACATAAAGAGATGTCTTCTCTTTTGGATGAAAAATCACAAATACACTTTTTATTGAATAACTTTCTAACTAGATATTTTAATTGTTGTTAAAAAACAAAGAAATATTTACTTATTTATAAAAAACTATTATTTTAAAAGCATTTACGCTTTATTTATAATATTACCTACTTATTTCAATATAATATCATATCTTGCCATAACAAATGACAAGAATACCATAAACATATAAAAGTAGTGTCTAAAATATTAAAGAAAAAAATACTGTCTAAAATAATGAATTTTATTTGTAAATAGTTTTTGTTGCGGAAATATTTAATCTTTTATATTGAACCAAACGTTTTTATAAATATCGATTTACAAAATAAACCTCATTATATTTTTATTACGCTACACAAACGTCGTTTAACTTTGTTTATTTGTTTACGTTTTTATATGACTTCGTTACAATATTAAGTCAGTAAGTTGGTTTATCGAAAATTTTCAAAACTCTAAACCCAGCGAAGCTTTTAGAGAATTTCAATTGGTCGGGAAAATTTAGATTGGTAATGGAACAATGCCGGTGAAGCATGAATACAGGCAAAGAGAAAGTGGTCAATTATAGTGCCCGCTAATGATTTATTGTACATTTCGTAGCTTTTATTCCAGAAACTTGCGTATAAATTAAGTTTAATTAAATCGAAACCAGTTTTATAAAATTAAATTTCATTCCAACTATTTAACAGTTATTTCAAAATATTTCGACATAATTTTTTTCATCACATTTCCAAATCTTCCAGTAAACAGTTTTGCCGCGAGTTATTAGAAGATTTTTAAAATTTTAAAGCCTTTATTTTTATTAAAATATTTGCTCTTTCAAATTATTTTTAAGTCACGGCTATTGGAATTATTTGTAAAATTGTTTTTTAAGTAATTATATAAATCCAATTTGAGCCATTCATGATTTAATTTCATAAAGAATAAAAGTCTATGATATATTAGATTTAATTAAAAGAAGAAATCTTTTTTTTTATCTTTGATGATATTCAGGCCTGAAAATATTAACGATTGCATATTACTTCAATGTAGGTTTCACATTTACAATATTATCTACATGTCATGTTAACAGCAATAAAGACAAATGCTTTTAATCATACCTTACAAGTAAATAGCATTATTGATAATTACGTATATTCAGCTCATTGCAATCAACAGTTTAACATAGGAAGGCGATATAAATGGATTTTCGGAGAATATAAAGCTGATATGGGAAGCACTGACTAAATTTTTAGAGAAAAAGGCAATTTCAGTTAAAAAAATAGTCGATATATTTATTTAAGGACCGCTCCCTTATTATCCAATATTCTGAAGTGAACATATTAATTTAAAAGTGACGTAAAAATATATAAAATGAACGCCGTCTGAGTAATCGATCAAAACAGCAATTGTATAAAATATCAAGTAAGAAGAAAAATACATTCATCGCTTAGTAAATATCTTGCATAGGTTGTTGCCTAAATGGAGGAGATTTTATGAGCACAGGGCTCGAGTAATTACTTTCATATTATCATATTACCCACTAAATATGTTCCAAGATACTATAAATGGGTGCCGGGTCTGATCATGTTTCTTCAGATGTGATGATTACTGGGAACAATTACCGGAAATATATGGTGAAAGACTCAAAGATAAAAGACCTTGAACAGCATTTGAAACATATATTAATAATTATAATCTAGAAAGTAAGCAAAAGTTCATTCAAGGCGTTTTAAAGATGCAAACAAGTCTATAACAATTTGGAATATGAGAGCTAAGATATAAAATTTGTCTAATGGTTACAATATTAGTTACAATTAGTTAGTATATTGGTCAACTTAAATACTAACACAGTCACTTAAGAGTTTCGTCACACCGCAGCTAATGATTATTTTAGTTGAGCTGAATTAATAAATTACCCTACATGGTAGTGGTGTTTGTTTCTGTTGAAAATATCCATAAGGATCTCTGTGCCATTACTTAATCTAACTCGTTAAGTAGGTACAAGTAGAACTCTCACTTAGGGAGCAGACACTGCGGATGCACAATGACATACCTGTAAACATTTATGATATATTTTTGCAAGCATTTTCATTTATATATTTACGTTAAAAAAATGTTGTAAAAACAGTTTTATATTTCTGCTTACCTTCTCTTAACTGATTCCATGGAAGATGGAAGAAATAAAAAAAATTCGACTACTTCATTTGCTCCAAACAATCCATAATTTCATTTTCATATGTTTAACCTCTGAATTGCATCCATATTCATACTTTAAATCGCTTCGCCAACAAAGTTTCTAAGTCAGATTCCATCTAGAAAAACGAGGTTGCCATTTTAAACAATATTTTTAGAATTAACTTGCACAATATTACAAAAAGTAGTTCGGAATTTTTAAATTATTTTCTTTCCTTTTACATCTAAAACAAGATATGAAAAAAAAACATATTTTTTCAATTATATTATTTGCCACCTTTGAAACTGTTACGTAACTATTTTTAATATCAACTGCTAATATATATATATATATATATATATATATATATATATATACATATGTATATATATATATATATATATATATATGTATATATATGTATACATATATATGCATATATTATGCCTTCAAGTTTCTACGTAAAACGGTTTCATATAAAAGCGACTATAAAAGATGGACAGACAGACACGCTAATGAACTTACAAGAGTTTTTTCTCATTTGGCGGAACTCACAAGATCATTAAAAAAACAAAAGAAATAAAAACAACCTTAATATTATTTAATGTACGAATATATCATTCTTTTACTAGACGACGTACATAATTCTTTTTTTAAATTTCTATACAAATTTTACTCTGCCAATATTATAAATTATAGCTAATCGACATTAAAACGCTCACTAAAACTCCCATGTATACTTCATTGATACCAGATTTCCTATTTTACTGGAAAATGGACGAGGATATTTTAACATGTCTAATGATTCGTGAAAATAATAAATATCAATATTTAAACCAATAACGAACGAAATAACTGTCTACGGGAGATAACCTCAAGTGCCACAAAAAAGGATGAAAGGTAATTATATAATATTCGATGGAATAAACAAAATGATTGC
The DNA here is from genome assembly GCA_039881145.1 of Druceiella hillmani. Lineage (NCBI taxonomy): Eukaryota > Metazoa > Arthropoda > Insecta > Lepidoptera > Hepialidae > Druceiella > Druceiella hillmani. The sequence goes on along the minus strand of JAYKKI010000106.1, from coordinate 5,423,258 downwards.
AGGAAATAAAAGGTCAAGGGCTGATTATAAAAATGAATAAAATATCTGATTCTAAACTGTTTCCAACAGATTCCTACCTCTATGTTCCAAGCATTTTTATATTAAAGATTAGTTTAATATTGAAGATTAGAGAAAAAAAATGAAAATGTTAGTTTGAAATAATTTTGATAATCCTTATCCTGATTAATAGTCATTTCTCTCTGAGAGTCCCTTTGAACATATAAAATTTTTAATACTTTCTTTTCAAGTTGGTTAAGTGAAGAAAAGGAAAAGGAAGAATAAAATATGTATTTAGTTAACTAAATGAACCTTCGTTAAACTAAATTAAATCATAACATAATCATGGACAAGAAATTTCATAATAAATACTCGTATATATATATAAAAATACTATATGTACTTAAATGAATATAAGAGCTTTATATATATATATATATATATGTATATATATATATATATATGTATATATATATATATATATATATATATATATAAATATTTATGTATATATATATATATATATATATATATATATATATATATATATAGAAAGCGATTTGTAGGAGCATATTGTAAACGATCCAGTAAAAATGTCAAAAATTTCAAATACTATATTTTATATAATTTTTACTTTGTAAGTATCTTTTTAAAGTAGTTATTTGTGATGTCATCGGAAAACTAAGCAAAATCGTTTAACATTACGTGTTTTCATTTCGTTTAGATACAATAGAAAATAAAACTGAACTAACGCGAATGGAACTCGATTATGGAAGGTTCCGTGCACACGTAAGCATACGTAAACATTGAAGTCAACATACTATTATTCTAAAAGTACAAATAATTTACAAATAATAAAATAATTTTTTTACTATATAAATATGTTGCCTGGTATATATTTAAATGGCGTAAAACATCGTGAATTTTTATAAAAATATGAGATTTAAAATCACTGCTATGATTTTATGGCAACCTTTACGCAATCATTCAGATATTCTGTTTTTTTTGCAATTTCAAAGGTTGGGGTAAAATATTTTGTAGAGATTTTTACTTTTATTTTTAGAAGAATTTGAAATAATATACTGAATACTGATTTTGCTCTTGGATTCCTTGTAAATTTTCATTTTTTTCCGTTGTTGCATTAATTTCCAATAATATTTCTATATAAATAAATATATTTGAATGTTAATTTCTAAAATATATACGGATTAATTGCTTTATCTGTTTCTTCCTAAAACGGCCTTTAAATGTCTCAGATATTTTCAACATCTTTACGAAATTTTCTACGCCGCTTTTTACGGAGATTTTAAAATAATATAAAATAAAATTTAAAAAAAAAAGAGATTTGGAATCTTTGTAACTTTTTCTTTCACTTCATACTTCGCATGAAATATGAAAGGAAAATTTTAAGTTTTGCTCATGAAATGGTTTATGATAAAACTGGCTGTAACTGACGGTTAGCGTCTTTCCTTGTCGAATTTTATTTTTTATGAGGTACAAAAACCTATAAACAACTAGGCTATTTCTTTCGAACATTTGCCAAACTGTCTAATTAATGTAATTACGAAAACCGTACAAGTGAAAGCCTTATAACAAGTTTTTGGCTTATCTAATCTATACCAATTTGAGTTAACGAGCAATTTCACGTATAATATGCTTGTAGTAAGGAATTCAATTTCAGTGTGATTTACTTGAAATTAAGGGAAGCTCGACGAGTAATTTAAGGTAATTTTTAATCCATTCTTTTTTAGAATAATGAAAATTTATAGTTTCCTGAACACGAACGCCGCTTTTCTTTGTGAGTTGTTTTAAAGTAAAAGTTTAGTAGTAAATTATCTAACATTATTTTCTAATTTAACATTTTTCAACCAATTTTAAATTTCATAGTTAGGGTCTCGTAAATATATCTGGTCGGTTACTAAATACAGAGCGTTCCAAAAAAATTCAATTTGTTGCAATAAATCAGTTGTGACATATGCACCATTATTACCAAAAACCTATCTCCATGTATTCTACAAACAGTTTTAAGCACGAATATAGAAAATCACAGGTTCTTAATTGAAAAATTCGTTAATGAATCCTCAAAGAGAGTTATCATCGTCAAGGATTATTTTATGCAAAAAATTACTTAATTACCTAAATAGACAAAAGTGTCTGGGACCAAGTCTGGTAAATATGGGAATGTGGAATCATTTCCTCTTACGGTAATCGGTATATTGCCGGGAAATAATTTCCATTAGTCCACACCATTACAGTGTTTTGACTTAAAGTAGATGATATAGACACTTTTATCTCGGTCAAGGATACCTTGGGATATAAATGTTATTCAAACTATGATATGAATTAATTTAGGTTAAATTTAACAATGTGCCTCCTGAATTCGGGAGAGGTGAAGTGAGAGAAGGATACAGGGTCATGACTCCATCATCCCAATAAAATGACTACATTAAAAGTAATAGGGTGATAATAGCTAAGAAGCACAACATTTCCATCTCTAACATCCGAAAATAACATCCGAGTTAGCAAAGGCTACATTTGTTTATATTGGGTTAAGCTGGGTTATGCTAGGTTGATTTAGTTAGGTCGGGTTAGTTTGGGTTAAATTGTTGTATGTTTGGTTAGATTGAATTAAGTTGGCATACGTTAACCAAACAAGAGTGTTCAAGAGCTAGTAGACAGAGGGTGGTAGATCGGTAGTGCACATTGCCATATTGTACGCAGTTCCTAGCTAGGAAAAAACATTAAAAGTCATAAAATTGAAATAAATGTTTAAAAACATGCTGAGAAAAATGGCTAGTCAGATACATGACGCCTATGAATGGCCTCACTCGAAGCAGCGCTAGTAAAAGAGGAATTTGTATTCATAGACAAGTCTGGAGATGAAGACGGCTTTAGGTAAAATAAACAACAAAAACATCTAAAGAAGAGCAAAAACCAGCTCCAACGCAGTCTAGATACTCAAGTCTATTCCAGTGGAGGAAGGAAGCTGTGTATTAATAAAGGTAAACTTTTAGTAATCGAATTACAAACAAAAAAGTATTTTTTATTTATGTATGAAGAATTATTTCTTGGTAATATCGTTTTTTTATAAAAACACTTATTTTATATAACAATTTACATAATTTTTTTTAAATATTACGACAACTTACCGACTAAAGATGAAAAATATAATAGATATCGCATCTGTCTCTATTATTTTCTTTTTCGAACATTATGCCCAAATTTGAGAAAATGGAAAGATAGGAAATAATTTTTTCTAACATCTGATGTCGACTAAAATATTCTCTATAATATGTGTTAACAGCCTTTTTATGTGAAAAAATAAAAACAGTTATAATTAGAGTAAGCTCTGTTCATCAATTCTTTTCTTACTCCAAAGTGGAAAAAAACAGTATCGAAATTATGACTACGCAATAAAATGTTGGTCCTCGAGACTTGTTGAATTGTAAACTTCTTCGTTTTTTAGTTTTCAGTTTAATCAGTTCATTATTAGTATTTTAGGTACAAATCGATCTGACAAGTTGCATAAGTAGCCTACATTTTATAAAAATCAATACCTAACTTCATTTAATGACCGATCAATGTTTAAGCCAATTATAATCTTTTAGAAATTAGAACAATAATTATTCTTCAAAAAAGATATGTGGTTTATAAAATGATGAACCAAAAGCATTGTAATATAATTATTATTCAAACACCATATTTGAAAAATAATAGAATAATTTATACCACGATATAATTTGAAACCTACCAACTTAATTAATTTTGTAACACCAAAATAACTTCAACAAAGTATAACGTTCCACAAACGTTTCATTTCTTATAGTCGTCAATTTGTTTGCATTTGTATAATATATGAATATACATTAAATATAACAAAGAATTTTCATTAAAATCTGCAATCAATTTAATATTTCAATTTCGACTATTAAACCTTTCCAGGTAGTGCACATTCGAAGGTCTTTAAAAAATATATTTTTGACATTATTTATGAAAATTAATTTGTATACCCAAAAAAAATAAAATACATTTGATTGATTTTACGTGGTGCTTTTTTTTATTCGATTTTATTACACAATTTCGAGGAAAATAATCGTCTTTGATGTACATTAAATAGTTATTAGGTAGTAACATTTCAAACCTTGATAATAGATGAAAGCTGCTATACGAAGAGCACAAAAGAAATCATTTTTCTTAATTTAGTCCTTTCGCTAATTAAATTTTGGTAAATATTTTAAGATCCGTACTCGAAAAATGATTACGTCTTTACTCAATTTAAAACTCTCGCCCTCATTGACTTTATTATTTACCTTAAAATGATTTTATAAATTACATTTTTGACGAAAATACAGTCGGTAGAAGAAAAAAACAAGTCATTTCGATAGCAACTTAAATACACTCTATTATCAATAAATGCACTCAGTTATAATACTATAGATTTTAACTTAATTTTTTTCGTCATATCACAAGAGTTAAGATTAAAAAGAAGAAGAATATAAATAAGTATTTACAATACAAAATAAAATTTGCACTTTATAAATTAAATGTTTCCACTAGATCTTTCCCAATTAAATACGTTTCTATATGATAATAACGGGCAGACTCCCAAGAGAAATATCCCATTTTATTCTAAAAACAGATTTTCAAATCAAATCCTTTACCATAAATTGAGTTTTTTACATATTATGTTGAAAGTAAGAGAGAACTTTTGGAATTAGAGCAAAAATCATTTTTCTGCAATTAATTTTAGATTTCTTTTTAAAAGGACCGAGAAGTTCATAATTTTTCGTGCATCTTTAATATTTTTAATTAGCTATATTTGATACAATTTACCACTGCAGATTGTGAAATTTGTGTCAATGACTACAAATCAAACTTTGGTGTATGTCTATCATTAATATTCGTTTATGAAAAATAAACAAAATTCAGGAGAAATGTATCTCATTATGTTTATTGAAAAAAAAAAGAAATAAGTGATCAATCTGTACCCTTCAAAACTACTTAAGTATAATACTAACAACTTGAAACACATTATCCTTGCAAATAATACGATAAGCCATCACCACTTAAACCGCATAAGAAAGGCTATAGATGGCTCCCAAGAATATGTAAATAAAACGTGTTCTATTCACAACACTACTTTAAAGAACGTTGTATTTTTGTTATATTCTCAAGGTGTTATTATTAATAACTTATGTAATTTTTTCTAACAGTTTAATGATACAACAATATACAGTAACTGTTTGTCATTGTATAAATTAATTACCAAAGTATTGCTACTAATTACTTCAAACACATTATGTTGACAATTTCTGTTAGTAAAAGTAGGATGGTAAATTAATCAGAAAGTCCATAATTAACGTAAAGTCATACCTTATTTGTACTTATTTAAGATATTTTTAAAAATGTGTTTATTTACTTTTGTGAAAATAGGTGAAACACCATATTATAACTATTATTATATAACACGTACATATTATATTTAGCATTAAAAACGAGGATGAAAATGAATGATGATAAAATAATATAGCATAAGGAAAACAAATTGACTTTTAAATGAAAATACAAATGATTTACGAACCAAATTTACACACTAATTTCTTGTTTACCAACGTGACATCAACAGGTGTTGATCAATAGCCGACAGTCTATGGACATATAAATATTTAAAGTTAAACTTTTTCGACTGTCAGTGAACAGACCTGAAATTATTTTATTTACACTCATATCGATATCGGATTGTCAATTTATTGATAACTATCACTCTAGAAATTAATATTTTAAGAACCAATAATTTTATACAAAGTCCAAACTGCTGAAAAAAATTAATCTGGTAGTGAGTAGACTCAATATTATAAAAGAAAATTAACTTGCATTCACAATCTAATCTGACGTTTTCTTTTCTTAGCACTCATCCACCTACAGAAAGTTAAAGTTGTTTTTTTTCAAATCTTTATTTCGTTTTTTTGCACTAAAGTCTCAAATATTTAACGTTTGTTTGAATTTTTATGTAACTAGAATTATTCACATAGGTAAGATGAATATAAAGAAATATAACGCACCAAGTTCAGTCAAACAGTGAAGCAGATATATATATATATATATATATATATATATATATATATATATATATAAATATATATATGAATAAACATATTTCAAATAGTACATTCAAATTTGATGTTTATTTACTCGTAACTATAAAAATATAAGACAAATTTATGTAGCAGACAGATTGCGAAAAAATCGATTTATAAAACGATTTTTTTTAAAAAACGATTTATACGAAGCTGTTCATGTACACAAACCTGAAAAGAAAAATAAACATCACAATAGTCCTACCTCGAGGTGGAATACATGAACATGCGCCACATATTTGATCAAATCACATCACTACCGTTAATTTCACATTGTAAATATGTCACCCTCATGATATTACAATTTCTCAGACGTATTGACTTCACACGTCAAAATGTGATAGCAATTTCTCTTCTGTCATTTCAATCATGCATCTTTTTGTTCTTTCTTTACTTTGCTTTGTGATATATTCCTGAGATGTCAAAAAATACACTTTATGCTACTTTTTTTTCACCATTGAAACATGGTCAATTCAAAATTGGGTATTGTGTCATCTTGGTCGCAGTAAGAACATTGGTTGTTTGCCGCCTTACCAAGAACAGAATAAGTACACTTTAAACACGCCAAAATTTGAATAAGTCATCGAACTGTTGTGTGTTGACCGGTCACATTTCTTATCCATTTGTCGACACAGGGGAACAATCACCTTTCTATCCATTCGTCGACACTAGGGATCAGTCGCCTTTCTATCCATTCGTCGACACTGAGGATCAATCGTCTCGTTCTTCCAGCTCTTTACCTTTTTTCGATTTCTCTTACCATTCTGCTAGAGTCCGTTTTTGCTCGTCTTTGAGTGTTAAATTTTCTTCTCTCCTATATTGCTCTATTCGTTCTCTAGCTTGTCTCCACATATGTGTCGGTCCCAAAATCACAAGCACTGCTTTGAGTAATATGGCTTCATAAGCATCCAATATATAGATAGTAATTCTTGTCTATATTTTGCTTAACATTTTTGTATTTTGTAACTTTCGGTGCTTTTCCCAAATATAGAAAGATATAGCATTTAAAAAGGCCTTCTGTCAACTTTTGGACCTCTTGTCCATGCATGAGTCTGCCAATGGCTGCGATTGGTCTCTCAGCTTTCCCAATCATATCGTAAATATATTTTCTAAAGAATAGGCTTTTGTCTAGCCCCCACTTCGTAATACTTTAATTTTCCTCCTATGCGACCGTTATACCCGCTACTAACAAAAATATTGGACTATGTCTTCCGTACGATTGATACTTTTCGAGACCAGAGACGCTTGTGGCTCATTCGTTGACGGATTTATGAACTTTATTCAACGTAGCTCAACCTTATATAAGTAAACCCAAACTTACCCAATATACTTAAACCTAACTCAATCTAACCTGCCTAATAATATTTATCTTAAAAGACGTATATGTGTACTTAAAATATAAAGAAAGTTTGATAGGTATTCCATGCTCTAAAATTGTACGTGACTTTTCTAATGTGTAAATTAATTAGGAACCCGTTTTATCTTTTATTTAAGTATCAAGTTTAAAAAAAACTCTATGAAACTAATTTACTTATCGTACGAAACAGTTAAGTTATTTTAAATTTAGAGTATATTAATGTATTAATTACCTTGCATTTTATTTCCATAGATGTAATTCTTCCATAGATGTATTTCAATAATAAACACACATTTATTTCATTGAAATCAGTTCACTTGTTAACTATTTTTAAAATAAAGGTAGTAATAAACTTTTATAGACAAATGGTACAATACTTCGGGCTAATATTCTTAAAATAACTATAATATCTTTGAGCATTTGTTACCGTTTCCTCTAGCGACATTAACTTCAGAGCCATTTTCAAAATTAAATATTAATGAAAATGAAAATGTAAAAAAAGGACAAAAATATGTTTCACGAAAACTTCATAAGACATTCCTTATTTTTTCCTAAATTAAAACTTTTTTGTGTAATAAACCAGGAAAGACGTTTCTTCAAATATATTTTTTGCAAAATATACTGTCTACATTTTTTATTTCTGACTTGGTTTAGGAATTTAATATAGTACTAAAGAAATTTAAATTGTCTAACGTCTACGCCTACAATATGTAACAATATTTAACATATCTGTACGTGAACATGTATATAGGAGTTTTTTTTCTCTCACTGAAATGTTTATTATTTTCGAAGTGGTAAGAATATAATTTCAATTTCTATTCAATTCAATCTCAAAAGTGAAGGAATTCGGAAAATACACGGACATTATTTTAGTAAGTTTTTGATAAATACAATAAAAAAAAAGTAATTTTTGATGGTTGTCTTTAAAGCAATAAAATATGTCAGTTGTGAGTAGAACTCGCAGCATAAACTTTCTGTGCACATTTAGGCATTAATGGCATTTAATTTCCATAGCATTTCTACTTAACTGTTTACAAATATTTTTCACAACGTAAATTATTACCTTCTGTATGTTTCGCAGTCGTAAACACGGGGCACATATTTAAATATTATTATATCTCATCATGTAAATATATAAATATATTATCTATATATCTTTCGATGACAAAATAAAAATACATTTTAAAAAGTTATTTTTTCAGTCGATCTAAGACACTTCGTCTTATTATTTGTATCGTTTTCTATGAACTTTTTAAAAACCTGACGATATATCATAAGTTCGCCGATTATGACTTGTAAACTAGTAGAGCCTACATAGCTGCTATAATTTTCTTCTTCATCTCGTTCTGTATACAACTACGAGGAATTGGAATAATTTTGAAGTAATCAAAAACAGCGATTTAGAGGGTGGTAGGGGATGGAATACGTTGCTGTAATAAAAATGGCTACATATTGAATATATTTGGCGTTAATTTTGGTAGAAATTCATTATTCAAAATTAAATGAAACTGCGTGATGCAGTATTATTTCTACTTTCTTTAATTTCTTTACCGCGACCTAGGTTTCGTTGTATTACAACATCTTCACGTGGGTCTTCAGGTGGGTCAACATCATCTTTGCTAATATCCCACCTGAAGATGTTGTAATACAACGAAACCTAGGTCGTGGTAAAGAAATCAAAGAAAGTAGAAATAATACTACATCACGTAGTTTCATTTAATTGTGAAAAATGGCCCCTTCAAAGTATAAAATGTCGTAAATGAATCTCTGTATCGATTCGTTTACAAAATCTGTATTGTAATGTATATTATGTATAACCATGCCAACTTTCATTTGTATAGCATTAATAGTCTACGAGTAAGACGGCTATGACCTACAGATGGACAGACAGACTGGCACGCGTAGCGAAAATATCAGGTATCCTAAATTGGCTACAGAACTCTAACAAACGTAAATAAATCTACTAGATAGAGTAAATAGATTTACAAAATTTATATACAAATCCGATATCTAATACAAATATTTCCCGAAAAAGTACAGGCAAACCTATGGACATTGCGAGGCTACTAGGATTCCTAATTTTCCTATGAAACCTTAAAAAAGTAAAAAAATAATTTAACTGGTGTAAATTTATAAAAATAAAATTGATTACAAAGTCCGGTATCAAATACAAATATGACGGTATCAAATAAAATAATTTAGGGTCATTATTGTATTGTTATATTTCATTGTTTTATGTTTCATCTTATTTCAAATATTTATTAATTGGTAAAAAATGATTTGCAACAACTACTAACTCGTAGGATATTCCTTATGACAAATTAAACATTCTACAACTTATTTGTTACTTTTATTGACATTTTCATTATTTACGGGAAACCCTTTTCCTCAGTGAATATTAATTTTTACTTCAAGAGTAATTTTTACTTCAAGATTATCGTAATTAGGGTTTATTGCAAAAAACTCTCCGGCTTTCAATCGCTTTTTTAGACCGTATGTCACTAAACTAAAGGTATATAACGAGTAGTGTTAGACCTTCTGTTCAATTAACAACTGAGTTTCGTCGAGCAAAGAACAAAACGTGAAAATTATACAGGGAGAAATTAGGATGTTCTTTTTAATGAATTCCATTTAGAGCAAAAATCTTGAGAAAAAACACGTAATTTATAATATTAAAGTGATAGGTGAAGGTCCACTCTTTTATAACAGAGCCAAGTATATTTTCTTTCAAGGCGATCTCCTGCATCAAATTTAGAAAAATTGAAAAGTATTATTGAAATGAACCACTGATCAGATTTTCGGGTTGCTTGTCAGAACTATTTTCATGCCCTCTTGCTTCAGCAGAAAAGTAATTTCATGCCTTAAAAATGAAGTAAAAATATTCTTTCTGACTCGCATATGAGTTAACACTGACAAAGTAAGTTAGCGGGTTATTACTTGCTATCTTTAAAATAAATAAATTTTTTTTTTAACAAATTAAGGTTTGTGGACCAATAAAAATTAACGTTTAAAAGGCTAGATTATTTTTGAAGACCCAATACGCAAAAAGGAGACATGTAATTCAGTAATTTCCAAAGCATTGAAGTGATTTTAATATATATCATGTAAATTCAATAAATTTAATGAAATGGGTAAATGTTTTAAATTAATAGTACTTAAAGCTTGCAGTTTCTATACTGAACTATAAGAAGGATATGGTTACAACTATTTAATAAACATTTTTCTTGGTAAATATACTTCTGTTATTTTGATAAAAAATAGTTTGGATTGGACTTTGACGTAACCCCCCTCGCCCCCCCTCCCCGAAATCCATCTAGTATGTTAAAAAAACAGAAAATAAATAAAATTAATCAATACAGAAATTCGATGAAGTGACACAAAGAATGAAAGAAGGAATAAGTGATTTCGCTTTAATATTAAAATTTTGTTTACATTTTTTTGCCTGTGAACTTTTCATGGTACCTCCGACTCATTTATGCACATATTAAAGAAAATCTATAAAACATAAAAAGGGGGCATAAATAATTAAAATTTGCATTTTTTCCGAACCAGAAATAATAATAAACGAACTCAACAATACCAATTAATAAGAAATTAACATAGTTCCTTTTTTTCTCATGCTCTTTGTTGTTTTTGTGACATTTTTCTTTCCGTATTTTTTTAGTTTGTCAATTAATACATTACTTAATCATAGTTTTATATATCTTTTCAAATTTCCAATATAATTTATTTCGATAATCTCTCTCATCCAGTTTCTTTTCCAGAGATTAATTTTAAATAAATGAAAAAATTTGGCCCTGAATTCACAGCATGCAAAGATTTTTATTAAATTTTATTACATAATTAATATTTAATGTTGTGAACTTATATCTTTGTTCATTTAATTCTTATCATGCTTTTATTTGCGAAACTAACGAGAGATTAGTTTTGAAAAGTTAACCTAGTTTAACACAAATTGCTGTGATAGCAGAAGATCGTTATATGTGTGTGATATATCAAATATTTTCTTTTCTTTCATTTTACAACAACATAAATCAAAATTGGCATTGGCGAAGCTACTACGAAGTTTATAATTGTCATAAATCGATGTTAATTACCATGAAGAAAATATTTTTTTCATTATGCGACTATAAGTAACATTTCGCAAACTGGACGTAATCACTTATTGCTAAAATGTAGTATACACAAATATTGTAACGAATTTTCCAAAGGACATAGCGATAAGACGAAATGATGTCATTAAATAATAAATATATTTATTTTATATTTTTGGTTGCAAGTATTTTATGAAGGTTTATATAATATTTGATTTTCTTGACATTATAATTACTAGGTAGGGATCAAACATTTTAGATATTTAAACCCTTATCACTGAATTTTTCAACATATTGATTTCATGAATAACTAACTAATTAAATTGTACAATATCAAGAATATTGGCATGATAACACAACGGTAGTATTGACACCACTAATAAACAATATTATAAGAAATAGATTCAACTCGGAATTTCTTATATAACAATTTATACTCTGGAACTGTGAAAGCTCTGTCTAACCCGTGGTAGCTTTCAAAGTTCTGTAGATCCGATGTATTGAAGGGTCTTAGTCAAATTGATGACTCATCTCGCTAGCTAGACATTACGCTAAACGTACTTCTAATATTAACTTGGTAATATGTATGTCAATAGCGTGTAAAATTTCAACAATCAGCACTAGCAACGGAAACAAAATTAATCTTTATTAGTTTACCTGCTGCTATATCAAGCATAAAGCATTGATTACGAATGATGATTAAAATGATATAAGCAATTGAAATCTATTGTTACTTTTAATTATCTACATTTAGGGTCTATTTAAATTATTCCTTACCCACTTAATAAAGTCTTTAGATATGTTTCTGTGTTGATACAATAAAATTGTATGCTTTTATTTAAATTATCGGGCTCAAAAACATTGATCAATGAAGCACTGTGCTTCATACGCCTAGCCCTGTCCTCCTTCATTATGATATGAAAATCACTTTAGTCAGGATTTTTATGCGAAAAAAGAATGACATTTGTCTTATATTATAGCATAATAACAATACAATGAAACATTGTACCAATTTGTACTATTTATCAATTCAGTATCAAAGTTTTATATTTTCTCCGAAAATAAAAGGAACACCGATTATTTATGTTAATAACATAAATTCAGTATTAATTTTAACAACCATAGCATTATGAGTATTGTAAGCTTAGCGTTGCTGATCAATACTCTGGATAAAGTCATAACACCCGTATGAAGACGCTGGTATAAAGAAACTTACGTTTGATTACAGAAGCTTTAAAAATTGGACATTTTTACAGTCTTAGTAAAGAGTCTGTACGTGTTGACTGTTTTGCTTGGAATGTTATTAAAACATAATCGTTTTTTAAAGCATTTTTGCTATTTTCAAACCTTCTCTCTCTCTCCCTCTCTCTGTCTCTCTCTCGCTCTCTCTCTCTCTCTCTCTCTCTCTCTCTCTTCTTGACTCTCCAATGATGAATTTCCGTTCTGTTTAAGAGGATATTTATTCACCCCATTTTCTTATTTTTAATTTTCTTCTTTAAATCATACCCTTATACTTTGCCTTTAATATAAAAGCTTTATTTGCATTATAGATATATATTGATAATAGGAAATAAAAAAGGAAATACAAATAAATATCATCATTTAAATTACATTCCAACTAAGAAAAATTAGAATTCACATTGAAAAATGTCATGCACATAAAAGTTTAAACATTCAGGAGTGAAGTTTCGACAAGTTTTGATTTGCCTAGTATAAACAGGCTGGAGACAAATAACTCGGTTAGACATATCTCTTGAATATATTACCGGGGAGAAAAATAATTATATACACAAATTCTGTGTGCGGAAGTATTTAAAAACGCGAGTTATGTTGCTGTGACATTCAGACGGACAGGAGGACATGCAAAATTATGAAGATTTAATATTTTCCAATTGTCTAGAGAACCCTAAAAGCGTAAGGTAATTTAAATATTCCTAGTTATATTAAGTGGATTATTAACAAATAGTTATTTAATTATGAATGTGCAAACTGTAGTATAAACAAATATCGTTCAACTATTCGTTTCAGGCTTGATAAAACTTTAAATTCATTCATTAAATTTATTACGAAGTGGCTTTTTTATTGTTTTGGAGATGCTAAGGCAGGTTGTAGCAAAGAAGTTATTATTACAGTAAGGTCTTCACAATGCTTTCATCACCTTCTATCACAGCGACAAAATTAGCGAGCAATAAACCTATATTTACTTGATCTAATTATGAATTAATTTATTAAATTTCCAAAACCACGTACAATTATGTTATATTCTTTAATAATCTATCGAATATTTTCATCGTCCATCATAATTTTTTAAATTTCAGGATTTTAAAAGCATTATTTCAATAAATTATAATAATTACAGTTGTATTTGTCTAAAATAGCACATACGTTATAAACGCACAGTTGTATATTAATGGAAAATATCCACCAAAGGATTACCTGAAAATATTTCCCTCCACTAATGTTCCGATCTAACCCACACGGTAGTGATCGGAGTTGGTACTTGCCTGGGAAATATTGACATAATATCCCTGTTGGTTAGCAAAATAGCCGACGTTTAAGCTGTGCTTGAATAATGCAAAATCATCGGCTTTTAGATTAGCTGACCTAATTCGACAGCGTAAAATTGATAAGCGTACTTTATAGTGTACAGTATCATGAATTTATCAAAGCTAAATAAAGCTTCATGCAAGTTTATGAAATACTTACAGTATTTAATGAAATAACAAAAAATATTTTAAGAACCGAAATATCATTATACTAAATAGTCTTTTAAGCCTATTAAGTTATTAACATAATCTAAGGTACAAAACTTTTATCAAATTAGTTGGAAATATAACCCTTTGTAATCGTACAACATTAAGTAAAACTCGCAGGATTTGTTCAGAAAAACTTACGAATACTTTTCATAAACGTACGGAAAACTATTTCTAATAGTACAAGTACTGTACATCCAGTCTCCCAGAGATGATGGGAGTAGCCAAAACTAATACATTTTTCGTCGAAATCATAAAACATGAAATTTAAAAATATGCTTTAAAAACCAGTTTGTATTGTTATTGACAATATATTTCAAATAAATTAAAATAAATTATTTCCCATTTATTCGTTTTACACATTATCAATGAATAAGTACTACCATAAATAACAATACGTATCCAAATTATCTCTAATGGTGGTAACAAGATTTTATATAATATAAGTAGATAATTTCCAAAAGAAAAAAAATTAACATTTACCGAGTCTAATAAAGGTTACGTAAGTAAATAATCAACATGTTAAAAATCTCCGTTAGTTTTACCAGCGTCAAAATATACTAAGACCACTAAATGACCAGGAAGACTTTTTAAATAACACATATTAATGGAAACCATAATCTTAATGAACCCAGTGAATATTACGCGCAGTTTAGATTCAAAGCAAATGTAAGCGGCGCTATTAATGTAATGTCTAGCAATTAAGATAAGCTGCCAGTTCGAATAAACCACTTATATACTTTACGTTTTCAAATAGAAGGATAGTTCAAAGTACTCTAATGGAGATTTCATTTTAAAAATTTCATACGGGATGTAATGGCCATGGTTCCCTACATCAAAAAAACCGGAACCCTTATAAGATCACTTGCATGTCCGTCCACTTATCTGTATGACCGTCTACGATAGCCGGTTTTCTCAGAAGTCCTTTGAAGTAGAAATTAAATTGGCATAACTACAAAACATATTAACCTGAATATATCTTAATAGCTGACATCTGATGATATTCATATGTAAATCTTTGATGATATTAATTAAAACAACACGTTTCGTGACATAATCCTATACATTTCAAATGTCAGAAATATGCCCCGTATAATTTTTCCTGAAATGTACCAGAAAACTTAACTAAAGCTTAACTATGATTCTAAAATTTATAGTTTTTTATAAATTTGATATATTTAGCAATACACGATTTGTATAATGAATAATAATATTACCAAATGTGAATATCACTTAATTTTTATTAAGTAAATAAAACGACATGATGTAATATTAAATATACTTTATTTAAATTCTTAAGCACGACCTAGGTTTCGTTGTATG
This sequence comes from Druceiella hillmani, assembly GCA_039881145.1. Classification (NCBI taxonomy): domain Eukaryota; kingdom Metazoa; phylum Arthropoda; class Insecta; order Lepidoptera; family Hepialidae; genus Druceiella; species Druceiella hillmani. The sequence goes on along the minus strand of JAYKKI010000106.1, from coordinate 5,407,597 downwards.
ACAACATCTTCAGGTAGGCAATTTAAAGATATTAACTCGTAGAAACTTCCAACAGCATTTAAATATTATACAAGACAATAGCGGAAGTGGGGTTTGACCCAGTTTTCTCAATTTTTACGTCAGTGAGTTTATGGTAGGGCAGCAGTATAATTTATATTATATTTTAGAAAGTTATACAATGTACAAGTATTTTAGTGAGGGTAATAAATTAAATTGATGTTATTTTAAGAGGTTATTCAAAGCAAAAGTATTCAGGTGTATGTAATAAATTAAACGGATGTTATTTTTAGTAATATTTATTTTTAGTAAATATTCATACAATGACAAGAGTATCCAATAGTTGGAATAAGATTATATAACTAATTGTACATATCTCTCATTTTTGGTTTTCTTTTGTAATGTTATCTCCTTTGGATGTGTGACCAGGCTGAAATAATTTGAAGTAAACTGCAGTACCAATGTTGTCTAAATATAGAATGTCAAGAAGATATTGAGTGTAGATGATGATATTTTATTGAGGTGTTCATTTAATATATTAACGTTGATGTCTCTTATATGTCTATTTATATTTAATGATTCTAGGATATTGAGTTTATTGCATGTCTATTTATATTTAATGATTCTAGGATATTGAGTTTATTGCCTTTTATTTGTAATATATAGGGTGCATTGTCAGTATTAGTGATGGTTATTTTCCATACGATGGTTTGCAAAATGAAATATTTTGAGTTTTTTATTTAGCCAACTGGCAATGCCTTGTTAACAAACCAGACAAATCTAATTTTGCAAAACATCGAAGAAAAACCGCACAAACCCCACTGCTACTATTAATAATGAATTTCTACAAACTTAACGCTAAGTATATTCAATCAGATGTGAATATTTTTACCTGGTGTCATTTATCTGAAAAAAATATCGGCCGTCAAATATTTTAATTTAAATAATAATTTTAAGCACTACTGGTTTTTTGCGATTAAAAATATTGGAATTTAATTATTTTAAAAACTTTGTACCATAAAACGTAAGAAAGGAACTTTTTGCATTGAAGTAATTTATGGACTATTTACAATCAAACTAGTTTTAATTTGCGTTTTCAATATGTATCAAAACTTAAGGAAAAACATTTGTGGGTGTTCTGGAGTTACTTGTTAAGTACGATTCGATGCGCGACTGGAGTTACTTGTTAAGCACGATTGTCTTGGAATGTGTAAAATTGGTAACACTGTATATAAATATAAATATTATTAAATGTAAATGGAATATTCTTTAATAAAAAAATGTTGACAATATAATTATTTTCAAGATAAACAAAAATGAATAAGACCAAATTTATACAATAAAATTTAAAAAAATTAGTAACGTCAGACTAAGAAGTTAAAATTAAAACAGACTTTTTAATTTTGTAGGATAGAAGACACCAAATATTCACAAATATTTACATTTAATGATTGCATCTTGATATGACGCAATCATTAAATGTAATTATGACGATAGTAAGCTATGAGTGTCACACTCCGTCATTACGAAGACGACATAAGGAAAGTTCAAATAAACATATTAATATCTAATCTAAAGATGTACAAAAATGTTGCGCGGAGAGGTCGCCTAACGGCTATACTATTTGTCGCTCTGAACTTCTGATTTTACTCGTCATAAAACTTCATACCAGGCGCTATATATGAAAATCGATTCTTAAGAAGTAAACTCCAAAAAAGGATAAATGGAAATTACATGTTTTTACATGCACGATCAATGCAAAAAAGAAAAGTTTTTGAAATGAAATAAATTTTACACTGGATTGAAACCTGTGTAAATTTTTTCCATTTAATAGAGGAGGGGAGGTCTATTTCTAGTTATCGAGAATTTAGTAGAATAAGAGAGAGAACTATTAGCAGAATAACCGAAGTACTAAACCTTTCATGTCATTATGACCCATCATCTTAGTTCAAAATTTACTCATATTGGACATAACTCTTGCTTATTATTGATTATCGCATAAGTGAAAAAATTATCATAAATTACTCTTGGCACCACTTTGTAAAAATTTCTCAATTCTCAATGATTTTTGACATTCTTTGATATGGTCAAAAAGTAAACACTATATTTAACTTCTTTGTAAGCTAAATGAAGGAGAATCGGAATGGATGTGGTATTAGACCTGAAAGGATCACCGTTAATCTACTAGACTATAAATGCAAATTTAATAGTCATTGGTTCCCAATAAAAATACAAGCCCATCTTTTTGTCACAGCTTGTTATTTAAACCCTTTATACGTAGGTTTTGATTTCGAGGCTAGTTGAATTTTATGTTATATTTAGAAATATGTAACATCTATGCATTTTAGTATTTGCTTCAGGTGGGATATTAGCAAAGGTGTTGTAATACAACGAAACCTAGGTCGTGGTAAAGAAATTAAAGAAAGTAGAAATAATACTACATCACGTAGTTTCATTTAATTGTGAATAATGAATTTCTACAAAATTAACGCCAAATATATTCAAAATTACAACATATAAAATAATTTAGATAAAATTTGATGTAATGAAATTTATTAAATTTAAATTTAATTTTTAATACATCAAAATATTAATTGAACAATTTGTATGTATAAATGTCATAAAGCACTTATAAAATGTATGCTTGTCCAGGAATTTCTCAAGTCTTAATTTATTTAATTGTCTTTCAATATTCAAATATTTTTTTATGGAAATGGTGCCTGCATCCATATATCCTATCAGTTGGCATTCCTTTGTGTGATATACTTCTCGCTATTAATCTATTAAACGTGACGTGACTTCCGTACGTACGTACATACGTAATATCACGTACATAGTTTTAACTAAAGATCGACTTTTCATTTATAAAAACATTTTCAATTCGTTTCTGATCAAAATAACTTCTTGGTTTAAATGTAAAATGAAATACCATTAATTATTTTAATATTTTGTCATAAAACGTTGTTAAAACTCTCGTATCGTTAAACTTAATTTATCTTTCGGCGTGTAGAAAGTTTCAGAAAAATTTGAAAACTCTTATATCATGTCATAACCGTAATAATAAAAGTTATTTTGGTTAAATAATTAATGTTTAGTTTCTATTAACAAAAACATTAGAATTAGTACGTTTCCATATATTCCATTAATTTTTAACACGTTTTCAACACACGCGATCTTCGATTTAATATAATTAAATGAAGCGTTGCGTAGTTAAAAAAATAAAAAGTAAGAACAAAAGCATAATAAGATAATTATTTCTCCCATAGCATAATAAGATGCTCGACGCCCTATATACAAGACCTATTATCATAGTTGACATGTTAATAATTCTATATCGTATTTACTTTCGTATTGTTAAAACAAGGACTCATAATACTGTATTATTTATAAATACAGTATTGTGAGCCCAAATTATTAATAAACTATAAATAACCATCATTATACTTTTAACAGTACTACTATGGTCGTCTTACTAAATCCGATTAATTTAATTAAGCTTGGTTTGTACAGGTGCTATTCTCGACAACAAATTTCCTAATTGCAAAAAGTTTTAAAATTTAACTTTATTTCCGACAAACTCATCATACACCTAGGTAGTCTTACTTAAATTTTGGATCACCATAGTGACGGTTCATTAGATGACACAGTGATCTATTCAAGAATGAAATAATGGTAATAAAACAACCATTGCATACAATATCTTCTAAATTAAATAAAATGTTGAATAGCACAGAAGCTTACAGTTCGAATAATAACTATTAGGCAACAGGAAAACAGTATTAAAAGTATTAGTTATATAAAGAACTTAAGCACTTCATTTCACTAACTCTCCTGCGATGCGCTGTTCACCGTCGAACTGAACAATTTATTCTCATTAAAGGGACTTTCCTGAAATCCTCTTGAGGCTTTAGATACTTACAAGCATCTCTCCTCTTTTTCGTGAAACTTTTCGTACAATAAAGCCTTCAAAGTCTTCCTTTCAGATTGCGGGTCAATTTTTGCTAAACGTGTTTGCCCATTCCTATCCACCTAAAATCATATCCACAAAATTCAGTAAGATGGTGCTTACGAATTAATATCTGTTTTTTGGCAAAAAATTATTCGATTTCGTATTAGGTGTAATAAACCTATATTAATACGATTTTGGCGTCAAATAATAACAGATCTTATTCTTGTATTATTCCTGTTATATATGTTCCAACATACTTGTACATAAATTTATTTATGCATTAATTAGGTACATGTTAATTATGTATTAATGTGTTTATGTAAAAAAATTTTGAGTTAATAATATAATCAAAATATTCACATATATTTTGGATTATACTTAAATCCTATTTTAGAGTTATCATCTATCGAGTTACAGATACTTTAGGAGGAGTTTTACTTTTTAATAACAATACCTATTTACATATTTGATACGTAAAGTCAAATAATAGGTCTTTATAAAATCTCTCTTAATATTAATAGCAAAATTGTTCACCCTTCTAACCACTAAGAAAATAACTAAAAATATATAGAGCCGGGGTAGTTCTTTTTATTATTATGAGTGAATATCCTATTGAGTTTCAAAATGTTTGCTCATAATAAAATAGTAACTAGGTCGTGTCTATTTGAGCATCGCACAAAACCTAATTGAATAACTCTAACGGAACGGAATACCTCAGAAACTTCGACAAAATCTATAATAGTAATGATTAAGATTTTTACTAAACTCTTAATCATTACTATTACAGATTTTGTCGAAAGAAATATAGAGATTTTTTAAGGTTATGTATCTTTAATTAATTAATGTAACGATAATTCTCAAAGTTGTATTGAATTATTAAATTAAGTTCTCAACTTCTCTCTGATTCCATTTTCCGTTGAAAACTTCTGCTATTAACTAGAATGAATTCCATATAGTTAAAGTATGTAATGTTATTTCAAACATTAGTTGGTTTTAATATGTTAAACAAAGATTCTCTTGTTTTTAAACATAACATCGAGTGCGGCCCTCGTATGACTAATAATGTTAGGAAGAAAAGGTACGTTGAAAACTATTCCTCAAGCTTGTTTCTTTCTAAATAGTTGTTAATTTTTATTATTTAACATCAAATAATCAGATCCTGATTTATTCGTCGGCCAAGATCAAATAGTCGCCGATATTTATATCAGCTTACTGGAACAATTCATCTGATAAATTGTCTATTCAGAGTGCCAGGATATGTACCACCTTTGAAAAGATAATTCATGAAGACATTGCCGTTGAAAAGATAATATATTTTACAACTAATAAACTTACTTTTTCTACTTAAATAGTAGGTAAAATTACTAGAAATTACGTGATGTAGTATTATTTCTACTTTATTTAAATTCTTTGCCATTTATTAAATTCTTTACATCTAGCAAAGATCTTTGTTTATTGCCCACCTGAAGATGTTGTAATACAACGATACCTAATATATTCAATACTAAACTTAACACCAGATATATTTTATATTAAAAATAACATATTACAAACAAGAATAATATTAAGCTTCTTATAATTTATCAAAATTCTAAATTTTTTTATGTTTTCATTGTTATTCTCAATTAAGTCCCATCCATTTGTATAATAATTTCTCAAATTAACTGTACAACTATATAAAGCAGTATAGCTGCCTTTAAATTTCGTTGAATTTCATAAAACATTTAAATATATGAAGTCGCAAACTAAAACTGCAAGTTCTTAAGTATCTAAGGTTATTGACTGGTAGGCGGATGGAAAATAATATTTAAAATCATTTGGGAACTTTGTAACTTTCATTGCCTTTTCCCTTACTTCTCGAGAAGTAATAAGCATCCTACTGAAATCAAAAATCTGCGGGAATTTTCATCGCATCAATATATTTGAATGAGAAAAAATATAAATAATTGGTTCGTTTATAAGAAAATTGTCTTAAGTAAATGACGTAACAAATAATATTTAAATTTACAACCAATAAGGGTAATATGTAAGAGAATTCCTTGAAATATGCCTCATCAGTTATGAATAAAATAAATACATAAAATAACACCCTAAACAGCGGAAAACGACTCAAATTTCTCCTAATTAGAAGCAAAGAAACTTTTGATTTAAATAAAGCTGAAGTCTAAAATATTACTCCTAAAAAATCGATCAAGTAGAAATCATTTTATTAGCGCTGTCTTCACATTTCTTCCTAGCAACTTGAATTGAATACAATTTATATTTAATTAGATAAATTTAATTGGTATCATTTTCTGGAACATGACATTTTTGTATCCATGAGTTCTTCCATGTGATATTGAAATGTTGAAGTGAAATAATAAACCCGTTAATCACAAAAAGAATTCATATTGTGAGATTGCCGTAAATATATGAAATAATAATAATTAAACAATTTTAAGCATATAACGCCGTTTAGTACTTCTATTAATTTATAAGAAATATCAAGAATATTTTTCTATAGGGATATATGTATCCTGGTTTGTAAGGAAATAACAGGTATTGGTATATAAACTGATATTGGTAATTCTTTAATTTTGCAATGCAAATTTAGTGGAATAATATTTTCATTGAAGATTGCTGTAATTATGATTTTTTTTAATTACTGATACATTTCAAAAATAAAATGTTAAGGTAAGGGAGAAATGCTGGAGCATTATATATGACAAATATCTTCTGACTTCGTCACCAACATTAATAAGCTATGAATAGTTTTTCCTGGCACCAGTATCACCTTGAAACTTTATTATCTTAGTAATGTGGTTAAAAGAAACTGACTTACCTCACCCCCACTTACAGCATATGGGTTCACAAAAAAGTAATGATATTTATTCATAGTGTTTATTCGATATTGGTACAAAAAGCACACTAAATTATGTTACTTTGTATAAAAAAATGTCAAAATATAGTCAATAGTCCAAAAAATTATAAAACTGCAACACAAATAATTGGATATGCCACCTACTTACAAGTCAGTAACAAGTCAATTGAATTAATAACAAAAGTCGCGTACAAAATTTATTAACAAACGTTCAATTAATACTAAATAACAAACATATTTTCTAAATTTCATAAACGTTAATACAATATAAATGTCTTGAGATATACACAAAAGTGTCAAATACAATATCGCCAGTCAAACAGAACAAACAATAGTAATAACAATAACATTTTAAATTTAAAATGACAACTAACAAAAGTACAATATCATAAAATACTTATTTCTTAGCCAACGCTTCGTTCGTTATATAATAAGCTTTTTCAATAAGCTCATTCTTTACAGTGCTCTGGAAATGAATACTTTCAAAGAGTTTTAGAGGAAATTTAGCACTATTGCACAGGAAACCGTAAGACTCTGGCTATTCCGAGCCTAATGCTTCTAATGTTATGCCTGTACCTGGTACTATATTCGTACTCATCAGAGTTTAAAGAAACAGTGCACACATTTTTTGACTCACATAACATTTATATATACGGGAATGATAGGCATAACCATAGATTTTATGTTTCGAAACGCATCCTCATATTAGCCTCTGGATCTTAGATCTACTAAATATCCAATTGTGGGTTTGTGAAAAATAAATATTGTGTCCGAATCTGTGGAAATACCTAAAAAAGCAAGTCATAATGATGAATTACGGAAATAAGCATACTGCCTCTGAAGTCTACACCTTTGAAACACCCGCACCATAATTTTTGAGCTACCTTTGAAATTTGAAAAATGTTCCAATTTCATTTTTCATCTTTAGTAATGCTTAAAAATTTAACTTGGTTAAGTTCATGTAGGTATTTTAACGTAGATAACAGAGAACGTTTTTTTTAAATGTTGATTTTAGTAAAAGTTGAAACAAAAACAAATATGAACCTACAAACAATTTTGAGTAAAAGATTTTGTAAGGCGTATAAATAAAAAATAATGTTTTTCTATGTATATATTTAGATCATCAAAATATGTTTTGAGCTTACAGTTCAATTCACCGATATTATCCCAGTATCTTATTATAAATAAAAAATCGTAGCCCAACCAACAGGGACAGAGATCAGACACAAAGAAATATAGAGATTTTTTAGGATTATGTTTTTTAATTAATTAATGCAACGATAATTCTCAAAGTTGTATTGAATTATTAAATTAAGTTCTTAACTAATTTAATAAAGAAAAAAAATAATTTTCATTATAACTTTCTGATTCCATTTTCGGTTGGAAACTTCTGCTGCTAAATAGAAGTAAGAATTCCTTATAGTTAAAGTATATAATGATATTTCAAACGTTAGTTGGTTTTAATACGTTAAACAAAGATTTTCTTGTTTTTAAACATAACATCGAATGCAGCCCTCGTATGGCTTATAATGTTATGAAGAAAAGATAAGTTGAAAACTATTCCTCAAGCTTGTTTCTTTGTAAATAGTTGTTAATTATTGTTATTTAACATCAAATAATCAGATCCTAATTCATTCGTCGGCCAATATCAAATAGTGGCCGATATTTAAATCAGCTTACTGGAACAATTCATATGATAAATTGTCTATTCAGAGTGCCAGGAGATGTATCACCTTTGAAAAGATAATTCATGAAGACATTGCCATTGAAAAGATAATATCATTTACAACTAATAAACTTACTTTTGGCAATAAGGTACTTTACGAGTCCTATATGATCATGGATTGTATAGGGTAAAAGAACCTTTTTTGAATTTCTTCAAGTGTATTGGTGAACAAGAAATCACTGATAAAGAGGGATGTATATGAATAAATAAAGGTCCCGTTAAAGATGGGAAGAACATTATGAATTTTATAACAATAATTATTAAATGGACATTTCATTAGCAAAAAACGAATTTTTGTGAATGAAAAAAAATTAAGAAGGCTAAGTTTTCTCAGTTGTCAGCCCAATAGCGAATAATGTAATTGGGCAAAATATTAAATGAAGCTTTGCGACACTGCTGATGTTAGTTTATTATCAAAAACTTCAGCGAGTGAGTACTGCGTAAGGAAACTAGACTTGAATGAGAGAAAATTATCCAAAAAACTGGAGAATCTATTATTCTAATGAGTGTAGCAAGTGAACATTCATTTCTCTTAGAATATTAATTTAAAAATAGAATAAAAATATTAATACCCAATACCATGTTATTGAATGAACATGTAAAGTGGTTAACAAGAATCAAAAGCGTAATAAATATTCTAATAAAAATAATACAATCTGTAATACCTCAGAAACCCATATGAAGTATCTGCTTAGACAATCTCATACACATGGATATAAAATTTAGAAACTGTAAGGCTGTGCAAAATGATGAACAGACATATATGGCTGAAGTATAAAAATTCCTTAGTTCACTACAAAAGCCTAGAAAGGATAAAATTCGTGAACAAATCATGTCAAATAATATATATGTGTATATATATATATATATATATATATATATATATATATATATATTTAAAAGCATTATAGATAAGGATTAAAAACAAACCCATAAATTTGATTTTCGTTAATGAAAAAAACAAAATTTAAACTAAATGTTTGTGTCATTTAAGCTCTAATCTGATAAAAATAAACACACACAGTAAAAGATCATCGAGCGATTTTCTACAACTTCAGATTCTAGATTCATACCAAAAACTATTTCTATTCCTTTTTAGAACTTGTATATTTCAACGATTTCCACGAATTTGCGAATTTTGTGATAATTATTCCATTTCAATCTTTTTTTTTAAAAATATTGTAGAAACTTGGCCAGCCAGATTCTACAATTACTGCAGATTGTAATTGAATTTTCTTTCCTAATTCACTTTAAAAAAGATAATTTTTTTTAAATGAACAATTTAATTGCAGATTATTTTTCTTAAATACAATTTAATGTATTTCTAGTATTCTATACTAAAATTATAAAGAAGCATAATATTTTCAGAATTACTTAGGTGTCTGCCGTCTAGTCGGTTATAATATTAGAGTTCCATTAAACTCCAGGTAAGGGCTTATATACTTGCTACACATACTACAGACTTGACACACTTGGAAGCGATTCATTACTTGGATACAATATTATTAAATAAGAAACAAATAAACAAAAAATGAGTTACCGCTTGCTACTAACATAATTAACAAAAATTGCATTAGCAGAAATACGAAAAATAGGAAACATTTTCTAAAATATATTTTTCTGCCTAATGAAAACTATTTCTTCCAGCTTAAAAATATTCGTACTGTAGCACAGTTCACCTAAATCAATAAAATGTACAAAGATAACAGACTACAGTCGGATACAAATAAATTACTCTGTACATAAACGAATACTAATTAGGGATGTCTAATTATATGTTGTTGCTGGGACCGAGTAGGGCTCTGCACGATGGTGTCTGAAGGTCGCATTGTTACATTGAAGATTTTGTCCAGATACAACAATTGATCGCAAGGGGTTTATGAAAATAAAAATGATACTGCTATTCGTAATTGTAGAGTCCAAAATTGTAGGCATTTTAAAAGTTCTTAAGGATAACAAATGGTTTCATTCTACGGTCGACTGAAAAATGCCGTACAATCGATAAAAATTAAAAATATTCTGCTCAAATTTCTCTTCACACTTATAGACTTAACAATGCTTACAAGTTTCATTAAATCGTCGTATTAAGGTTACTAATATTAATACTTATTTAATTCATTCAAACAACTCGCCGCAGTTTAACGATGGTTTTACTTTCTATTTTGACTTAGAAGATATTTCAATATTTAGACAAAAATATATTACATTAATTTTAATTAAATTTTGACAGTTGAAATATAATGCCATTTTAAGAGAATTTGTTCTTTTATTTACATAAAAAGTTTTGCACAAAAGTAAAAATGTTTAAAAAGTCTTAAAACAATGAAACGCAAAGATAAAAAGTACAGACCCGAAAATTTACCTGAGTGTATTATTTTTTTTCAATTTACTCCTTCAATTCCAATAGTGATTTTTGTAAAGATCAGTTCTTTTCTGAGTTCCGCTACTTTCCCTTTCTTTGTTCTTCTTCAAACTTATATAAATTTTTCTGGATATAAAAATAGATACACAACACAATAAGTCAAAATTAGTTTGTTTTTTTTATTTTTTATTTGGAATCACATTTCTCCCCATTTTCCTTAAAGGTTTATCATCTATAACGTGTTTAGTTATATTTCCACTTAAGACATATATTTTGTATATGATTAATAATTCTTTCAAAACGCTGTAGTTACTTATTTCCGAATTTCCCTAACAAAAGCATGTTTGAAATCATTAACATCAAAATTATATTGGTAACTTGATGTCAACTGCCGTCCTAAGAAGAAACTAATTTAACTAATGCATTAATTTGGAGTCAATATTTTACTTATCAAATACGACATCTTCTGTGGAAGCGGCTTAATTACAAAAGACCAAGGGTCCGTGTAAGGTCGTAATAATTTTATCTCCAGCTCTTTAACAAAACTCTGTCCAAAATATAATCAATCATTAAGGTAAACGATGTATATTTAATTATTTGAAAACATTAAAATAGCAAGTTATTCAAATCTTATTATCATTATGCCAGCAAAAGATGAGAAGATATAATCATAAATTTTAAAGTATGAGGCGTAGGAGGCCAAATGAAATGAACATGAAAATAGTCATATCAGACGTTTAATATCAAGTTGTATTATTGTTACACTAACCCTGTCATTTAATACCATTCTTCCTAAATTTTTCTAATTTGATATATTGTTCGATATCGCGAACCAAGTTTTAATAACATTTCTGAGTTTCCATATGTTGGGGGTGAAAATATAATCTTCATGGTGGAATTTAATTATTCACCTATTTGCATAATCGTGTAACTTTTTACATTTGTTTTGATATGAAAGTTCAGACTAAGAAAAAGCCTTTGAGAATCAGAACAGGATATTTACTTATTTGCACAACTTAATGTTTTCTCTGTCGGTCTATACAAAAAACTGGAACTTTTGGAAAAAACGTATATCTTACTAGTTTTTACCTGCGGCTATTCTCGTAGGTTATTAAGAAAATGTATAACACTACTTTGCAATGCTGAGGTAATATGGAACTTTGTGCACTTTCACAAACGCTCCACCTCTATTAGAAAATTCTGACAACTTTCCGATCTGTTGAAACTCGTTGATACTGCGTAAATATGCAAAAGAAAAAAATACTTAAGTATATAACTAGTAAACTTTGAAATAATAAGTACAAAGTTAAAGTCAACGAAAATTTTGTAATTTAATATATTTTTTAGATAAAAATTTACCATAAACATGATTATAATAGTCCGCAATCATGCTTTTATTTATCAGTAGTTGTGTCCGGACTTCGTTTGTATACGAAGCTACGTCTGGAGCTTTAGACAATCATTTTAAGGTTAAAATGCATAACCCCATACTATAATACTGATAGAATAATTTTTTTTTGTAAATAAATAAATTTAGCGCTAAAAAGTCAAATAGCCACATCTTTTTCTATTAGTTTATTGCGTAAGTTGAATGATAAAAAGTTGATTGATAAAACATAGCTTATGTACTACACAAGACACGACAAAATCCAACTGTTGAAATCCGACTAGATAATCTTGCGTAATGTGCGAGTAAATAAATAGGCTGACAAGCAAACAGACATACATCCAAAAACCTCAAGCACCTAATTTTTGAGCGCCGTTCCGTACTTCACCTTTGGCCACATCCATTTCGACAATGTATTTCGGGGTAGAAAATATTATTGCACGATTTAAAACATATTTAGTGCCATTTCTTTAAATATATAAATATATATTTAAATATAATTACTTCGGGCCCATTAAACAGGCACTCATTTGCTCTATATTAATACAATGTAAATTAATTTTTTAAAATATTAAATTGACATATATTCTGATTGTGTAAACCAAATAAAATGAATTGAAAATTAAATATTACTTTTTGTTTTGTATGGTGTTTTAATATAATATAGTAATTGATCTTTTAATTATAATAAAATACCATCTAAAGTCGTTTAATAATTACTACATGCATGTAAAAACAACCCACAAGGAAACAGCAATTTTGAAAAAAAAATGTTTGTGTTCTATTACTTTTTTCATGTCTCTAAAATATTTTTTACTAAACACCTTTAAAATACGGAGAGGCTAATCCAATATTATTATTATTGTACATATAAGCAAATTTGTACAGCCTAATACTAACTAAACCAATGAAAGTAATAAAATTATAAATGTTGGTAACAAATTCAAATTTTAACCGAATTTAAGAAAAAACTGATCTTATTTTAATTACATACAACATCGAAAACATTTTATGTCCGAAAGACGATCAGCATTAACGTCTGCCCTATTGCGTCTGCCCATATTCAGATTTGTGTGTTCAAACAAATTCGCAGATAAACAAAATTCCGAAAACAACATTTTGCATTATATTGCTTTTAAATTTAATTCCGCTCAATTATACGGTTTTATTACATTTGTAGATGAAAATATTAATTATGTGTTGCCTATTGATGATATATGTTTGCGAACTTTTCCTGTAGTATTAGCAGCGAACTCAATTATTCATGAGCTGATATATAAATTCACTACTAATTTTCTATGAATTATAGCGTAAGTATGTAATATATTTTTAATGTAAGATATTTTTTATCTATTTTCGGAATTCCATTTAAATATGTGGATCTCTTAAACGTGAAACAAAGATAAACAAATCAATTAAGAAATAACATTTCATTTTTTATTATATTAGTAGAGGTTTTGGACTAAAGCTACGGCTTTGCTCGTACAAAAAAAGAAAAAATATGGCTATAATTTCTGATAGAGATAGTATGAAAACAATAGTAACATCTCTATATATTAAACTTTTACATATTCCGGAGTGGAATCATTTTAACATTTAAAAATATGTAATATAGCACTATTTTTCACATTATATCGATTTTACATATTATATTACTCGTTTGAATAATTTTTTACTTCCAAAACTAAATGAGTTAAAACTTTTAATTGACTATCCCGAATGTAAGGAGATTTTAAAATGTTTGTATTTTAGAAAGTTCAGATATACATATTTAACATGCATGCGTACGTATTCATTATTTGTATGCATAAACGGAAAATCAACGGTGTTTATGCAGTACTAGGAAAACTCGATGTAGTCATGGATAGCCAGCTCTTGTTTTACGATTACGTTATTAATACTTGTAAGAATCAGAACCGTCTACGATTCTCGATTATCCACGTTCTTAACTTTATATTGAAAGCATTACTCCAATTCAACTTGTTATCTTGTTTGATGCACAAATTTATAATCAAGGCATTAGAGCTTACTGATGGTCATTCGACCAGTTATTTTACTCTTGTATTATATAATTTTTCATTACAATTTGTTCTCTTTAAATGCTAGCCGTAAAAAAATAGTCAGATAAAAGCAATTACGTTTTGAAGTGCTTTGCTAGAGAAGTGCAGATGACTACTGACTACGATAGAGCTTTTTGAGTGTATTTATTGTAAGTTACATTTGTAAATTTATTGAATGTTACATTTGACATACCACTGAACTTGACAGCGATAAATTTTTATTTCTCTATGACTACGTTATATAGCAGGATCTGCAGGATCAATAGAATTTTTTCTTTGCCTAATTCTAGTTGTTAAAGCGGAAAAATTTGAAAACTATCCATCCAAGGCCAAGTTCAATGGGGTGAGACACATGATATTAAATCAATCTTGATACAAATTTCTAAACACAGTCACTGCGCTTCGCTAGTTAAGCACTGCAATGACTTGTTTACTTTTATATCAATTAATTTAAAATCTTTTATATCAAACAAATTAACATTTATATGGTATAAATGTTAATTTTTTTGTAAGAATGATGGTTTGATAATTATGTGGAGAACTTATATTATTTTTTAAATAGTTATTAATTATTAAATATTAATATATAATAATAATATGCAACCAAGTAAATAGATACTAATTTAATTATGAATATCAGCAAATAATGGTAAATTAGTCAAACAGCTCACCATAATATTGACTATAACATTTTGTGTTACAATATGTTTAGTCGATGACCTAGGTTATATAATCATCTTTAAGCAGAAAATATTTACAGTTGAAAAGCTTAATTTTGGCAATGATATATTTTGCGAGTCCTGTGGGTACAGGAATCTTCGAATTCTTTTGAAGTGTGTCGATAGAAAAGATATCACTGATAAAGAGTGACAGATACAGACGATGTAAAAGAGCAAGAAAACGTTATGAATTATTTATTGATTAATATACGAGTATGCATCGAATAAATGGAATAACATTTAATGAATGGAATCTTCATTAAAAAGAAAGATGTTTTAGCAATAAAAATAACTAAGAATATAGGTTTCTATAGTTTATGATGTTTATATCTTAAGAATTTATTAATGCAAGCTAATTACGCCAATTGCGCATGAGAAATTTCAGTCAATTGAAATTTCATTCATGGCCTAGAATTTTAATGTTAAACTCATAGTTAAATAATTAGAAAATGCAGTAGAGGAGAAAATGGGCCGTCATATTGAGTTTAATATTCTGCAAACCAGGTTTAAAAATTAAAAAGCATGAGTTATACTTCAATTTAATTTTAAGAGACCTATTAATATTAGCTATGACCACGATTCGTACGCCCAGACTACTCCAAAACGTAGCGGTACTGTCAACATATACACGTTCTTTATTAAACAATTACAAATTTTTTGTCTCAAATAATATATACTGTGTAATCACTATAATAAAGTATAAATTATAGACTTGAAATTAAATGCATGATATATTAAATCTAATGAAAATGAACAAGAACAATCAAAGAATTTTCGAGGGTCTTCAAAAATGTTACTCGAATATTTCCTGTAGTTCCTATATTTTAGATTTATTTCATAAACCATTTTTGTTCCATTTGAAAGCTTGCATACTCCATCGTGGCCAGTTTTTGTGTAGACAAATATAAGGTTATCACGGTTAATAAACTTTAAATCGCGAAGTTTTGCTCTATTCCACGGTCTTAAGAATTGTAGTAAAATTATTCCATTTCAGTCTTTTGTTAAACAAAGGTTCATTTCATTCATATTCATGGTAAAGTTAAGAATTTGACCAGCCTAATTCTAAAATAAATACGAATTGAAATTTAATTTTCGTGGAAAATCCGTATTCCTTGACTCTACAAATGGATTTTTCTTTGAGCGCAAAATAAACCTATTTTATTATTCGATAGCACAACTGAAAAAGGAAAAATACTTTAAGAATCACCTGGACATCTGTCATCTTTTCGATTATTATATAATTACTTCACGTGTACTTTTATGACGGCTTTAAAATGTGATTTTTTAATATAAACCTATTATTACTATTATTATTATTAAATATTTAGTTAGGCTTGAATTACGACTGACACGGACTGAGGATTAATTGGACTGAGATGGTCTGAACCCCACGGGGCATCCGTTTAGTGTTAATAAAGTTTAAGAAATGCTGAGGCGTCTGGGAGCGGAGTTTGCTCACGAGCCTGGGAATAGGACTTTATCACAATAAGGTTATAATATTGGAGCCGGACTGCTCTTACCCTGTTAATATGGGATTGGTGCTATGTGAGCGTTTTTCTTAGCAAGTACAGGTTGTAAAAGAACGAAACCTGGATGATAACTTATGCATATCTAAAGTAGAGACTTCACAAATTTATATAGATAATATAATACGATATTTTCAAGTAGTTCAAAACAAGAAATATATTTCAAGTATTACTTTTTGCTATCATTAATACCTTGGTGTTAATTTATTTACTTTGGTTACGTTTACAAAAAAAATGCTGGCAATAATTTTTGTCGATATAAACCTAATTACCATTTTTCACAAACGGAAATACATTATAGGTTTAGAAAACTTTTATAATTTGGAAATATGTCATATTCTCGTAATATAACTTTGGTGAGCAAATGTAATTTAAAAAGAAAATGTCATTTTATTCCACATTTCCTCAAAATTATTTTAGGTTACTATTTTCTATCAAATTTAAACTTAATATTTCAAGTGATTTTTAAAATAAGAATGCAGATAAATTTACAACTCAAGAATTTCCAACTTATTTTTCAATTTCCTTAACAAAAATACATTTAAAACCATTAACACGAAGGTAAATGCTCTTATTAGCAGAAATTAATTTAATTAATGGCCCAAAATGTTATATATCAAACACGATAAATTTGCACTCAATATTTTATCTATTAAACACGACACCTTCTTTAGAAATGGCTTAATTAGTAAAGACAAAGGCCCAGAACAAGACCATACCGGTTTTATTTCCAACTTTTCGACAAAGTTCTGTCCGAAATACAAATTAATTATTAAGGTAAACGATCCCTATTTAATTATTTCAAGACTTTAATATGGGGCTATATATATGAAGTGAAATCTTGTCGTTACGCCAGCAAAATGTGAGGAAAGAAAATCATAAATTATAAAGTATGAGATGTGAGAAGATGAATTAAATTAATTTGAAACTTATCACATCGGATCTTTAAAATTAAATCAAATTATTATTAAACTAACACTATTCTTTCGTACTACTCTGCTTGAATTTTCTCACGCGTAATTTTCTGTTCGATACTACTAATGAAGTTTTCGTAATATTTTTGAGCTTCTAGATTTCGATGGGTAAGGAAACATTCATGACGAGACTTTATTATTTGCCCATTGCATAAATCATATAATTTTTATTTTTTCTTGTAACACAAGATACGTTAATCTGTTTTAATCTAGGATATGAGATATCTATACGCAAAGTTGCATCGAAATTTTTTAGTCCTTTTAAGCGTGAAAAAAAAACAAAGATAAAAATAAACATCGTTTCGGTTTTTATTATATTAGTAGGAATGGTCATTTTAATCCGCAGCTTTGTTTAGACATACAAAAAATAGTATGGTAAAATTTCTAAAAAACCTTTTTAAAGTCTAGACGATTATTAGCAAAAAAAAGATTATATTATACGTTTAATAAAAAGATATGCTTACATGCTTATATCTGCACCCTTATTTTTAACGGGGTATACATTATAGTCTCTCTAAAATTTCCTCGTAAATATTTTTATCGTGAAATATTGAGATATATGGAGGTAATAGTATCTAATAATACCACTACGCCAAATTTTATATTTCTACCTCAGACATATCAGAGACAAACTGATAGAGAGTGAGTGAACCTTGTGATCTCTGCCAATGTTTTCCCATTATTGTCAAGTTTTTATATGTTATTAAAATGTGTCCATTTTTATTATCCACTTTTTATTTTTACCTCTTTTTCAGCTCGTATATAAACTTTATAATTTCTTTATTGTTCTCGACTATATTACTTTTTCGTATATTATTTTTGATTTTATATTACTTTTTCGTATATTATTTTTTATTTTACATTACTTTTTCGTATATTATTTTTTATTTTACATTACTTTTTTGTATAGCATTTTTTTTAATTCATACTGTTGATACTTTATAAAAAATAATTACTTTCTTAATAAGTAAAGTACATTTTCTTCAATCTTAATCTTCATACTTAATGACTTTATTTATTAGAATAAATACTTGGCAAATACGTTCTGTTACTTAATGACTTTATTTATTAGAATAAATACTTGGCAAATACGTTCTGTTACTTAATGACTTTATTTATTAGAATAAATACTTGGCAAATACGTTCTGTTACTTAATGACTTTATTTATTAGAATAAATGCTTGGCAAATACGTCAATTTATCAGTTCGCAAGAGTAACAAATAAATTAATAAAATGTGATTTAATGGAAAAAAATATAACAGATTATTCCCGCTAATGTTCTGTTAGGATACCCAAATTGTTTTTTTTAGTGGAATTAAGCATAATACATCTGTAATTGTCTATGAAATATAAAAAAATTATCTTTCTCGTCCTACGACCATCATTACATTTAATGTTGGAATGGCGAACCGGCATGAAATACGTGAAATTCAATCAAATATCACCAAATTGCTGTTAATGATGTTTCATGATATTAAAAGAGATTTAAATTCTTACTGTTTAATATAATTTTTTTTAGTAAAAGTAGTGACATTTAAATAATTATTAATTGCAAAAATATGCATATTTCGGTATTAAACGTTTGTATACATAATTATTACTATACAATAATATAAAAAAACGCTTTAAAAAACTGCATTCTTGTATAAAAAGTTTACGAAAAGAGCTGGCAGTATAAATACAAATATTTTCTCTCGTGATTATAGCAATTAATCTAACTACAATTAATTATGACAAAGATTATTCTCAATAGAGCCAAAATTGTGAAAAAGCATTAAGAATAAATTGCGCAAAATGAAAAAAAAACATTTTTATTGCTTATTAGTTTGACATAATATTAAATGTTTTATAAATAATACGTGTTTATTTGTTAAATTTCTACATAAAAGCAGAGCTCTGAAAATGAAAAATAAAAAATTTCATTCGAAATATATGTGTATGACGGCCAACACTCATCTCAAACTTGTTACTTTAAATGGATTTTTTAATTTAAATTTGTAATATCAATACATTTTGCTAAAATCTTAAGTGTATTGCAACTAAAAAATACCATGACACGACCATAAATATAGTTTTGTAAAGTTTACTTAAACTTAGGTTTTCACAATTTATACTAATACGAATTTAAAAGCAGTTAGTACAAAAAATATTATTTGCTTTACCGTAAAATTTATATCATCAAAATTGTGTTATAAATGAAACAAGTCTGTTGTGTTTTTTCAGACATGCCCAAGAATTTAAAATTATTATTTTATTCAATAGAATAGTTTTCTAACAAAAATTATTTGCAAAAAATTCCCAACTACCAAATCAGTCCAGTCCAGTCATCGACAGCAATCCAGTCGTCCAGTTTAATTCGATCCAGTTTAAAGTGACAGCTCGAGTTATGCACAGATACTCGTACATCATTTTGGTATTTTTGATACTCTTTAATATTTAAAAATTTATTTCCATTAAAATCTCTAATCCGATTTTTTGAGACTTTTAAAACTGTTTCATTTAAAATATGACCAGAAAGTAAAAATAAGGAACATTAACTCAAAATTTTCATCATTTTAAATTAAAATTATTATGAATTTTCCTTTATAATGAATTTACGTAATTATAAAGATATCTTGCGTAAAGGTGATTCTTTCTAAAAAATACTTAGAACTTTCTCTGCTTGCAAAAATTAAGGAAACAGCGAAAAAACCTGTTCAGGACACCATTCACACAAAACTGAAACAAATCGAGCGCTTTAGTAGTACATGAGTATGACGTGGCGGGGCGCGCGAAGTTTCAATTATTTGTACATGTATATGTCTATATATATATATATATATATATATAAATATATATATATATATATATATATATATATATATATTACGAAAAAATAATTACAGGTTGATTGGATAGTTTATTTTGAAAATCACAATAACTGGCTTTCATACTATTATTTGAACAGCTCAAAATATTGAAAACTAAAGATATGAAAAGGATTTCTAAATTTTCATCTATATGAATAATTCAAATACTCAAATACTGTTTGTAAATTATAATCTACCACTTTGTCAGTTTAAATGTCAACATTTAAATGTCAGATTTTGTTGCTTAATTTTTAATCTTTATTGTGGTATGATATGTCATAAATTACCAATTTTTATCAGGCTACTGAAAAATGTCAAATTAAAAAAGATCGCTTAAGAAATATTTGTATAAATGCTATAAAATAGCATATAATAATAATAAAATAGGATACACTACAATAACACTACAATAATATAAGAGGATAGACAATAGGAGTTATCTACAATAGGAGTTACATGGATTATTTTTCACTTTTATTTTGCTTTTTATAATTTTCTAAACGACTAAATAATAACGGTGTAATATTTTGAATTTTGTACCAAAGCCTTAACAAATATTTTTATTCATTGTAAAAAATACAATAAGTTTTTGTATAGAATATTTTTATCAATAGAAAGTACACAAAGAGTTACGAATAAACGCAACATTTACATAATAAATTTTCAGACTTGTATTGTGTTTCAGATATTAGATTTTAAATGAATTTTCAAACAAATTAATATATTGTTTTTCGCTAGCAAAATTACATAAGGCATAGGAAAGAAATAAAAGCGCTTTGAATTCGTATTTTTTAATTAAGTTTTCAACTTTTAAAATGACATATGTTAGAATAAAATAAAAAAATTACTTTAAAAATAAATTGAAATTTATTTAATTTTAGATTATATGTCTAATATAACCTAACACCCTATAGCTTGTTGCTTATTCTTCTATTTTCGATATCAACAATTAAATGATAAACTTTTAATATCAGCATGAAACATTAATGTTTATTACGTTAAAATGTATAATTATTAAAAGTAAATATAAACAAAATATATTACTTCATCAATACTCACACAGTAATTACATATTCAATTTACGCATGCAAGCACAAATCGTCAATATCCAATATTCTATTTTTACTTCGATGATCCTTTACCACATCGCAATTTCCATGATTCACGAACAATACGAAAAAATATTTCTTTTCATTTATCTGTATAACTTTTCCTAAAATTAATCACCACGAGCACAAAATTGACGGAGACAATGATCATCGCACAATAATGATTAAACATTAATTATTTATTTGTATTTACAAACAAATACAAACGACATTAAAATGATATTAAACTTTATTGCTAACGTTATTTGACCAAGATAATGATGTTTGTTTACTGTAGTCTAACTTCTTCGTATACCATTAATAACTTTTTGTCACGCAATGTTGATCATAAACATTTTTGATGAAATAGTAGAATTCAGCTTCATGTAGATGATTGAAATTGTTTAAATATTATTTTTGAATTATTAAATCGGATTAGGTCCACGAAAATTGCAGCCAAAGAAGCTGCCGATTACAAATACACTTCATTATTAATTTTAAGATAATTAAAAAATTATAATATATATGTTGTGAGATTCTTTTGATTAATATCCTTATGTAATTTTAACTATTTGTCTTAGAAATTTAAACGGGAAAGGGAACTTTATAAAAACCCGTACAACAGGAAGAAAGCTATCAAAAAACTAAAAGTTTACAGGAATGCATAATCATCTCTTAAATATTCCCAAAGGAGATAAGGCCATTGTTGGTGATAGAGGAGGAAGTACGGGATATTCTCCACTAACAATTTCCTTCTTATCTTGTTTCCTTATTCTGTCATATGATAAAAATATGTGTTAAAATTAGTAAAGAAGAAAAATTGGAAAATATTAAATTACAAAACATATATATTCATTATATATATTAAGTTTATATTCATGATATTTATTAAGCAAGATTTAAAAAAAAATTATTTATAATAACATTAATAAAATGCATCAGCAATTAATTATTTCTTGTTTAATAACAATAAAAAATTACTTGTAGTGATAACCATAACAACCGTGGATTAACAACCTTGGTTATCAGAATATAAATTTGATCCCGAACCTGAAGAAGAATTTAAATTCTCTAAATAGAATGTTCCAAATTGTGTTATATCTAAATTCAGCATAAAAATTAAATTTAAGTCTTATTTTACCAACCAATAAACAAAAACTCTTTTAGTCGAACGTAAAGGCGACCGGCGAAAATGCGTATGACGTACAAAAAATAGAATATATATTTTAAAAAAAACTGATGTTTTTAAGAACATAAAAACTAAACAATTCTGCGATTAACAATCGAAAAGAGCAAAAAATTAAATAAAATATGTGATCATGATAGAAAACAAAATAAGCTTTTTTCATAAATGCGGATATATATTTTTTTTAAATAGTAAGAATTGTTAATGAGAAACAAAAATAACAAAGGAAATATAATAAACTACATAACAATTTTCAATACCACTTGCTTTTTTTTAGAAAAAGCTATCGACATTTGCGATGGTTTATTTATTGTCAAAATGAATATGTTTTATATGAATCGACGACCCTCTCGAACTTGTAAGTTACATGTATTTACGTAGTACTTCTATGGATGGAGGATACAACGAGACACAATCTGCACTTTATTTCATCTTGCTAATTTAGAGAGTTTGCTAAAAATAACATTTAAAGGCTATTATGAAACATAATCCGACTCTATACGGAAATACAAGTTTTCTCATATTTCTGATTGATAATGTAGACAAAACGGAATAAATTCAATAATCCAAAAGTACCAATGATATTTTAACAATTCTGTTGATGTCACATAAAAGAATATATGTCATAGACGATTTATTCAAAAAATATATAGCCGCGAGCTGCAACTATTATAAAAAAATTCGGTCTGAGAAATTTCATACGTGAATTTTTTTTAGCGCGGCAGTATGCTTTGCCCTTCCTTCTTTTACTTTTCTTTTATCACTAAGCGCTTATCACGCAATTACAGTCACAGTTTATTTTAATGTTAATCCTTTATAATAAAATGCAATTAAATTTAATTGTCAAACATTAAATGTTTCTTAAACCCGCCAATTTTAATGATTTCTGTTTAATTTTACTAAAAATTGCAATCAATTCGAAATAATTGTTACAAATAGCTCCTTTGAAGAGTGCACCCTTTATGGAATCTACCTTTTAAATCCATTAACAAAGGAATCAAATATTTCAGATAAATATATCGTTAAAATATATTTATCAAAAATATTTAATTAATTTATTGTATATATATATATATAGATACGTACATACATATATATATATATATATATATATATATATATACATATATATATATATATATATATATATATATATATATATGTATATATATATATATAATTCGTGTCTTTCATGGCATCTCGTCGGTGCTAAATTGGTTTTGTTCTGATAAAATTCCTGAGGAGCTTTTTTTTCAGTTTCTCTATGTAACAATATCATTTTTATTCTTGTAACACCTGGACCCAACACTGTATAACTTTTGCAAGTCTTCTTTGTAGGACAAATAAAAATATATTTGCGATTCTTTTTTTTTCATTATTTTCGATAACAGAGAAGGATTAATTTTTTTCGCACTCCTTTCGCGTGTCTCTGAAAATGCACTACTTAAATTATGTATGATTAATTTTTGCATCTTTATTAACAATATTTTAACGATGCTCCCTACGACGCTTGCTCCATATATAACGATGCATTTCGACAATGCTCCATAAATAACAATGTTTATTTAATCATCCCACATGAGTAATTAATCAAATGAATACGAGTTAACAATATGCTTTTCCACTTTCTAAATTTATTGTTTCTACGTCAAACGGTTTCCGAGGAAAAAGACTTTCACAGATGGATAAATTTCTAAATGAAATTATAAGAGTTTATGTTGAGTGTTATTCTCTTTATGTAGAGAACAGTAAAAATAGGTTAGTCTGTATTGGGATACGGCCACAAGTGAGCACAAATGCGTCTGTGGTTGGAGATAGTTGAAAGAAAGATAGTAGTTTCAATCAACACTGTCTCTGAAAATAGTTCATAACCTCCAACGTCCACATGAAACCGCCCACAACATTTTCCTCCCTTTCATGATGTTCGGCTCTTCAAATTTGTATTCTAATATACGTATTTCCTAATAGGGTGGTCAATTTAACCTATTTATTGCCAATAATACGTTACGAGCTTCTCGTATTCATACCAGCACCAAAAGACCTGTAATGCATCCGCTGCGTCATTTTAGTCAATTTTATCGAAAACGAGTTCCACGTTATAATAGTTCTTCTTCTTCTTTATCAAAAGTTTAAAAAAACTTTTTAACTGGTACTAAAACAGTTTTTCAAAAAGTAAATTAACATAATTAGCAACTTTGGAAATCTTTTAATGAAATATCAGCAATGAATGGTTGATAGTGCAGCTTCTTAGTTACCACTGAATCAAAGAGAACCAGCCGCGCTCTTTATATATCTTCAATCACGGAAGCTTCTAGAACATTCCCATATTTTCTAGATAATTTTCTAACCTACACTCGAAGATGTAGGCAAAAAAAATGTTTCGCTTCCGCTTTTCCTGCATCGGGAAGGATATAAAAAATTGTGCTTTTCTGCATATCACAGCCATGCTAGCAAAACTTCACAAAACTCACTTTAAAAAATACAGAAGGTATAAGCCTGCAACAGATATGCCGAAATTATAAATTTTTTTTTTAATACGGGACACTTTTTTTTGAAAATGAAGAACCAAAGGATAAGAAATTATATTGAAATAAATGTGTAATAAAAACATACACATTAGTTAAATTTTAACATAAATGTAATAACCGTAATAACTCTTAACGAAAGATAACTAGAGTTGTATCCTCAATTCATTGAGTTTAAGCATTACCTTCAATTTAGTCATAATAAAACATTGCTTGTGAAAAATGACCTTGTTTACATGTGATGCTGTTGCACTTAACCCCAATGCTGAAATTTAACTTAACTTTATTTTGCTCTTCCCGGAAAATTTGCTAATGATTTATAACCAAAAGTCAAATGGTTTAAAAGTTCAAAGAATACATAATGAGAGATGGGTCAAAATAAAATACTTTCATAATTTTAACGAGAAAATTAAGCAGAAATAACCCAATTTAAGCGAAGTGCTTTAAGTAAAGCCGTAAATGTATATTAATTATTGGAAAGTAATACATGGCTTTATTATCAAAGTAATTGAAAAAGTTAGAGTTGCTAACAATTTACTCTCCTTTTAAATATGAATGTAGAGACTTTAAAAGTCTCATTAAATAGTTTAGGAATTACTGTCACTCGTGTAACTGCGCTTCTATGTAGCAAATACTTTAACCTTGTGAATAAAAGAACCTATTTTCTTTGACCTTTAAAATGTAAACATTTTCAAGAGTATATCAATCTTTAATCAAAATGTTAATCACAAACTGGCAAAGTATTTACAATTTAGTGTTTTAGAAAATTAAATTCGATAATATTATGAGTAAATGAGGGCAAATTGTTAACTTATAAATAAAGTTTTAAATAATGTTTTTACAATAATAATACGTAATAAGCATGTTACAGAGGTAAAAATTAAGATTTTATGTAACACAGATTTACGTTAATTACAAGTCGTTTGAATTAGAGAAGTTATTAATAATATTACTAAAATATTACCAATAATTCTCGTTTACTAAGTCAATTGTTAACATACATATTTTTTTTAATTTACCACGTTCTTTAAATGGACTAAACAGTTTAAAATAATTTAATTTTACCTCATAAAAATTTATAACCTGATACCGATTTATAACCCCATACATATAATTCTGAAAATTTGTGATTGTTTAATAACTATGACAATACTTGCAAGATATAAAACAAAAACATACAGACGCACGCAATATACAAAAGTGAGGAGCTACTCTAAGCTGTCGTCGAGAAAAGTCACTAAAAAGATTATATCGTCTGTGGTGCAATAAAATTGTTGACCGTGAACATACGCCACACGTTTTTCGTTTTAGGTCTTACAAGTATTTTCACAGCTATTAAAAATGAACAGTCACAAATTCAAGACAATATGTGTGGCGTTAATAATCTGTATCGGGTTAGAAATCTTTGAGACATGGAAAAATTATATTAATTTTTAGTCTGTTTTAAAAAGGTGGTAAATTAACGAAAATTATATATAAATAATTATTATCTATTTTATTAACATATTAATATCATTCAAATTACGAGCCCTAGTGTCATCTTTATATTGCATTAAAATAAAAACTAAGCAATGTCCGTTGTCTATGGTTCACTTGCTCTGCTCTCTCTGCTCCGTGATATTTTTTTTAAACCGTACGAAATTGTTTATAAATCTTATTAAAATCAGAGTTATTCCATAGAAATGCCAGATTTTTAAATTCTTTAGATCTATCAGGTTATCGGCCCAGAAGACCTAATAAAATACAAGCAAGTACGATAAACACAACAAAACTTTTAAAAAACATAACCTTTTCAAGGTATCGTAGTCCTGTTCGTGAAAAAATGACTGAACAATCCAGTGGTATTAAATATTATTAAAAAATTAACCGGCTGCGATAATTATTCTATGTGGGGATTCGCCATTAGAACTTATCTCGAGCACGAACAACTACATGATTGTATAGAAGGTAGAGCATTTGTAGATTCATAGAAAGACGTAAAAGCAAAACCAAAAATTATTCTACTTGTAAAATCGACAAGCTAGGTCCAAATTCAAGAAGCCAAGACTGTCAAGGAAGTGTGGAACAACTTAGTACGCGCTTTCGATGATTCTGGGCCAGTAGAAAGTGCAAGTCTAAACAAAATAAGAAATCACATGAAGAAAGTACAAGTTATGTCGCTACTAGTAACAGTATGCTAGATACATAGGCTCCGGACCTAAACGCACATGACCATACATCGTAATCTGCTATAAGAAGACAAAAGCAAATGACGAATCTTTAACAGTGAAAAGTTCCGATGAAATAAGTCTAGCCACGACTGATCACAGGATTTAGTACAAGAAAATATTGCTGCATAGCTGCAAAGCATAAAAGAAAATATTGCCAAAAGATCCTGAACAGGCAACAAGCTTACTATCAATCCGTCAAATAAATAAAAATTATGGTAAAGTGAAGTTTAATAGTAAATATTGTCAAATACTAAACAAAAACAATGAGGTAGTCGGCACATCAAGCTTATTCAATGATATGTACAGGCTGAAATTATATTCTGATAATACGTATATATCTTATGCTGATTAACATGATATTTATTTGTTGCACCAAAGGATGGAATATCGAAATTGTCAAGATTTCAAAAGAATCAAAGATAACACTAGTGGTGTGCAGTTATCCAAGAAAATATACGAATTACTTGTGTGACATATCTAGAAGGCAAAGAAACGCGCTTGCCTCTAAAATACACTGGTGCAAGGGCTACAAAACATCTTGGTCTAGTCCATTTCTGCCTATACACCTAAGCAAAATGGAGTCGCAGAACGAATGAACCGGACCCTGGTAGAGAAGGCTAAGTGTCTGCTTATAAATGCAAACCTACCTAAGCTACATTGAGTCTAAGCAATGTACACAGCTGCTTATCTCAATAACAGAGCTCCGACAGTCACTCGGATTAAAAAATCCAGAAGAAATGTAGTCTAAACAGAAACCAAATATTTAACATCTAAGGATATTCGGATGTGAAGCTATGAACGATATATTTTCCAAAGGAAAAAAGGAGGAAATTGAATCCTAAAGCAAAGAAAGCTCCGTTTGATGGATACTTTGAAAATACTAAAGGATATAGATTGACAATTCCTCCATCCAGAGGTGCTGTTTTTCTGGAATCTACAGTCAAAAGAAATAATGTTCCTTTAAATCTATTAAACTCAACAAGTCAATCAGAATCAGTAAGTGACAATAAAAATGACGACACATGAAGCACCACAAATATTTACTGTCAATGAGTATTACTCTAATCAAGTCACTTCTGGAAGAGAGTATGTACCAAATATAGTGGTGGAAACACCATCTCAATGAAACAGACCTAAAAAGGGAGACGGTTTTCTGAGACTCCTGTGCACTGATGAAAGTTCAACGACCTCTGTTTCTCTGAACTATAATGAAGCAGTCTCATCAGCTGATTCTAAAAAATTGCATATGTCAAACTACTAGTGAACTAGATGCACATCATCGCAATGGGAATTGGACATTTTAAAAAAGCCTCAGGGTAAGAAGGTGATTGGCTGCAATTGGGTCTTTCGCATCAAGGATACACAGACAGGTTTCCGTTATAAGTGTCGTCTTTGTGCGAAAGAACACACACAAACACAAAGTACTGATTATGATCAAATATTCGCACCAACAGTCAGGCATATCTTTTATTACTTTCTATAGCAGCCTATGAAAAATCACACATAATCGAATTTGATATCACCACTGCCTTTCTTTATGGTGAATTAACGGAGGAGATACTAATGAGTCCACCTGCGGACTTAGACCGCAAACTTAACCTAGTATACAAACTTGTCAAATATATTTATGGGTAAAAACAAGCCGCATGTGCTGGAACACAAAATTCAATTTAGTATTAGTCAAATTTGGTTTTACAAAAAGCGAAGCAGATCAATTTGTTTATATTGGAAAACGTCATGATGTCGTATGTTATCTGTATCAATATGTTGATGATAGTTTGCTATTCTGTAAATATAAATCTATAATGATGTGAGTAGTAAATGAACTCAAAACAAACTTTGACTTAAAAGCTGTTGCAACTACAAATTTTGTGGGCGTGCATATAGAAAGATGCAATGAAGGTAAAAAATAAAGGTTTGTTTATTCACCGAACTAAGTATATTGAACAAATGTTAAGAAAATTCAATATGGACAATACAAATCCCAACAGCGTTCCTGCAGACCCACATATGAAATTGCAAAAGCCTAATGGACTACCTGAAAAGACTTACCCATATAGAGAAGCGATCACTCATTCATGCAACAACTGTAACCAGACCAAATGTTATGTTTGCAGTAAGCCAGATGAGTAGATTCTTACACTCTTATGACCACTCACTGAATTCTGTGAAGAAAATATTAAACTATTTAAAGGAAACTAAAGATTATGGTCTATGTTATGTATCAAACCCTGATACGACAGAATTAATTGGGTACAGTGATGCTGATTATTCAAACGACGTTGAGTTACGATAGTCAATAACAGGATATGCATTTCTTAAAAATGAAGCTGCCATTACCTGACTTACTCAATGCAACAAACAGTGGCCTTATCTACCAGTGAGGCAGAATTTATGGCTGCCTTTGCAATGACCAAAGAAGCTATGTGGTTAAAACAACTACTTAGTAATATTAGTGAGTTCAAACAGAATTCTGTGTGCGTTAACATTGACAATCAAAGTGCAATTTCTTCATTTGTGTTAACAAATGATGACAGTGATTTTCACAAGGGTTGCAGAAACATAGATATTACACACAAATCTTCAATATGTTGATATTTATTATCAAAACTTTTCAATATGTTGATATTTTTTATTTAAAGCCTTAAGAAAAATTTAGATTTTTAGGAGATATTATTGGACAATAAAGTTTTGTAAGAAAAATTATATTTAATGTTGTCTTGTTACATATCTTAAAGTAAGAGTTGTTTAATTTAATGAAAAGATTAATGTAGTAAGTTGCATTACTCAGTAAAGTAATTTCAGTTTATAATTTAAACTTGTTTAAACATATTTAGGACGTAGACTTGAATTTGGTACGAGCATTAATATATTAATATAACTTAAATTGCCAGCCTTACTAATGTCATCTCTATATTACATGAAAATAAAAACTACGCAATGTACGTTGTCTATGGTCCACTCGCTCTGCCCTCTCTGCTCCGTGACTTTGACATCTTAAACCGCATGCAATTATTAGCACTAGCCACATTTATAATAAAACGAATCAAAGTCATTAAAATCGTTTCATTTTCATAAGTGAGACTTGTAGGCATTTTGTTACGTGTAAAATGACTGTACCGCCGCATTCAAAAACCCCCTGTTGGGAAGACAAGGCGCAGAATATTAACAACATAAAGCCTAATTATATAATAATACAATAATGACGTAGATTTCATTGTGACGCAAAACTCGCCCTGAGCGCAGGTTAGAGTAGCCGCGTGGGCGTTTCTTTTTTTGCCAAACAGACAAATAAGAGATGAGCTTTGTTTTAAATTTCAAGTCCATAGCTCATCGAGATGTTGGTTTAAAATCGTTTGAAAATTTGAAGTCATATGGACATTTTCCTTTTTGCCAAATAGGTAAACAAACAGACGAACTAAAAACGAGTTAATATAAACAAATCAAAGCTATCCGGTTCTAAGATATGTTTCAAAATTTCGTGTCTCCAGTTCAAATGGAAGTTTAAAACGGTTTGTAAAATTTCTACCGAAAACAAACACACAAAAAATCGTGCTAATAAAAACTTAGTAATTTATCAGTAGAATAGAATAAAAGTTAAGGAATAAATTATTCCGTCAATTTGTTTATCGACAGATACTTTAACACAATAAATTTATTTGCACTCAGAACTAAGCAACAAATCAAAAAATATTCCATTACTTCGGTGTTAAATAAAAAAGAAATTACGCATTTAATGTGGAACTCTTTTTCCGAACATGACATTAATGGAGTAACTTAATTACATCAAACAGAGATAAGGTACAAAAAGGATATTTAATTAAATTGGTTAAGAATAAGACCATGAATAAATTTTATGTCCATATGTAACTATCAACTAAATGTAATTATAAAAAAGTTTCATTCTAAAATAACACTGTATCCCAATTTTAATACTTACTCCCGTTACGTATTTCTGTGACGCTATCTGCTATTGTAAGTTATATATTATTCTAAGTGAAATATTAAAACCTTCACTCCCACAACGTATTTAGCATCAAAATTATAAAATTATAATAGTTTTCAAAGTCAAAATTGTCCTTATGTAATCAATAGATTTACAAAACTTCAATTTTGTAACGGAAGTTTTCACACTTTTGAATAATAACTCAAGTGTCGACTTTTTTCAGATTACCTTAATTATACAAATTGCGTTACAAAATTCGTTCCAGAAATGAAAAACGTTGAAAAATGTTGTCTTTTCTTTATAAATCAGCAAAAGTGTAAGCAAAAAGCAGTATGGGAACAATAATTGGAGTTTCAAATGAATTTAAAATTAATCAGATCAAAAAAAACTTAAAATTTAAATCGTTCTTAAGATTATAAGTAAAAAAACGATGTGCCTGAAACAATAGTTTCTGAGGGGAAAAAATGACTATAATGTTTTGACAAATTTGGACACCACAAATGACTATGAATCAAATTTAATTATTCTTAGTGAGCCGCAAAGTTAAGTTAACTATTTGATTATACGTGGCACGAAACATTTTGTGCGCGAGTCAGACTTGCACTTGATCAGCTTTTTTACTATTTATTTTATTCACAATATCAGTTTCTCATAGATTATTTTAGTTTGCACCGCTAAATGTTCATTTTTTATACAAATTTACACAAGTGTCTAAATGTCGAAATGACCAGCTTTTATATCTTTATTGCAATGAATTTTGAGAAGATATTTATTGTATTTATATATTGTAAAGGGTCATACACACTTTCCTAGCTAAGATCGTGTGCAGGCGGAATTGCGTACGTAATTTATTGAACAATAAATGATACTAGTACTTTTAAGTCAGAACACGAAATCTGTTCCTGTTTTTCACGACAAATGTTTTTCCTTCTTTATTTTTTCTTTCATTCTCTTCGCAGTTATGTCCTTCGTAAGTACCATAACATGTTTTTCAAATTGCATAGAATTTAGTGCCATATGTAATAATACAAATTTTATTCGTTTTTTAAATTTTATCACATTTAGCTTGTTCAATAAATACGTTATCCAACAGCAATCAGACACTTGTGTAAATTTGTATAAATTATAATAGACTACTTATGCTTACTTCTATATGAAATTATATTTATCAATTGTTTTTAATAATGATTTTCAAATAAGCCATCGTATAGTGAAAATGGAAAACAGAGATAAAATTTTGAAAGTTTTTTCCATTTCCTGTAGAAAACGTGGATTTTAGAACCACGTTCGCAAAGTTCATGATTGAGTCTGGGATTTTATTTTAATACCCCGCAACGTTATTGCCGAAGACTACATTTTGCGCTTTCCTGTGTTTATTTCGCAAAATCTTTTCACAAAATCATTCCTTTGAAAAATTAAAAAACACTATCCATTTCTCTCCTGAATATTACATATAACTCTGATATACGTTTTTTTATCACGCACGCACGCACGCACGCACACACAAACACTCACAGCATTTATAATCTTCTCCCCTATTCTCCACTAATCTACTACCAATATTGTTTCACACTTGACTATATTCACTCTGTTAGGCAAATCTTAGAAAAGAACAAAAACACAATGTTGCCGCCTACCATATATTCGATTTTAAAGCAGCTTATGATATTATCTCCGTACGTTTCTCCAATATCTTTATATGAACCAGTATGGTTACCTCCCATTTTAATATCCTACCGATTTCCTCTTAAGTATGCTAGATTTCCATTCCTTGCAACTCGAAAATGACGTTGCGTTTGTGAAATGTATCTTCCAGCTATTAAAGGGTGAAATGGGTAAAGGTTATGGCCTTTATTATTGAGTAAACTTTCATTCTTTGTAATTGACAGTTTACTGCGCCCACCTAGTCATCACCTTTTTGCTATACCACACTCTAGAACCGAATTATATCGGAATTCTTCAGTTTTCCGCGGTATTCAACTGCTCAACCACTTGATGAAGGTCGCACTAGGTTGCCGCAGATTTGTTTATGACCAGTGAAATGTGTCGTAGTTATCTATTGTAGTTGTGTGTATTTCGTATTCATATTTAATATAAAATTAAAAACTTTGTTTACCTGTAATATATCAATAAATGTATGTGCGAAAATAAAAAATAAATATCGTCAGAGAAAAGTTTTTAAAAGCAACAGTGAAATTTATTTTTCCGTTAAGTATCGTGTAAAAATATTTATGTAAGATAGAATTAAACTAACAGAATTATTTTTGGGGCCATTTTACACAGATAGAGGATTGAGACATGATAATACTGTTTCCAGTTTATTGTTTAATATTGCTTAAAGAGATGTTTTTCTAAGTTAAGAAAGAGCAAAACAAGATGCTATTCTCTAAATAAAATGTTAGGTGGTGCTATTCTATAAATACCTTTGGCAATAATTTTAACCTACTCAGACGCTATATATATCTTAGGAAGGAATAAAAAGTTTTCGTAGAAGCCTATATATTTGTTAACATATTAGCCAGAGATATTTCTTAATTACTAATAAATATGAAACAAATTTACAGTTGGTTCTGCTAAGACTTCTTTTGTATTCCTTTGTAAATAAAAAATCACGCTTTTTCAAATATCATCCAGTTAAATTATCTTAGTTCGAATTGTTCTCATGATTTATAAATTGTATTACGCAATAAAATGAATATGGCAGCTGCCTTGGTCTTAGAAAGTCACTCAATTTACAATGTTAGAAATATTTTATCACAACTTATTGTCTTATATGGAAGTAAATGATGATCTTTGAGTAAGATCGATTAAGATAAACTGTTATTTTTTTTTAAAAGGGCGGTCCCTGTTAAGGAAAATATTCCGTGTTTTAAAGGAAAATAATATATGAAGGAATCACTATAACATTGAAATATATGCCTAGAGTTAGACATAAAAGCACAATTAAACATACACAAAGCACTTAAAAAAAATTAATGACGACAACCATCTACCGTGTAACATGACTACGTCGAAATATGATAACACGATAGAAAGCCACAACGCCTTAATACCGTAAAGACATTATGCTTGAGAAAAAGAATGAATGTAGATAAAGATCAGTTTTTATTTATATAGCGTCTCACAACAAACAAATTATTGGAAACAGATATTTCAAAACAAATGTTATTCAGTCGATAACTTCCCTAAAGCCAACACGTACATTTGCCAAAACAAACTACAATTCCACGTACAAAACGCATGTGAGAATGTTTACAGCGAATTATTCAATGTCGACATCTATTCCGCAGAATTTAAACAAATAACTGAAGCAGGGCAATATTCTGAACACTTGTGGCATAATTGTTCTCTTACCTTGATAACTCTGAGTATTATTGGTGAGTTTCGTAAAAAGATATTCGTAATTAATTACACAAACACGTAAAGCTTGGGATAATTCACATTTCTTGTATGCGGTCGCCTAAAAATTATGGTTCATACTACACTTTACATCTTTTTATTCTCACTTAAATGAAATAATTAACGAGCTCTTTGGCGTGGTAATGAACATTAGAGGAAGCGAAATTGTAACATTTTTATAAACGAACAACGTGTTTCAAAGATAGGACAGTGCCCAGCCTCCTCGATATGTTGAACGAGGATTAGCAGATGAGAATCTGAATATTATTTTCATTTATTTAAATAAGAGTCACATATTGTTTAAATAAAAACCTAGTGATACTAAGGTAAATAAAAGCCTAGTTAAGTAATAATATGAAAAATTAATGGCTTTGTGGTGTGGATAACTTGTAAGATATTTTTTACTTTCTCTACTTAAGAATATATACCCGTATATAAAAGAAAGTCGCTCACCCGATTTTTTCGTTGTTTTAATCTTGATTTTTACAATATTAATTTTAATTGAATATTAACATTGTCTAAAAATTTTAGGAAAATAAATAAGTAAGCATTATGTCAGATAAAGTGACAGAGAGTTTTACATTCAACCGACAATAGTAGTGGATAAAATATGAAGTACTTGCATTGTAATCATCAAAAAATCGAAATTATAAGAAAATTGGATAGACTTCAATTCAATTAGAACCTCTTGCACTGTAATATTTCGTTTTAATATATGCTGGTTGCTTTATTATGGAAATAGTTATAATCTGTTTTCACTTCAAAGCACCGATATAGGATTTATGCTAATTTGAAAAACAATACGAGTGTGAGTGCCTTGAAACGCACTCTGTGAGAGTGACGTCACGTACATTCTTACCGTGTGCATTAGTCGCCCGGTCTATGGTCAACACCACAGGTCCGATTTCAATGTGGTGTCCGGGTTTTTCATGGATATCTAAATATTTTTTCTAACATTTAAATTTCTTCTCGTGATTAGTACTTTTTGTGCTAGATAGTATAAATCTTTTAAATGCAAAAATACAACAAAATAATACAACTTTACTGAGTTATCAGAAAATATTTTATATTTCAGACTCGCCTTTCGCTTGAAACTAAGGCGAGCTTTTTCAGCGTTTAAAACAAATTATTTTAGATTCTGATTGTTCTCTTTAACACAAAATTCTACTTTAGTGTCGCAAATTAATTAATAGATTTTCAAACATATAAGTATTAAATATTTTGTAACCATAAACTAATAATTAAAATAATAGGATTCATAAACAAATTAATCTTAATTTTCCTGTGTCTCAATAAAATTAAAAAATGCTGAACGGAATTATTGTCCTTTCTTTTGTTAAATTTCAAGCTGTGAAGTGATTTTACTTTACATTTTACTTTACTGTTATATTACTTCAAAAAACTTGATGAAATAAGTTCGAATCTTGTTCCTTTATTTATGTAACATATGAAGTTAGCTTTGAAAACATCATTACCGTTTTTAGACGTCGGCATGCGCGGAACGCAATATATTGAATCGATTTCCATGTATCGATTGATGTGTACTTTGTATCTTTGTATCTTTTAAATGATCGAACCAAACTGCATGGAAACTTATCAAGTTATTTATATTAAATCCATGAATAATGGAAGCTTGAATGAACGGAACATTCGCTAAAGTTGCTTGAAAACAATTTGGTTTAATTTATCCTGTAAAATGATACACTTTTATAAAAGATGTAATTATTGACCTAATAAATAAATATTTTTTGATGTATTGAATTATTTTGCTCGCATTTTATCTCACATTTACATCATACGTACTATATTAACACAGATTTACTGACGCACAAAAGATCTCGTTTATTCCTCAGTGTCAATAAACTATGAAATTAAAAGTGTGATTTATATACGGACTCATGAATTAGCTCGCAATTTTGGACTAAATTGGGGAATATGGGAAAAGACGGGATAGTTAAGGTTTTATGTTAAATAAAATAAAAAACATCCCAAATCAAGAAAATTATTTTTGGTTTAACTAACCTTTGATAATCAGCCATAAAAATGTTGACAACAAAGTAATTATCACCGTACTTGAATATAATTAACGATTAAACAAAAATGTCATTCCTCCCCATCTTGCCCCGTGCATGGGGTAATATGTGATACGCTGGAGGGTAAGATGGGGTATAGAAGTATAATTATATGAAATTAACTTAATCAACATTCAGTAACAATTAAAAATCTCTTAATGGGAACGAAATCAAAATTTAATCTTATAAAATAGTTAAACATGATACGTAACACTATTAAAAACTCTTACGTTTTGAGATAATATAGACACAGGAATTGTTTCCTCGTGGTCATTATTTAAATCAGATGAGGTTACTATTACAGTTTTTTCCTTTTTTCTTTTAAATTTTTCACTGCTTGTAGTTACAGGTACTGGCAGTATTTGTTTTAGGCGTATCAATTAAAACGTAGTATTGTGTGGCCTCGGTGTACTAGTACTTGAAAATGTTTCGGGGTTCTAAATATCATCTGATCAACTTTAATATCCAGGAGTTTACAGGATTGTTCTCCATATTTTGAGAATCTTGATTTTAAATAGCGGTGGTTGTAATTTGAAGCTGAATTTTAGTATCAAGCGTATCAAAAAAAAATTGCTTTCCATAAAATAATAGAACTTAAAGAAACATTTTCACATGCTTTAATGCATTTATTCGCCATAGTCCTTGCAGCAGCTTTTATGAATTATTTCATAAATAATCATGCTATTATTTAAACGGATACAACAAGTATTTATTCACCATACTTATTACAGCAGCTTTTACGAGTGCTTTCCTAAATAATCCCGCTACTAATTAAGTGGATACAACGAGCATTTATTCACCGTAGTCATTACAGCAGCTTTTATGAATACTTTCCTAAATAATCCCGCTAATTGTTGAACGAACACAACGGGTATTTATTCGTCATAATCATTGCAACAAATTTTATGGATGATTTCCTAAATAATCTCGTTACTAGTTGAACGGATACAATGAGCATTTATTCACCACAGTCATTGCAGCAGTTTTATGAATATTTTCCTAAATAATCCCGCTACTTGTTGACGGACACCTGGATTAGATCTAAGCCAAGAACTTGGACATAAAATATACTAGAGGTCCTCATGAAATCCACATCGGGTGACTGAATCTGGTGAGTTGTATGAGGTGAGAAAACAATAACCACAACCCCTTTCCTCCTGGCCAAGTTAATTAGTCCAATTTTTTAACATGTGTAGCATAGTCGTCTAAAACCCATGACATGGTGCATTCTTTCGTTGCTCCACTAAAATCAATGAACTACTTGAACCATTGCAAAAACCATTCACCTTTTGTCTTGTGTGTTTCACTGCAGATCATTATATCAGTCCGGTCGTTTGGAACGTTTGCACGGATTGCATCATAATCAGCATGAAGTGGCTGACTAGACTAGCAAACTTCTAATATTATAGTGACACTGCTTTCTGCTGAAGACAAGGAACCTACTTGTATTTCACCCTTTCTAGAAACAATATTACTCTTGTTTTTGGTACAGTGGAGACACCTGTTTTATTTACATATATATTCAGTCAGCAAGAATTATTTTGTGATTGGATATTTCACCTAAGACCTTGAAATAACTATCAACAAGCATTTGATTGAATCCTGAGGCTCTTACAAATGTTGCGCTCGCTAGTTTTCTTATGGCAATTTGTGAATGGCATTTCATGAAACCTGAAAACCAATCTTTCCCAGTCCTCTCAGTTATTTTTACTATTTTTTTCCGCTAACTGGCACGCTAAAAATCTTAGGTCATTCATTGTTAATTCAAATAAATTTTGTTATAAATTTAATATGTATTTCACCATTTCGGCTTATTCTTCATTGGAGGAAATTGTCGATTTTGGACCTAAAGGCACTTTTATTATTGCTATTGAACTAACAACAGTACGAGCTAAATGAATTTTTTTTTCTAAAGTGGATTGAGGAATTTCAACATTTTCGCTGCTAAATAATACCCCATTTTAGTTTTCAAGTGACGCTGACCCTGCTTTCTTCACCTGACCCTGTTCTTTCAACCAACTCGCTCTATTAGTTTTGTGAACGTAATTTGGTACTATTCTGACGAGATACCATCCTATTATTCCATTCCTATCTTGCCCCGTTGAGTATTTTCAGAAAAAAAAGTAGGGAAGTACGAAAACATTGAAAACGAATTGGAAAAGATGCTCAATTGTTGTCTTTTTTTATATATTTCACAAAAACAATTAATAAATTAAATTATTATCGCTCGTAGCAATCACCTAATTCTTCAATACCTATATCATATAAGGAAATAGTTAAAAAATAATAAGCAAATTCGTCGAAACAAGTTAGGTCCCAATATTGATCTAATTGTTCTAGAGTGACTGAAGGGTTAGCAGGTTGTTTGATTATTACATTTCATTAGAATGGGTAAATATAGAGGAGGTCATCCATCTTACCTCACTTCTCCGTCTTATCCTACATTCTCTATAAGAAATTGTTTTATCCCTGAAAAGAGTTATTTCCTTCTTTTTCTCTATCTGCGCCACAACGTCTTCTTATCCTGATAATAATAGCAATGATAATGGATAGCTCTATACTTTTAGAATATTTATTTCTTTCCACTCATTGCTATAATCACCTTATATTTATTGTATAAATGGTCTTCTGTTTTTGTAGATTTTTCCATAATTTCTTTTACTTTCTCACACCATCCAAGATGTTTTCAAGTCTCTTTCTCGTCATAATATAAGTTAACCAATCTCAATAAGTTTTTTGTCTCTCTTTCTCTAGCTACGCCATGCCATTTTCCTCTTACATTAGCAATGATAATGGGAAACTATACACATCTAAAGTATTTATTTCTTTTCACTGTTCTTGTCACCTTAATATTTATTCCATAAAAGTTTTATGTTTTTATACCTTTTTTTAAAATATACTTTAAGGTTATTAGTTTCTTTTCTTTTATATTTTCCTTAGTTTTCCACAATTTATTTGTTTACTCTTCATTTCGTATAATATATTTTTCAAGTACATTTTTATTCATATCTTAACAATGTTTTAACAATCTCAATATTCCTTCGTTTGTATTCATAATGACTTTTTCGAATATTTCAATTTTCATCCTGTCGCTTAAATTTTGCCACGCATTCTACAAACACTTTTAATCTTTTTTTTGCATTATCCAAAACTATTATCTATATGTAATTGTATTTATTATTACATTACTGTGAAAAGTTATTCTTACTTTTACTTTATGTTTTGTAGTAATTTTTAGCATATCTCATTACTTTTTAGCATGATATACGATAATATAAAATTACTAAAATTTTTTTAGAATATTACGTAACCAATTCTACTTAGCGTCTTTCTGCTGAATCATATAATCAGGTAAATTTGCTGCAGGAGGTCGTAATATATTTTATAACAGCTTCGCTTTTAATTAACATCCATGGAGACTGAATTAAATTTACCTTAAAATAATAGTAAATCGATAGGAACAAATTATTTCATGCAACATGGTATTTAAAATTTATGTTGCATATTTATTTTTGGTAATAATAAAAACCTTTTAAAAAAGTCCACTTAGTAAGAACCACATAACGCAGTAAGTGGAAATTTGGTATGAAAAATAACGTAATTAGCGATAAACAACAAAGTTCTCCAAATATTACTACAATTAGAGCAAACTAATTCAAGAATAATTCAAATAGTGTGTTGATTTTTAACCTAGCATAACATTTTTTAGAACATAACAAAGCATCATTTTTAGCTACCGAAGAATATTTTTTTCACAACTATCTTATTTAAAATTTTAATAACAAATAATAAAGCCGGTTAGGTTTTCGATTGGTACAGAATAAAGTAAATGTACAAAAGGTATTCATTAATTCCAATATAAAGTATAAAAAGTTGGAAAATATTCACATTTTGTAGGTTAGCATGAATACGACTTAGACAAAGGCATATACCTATTTACTATAGGTGAGTATTCAACTCATTTATAACATAGCCAACAATTCGTGACTTCCAATTTAAACTCTCTCCGCTGCTTGTAATTATCTAAGACGAATCTACGGTCAGCTCACTGTTAATATTTACGTTTCCGCTATGTACAGTTGTATAGCAACGTAGCCGTAGTAACGTTAGTTCATTTGAATAGTACAAGGTTATATTTATCAACTCTCAGTTTGACCTAGAATGTACACTGAAGAAAATTACATTCGTTATGATATTGATTCATCCCACAATATTTGCATTCACTCTACTTTCAATTTTCTTCGACAGTAAATTTTACTTTGTCCCATTATGAATTAATTTAAAATGAAAATTGACTTTCACGTAAAGTACCTGTGAAAGTTTCTATCAAATTGATCAGCCCATAATTTTTATCGTGTCATGTACACTTGAAGTACAAAAGGCTAAAAATATAAAGAGAGTCATATTCACATGAATTTTTCTGTATTATTTTAAAATGTCATAAACATACTAACAGTTATACTATAGTATCATAATCACCTACATGTCACTGAAAAAAAAACACTGAATGTAAATAAATACGAGACAAATTATTGAAATGCATTTTGACAATATAAATATGTTTTTCCTTAAACTTAGATACCATTTATTTTTTAACGTATTTTCTTTAACCTGTTTAATATGTACGAATACTGCTTTTTGACAGCATATACGTGGGACATATGAAAAATTTACAGAACAATGGTATTGAATTAATCTCCATTTATAAATGATTCATAGATTTATGTAAACTTTACAGAAGCATATTAGAATATAATTGAAAATGCAAGAAAACATGAGAAAAATATACCAACATTATGTTTTAAAAAACATTAAAAACAAATTTTAATATTAAATTTAGAGAAGAGTAATTACATTCCATCCTAAATGACATAGTAATGTTCCACGACGTTGCGTACACCTCTTTCTTCATTGCTTTATCAGTTTTACATTGCATTATACATTGTTCATCTCAGAAAGGTTGCACTTAATAGTACTATATGACATATAAGCGTAAGATATTTTAAAAGTTAAATATTAAGTTCTTTCAACGAGCTTTTGAAAGAAAATCTTCGATCTGAAAAAGAATTGAAGTATAAAGATTTGGGTGCAATAATTTGCTGAATTTCAAATGAGTGGTTATGCTCGAATACTGACAATGTTTCATGTGCACCCTTTCTCTAGCGAAAGTCTGTTTGCATAAAGATAAAAAATAGTAATATATTTTCAAGCTTATCAAGTGTTTGAGATAAATTCTGAAGTTCTGTGAAAAAATATGTCGAAAAATAAAGCTATGTTTTTTTTATTATTTTGCCGAACACGTCAGCAAGGCGATACTCTAAAAATAACTTACAGTTACCGCTCAATGGATAATTATGGTTTATTTGCCTCAAGATACAAATTGTGATTTATTAAAACCCAACGCTGTGGGGCGGAAATGCCATAACGAGATTATTATTAGCGGTTATCAGTATACTATATTTCTCGTCGTTTAAAATAAAGTGTCCTATTTCGTAACGTTTAGTTTTATAGGTAGATAAAAATTTATATTAATTTCAAAATCGTTTTTTAGTCGTATAAGGTGTACATAAGTCGTCAGGTGTGTACGGTGTGGGGAATAATAATGAAAAACCGCGGCTCACAATTCTTGATCGCTTTATGTAATTCTGTCTCTATAAAAACCACAGCAATTTTCTTATTATTCAATTATAATGGACAAAATTGGGTAAGACTCGTGCTCCGCATACTGATAATAATAAACAACAATGTATATATAAACAGCTTTCTATCTGATATTCTGCAAGTAACCTATCGGTTTCTTAGGATAAAAAAGTTGTTATAAAGTATAACAATGAACACCTTAATTTTTGTAGTAGAATTTTTTCATATGAAAAATTGTTTAATATTAAAAATTAGCTTATTTAAAAAATACGATACTTTATGAACCCTTTATTTAATTATGTTTCAGTAATTATTTTTACTGACATTCATACGTTAAAATTTCATACATTATGCAAACATTAAACAGTTGTTACATACTATTTAAACCAATAAACCTATCTGAAAATATTAAAAACTATTTAAAAACCCATGTAAAATTACGAATCCATATAATTTTGCCATATCTAAGAGCATCTCGTCCATCTTCGTGTCTTTTCGTACAGATAATGACATGCAATTTTGCAAATATATGCTTTAAATAATGACCTAAATTAACAGGTAAAATCCTTGTAGCAAAATTAAAAACTACGCAGTGTAATTCTAACTCCCCATAAGAAGCGGGCGAAAAAATATTTTTGGGCACATCCTGTCGAGTGGGCCGATGTTTTAGAGCACATTCTGCTGAGTTGAATAAGTGCAGGGAATATCCGCGTTTCTTCCGAATCCTTGAATCCGGCTTCAGGTTGTAATGTAATAAGTCACATATTATAAGACTAAAAAAACGAGTGTGCTTTAGCCCACACGACTGAAGTAAAACTTCAAATTCACAAAATATGAACTTTAAAATGAATTTACAATTTTATTCACTTTAAACGTAGAATATTTAATGTATTGAACAAAATAGTAATTTATAAAATTGTTCAAGCACGAAATTAAATTACAAAATAATCAAAAAATCACCGTTCGCGTAACGCTAGCAAACTCGCATATATATATATATATATATATATATTTATATATATATATATATATATATATATATATATCATGCACTGGCTATGAGAGGAAGAGAGAAAGAAAATGTGCGCTCACTGCTCTCTCTTGCTCCTACAGTGTGATACAGACAATAGGCTTGCACTGTGTCTTAGATATTATAAATACTAAATAAGCACATTGACTACAAAACGTTCTAGGCATGTTGCACTCAAAGTTCTTTGAAATCTACCTTTACATATTTTGGCACGCACTAAATTGGTTTCAAGTAAATTTCCCCGAAATAAACTTATTTCATCAGTATCGAACTTCATCGAGAATGGTTCTCAGACACTAAATAATTTTCAAAATACCACAAATTTTCTTTCAAAATTTTTCTTTTTCACTAGTAACTGCTCTGAATATTATTGTGCATTTTAGAGCGTCAAATTCGATGTATTATATAATATGTGTAGTATTTAAAGTGTATTTTTATTGCATAATTAAAATGGCGGATGTACCAGG
Source organism: Druceiella hillmani (assembly GCA_039881145.1). Classification (NCBI taxonomy): domain Eukaryota; kingdom Metazoa; phylum Arthropoda; class Insecta; order Lepidoptera; family Hepialidae; genus Druceiella; species Druceiella hillmani. The sequence continues at coordinate 5,363,624 of JAYKKI010000106.1, read as the reverse complement.
AACTAATATTCCATTAGTTTATTCGCTAAAACTCGAAAGAAAAATCCACTTTAATAAGCCTATATCAAAACATAGAAAAGAATACACTCATTGTAAAACACAAAAATATTTGGCATAAAAATAACATGGCCAAGGAAAAGCACAAAAAATATGTGGCAAAAAATATGGTACTTTATAAAAAATATGTGGTGGAGCAAACGGCTGAAATTACCAGTGTTGTTCTACGCACAGTGTACAAGCAGTCCAAGAATACAGAAGAAAGGAACACATCCGCCCGCCCTTGCCTCAACCGCCAGATTAACAAAATTTTAAAAGTGGTTGATCTCAAGCTGAGCGCGACGAGACGCAAAGTCCGTACTTTTTTTTAAAAAATGAACTACCTACGATCGACGAGGTTCTTATTTAGGTGAACAATGATGAGGCGTTACCTAATTTTAAGAGACGACGTTCTGCAGTAAAACTGAAATTCACGTACAAAAACACAATAGAAAAAGCACACTAATTGAAAAGAATAAAATATAATTGTGAAGACATCGATACCTGAATAATTTAATTTCATTATGTAATTGTAACACTATAGTGTAGTTTTTGCGTGAAATATTAGTGTATGTTGTGTATTTGTATGTATTAATATGAAATTTAAGGGCATTTTGCGTATTTTTAAATTTATGTTTTAATTTCTTTGTGATATAATTGTTTTATTTTTTTTAATATTAGCCTATTTTTATATTTTTATACATCAGTGCATTTTATATTTTCAAAAAGTTGTTTCAGTCATTATTTAAAAATTAATAATTTAATTTTCTGCGTCCCAATCAACATTTTGTTAAACCACAATCACCAATACATTTAGAAAGCAAAGTATTGTTTTTTTAGTATGATAGAAGAGTACAAAATGATGATAGTTGATGAAAGTGTGGCAAGCTTGATTTATTAGTAGTGATTTGGCTACCAACAACTTTTTAAATAAGCCAGTCTTGAAGACTGCCGTATTTAAAAAGAAGAATTTTCTTGGTAGTATTATGTATTTTTTTATGTAACAGTAATATTTATAAATTGTTCAAACACTTCATCTTACTTACCTGAATTTCTCTTAAACATAAAATATAATCTAAGTTACGTGTGTATACAGTGTAAATGTGCACACTTATAAAAAAATTATATTTTTAGTCATAAATACCACACAAATCCATGTTAAATTACTAACATAAATATAAGAAAAAGGTTTATAATACTTGAATTGTCAAATTGATTTTCTTTATATTCAGTTTTAAAGTTAAATGGAATATAATATATTTAAAAACATTCTTGCACAAAGAATTAGAAATATTTTATGAAAAATGTAAAATTCGCAAATTGTAAAAATATAAAAATCTCGATTACTCAAAATGAGACTTGCTCGTATAAATCTTTTCGATTAAATACGTACCATTATCGCCAAATTGAAACATATCAAAAATTATATCTGCTCATAAATGAAGGACATGTGTAATTATCTAAAATCATACAATGTCACATTGAGTGTCAGAAAGCGTTTGTTTTTTAATAATTTTTTTGAAAATAATATTTTTTGTACTACCTAGATGTGGAACCATCGCAAGATATAAATGCAATTTAGTTATTGAATATATCTTCACGACAGTGTGTTTGTGTATACTTAATTATGCGCTTGCGTGCGTGTGGCGTCCTTGTATGTGCACGCACGCGTGCATGCATGCGTTAGCGCATTTCGTTCCTCCAACAATCTGTCTGTCCATATGAGCGTACCTATATGCATGTACACAGACATTCGTTCTAATAATTTTTTTCTTTATATCATAACAACATAAAAGAATTCTCGACTATCTGCCAATACAAGGTTTTAAAATTTCGCCGGAATAATGAAGAAAATCACTATATTTTTTAAATTCGTAAGCCGAAACCTCAAATAAATTCACCTAAGTTTTACTTTTTATGAAACGTCTAAAATAAAATATGTTCAAACAAAAATTAAAGTTTTTAAATAACCAAGAATTAGACATCACGTTCATATTTCCAAGCCTTATTAACTTAAAAACTTTTATATAAAAGTAAAAGTAACAGATGTCTAGGTATTTGTTATTTACGAAATGTTGTGAGTATTAACAATTTATTTTTGCATATTTTATGAAGTTAAACCTAAGTTTAAAAATGTTTTCATTATGAATAGTTAAACACGGCCAGTAAAAGTATTGTCTGTAATATTTAATACTGAAAATATAGACATCGATTTTTCGTCATTTAAAAGAACATGAATAAGTTATTAGTACATGCTGCGAAAATATAATGCTATAAATAAAGGTACTTTAAAAAGTGGCCAAATATTTCTTTAAAATAATAAATGACACAAAAGCTGCCAGCTTCCCTAGGCAAACTTTCTTCTAGAGATTTGCTAGAGAGTTAAACATGAATGAGTTTGAATTATGCATATAGACATATTGAATATTATATCTATCACAACATTGAACATGGCCGAAACCTTTATCATTTGTCATATGACAAGGTCAATAATAATGTTGGAATTTCTTTTTGTAACTCGCGTTATGAAAGCAATATATAGTTGAAAACTATTTACCACAGCCATTCACCCGTTAAAACCAGACTACTAGTATTCTCCGGAGCTGAGTTATCAGAATATCAAAATAGTTAGGAAGCTCTTCAAGTAAAATATGCAATGCTAAATATTGCGGTCAGGACTTGGTGGTGTATTGGAAAAAACAGAGAATTTCATGGGAGTTTTTTAAGGAATTGCGCAAACCATAGTGAGATAATAATATTCTCCAAATGATTATGGACGGAAAACCAGTTTAAAAAAATCATGAAATTATGCGTATATGATAAAATATCAGATTTATTAGGCCAAAAACAAGGAATATAAAATACAAGTTGCGCACATCACCGTTAAGACAAATAAAAAAACAAAACAGAAAGAAAATTGGATACAGATAAATTTAATAAAAGTAAAAGATGAAAAAGCCAGTTTAAAACACATTACCCATAATATAAGATCAAATAAATTGAGGAAAACAGACATATATTTAATTACATTTTATTTAAAAGAAATAAAGTTAAAATGGTATTATAAAACTTGAACATATAATCGTGTGGTAATGCTGTGATAAATCATGCCATTCCAATATTAGCTGCTTTTTAAATTATAGAGAATTTAACAATTTTTAAAATTTGTGCTTAACAGGTAGTATGAAAACATAACGACAGAAATTGTTAATCAAACGCATGACTTTAAAAATGTACATAACGTTCCAGCTTCTATAATTATTTTTATGTTTCATTTAACATTTTGTTTCGATTCTTTTCTTTTATTTATTTTTTTTTATTTATTTGGGTTTAGGTTAGACAAAATATGTTTTTTTTTCATTTAGTTTCTGATACCGATATGACAACTACTCTTATCATTTTATTTCATTGTTTTGATTCTTAATATACGTATAGTACATAAAGCTAACAGATAGTATATCACTATTTATATTTATTTGAAAACAAATCAACATTTTTTTCGTCTCTCAAACCTCAAAAAGGAAAAATGAAGCTTTATAAGACCACTCACTTGTCTGTCAAACTGTCGGAGAGAACCCATTTTATCAGATATAAATTAACCTATAAATTTGAATTTTATCAATTTAATAGATCGTATTAACATATTTCACAGAAACTAACACTTTTAAATATTTACTTAACATTTTTAGATGGAGCGAATTTAGTACTAGAATATTTATTTGCTTTTATACATCGTGTCGGAAATCGTTATAAAGAACTTATAAATATTTTTTTTTTACTTTCGAGTGGTTAACCTTAGAGATAAGCACCAAAATATACCAGATATCGCGTATCCAACTCTGCATATTTCCGAAACTACTAATTTAAATATCATTAAATCCAAATAATACACAATAATCGAGAAAATTCCAAGAGAGACAAAGAGTACTCTATATCGCCTACATCAACTACCAATAAGCTTTTGACATTATATCACAAGAAAACATTTGGGAAACTTTAAAAGTTCAGAATATCAATAGCCAATACATACAAGTGATCAAAAGCATTTACAAATGTAGTCAGAGTAGAGTAAAACTAGAGACAGCTGGTCCATATTTCCCCATAAAAAGAGGTGTACGTTAAGGCGACCCATTATCCCCAGTTCTATTTACAGCGATTCTGGAATATATTATTAACAATCTAGACTAGAGAAGTTATGGGATAAAAATTTAAAATAAACGTTTAAGCTAATTAAGATTTCCAGACGAACTAGTGCTACTATCGGAAATAAGTTCCCAACTAGAACGTATGATAGAGTCGCAAAATGTACCGTGTATGGAAATGAACCACGTTAAAACAACGCTAATAACAAATAGCATACGTAAAACAGTAACTGTGAATAATGAGCCTCTAAACTATACAGAATATCACATTTACCTCGGAAAACAAATTAGTTTCAACAGGAAAAACAACGAGCTGGAAATTGACCGTAAGATACAAATTTACTGGAATTAATACTGGGGCTTAAAAACTTATTTAAAAGTCTACCAACATCATGTTATCAATCAACATCATGTCTTTTACGCTTATCAAACGTGAATATTCACCAAGAAGATAAGGAACAAAATAACCACGCACTTGCCAACAAATACTGGAGCGCAGTATGTTAAAAATTAGAAAAATACAAAAAATACGACACAAAGATTCGAAATATTACAAACTCATCTGATACTCTGCCACATACTCTAGCATTAAAATGGAAATAGGCTAGCCATGTAGTACGTCTACGAGACTAGCAATGTATCATTAAGATAACGGAATGGAAAGGACCAAAAGGGAAACGTAAGAAGGAGAAAACCTACTCAATATAGGAAGACGAAATTAGGAGACAGCAGATCCTAACTGGCTTGAAACAGCCCAATCAAGAGAAGATTGACATAAATAAACATAGAAATAATACAAAATGTAAGTAAATTAAATATCGCAAGAAATAAAAGGCTTTATTTAGTTTTTTTTTATTTTATTTATTTATTATCCAAAAATTAGAAGATTACAGAGAAACTATGGCTCTAATCCTAAGTCTCATGGTTTCTAAAAAAATCATGAGATGTTTACTTCTGTAATATATGTATTAGATAATAAATTTATATAGTGTAAAATAATATTGACATCTGTAAATAGTTAAATGAAAATACTATGTACGCATAAGTTGTTAAATGTGTATTTGAATCAAAAATGTATTTTATTTTAAAGTTTAGTATTTTTCTTGATTCATTTCTATATGTTAGTATGCTAGAAATCGGAAATTCTCCTTAACATTTCTGTTACCATATTAAACATTTAGAAAATCCTAACAAGTATATCAAATCATTAATTCATAATAAAGTAAATAATAAATGGAAGGGATGCAAAACCAATTTTTAAAGATTATTGGGTTACTGATGAGTTAAACATTAAATTTAACTCATCGGTGAGATCCTTAATATACTCAGCTCAAAGAAAATATTTTTTTATCATGCAGGGCCTATATGTACGATGTGCTTAATAAAATTGTGTTTCATTTTATAGCATAATTAGTTAACGGAGAAAGAAAATATTGGAAGATCGTTCTGTGATCGATAATTGTCAATGATAACTAGTCCCACGAAGAGTGAACTAAACATGGTACTGGCAATACTACTTAAACAGAATTGTTTTGTTGAATTTAATATACAAACTTAAGGTATTTAATACTAATTAAATGTCTATTAGTGGTTTTACAATTTACAGCCCTAAAGCTTTTAAAAAATATATACTTATGTTTTCTCTATCTCTCAATAATGTTTAATAACTTTCAGACTATTATAACAAATTTAAGTTTAGCAAAACTTCTCCTAAGAAAGTAAGACTTTTTTAAATATTATGTATAATAATTACAAAATTTCCCGTTAGTACGATCAACAGATATTTGACAGATTTTTGTCGCATTTCTGTCCAGTAAAAGTAAATAACACTCAATTGGAAAGGATGCTAATTCTATTAGCTAATTCTCGCTTGCATGTATGCAATAGTTTATTTAAAATAAATTAAATAATGACACACTAATAACAAAAATCGCACAGCGACGTTACAACTACTTTCTCACCAAACTCAATTTTTCCACGTCTCTAGTGATGTTGTCTTAAATTTTATGGTTTATTTTATTTTTAACCTTATAAAGTATTCGTGTTATTAGTTCATAAGTTACTAATTATTGTAAAGCTACCCACAATACCATCCCTACTCCTCCTGCCCGACCCTCCATTCATTTTAGGAACTCGCGTAATGTGAAAACGTGTTATAAATTATTGTAAATTACTAAATTTATAAATCACTGACCATGTGGAAAGTTTAAAGAAAATTATAGAGCCATTTTATGAAAAAAAGTAATAAGTTAATTGTTTTATGTACTGAAAACTCGAAAGTGGCATAATAGAAAAAAATTAAAATTAAAAAAACACTTCTAAGGTATGACACCTTAGGTATTTTCTTTGAAACTTGAAAATACGTAATAAAATTAAGTTTGTAATTGGCATTATTTTGTTGAACATATTGTATTTTATTGAACAATTATATTTTCATATATATATATTTAATAAACCAACAAAATAATAACATAAATTAATTAAAACTGCGCTAATCTTAACTCATCCCAAAAAAACTTGATTTTAAGAAATATGGACGAAAAGAAATTGATAATATTTTTCATTACATCGTTAAAGAAGTTTACGGAAAGTCTTCAGTTAATACCTGAAGGGAAGCAGCAACAAAGTTAAGGAAAAGCACCGGAAAACCGAGTTACAACTTTATGCCGGCAGCGTCGTAAAACTTTAAACTTTAAGTTCAGACTTTTACAGTAGACACTTGGAGGCGAACGTTGCGATGAGGCTTGCACGGAAGGCTTTGACAGCTCAGTTATAATGATGATAACATAGTAATAAGACAAAAATAAGTTTATGTGAATTTTCATTGGATATTATGATTAAAATGTTTGGAAATATTAATATTGGGTAAACGCTGAGGTATTGGTTCATGGACATGAATAGCACGCTGTTGGGTGTCGAAGAAACGTTTTTATTTTACAATTTATTGGATCTATTAACGTTATTATGTCCTTTTCCAAAAATTAAAACGATTAACTAAATCACACCGTATTTTACGCTTTAATCCAATATTTAAAATAAATTTTAATTGTAGGTTCTATTATTATATTGTCTTACGTAATTTTCATAATTTGCCTATAACATTGTAATTGAACATATTTAGTAAATTTGAAAAGGTTACCTTTATTATATCATATCTTTATTACAGGGCACTATCAGTCACAATGCAATATGCTATCGCTAATCATATATTGAAGTACCTTTAGTCATTATATAAATAACTGGGCATTTTTGAAGCACAGTGAAAAGTATAAATACACTTCAAGTAACTTATAAAAAAAAGAATTTGAAAACTACCAAATTACGACTTTGGTAAGATTCGTAAATGTATATGGGTGTATGTGTGTGGGTGCGTGCGTGCGTGTATGCGTGCATGAATGGATGCATGCCTGCGTGCCTGCGTACGTCCGTGTATACGTGTGTGCGTGTCTTTGTGTCTGTGTGTATGAATATATCCAGTAATAACGTCTAAATGAAACATGTGATTTACGTAACTTTTCACAAACAGATAGCATTACGTGTGAAAAAAAAAATTGTTAGAACTTTCATGGCAAGCAATTATGGAAAATATAAAAACATATGTAAGATTCTCGCTGCACAAGCACAGTCAGTAATTTAGCACAAAAACTACAATTTTCTCAATATTAGATTTTGGTATTCTTAACCAAACGATTGTGGAGTAAATTTCAAGAAAAAATGCTTCAAATTATAAATTATGTACGCCTAAAAGACCTACAAAGAAACAGAAAAAGAATAATGTGTTTCTAAAATTTCAAAATAACTGACAAAAAATAACAAAATTATGGCTATTAACAAAACCAATATGGCAATCCAAAATATTATTAAACAATAATAATAATACAACGTTTCTCCCAGGGTTTTAAAAATACTTTTCCACTGATTTTTGCAACAGTGTATGCATTACAGAAAATCTAAAGATCAGTAAAACAACGAGATTAATTTAAAAATTGTAGACGTAATAAATTGTTGAAATTCAACTTGTCTGAACATACACAGTTACACAGACGGAAGAAAATTACTTTAGGCAAAATGCAAATATTTGTCGCAAGCAATTGGAAGAGCTTTTCGTTTTCAGAGATATTGCTGTATTTATCATTCTGTCAAGTGAAAGACTAGCAGATTAATAAATATATGGATAGATTTTATGTGGAATATCTTAATTTTTTTTATTCGCATACCCCATTTGTGATTGAATAGGCCTTTTAAAATTATTGGAAGGATGTCATAAACACTGAATGCATGGAATATAAAACTATAAATTGGTAATTTCTGTTGGAATTGCTTATGCCCATCCTTCCTTTAAAAAACCGGTTGGGATAGAAATCCTACTCGGTTTTTTTAATACCTGCAAATTATTTTACAATAAGTATAAAGAAACTAAGTACGCATTACTATTTTACGAGTAATAGTCGACCAACTTATGTCGACATGTAGTTGAGTCTGTAAAATTTCATAGAAACTTCATGCAAATGATATAATCTAGTGCAAAGATAACTTCGTATATTAAAAAGCATATTTATTTATTAATTCGTTAACTTTAGAAATCTGAATGAAGCAGAATGAAGGTTGCTACACAGATATAACAATTAAGACAAGTATTCTTTTTTGTGTGAAAAATATTCGAAATAATTCATTTCATTTTTTTTCATTTTGATGATAAAACTGAGTCTAACATCATGATGTTTTCTACCAGACTGTGATGAATAGTTAATATTATTTTAATTTTTTATTCTCATAAGAAATTTTCAAAGTTAAAATAAGAGACGGGTGCATTTTTCCAGATTACCCTTTAATAATTTAACAAAAAATACTATTTACTGTCAAGGACATGACTAAATGTGTAATCCACGTAGCGGGACTCCTTTAGTACTTAACAAGTTTTATTTTCTTAGCATGATAGTCATGCTCCTGCAGTACATATAATAACATGAAATCAATGTATGATAAATTTGAAGTAATTTTATTCGAATATGCGATGAAAAGTTTTGAGGGATAATATTATACGAAAGTTAAAAACTTGCGGCCTTTTCAGAGTACGGATTTCATTACTTGTAAAAGCATTTATTTTAAAGATGATCGATGACTTCATGGCAAACGGTTACTTTGTTCAATAACTTACAAAATTTTCTTTTCTCAAATATATAAAAGTCTTGGCAAAGTAAGATAAAAATCTGTTCACTCTTAATGGAAAAGTATCTTTCACGTTTTGAAGTATTGTCGATGCATTAATGACTGATTTATCTCTTGGTAAATCGGTCATTAATGCATCATTGAAATGTTAATTGAATATTTAACTACATCCCATAATTTTCAAAAATTTAATTATAGCAACTTACACATAAATAAATAGAAAATTATTTATTGGTTACTTTTTCGCGCTCACTTTTAGGGAGACAGATTTCTTTTAGTCGGCAGCAATATTTTGTTATTTTAGCTAAACTGAGATAACAATGCAACATTCGAGAAATTTAGAATATTGGCAACAAAGGAAATACAAGTAATGAGAAAGAAATCTGGGATTAAATAGCATTATGAGCTAGGGATTTATAAAGGTAGAGCTTTTTAGACCACCCATGATAATATTTATATGGGGTGAGTTACTTGTAATTAGGTCTAATTAATAATAAAGTTGAGCAGCTTCGGTACACCAATATTGTTTATATTACATTGGTGGAAAAAATATTAAAACATCTTTTCATAACATATTGGGTGTTAGGGAAAAACATATTTGATGCAATGTGATTGAATCTGCTTCCGAAATACATAAATAAATTTCAATGGTTTGAAAACGTTGAATAGAAGTATAAGTAGAAAAATATTAATATTATATAACTTAACTAGTCTTTCATTTGTTTCAATAAAATTAGAGTTATAAACATAATATTTACTATATTTATTTCTACATAAATATGTTTCCACATACTTTTTCTCGTTTTTATTCGGAACATATTTTTTCCTGGAAGTGTCAGATTTCCGTGTTTGTGAAATTGATGGTTTTTTTATTAAAAAGAAAAACTTTCATTAAATACTTCTAAACTTTTTATTCAATAGCTTCATGTATACATGCAATAATTATTTTTTTAATACCACCATCTAAAACCTCATTCAATTCTATACAACACTTTACATAATTATAACTAGATTAGGGTGAAATTTGTTTAGTATGATCAAATAATAGTGAGTTTAAATGGTTTAATTATTTGTACCAATTATAATTGAGTACTCATTTATCATTTTTCAAATGCAGAGGTTTTTAGAGTAGTATACTTTAAGCAGAAAAGAAAAATAAAACCATTGTAAGATCCCCACGTGTGTGTCAGTCTGTTTGTCACAGTCGTTGTTCTAAAAAACAGTTGGAGATTTTAACTGGAAATTTGAAATATCTATGAGGTATATTAACAATTTTATCTCAATAGATAATAATCAATATTATTTATATGCCAATACTTTAGAGGTCAAATTAAGTTTCCAAAATATGCTTTTAATGCCAGGTATTATCCGGGGTATCCATTGAAAGAATGAGTTACAGGGACACCGAAATAATTTTTTTAACAAGTGCATAAAATAATGTTTTCAATATATTCATGAAATATCCATAAAATATTCAATCCTTTCTTCCAAAATTCTCTATTATTTCTATTCTTATTTATTAGGCCAATAATAATAAATAAATATGATTTAAATAATATTTCCGAATATTTAAAAAACTGGCAAAAATAAAAAAGCAAATAGCAAATTCATCCTGCTAATGAAAACTTAAATATCTAATGTTAAAAACCTCTGAAATATAAAAATTAAAGTATATAGTATATTTACTAACACCTTTATTTCCTTCCAACCCTTATCAAAGCCGACAAGCACTTTACAAAGTGCCTTATTGAAACTGAATCGATGTTCGATGCACAAACGTTGCATTGTACCAACTAAATCCGAGAAAGAACTATTTTTTCTCCGTTTGATTTAAAATGATTGTAAAGCTTTAACTATGAAAAACAATGGCCATCGTCCCATTACAAGTTTCTGTCATCTATAACAGAATGTCATCTATACTCGCTAAACAGCTAATTCAATACTAAAAGTTAGAAATATTTACGACATCTACTGAACTTAAAGCATTAAATATGATAATGAATATCGAGGCAAATATATTTGCAAAATAGTATTGAATAAATAGAATATTTTATGGCAAAAATGGGTATTATAGTCGTTGATAATTACATTATGATAATTATTATATCAATTTCATATTTTCAACTGTAGAAGTTGAAATTATAAAGCAAAACTAAGATGAATGTTGTTTTTCTTCAATATAAACTTGTTAAATGATGCCTGATTGCCTGATTAAGTGGTTCTAGCAGAAATAAATTAACTATTCTGAAAAGGAACTTGTAGCAATAATAGTTTGTCAGTGTAGGCAGTATTCGAATGTTCCTTAAATGAAAAAACCCTGAAAAAATCCTGCCAAGTGCGTATTGAACCACATGCTATGCAAAGTTTCGTAGTTAGTACGATAATAACTGAAGAATTTAATTCAAATTGACAAAGTCAACTTAAGATAAGGTCAAGTCAAAATCCAACGTTTAATTGTCCTATTTGTAATTGTTCTATTTCTAACTAAATTATCTTGTATATATTAAAAGATAGATTCATTTGAAAATTCAAAGTTATTTTCGCAGTTTATTAAGTAATTTATATGGTAATTTATATGGAATTTATATGGTTCATTCCCTCCAGGAAATATTTTAATATTTCCTGGAGGGAATGAACTTTTTACAGACCCTGCTACATGTCAGAAGCTGGTCGACTATTCCTCGTAACCTAGTAGAGTCTACTTATCTGTATAACTTTCCATTAAATTTTTTAATAAGCACTTTTATTGTGAATATTTTTAAGATATTCAAAAAATAGCGGTTTAAGTGAAAAGGGTGCGGATATGTAACTCTAACAAACACGACGACTCTAAAGCTTTTGGTAAAATAATCTCTTTATAGGAAAAGTGTTCATGACATAACTGCAATATTTTTGAAAGACCTGTTCAATGATGTTCGACACGAGAGGGAAAGTAAATATAAAAAAAAAATCACACCCACTTTTTGTTTAGGAAACATACTGAAAAAATTTTAAAAGATTTCTTTTCACATGTTTGTAAGTATCATAAACGTGAATAATCATGTAGAATACCAACTGTATAGCACTAATAGTATGCGAGTAAAACGACTGTGACATACATATGAATATGGCAAATATGAGGGTTCCTCCTAATTTGACTACAGAAGCTCTATGTATGAACTTTATATAATTGTCAACAAATATAAATAATTACTTTTAAATTAATAAATAATATTTACTAATATATTAAATCTTCTGACCTAGACTTCAGCAGCTTCAAGGATTAATATAGTGAGTACTGAGGTGCAGTTGTCTATAACCAATATTAGCTAAAGTGAGATTTTGGTAACTTGAAACGTTATACTATTGTGCTTAAGCTGTAGATAAACTTAATTTGAGGTCAATCTAGAGCTTCTTTGATAGAGCGTTTGGTTAAAAGGGGTTCAGAATGTTAAGCCGTGAGCTTAGGTGACATGAATTACTATTATAAGTACAAACCCTTGAAATAGGTATTTCCATCCTGTTACACCTTTGCTCAAAATCGGAATAGTGAAATGTTTACTTTTTCCTTAAAAATTATACAACACGATTTTCATAGTGGTCCACCGTTTATATCGTCCCAGCTTTTGTAGAAAAATAACATTATATTTTTCACAGAGATCAATTTTATATCATTTCCTTATTACTATCATCCGTCTCGCGATCTCAATATAGGCTAAGTAAATAATGAAAAATTTTGTATATTTTTAAGAAATATAATCTCAATTTTAAGAATTATCTTAACAGATATGTAAGGATTTATCGAGGATGTTTGGCTTACTACACGCATAGGAGTAATGAGATGTGTTTAACATTTCATTGTATATTTCTCCTAAATATTTATTTTATTCCTGAAAAGCAATGCAACTTTCACTATTAATGTTTCCAATCAATATAGCATAAATTACGACAAATTCCTGCTAGGACAAACGGAATGAACATGTTTTTCAGATTTATGAAGGATAGCAGGACAAATTTAATATGGATATAATACACGAATACAAAGGAATTATATACGGTCAGGGTACCTAAGGCTAGAAATAAATTTCATGAAAATTTTTATTGCGTTTTTCTTAAAATTGGTTTTTGTGATATTGCGTTATGCATGTTTGACCAAATCATACTGCTGCTAACATAAAAAGCCCAGGATGATTGCAAAAGTTTGATCTTTAGTTGAAACTCGCAGAAAAGAAATATCGAAAAGTTTTAATTTTTATGGACAAAAACAATAGCAGTTTCAAAACAATTTTTAACATTGTTCTAACTAAGCGAATAGTATTTTTGTCTTTGCAAAACGTCTTCAGTAAAACTGCATTTGAAATGTATACTCCCAATGTGTCTTCGCAATTTTGTTAGATTGAACAATATTTAAAAATTTTAGTTACTAACATTTGATCACAACATTCAAAAATAATTATTTCATTTACTAATACCTTCGATTAACTTCGTTCTAATTTTGACACGCACTCCAATATTAAAGAGTTTATTCCAAATCGAATTTTACGACGCTTGCACTTTTGTAATAGTACAAGGGTGTTAAATAAAATACGAATCGGGATCGTGTATAATGATTAGTAACACATTAAAACGCCATATAATCTAGTAATAAAAATTTAATTTTTAAGTAGTTTTGTTTTATGATTTCATATATACATCGGCGACATATGATGAACATTAGGAGCAACTAATCCCACGATGAAAGTAGATACTTTTCATAATAACGATAGAATCGCAACATTCTTGCTTTCTCAAAACATGTGGACTTGGAAGGAAAATTCATTCAGTATTACAGTAAACAATTATCATAATTAATAATTTTATAAATTTAAAAAAATTTATATTTCATGGCTGGCTTTAACTATTAAATTATATTATGTAAATTCCTTGAAAAATGGCATGATATTAATTACTAAAGCATTCTCTACTACTTTATCTCAAATGTTCTCAAAAATAGAGGCCACCATGTTTAACTTATTTTAATAACGTTTCAGCGATTTGTTCTTTAACGTAGTTACAGATATTTCTGTTGCCAAAAGTTTTGTTGGTATATAACATTAAATTAAAATTTTAATTTAAAAGCGCCTCGATGTTTTAACAAATGTTTAAAAGTGTGTTCACATATCTGACGATAAATCTCTATTTTTGCCAAGTTTACTCTAAATTCTGGAAATATATAATACAAAGATTTTGATAAGAAAAACTATAACAAACCTTCAGCTATAATTAAAGCTAATTACTTTTTATTTACTTCATACTGTTATTTCGAGTGGTGTTCTGCAACTCAATCCGCGCCAAAATCGTCTAACAAGGGCCGGTCTTGCATATCCGTTCCAAATAATTATCCTATAAATTTAAATTCAAATAAAAGAAGTAAAATTTTCATATCCTCTTCTTTAATTAAATAAAAAAAACCTATTTTGATGAACGCAATATGAAAAGAGAAAAAGAATAAGAAGAACACCATTCATTCTGCGCCGAGATGGACCCCAAGTCTATCGTGTCACGACTACTCTGAATAATAATATCCGCCATGCAATGGTGATCCATTGGCAATCGAGCGTTTATTTCAAATTGAAACAACAACAAAACCATCACTATAAATTTACACATTATATATATATATATATATATATATATATATATATATATATATATATATATATGTATACATACTACCCATACATAAATACATACATGTGAACTAAAACTAATTCTCATTCACTTTAAACATCCCGGCAAATTGTATAACCACAAAAAATGCACAACAACAAAATGGATGATTATTTTTTAGGGTTGTATACCTCAATAGAGAAACGGAACCCGTGTTTGTCCGCTTATTCGTTATAGCCCTGTTTCTCAGAAATTAATTGATTGATATTTAAAATTAATGGCAGATTTATTGCTACAAAAGCAATAAATATCTTGCAGCAATAAATCTGCCATATGTACGTGTATTACATTAAAGACTAATAAGTTAATATTAAAACAATTCTAAATAAAGCACTATTCTTAAAATCATTAAGTCAAAAATCACCAACACGTCAAGTATTGGAAATCGCGAGCCGATATTAATATGTGAATGTGAAATAAATTAATAGTACAAAGCAGAAAAACTTTATTGAAACTAACATCCAATAAATGATGAGTATAGGCCGCTGATTTTATAAGATTAGTATGGACATTTTACAGTTATACTGACTCAAGGAAACCCAAAATAAATAATGGAAAACATATGAAATATTTTTCGATAAAACAATTTTTATTTAGAAATTTAATAAACTTTTTTTTATATTAAATGGTAAAAAATAGACAATTCGTAAAACGTAATGATTTATAATCGCTATACATAAAGTATTTCATACTCATGAATAACCGTATGAATAATAATAATGAGACTAAACTTATCCAAAATTTTCAAAATTAAACATTCAGTATAGTAATAGAAACAATAAAATAATAAAGAACTTTATTCAATCGAATGCGGTTACGTGAAAAGGGTTAGTTATACTGAATAAAACCGAACGCTGATAAACACAACCTTATCCAACGTAACGAGCCGACGTTGCCATGACGACGTCGCCAAACACCCACCCCTAATAGACTCTTAAACGTAACTGTCTGCACCCCGTAGGAGCGCCTCCATGCGGCCGTGGACTGTTACAACCTTTCAATGAGTTTAATGGGGTCACGGGATCAACACTAGCATGTTGTTTTTACTTCAATAATTAATTAGATAGAATCTTGTTTTAATTTTACCCTTGGGTTTTGGAAAATCGAATCGATTACCGAACACTTGTCAATTTAACAATATCTATGGGATATTTGATATGGATGATATAATTTCGTGCATATAATTTTGAATGGACTAAGAATTTGATAAATACATTCAGTTAAATACATCATCTTATGTATTCATTTGTAGGAGAATGGAAGCTTATAGTGGGAGGTTAGTATAATCGTTTAATTTTTACCAGGGATTTGATTTTTTTATATCACATTTTCAACTCAACCTTATTTCTATAACGCGTTGCATTATGTAATCCCAGTCAGTATTCCGCAAGAGAGGGTAGCAGGACGTTTTGTGATTTGATTTTTGTTATCTTTGATGAATATCTTATGTAATTTTTTGAGCATGAATATATATATATATATATATATATATATATATATATATATATATATATATATATATGGCATGTTATGTGTACGTAGCGATATTTCTGTGGTATAATTCAGTAAAATGAAAAAGAATTGAGAATTTGAGAAGTTCATTTCCCTTTATTTGCAATTTGTCTCAGTACTTTGTCTCAGTCTCAGTACTCTTTCCACAAGTTCTAAATAACGTTACCCCCTGAAATATGTATTACAATAAAAATTGTCTTTACAGACTATTGTATTTGCCATTTAACATAACAATATATTATTGTATAAAAAAATCTTGCGTTGCAATTTTTGAACAGAATATCACATTTTTTATTTTACCATAATGTCCCGCTATTCGGATTACATTTTGTAAATTAAGTATCAGTATGTTTTAGTAAATATTTAGAATTTCAACAATAATATGCAAATACATAAATTTCTGAAACCGAACATAAAGTTAGGTGTTTAATAATGAATAAGAGATACACACTGAATTGATATAGACTTTTGAACTAAGTGACTGCGTCAAACTTCTATAACACATAGTTAAATGCGGCTAAATCGGGCAAATGCAGCAAGAAACGGACTTATAAAATGTGTATTTTTAATTTTAAAGACCAAGAAAATTTTATGTTTTTTTATTAGCAATGCTATATGTGCAATATTTATAACTTCGTTTCTGTTACGAATCAATATCGTTTCTTTAGTTTTTTTGGTGGCGAATTATGTTTCATATTTTTGTTTTTAAATTCATTTTTTTATTTCATTCTTGCAACACACTAAGTGGTCCATAATTAATTATATAATGAATCGATTTAATACATTCATATTCCGTGTTTCATTATGTGACACATATTTGTCAGTTAAATATAAATGAAAAGAGAAGGATATATTTCTGAACTTAAAAGAACAGTATTTAGTAAATATAAGTTATAAAAAATTTATTATTGTAGTGAATTCAATCTTAGAGAATACTGTAGAGAAGAAATGAATAAAACCGTTTTTCATTTGTTTTATATCCTAGGTGAACAATTCCTATTCCGACGTATAAAAAATTTTGTAGCAATATCTAATATCGCAAGCTATATCTTCATAATGTGAACCAAAACAAAACGCTGTAATAATGGTGTAGGATATGTGATTGAGCTATAAATAATTATAAAGATTATAGATATTAAATATAAGACTTAATTATTTAATAAATTCAAACGGCCTTTCTGCGGTTAAGCTGTCCTCGACTTCATATAAACACGCAGAACTTAAACAAATTATTAACGAAAAAAACGAAAACCACGGCGCGTTCTATATAACGTGTAGTGATATATCCATTATGATTGCTTGAACAAGACTGCCTCCGGCTCGCGCTTACGCCACTCTTACGTATGCCGTCCGTGCTTCCGATAGTTCTGTAACAAGAAAACATAAGTAACATCCTTTCAATTAACCTAGACATCCGCTCGTCTAATATGACGACCTACATTTAGCTGCAAACACGGACATAGCATGCGCCCCTTCGACCGTTGCACATTGACCGGACGGCACCTTTTCCCCGACCATACGTATTATAATAGAACTGGACTGAACGGGTAACTCCATAACCAACTATTCATGAGTATGGCGGGCTGATACTGTCCCTTCAACCATTATGATGTCACCAGTTTTGCCTGCAAAATGATTATAAAATATTGAAATTAGCCTTAATCATTTTACAATACCGTAATGAGTATGTAAATGATAATGAATCCCAATCTTTGCCCAGACAGAGTAATTAGTTCTGTTTTGATCAGAAAACCCACTTAACTATGGCCACCTTGACGTCTTAGGAACAGTCTTAGAAAAGGAATGGTTAATCCATCAGTTCCATGAAAAGAAGTTATCATTAGGGAGGTCTTCAGTCCAAGTTCTCTCTAGAACTTATCTCAATCAACCCAACAACTATTAACAACCTTGCCAAGACTAAGTACTACTTAGCAGTGTCCGTCATCATCTTAGCAATGTAGTCTGTAACTTGCCTAGTTTTGCGACTGCCTTGTTCATACCCTTGCTACAGGAATAAGCCCATACATAATTTGTACAATGCAATATACAAGACTTTTTGAATATCAGGGTATCGGTTTTTTTTAGTTTAAATCCCCTTTCATTCAATTTCCAAAGAAATATTAACCATCATAAAAGCATTCAAAAAGAATCAATCCAAGTCATCAACGATTAAGCGGAGTTTTTGCCATTCTAAGAGATATCTCAACGAAAGAAATCACTGTCTCATGCATACACGAACCAATTACTCAATGCACTTCACAATAATTAAATTAAGTAATTATCTAAGTATAACGATAAAATAAGTAACCTTGACTGTGAAATAAAAACATTCACAATGCTCATTTCTCCTCGTTAAGTACAACATATTTGATATGCCGACCATTTTCGTACATGAAAGTTTAAATTCCTTCTAAAAACTACCTTATGAACAATTATTTATTACCATTTATTACTACATGTTATCATTTATTACTATAAATGATCATTTTAGTTACTTAAAATCTTAATACGATTTAGTTCCTGCAACCAATAAATAATTATTCAAATTAGGGTCAAAGTAAGAAGTACAGAAATTACGTTTGGATCATCATGATTGTGTGTATTAGGTATACTGCATAAGTTAACACGACGTCGTCTTATTACCGTAGCGCTCCGGCCCAACGCTATCAACGGCGCCACCGCACAGAATTCCACAGCCACCCCGTGAGGAAATCTGCCGGCAAAGCGACCCGCCCCTCGCAACCTAAACTGACCACTGCGGAGCCGCTGGAAATTTGTTGAGACCTGTTCCGCGTCGTCGTGTATTTACAGTGACAAACTTGTGATAGTGAAAGCATTACAACTTCTGGTGCTGCTTAACGTGAACGATTCCTGTGACATCAACCAACTAATCACGCATCCTTAATTAACAATACGCACAAATATACCAACCCGATTTGTATAGTAAATTATTTTAACCACTACTGTCAAAAAAGGATACTTAAAACTTATTTTCCAGTTATATTATACTCTACGTGAATAATTAATAGTTCGACCTGTAAAAAGTTCAGTGGCGCCATCTCATATCGCAGGCTATAACTATATAATGCGCCATAGCGATATAAACAATTATAAAGATAATAGATGTTAA
This sequence comes from Druceiella hillmani, assembly GCA_039881145.1. NCBI lineage: Eukaryota > Metazoa > Arthropoda > Insecta > Lepidoptera > Hepialidae > Druceiella > Druceiella hillmani. The sequence goes on along the minus strand of JAYKKI010000106.1, from coordinate 5,343,947 downwards.
ATATACGATTTAATTATTTAATATAATTTTGTTATAGTATTTGGATAGTTCGTTTAAATTTATTTAATAAACATTTGGTCAGGGCTTACAAACCTACCCGTAGTTTTGATCTAGGCGACACACTGATATTTACCATGTCTGCAACCCGAAACTCGTTTATAATACATATACTTGCACGTAAACCCATAAACTTGTATTCGAGATAACTTATCAATAAACGAGCCCAAAAATTAAGACATATACATAGGTAAATGATATACAATCTCTTTTTCTTCCTTTCTTTTTTTGAGATATTCTTTCGATATATGAAAATTGTCCGTTCTTTATGGTTATTGCTCAATATGAACGAAATAAATTTGCAAAATGTGATTATTTCATCTATACACAGTGTCCGGGAATAAATGTGGAACAAAGAAAGACGCTATTCGTTGGATAGAAAGAAATAAATTGTCATTGAAATAAAATGTAAAACATGCCCATCTTCTAATTGAGAGCAAAAAAGACTTTTTAATACACTTTAAATATATTTGGCGCTAATTTAGTAGAAATTCGTCTTTCACAACTAAATGAAACTACGTCATGTAATATTATTTCTACATTAAGAATTTAAATATTCTTGGCCACGACTTTATTTTCGTTGTATTACACCTTCAGGTGGGCAATTTGTACAGATCTTTGATCTTTGCTCTTAAGAAAGATCTTTGCTAATTGCCCACCTGAAGATGTTGGATACAACGAAACCTACTAATTTTCAGTCAGGAATAACGTCTTTCTTTGTCCGACACTTATTCCCGGACGCCGTGTATATTTTCCGGGTATATTAACTATGCTTTTGAAATTAGAATTATTTACTTGTACTTTAGCATGATATATTGTATACTTGGATCGATTTTTTTATTATCTTGATATACAGATATATTTTTAATAAAAAATAAAAGTTTGATTGCAATATCATAAAATTTGAATTATCAATTAAAAAAACGCTAACAAACCTGTTCTCAAATATTGGATATCTTGAATTGTAAAAGACATATAATTATAAATACGAATTGTTTAAGGCAAAGAAAAATTACGTTAACTCTTTTATCAAAAAATCAATGATGCACTAAAAGTTTGAAAATAATTATGGCTCAGTAATCTGGGATTTTCATAAAAAAAATTGTAAAGCACATTTTGCATATAACTTATTTTTATTGAATATTGTAATATTATATTGTCATGTGGACTGAATTTATGAATTCTCGCAAGAATCTATTAAGTAGAAGTAGCTGAATAATCGATCGTAATATTTGAATCAACGACATACGGAAACTGAAGCTAAACAAAATCTATTAAAAATACAACGGAGGCTAGTTTTCATATTTTCTTATATTTAAATCGAAACGGTGCATTTGTTAAATAGATTTTGCCTGTCATAAAATTACGCACCTCGTAACGATTCACAATTACGCGTCTCATGACGTACTTTCAAATAATAAAGGCATAGTTTATGTTTGTTTTAAACCAATTACAATTATTTCGAATATTTAAATCGTTCCTTTTCAGGGGAGAAAACTGAAAAAACATGTAAAATATATTATTTAAATGTTTTTTTTTAAAGAGATGGGGTATTGAGTAACATAAAATGAAATTGTGGAAGCAATTTACTCTTTAAATCCTGATATTATAGGCTTGGAATTCATGTTTTTAAAATTTTGAAATCGTTAATTGAATCGACATTTTTATGAAATGAATATTTTCAGTCACGATTAAAATTCTTCGATATTCGAATTCTTGTAATTACAAAAGCTAAAAGGTAATATGAGTGATTTTAAACATAATGTAAACTCTACTTTGGAAGATCTGTCGATGAAATGGATTTCTACTAATTTTATATTTACAAGTAAGAAACGAAATTCAAAAACACATATATATTAATTGAAATTATTGAAAGAATAATATTAACGAAGGTACTTTGTGCACAAAAAGTAAACTTGAAATTTTAATGAATTGTTGAAATTATCTCGGAAGCCCAAAGAATAAATATACTGAGGACCTTAACATTTTACTTTCTCAAATATTTCAGGAAAGTAAAAGAGGGCGATGGAAAGCGACTGGTCACTTTAAATAATAACCTCGAATTTTAACATTTTCTTATTTACAAACATGACGAACCTAAATAATTTTATCTGATATGAAAAATACCTGCGTTGAGTAATCCTAGCTTGTGTGTATTAAGCGTACCAATTTAAGTAAAAATTGTCTAAACCTGTCAGGATTTACGTAATGCATTTCCAGGCAGTGTATTCGTTGTTGTTTTTCCGTCGTATTCGCAGAAAAGCTATGAGTCACATTAAAAGATACCGCGTTTTTAATCAAAATGTTTCTTACTTATTTATTTTTGGCAATTTAAAAAATAATATTATGAGTTTCTTCGGTATATACAAGTACACTTTGTTATAGTAAATTTGCTTTTGCCGTTCTAGTATACAGATCCTCTCCCCTCACATACGGAAACGCTGCAATCGCCAGAATTCATTGTGAAGTCGATAAATGTAAGTACCGGGTAAATATAGGGAAGAATAAATTATTATCTTTGTAGCCGCTAAACAATAAATAAGAATTATATAGTTTAAAGAAACTTTTTGTAACCGAAAATATTTACTTGTTAAGTTTTGACAATATCCATGAAATCCATGAATATGAAATTCATTAAAATCATTAAAAAGCTTATTGTGAGTTGAAATTCATCAAAAAGCTTATTGACGATATTTATATATCGTTTCGATATTCTTGGGCATATTTTTTTAGTATTGGTATTCAAAGCTTGCTTTTACTAATAATATTGTTACTATATATATATATATATATATATATATATATATATATATATATATATATATAGCTTTTTCTATCTAGGATCTATATTATCTAAATGCAAAATTCCATTTAAGTCCTTTGAGCTGTTTTAGCTGTGAACCTTTCACTTTTATGTAGTAGTCATTATGTTTTAATTGATGTGAGTAATTATTGATTTCAAATATTTAATGGCGCGTTTGGATGGGAATTAAAACATTCTGATGGAACGGGCCGACGTGCCATTCGGCCAGCGTCACGTGTTGTTGACTCTTTACCACTTAATTGGGTCAACTTCACATCTCGTCAACTGATAGTATTATAAAGTTAAAAATATTTTTTCAATAGATTGTAAAATATTTCTGAGTTAAATTATTCCATAAAAATAAAGTAATAAAATACCATTAATATTTAATTTTTAACAACTATCTGAATAGTTTCTTTTTCCAATCTAAATTCGTTCAAATAAAAATATTTCAATATAAAAAATGAGATATTTCACATTTGCAGATATCCCTTGACGGCTCACAATTGTTTTTATATTCACGTAAGTATTTGGAAATGGTTACGTACAGAATAATCCTAATAACTAAATAATTAACAATATTTTCATGGTTGGTCCTTTTATATTACTACTATATGATACTATCAATTATGTTAATAAGCCGTATTAATTTCAAAATTAAATACTAATACTACAATTAAGTAAATAAGGATTGTTCTCACTAAAGAAACAATTTATTAAATATAAATAATGATTTCTTATTAACTAACTTTTAAAGAAATTCTCTTCATTTTCTTTATTTCTTTTCTTTATAAAGTAAAGCCATTGCTAAGTAAGTTCTAATTTACCACACGTCCTACAATATTAATTACTTAAAAAATTGCATCAAAATAAAAAAAAATGTGAACTGGAAATGTAAACAGTGATTAGAACAACTTGAATTAATAGACTACTAACGTAATAGTGTAAACCATTTATCAATTCAACTTACGAAATAGGTTATTAAGTAGAAATATGCAAAAATAATCTATAAAATAACAATGAGTACAGTACCGCAAGTCAGCGTACAATTAGATGACCGGCAGTAAAATTTTACTTAAACAGGTTCAAGTAAAGACCAAAATCATAAAACACCCCCGAATTAAAAATCACCGAATAACAAACATCCATATCCCATGGTTAAAAAAATAATAATTCAAAAGATACACATTACATCATTGATACGTGATTAGATCATAGATTACATCATTGATACGTGATTACAACACAGATTACATCATTGATACGTGATTTTGGTATGTGTAAACGAATAAATGAACTAATCATTAATCTCTCTGGATGTGTAAATAACGTATAAGTAATAAATTTATAATAAGGTTTATAATAATTTATAATAATTTTACTTAACATATTCAACCGATATGGGAAAACACAAAGTTTGATGAGACCTTAACGTAATAAATATGTTACAAAAAATATATTTATTTATGAAAAATAGCCCATAAACATATTTGACGTTAGACAAAATATGATGTAAAGGTAAAAAAATATAGGTCAAGGACTGTATACAAAGGTATTCAAATTTGTATCAGTTTTTCCGCGCAGGTCAGCTCTTAAAATACCGATTTTATATTTGAAAAGGACTTGAAAATACTCAAACCTTCCTTGTCTTATTTTTTCTTCCAATCGAAAAAATTGCGACGTGACCTCTGACAACTTTGGCGAATCAAAAAAAAGTGATCATTTATTTAAAATTAATTTACGTAAATTACACATTACCAAGTTGTTTTGTTACAAATATCTAGCGACATATTAATTAAGTCATTATAACACAAAATCTAAGAAGTTTTTATTAGACGATTTTAAAATTAACATCCAATTAAAATATATTGCGAGAATTAGATGAGGGAACCACTCAGTTAATAAGTTAAAAATATTCTAATTTAGAGTTTTTAACGGAACCTCTGATGGGAGAGATTCACTCGTCTATTGTAATCCTACATCTTTTTATGTTTGTAATAAGACGATCAAAATTCATCCTTTTGCATACTTAAAATGACGAATACACAAAGGGTTAAGATTTTCCTACTGAAATAAACTATAAACGTTTTTGTGTCATGTTCTAGAAGATTATTTTATCACATCTCGCTAGGATCTACGGTTTAAAACCTCTCTGTACCCGTATGCTTCATTTGCAGGACTCAATGTTTAAGTAGAAAAGTCTAAGAATTGTTGTTTTAAAAAGGGAAAGCTAATTTTTTCCGCTCCAATCAGTGGGGTATAATTTAAAAGGTATTCTAAAATATAATTAAGGTTAATTTTCAAGCATTGTTTGTGAAATAATAAACTTTAAAATGACGTTTTTGAAATACTAGATTTCTAAGATCAAGCCCACCCTACTTCCACTTTTTCCACAATAGGTTTTAAAAATTCTCATTACCTGCATTTTATTATAAATGTCAAATAAAATTATTTCGCTTAACTTACGTCAACAAAGTCAACATACTTAGGTAGATAAGTATGTATCCTGTCTACTTGCGTGTTCCGACACAAGCTTGACCGGGTTTTCAATAAATTTATATGTAAATTAAGCAATTTTTAAAATTATAATAAATTTATAAAAGTATAATAAATTAATAAACAAATAATTACACAAATAATCACGTTAGTACGCCCAAAGAGTATTTTATTGGTTACGTGACTCTTTAGACAAATTACGCATGTGGGCGCGACAACGAATTGCGCACGTTCAAAAGTTTTTTTAAGCACGGTCCTTGGTAATGTAGTCATAACAATAGGAGGCTTTATTTCCTGGGACTTTATTACATTTATAGCCTCTGGTAACTTCATAACTCAAGGCTGAATTTACGTTAACTATCGAAATGTTTACTCACTGAACATACTACGGGATATTATTGTTTTATTTTAATGCTATTCGTTGCTTGTATGAGAAAAATGTTTACAAAAATTATCCTTGAAAGAGGGAAAAGTAAATGGCAACATATTCTAGGTTCAAATTAAGATAACTTAAAGCTCTTGTCAATGTTAATTGTCAAGAAATGTTCAATGTAATTATTTTGTAACATTATAATTAAAAATCCTGAAGTAATGTTTAATTTCACAATTCTGACAGTGGGTTTAGCAGTAATTTTTGAAAGATCTTATACTCTTTAAGAAACTCAAAAAAGGCTACCAAAATTTGATAATATTTAAATGCAAAATAATCTCGGTCGATTTCCATTAATAAAGGTGTACAGGTGACAAAGTTATCTGTCTTGCATCTGACATACTTTATGTCATGAATAATAATATAAATATTAGAAGTATTTTAATGGAAAAACTCAAACCCTCAAATTTACCTAAATCTGCTCGGAATCCTCGATAATGTAATCTTAAAAGGTTCATTTTATTTTATCTTTTCTGAGATTACTTCTTTTAAAATATTATATTCCACATTTGCCCCTGCATCTCCATGAAAATTACATGACTTCAAGATATAAATTTTGGAATACCAATAGTTATAATTGAAAATATATAATGAATTATTTGAAATTCAAAAAAATTCTCGTGAAAATCTATTATGAATACAAACAAATTAACAAGTGAAGGATCACTTGTAGCGATGAACCGACAAAATAGCAGAATTATTTTTAATATCTCTATATTATTTCTTTATTATTCACGCTATTGTTACCTTTAGATGTAACACACACTCGACTCGTACATTTTAAAGGTGCTCTAAATCTAAAATTTCATAAAAAATCAAGTGCATATAATTAAAAACAGGTCACAAAGATAACTGAAAAGGTACGCTAAAGTCTGCATGTATTCAGTAACAAATAATTATTCGGGAGCTGTTCAGAAATAACATATTATTATTAAAATTCTAATTTAAATCTTACCCTCTTAACATTAACGTAGATATATCAACGTATGGCCCAATTAACGTTTTTTGCTTGTTATGTTTAAGTGCTTTGCAAAATAGTAAATTCCAAAGGCTTTCAGAATCATATGGGATAATTTTACGTCGAAAGTTTACAAGAATGTAAACATCGGAAATGAAAGAACCACATATCTTGTTGCGTAATTAGGACATATAAAACGTGACGTATACAAAAAATACAATACTCGTAAATAAAAGATGGTATAGAATAAAATTTAAATAATATTCCCTAATGGGAATATTTCATGTTTTTCTTTGTATTTTTTCGTACCGACATGGCAAATAAGCTAACAAAAAAGACTATTTATTATAATTGTATATCTTTTGAAAAAACCTGTCAAGTATGAGCAGCAATCGCACTACATGGATTCCATACACATTTAAGCTCTTCTAAACATTGAAAGCGTTTTGGCGCATTACATTGAATAGCATTTCTGTTAAATTATTTATTAATATTAATTTTTTGCAACATGAAGATATATTTTTCATAGGCGTAAAACGTGATGTATATTTAAAAAATATAACATCTAAGATAATCACGTAATCTGTAATGGTTTTTCTGTAATTCAGCTTTTACTGACTATCTTTTCCATGATTTTAGATTCTTTAATTTCGGAAATAAGGGATAATTCTCCATTTTTTCATATTTTTTGGAATATCGTTTGAAAATTTCATTGTTTTCCCCAATGCAAACCTTTTCAAATGATGTATAAATTATTTGCCCACGTAATAAATAAAATTAAAAAAAATATTTGTCAACACTTTAATTGCCTTTCCCTTAATTCTAATACGAATATTTTTAAAATTCAGCTAGTATATGTGGGTTAACAAAGTGTACTATTACGCTAATTTTCAGGTTTCTACATAACATGCTTTTTGACAAAATTGACTTTGAACATAAGAAAATGTAAATATATTGTCTGCCATAGCTATCATAGCTTATATTTAATTTATATCTAGGATTATCGCTATAGCTTTTCTATAACCTTTGCGTAAGCTTCTAAAAAAGTCACATTTTTTCATAAATTTAGATTAAATAGTTTCGGAAATAAGGTGAATGATATTTTTACAAGGTTTTCAGTATATGTTTGATATATATCTTACTTATCTTAAAAAAATTTTGAGCTCCTCGTAAATAGCGCTTTCAAATAATACTCCCCACTATGTACGGATTTCCGTGTACTTAATTGGTCCGCCCGCCGTAAAGTTCTCAACTGAGTATATCTGAGTTCAACTCATTGGAAAATGTGCGGGTTATTACGTTTTATTTAAATGTCAAACTTGAAGCTTCTTCGCTAAGCGGTTTCTGTGTAAAATATCTGTGACGTGTGGATGGACAGGCACGTGAATAATCGTATGAGGGTTCCACTTTTCCTTTTTGATAATGAAAATATTTCAGAAGGCCTGACGTGAACCTACGCAGTAGATGACTCAATATATGATTAATCTATAGTTTTTAATCACTTAAAAAAAATTACTTTCACATAATCTGAAACATCTCAAAGAAATTCGCAGACCGCAAACGTTTTTGACGGAGAAGGTTAAAGGTTGTTGTTAAGAAAATCTTTTGAACGTAATTTAATTTTCTTTGCAAGAAATTGCTTAGTGGAAAATAATTAAAGTATTTTGTTCTATTTATGAACTGAAACAATCAACTAACACGCAACGGTTATGTACTCTAATTATTTAAACTCAACGTATTTGACACTCGTGTTTACAAACGCTGGAAGTAGTAAACCGGAGAGAGGACATAAAAATGAAACATGTAGGTAAAATGCGAAAATAAATACCAGTGCTATATATAAAAAAAGTTACGATTAAGTTTAATTAAATAAAAACAAACCACGATATTGACCAAAAAAAGTGAAAAGAAGTATTGTAAAGAATTAAATGTATTTAAAATTTTACAACGATTTTTTGTGCGATATTTAGATTCTTTGAAATACTATTTTCATAATTCTTGATAATATTTAGTAAGTCATTGATCCTACAAACAAGTTTAGAGCTTTACAAGATTGTCATTTAACATATAATAAAGAGTTTGGATAATTAGTTCAGTAAAAAAAAATATAGAAAATTTAGTGCTCCATAATTTTTTCATTTTGTCGTAGCATTAACGATTCATGAGACATAGCTTTAAAGTTTTTATAATGGTGGTGGATTTAGCAGTCAGCCAATCAATAAAAATATTTCTTTTTACATAATTTGATATGATTTTATGTACTGAAGTTTAAATTAATTATTTCATTAAATTAGTTTTATTAATTTATTTCAAAAATATTTAATTTACCTACTAAACTTCATTTCTACAACTATTCGAATTTGGTGTAAAACTTTAGCTCTCATGAATCGTTTATGTTTAGATAAAAACGTTAATAAGTATTTGAAAGCATAATTAATTGTAATTTCCATGTAGAACTATTTCATATAAACTTAATTAGTTGTAATCTCCACAGAACCAAAAGAATTTTCATAAATATTATTGATCTGGCTTAACTTCGCAGACGATACTAACTTGGCGAATCACTCATTGTACAAAAACAACGTTTTCAAGAATATTTACTTAGTAAAACCGTTCCATAAAATATTTCTGGACTATAATTTTACTGGAATATAAATCTATAGTGACGTTTGGATTGTATCACCGACAAACAGTATTCGACGATATGGAAAATTGAACGTCTATTCTCGCTGCTGTCACTAGCAATGTTATGATCTACATATCACGTCTATTAGCTTTAAGCTAGCATAGCATTACTATAAAAAAAGAAGTTTCTTTGTCACAGCTAAAGAAAAACAAATAATAAATAATCTTTCTTTAAGTCCATTTTAAGTTGACACAAAAATAACATGTCAAGTCAGCAATCCTTTTAGAAGAAAGAATTAAATAATTTCTCTATAAGCGATTAGAAAGTAAATTAAATACATAAAACATAGTTTTTTATTAAACCATAGTTTAACATTAACCTTTTTATTATTTTTTCTCCCAAGTTATTAAAGAGTTCAACTAGAAAGCCATGAATTTGTTATTTAAACATTTTCAATTTCCACAAGTATTTCAATTTCTATTCAACTTGGGTGTGTATATTTATCCGTGCAAGCTTACGGGTCTCGCAACTCGTTATTATTAATATGTATACACATAATTAAATACATACACGTTTGGCGGTTTCTCATTATAACATCAAAAACCTTACATCTAAAAAAAAAGTCAAGTATACATATTTATATGCCATATTCAAGGTAATTGCCATCCAACTCATATTTTTTTAATATTTTGTCCGTCATCAGATTGGCATTTAAGTCTTATTATTCAATAGTAACAATATTGATATCAAGTTTCCTATGTTAGGGATACTACTAGTCTTATATTAATTAGTATTTCTATTTGTTTTTTTTATCAATTATTTCTCTTCCAATCAAACCGTTTCACACATTAACGCATTCAGCTAAATCCAACCTGCTTATTAATAATAATGATAATGTTACTGATAAAAATAAGAACACTAGTAGTAGCGAAAAAATTTCTAACAAACATTTAACGCAGTATTTTCTTCTTCCCGCTACATATATCCAACCATACACATAAGATAACATTTTTAGGTTTGTTGATATAAAATATAAAATAAAGCAACAGATTTATCATAATTTTAAAAGTAAATACCTGTATAACAAAGATTTATTACAAAAAGGGTAATTTGTTTGAAACTAATCGAATTACTCAGTTAAAATTTTCATATTGTGTCAATCGTAACCGAGCGTAACGTTTTCCACCTTTAAATAGTATGGTACAGTGTTGACTTTTACTTACTTGTGCTGGGCTATCATCATTATTGCAATGTAAATATGAAGCTAATATTGAATTCGGAAGTATATCAATTTATCTTTTCCAATATCGAACATATAACGTAAACATAAACACCGTCGAAGCCACTTCGTTCCTTGAAGTTGCGGGTTTTTACTTAATAGTAAAGTTTCGCCAATCTTATTATAAGTCCGTAAACTTGTGGGCATACTCATAAATATTTAATTTTGGTCTAGACGTTTCTGTATTAAATTACGTAAGATTGACAAGTACTAAATATAGATAACAATCGTTAATGTATATTTGTAAGACTTAAATTTTAACTCTCTTAGTATACATTGCTTTAAATACACTTGATACCTGTCCGGATACTTCAAAAGGTTTCAAATGGTGGCTACCATAGAGGCAGTTCCAGTGTTATGAATTTCGATCAGAAACTACGGAGAAACGTAAATTAAATCCTGTTCAGGCACTACTATTTAAAATCAATGGAAAAGTTAATTTAAAAAGAGTTTATATAATTTACAAAGAATAATGTATTTTAATGCAATTTTTTTCGTTACAAAATCGGAGCGGGATAAATAATTTCTAATGAACATTTTTTTAAAGGGCTAATTTTTATACAATATTTTAGATAAGTGGTTATCTAAAGCAAAATACAAATAATTTTCATAATCTACATGGTAGGCGCTATAGAAGTACTTAGGGATTTTTAAAAATACTGTTTTTTAAATACCTCAATATATCTTATTTTTTTTTCAAATTCACATTCTTTGCGTGTGTTTTCTTAAAAAAGTTAGTATATACGTATATATATATATATATATATATATATATATATATATATATATATTTATATATATATATATATATATAATGCACATGTAAATGTTATTGGTTACTGCATTCTAATTCACTTATTTTCACTAGGCATAAAATTCGACAATCCACTCGGTATCCACAATTAAACAATATCAAACACAGTATAGAGAGGAACAGAACTAAAACACACTGTAATAAAATATTTACAAAATACGCTCTTTTAACATCGATTCAGAAATTTCCTTCTGTTTAAACTAATTGTTTAAAGTGGACTTATTTAAACAACTTTATAATATATTAAATGAACTCCAAAATGGTTGTTCAATTTATTTCATAGCCTCAGAAAATATAACAGTATGTCGATATGCTCACATGCAATCTTGTAACCAGACCAGTATAGATATACCCTCGAAATTATACATAATCTAATTAGAACACGAAATAAACTTGATTCAAGTATGTATCTAGAGCGTTATCTAAAATTGCATCACTAGCCTTTCAATTCTTGGCGATTAATGATCCTTTCAACCGTAATAATTTTTTACTTCCTCATTCTCCATATACTTTTTAGATGTTCTTCGTATTAATTCATTGGAATTTCTACGATTTATTGCTCATATTCCTAATTAAAGTTACATTTTTATTAATAATTTGCCTTGAAAATGTTTATTTACGACGGCAGCGCTTTTTTAAAAATCCAAGCATTAAACTTGTGAAAATAAGGTTGCCGTCCGTAAAGTTTTTTTTAATTAATATCAGCACTACGTCATCGTATCTATTAGTGAATGACCAATCTGCTCATATATATTTAATGATGAGTATTTAGAAGAAGTTCTCAAAATGTCCATAGATTAAAGCATCATTTTACGTGGTATTACCTATATCGTAGAAATGACATAGTTATTGTTCCTTGACTTAAGTAATTTTTCTTGAATTTAATTAAGGCATTATTTTGTATTCAACGATTTTACACACTTTAATTTAAAACGCGCACGACTAGGGTGAACTCGCTTACTTACAGAATACAATTTGAACATTTATGTTAAGTAATTTTATTAAATTCTTACTATGATACTATTACTTTTCATTATACAACTATCGCATGGTATATCGTTCAAAGGCGTAATAAAAATTAGTGGTTGTCCATATCTTTTTAATTTAATTATGCAAATTTACCCAAGGAAAATGCATTGAAGTCACTACTGGAAATTATTCGGATTTTTTCTTAATTAAAGAAATATTTGACCCCTTGTTAAATTACGAAAGAATATACTGCACAAGGTTTTGAAGACTAATATATTACATACATTACAATTTTTCATTACATTTTAAAATAGCTTTTCTATGACACCTCAATTAACGGAGGCAGTAAAAGAAAAGAATCATCTCCAGTTCCAATGGCTGCAGAGGTACTTTTACAATAATGAGGTTTTTCCTTACTTCTAAAAGTCATTATTCACAATTAAATAAAACTACGTGATGTAAATTAGCAAAGCAATTAGCAAAGATTTTACTAATAACCCACCTGAAGATGTAATACAACGAAACCTAGGTCGTGATAAAGAACTGAAAGAAAGTAAAGATAATACTACATCACCTAGTTTCTTTTAATTGTGAACAATGAATTTAATTTAAAATTAATGCCAAATATATTCAATACCTAAAAGTCATATTAATTTCTTATGTATAGAGAAATACTTTAAAACATTTACAGATATTTTCTTTCTTTATTTCGATACATTAATATAATCCAACTATACCTTCATGTAAAATGTCATAACAATAATCTGAAGAATAGAGTTTCGTTTTTACTATTTAGCTACGGAATCCTAATTAACGGCTACGGTGTCCTATTCTAGTTAGGAGCAAGCCTAAGTTAGGTGTATATATAAAAATATATTCGGCAGTATTATTATGTATTACCAATGGTTTCACTTGTTAAGGATTGCTTAAACAGTGATCCTATGAAGCGAAGATGACTTCTTTTTCGATAAATTCCATTATTTTTAAGCACCTTTTAAATTAACAAGCAAGACTAACTCAAGAACTCTATTCGATTTACACTTATGTTGTAAAACGACTCTTTGTTTGCTTACTTTCTGTTAAGAACTTAGTAATTAAAACTTCTATGTAAGTACATCGTTGTTGGCTTTCTAGCTCACTTCTCACCTCTGATGCTCTATTAATACTGCACTTCGCGTTCATTTTTGTCTTTGTTTTCTTCAGTTGGAAATCAGTTTAAATTTGGCGTAGTAATAAAACCATTTAACCCGCACATATCTCAACAGCTAACAGACATAAATATTCATGTGGAAATTGGGGAGGGTTGCCAAATATGCGTTCGAATTTTTAAAATTCCATATCCATTGTGCATACCGCAAACGTTTGCAAAGTCTAGTTAGGGTATCAAAATGTTTTTTTCCATAAGTTTAGGTAATATACGAGTATCTTCAGAGATGTACTGAAAGATATACAAAAATTTGGTATCCACGTCTTAACTCCGACATTATTCAACCTAAAATTCTGAATAAATAAGGTTTTTTGGAAGTCAAAGCAAAGCTTATAGAAAATGTATAAAGATGATTCCATATGCCATAACTTTTAAAATATGCCTATGTTTTAACCTGTTAAAGATATAGTGGGCGATATATTTAAGAAATGAAAAATTAATAGCTTAATAGAAATCACTCAAATGTGTAGAAGAGCCTAAATTCGTACGGAACCGTCTTATTGCTAGTTCCACTCGTACTTGATAGGTTTTTTATCACCTTTTAGATATATTTATGATAAACCGTCGAAATCTCGTAAAAAAAGATATCAAATAGACAATGCAGGTGAGAACATACAGAAGCGTATTCCCTTGGATGAAAAATCATAAATACTCGTCAATTCAAGATATTTTAATTGTTTGTAAAAAATAAAGAAATGCATACTCATTTAAAAAAAAAATTAAAAAACTTTTACGCCTTGTTTACAATATTAGTTAGTTTCCAGTAAAATAATATTGTGCTACAACAAATAATAATAATAATACTATAAACGTATAAAATACTCTAAAATATTAATTTAAAAAGTACTGACTAAAATATTAGATTTTATTTCTAAATAGCTTTTTTTATTTTCTGATGCGGAAATATTTAATGTTTTATGTAGAACCGACTGTTTTTATAAAAATCCGTTTGCAAAATTAACTTTATTATATTTTTATTACGCTACGTTCACTAACGAAATCGTTTACTTTGTTTATTTGTTTATGTTGTTATAGGATTTCGTTACAATGTATAGTCACTAACCTGATTTAATGAGAATTTTCGGAGCTCTAAACCCAGCTAAGCTTTTAGAGAAATTCAATGGGTCGGGAAAATTTAAATTGGTAATGGAACAATGCCGGTGAAGCATGAATGCAGACAAAAGGAAAATGGTTAATTATAGTGTCCGCTAATGGTTTGTTATACACTTCGCGGCTTTTATTCCAAGGATTTACGTTTAAAGTAAGCTTTAATTAAATCTAAACCAGTTTTATAAAATTAAATGTGATTCCAACTATTTAACAGTTATTTGAAAATTTTCCGTCCTTATTTTTTTTCGTCAACAAATGTTGACGTAATTACTGAAAACAATTTTCATACTCCAGCTAATGATCATTTTAATTTAGCTGAATTAATAAATTACCCTAAACAGTAGTCGTGTTTGTTTCCGTTGAAAATATCCATAAGGACGTCTGTGCGATTACTTAATGTAACTCGTTAAGTACGTACGAGTAGAACTCGCATTAAGGGAGCAAGCACCGGGGGTACCTATAAACATTTATGGGTACATTATTTCTAGTATTTCTTTTTTTAAATTACTTACAAATATTAACATTTGTTTTACAACGTTAATACGTAAAAACATTGAGAATTTTCTGCAAGATTAAAGTCATTACCGTAGTTTTTCTATAAATTTAATTTAATTCTACTTCCAGTGACTCTGTTCTTTTTCATCATTTTAAAGATGGATTAGGAAAGGGGATTTTTCATATATTTCTAGAACTTTCATGTCGAAAAAATTATGTAAAAGTAGTTTTAGATTCCTCATATCATTCACTTAATTGTTTATAATCGATTATTTCATTTGCCCTAAAATTCTATAATTAAATTTTCATATATTTAATTTCAGAATTGTATGCAAGATATGTTTAATCACTACCTTAAATAAGTTTCTACATCAAAATGTATCTGAAAAAAACGAGGTGGACATTTTTAACAACATGTTCAGAATTATCTCACACACAATTATAAAAAAGGTATCCCAAGCGATATTTAAAAAAACAAAAAAATGTTGCTTATTGCATTTTCTATCTCTAAAATTGCTATTTTTGAATATCATAAATTTAAATATACGCATGACAATATGCTTTATCATTACACCTTTCAAGTTTCTAGGCGAAACGGTTTCTGATAAAAACGGCTATAACAGACGGGCATACAATCACGTAGGTAATCTTATGAGTTTTTCCCTTTTGGAAAACCCTCAAAATCATTAAGAAAACAATAAAAAGTAATAAATGCAACGTATATATTTATATATATATATATATATATATATATATATATATATATATATATATATAATTTGATATACGAGTATGTGCATTCTATCAAAACTTTTTTTCATTTCTGTACAACATTTTTCAACCAAAATCATACGACTAAAATGCACACTTAAAGCTCCATGTATATTTCGTCGATGCCGGATTTCTCTATTTTACGGAAAACACACAACGATATGCTAACATATCTGATAATTCATCAAAATAATAAATGAAGCATAATTCAATATCGAACAAAATAACCGTGTACGGGAGATAATCTCAAGTGCCACAAAAAAGGATGAAAGCTAATAAATAGCTATTATGGAGTAAACAAAATGTTTATAGGGAATAAAATGTCGGGGATGGCTCATGAAAACAAATAAAATACCTGGTACTAAATTGACCCCAATAGATTCCTACTTCCGTGTTCCAATAATTTTTAACGTAGAGGGAGCGTCAGTTCAAAATCATTTTGATGTCCATTAACCTGATTAGTAATGAAAATTATCATTTCTCTCTTTGCGATTTTATTGAATGTAGCTCACAAAATAAAAAATGTACTCAAAGAACTTTGACGTATATTAAATTATTACCACTTTCTTATCAAATGGGTTAAGTGTGAAAAAGGAAAACATGAAAAATAATACTGATTTACATAATTTAAAAGAACTGTGAAATGAGGGTTAAATTTCAAGTCCTATATATAAACTTATCAAAAATTAGGAAAAAACTTGCTAATGCGTCTATTGACGAATAACCAAACAACACCATTAAAAAGTATAACTCACATCACGATGTTTCTGTACCCACATATCATATCAATGTTTAAACATTTTGAGGTACGTAGTATTCTGTTAAACTAATTTACAAATAATATTACTTTTCTCCGTATGAATAAATTGCGCGTTACGAAATTAAGGGACATAAATATAACGTGATTTTTTTCAAATCCTTCGATATCTAGAATCATCGACATAGATTTTCTGTGAACCTCCAGAAATTATGTTTTTTCCATGATATTATGTACAGTACTGTTGAAATTAGTCAGTGGTTGAGGTGGTTTTTTCGCACATTTTTCAGAAATTTTTTGGAATGAATCCATAAAAATTATAAAATAAATATATTTGAGATTTGTATAATTAGCATTTTCAAACAAAATCCTATGAGACGTATAGAATTTGGAAAAAAAGGTAATCTTCATCGAATTTTCCTGCTTTAAAATTTCCTTATAAATATTTTTGATTGTCAGGTACAGAAACTACTCGGCCAAATGAAAGACTACAGAAAATTATAAAATTTGAATCACTTTTAAACAATGTGAATTCATGAAAAATACTTCGATAAAAAAATTAAAATTTCAGTGTGTTTTTCAAATTTACAATAATTAACTGTTTTAGCTAAACTTACATTACCTTTCATTTTGTATGCCGCAGATTCGACCATTGCAGCCGGTATGAACATATGAAGTATGTAGAAAAAAAATTGTCCTATTTTTAATTACTTATACATTCAGGGATACTTTTAACCTCAAAAAATTGTGAAAACTAATAATCATTTCAAAATGGGAATAAAAGAAATTTCTTGGGATTTTAAAGTAAAATTAATGAATTTTATGATTTATAATTATTTCAGAATTTAAAAAAAACATATTTTACTATTTCACTTCTACCCTGTAACTTGAAAAAAATGGTTGAAAAATTGTGAGATCGCAACTTCAAAACGAATTTTTATTTATTTTAATCGGAGCATTTTTGCGAAATTATAGTTATTTATAGACATTTTGAAGTTTATTTTAATTAATACGCTTTAATGCTACCCCAAGTTTCAGATTTTCGTTTGTAACGATTTCGAAAAATATGTTTTGATATTTAGATGGACGACGAACGGAGGATTTCATGATTTTACAAGGGTTCCGTTTTTTTAAAAAAACCGACCGAAAAACCGACCAATAAATCTGTTGAAACATTGTGCATTCGTCTTAGTGCATGTTGTATTAGTCTAAATTCCTTAAAATTATTGATGTGAATTATTAATATTACACACGGAGTCTACACATTGCAAGTCACTTAATATTACACAAAAATGAAATGATGAAAAAATGATATTTCAATATTATTTTGAAAGTGATACTGCCTTTAATTAAGGGATTTTATAAAAATTGTCACTTTTTTACATTTACGGAGAGTTACGTAATTTTTTTATGTATTGCTACACATTAATCGACGTATCCGTTTAAATTTCATGCAAATGGTTTTAAAATTGTAAAAACTGTAAGATGGTAACAGCTGGACTGTGACCATAATAGATGAACAGATGGACTAAGGTACAAAACACGATGCAACAAAAAATTACTTTAATGATATTAATCATTCGATTGCATATAACCCACGGCGTTTGTCACAAAAGGCAACATGCTTTAATTTAAACATGCATATCGAACAAAAGGTCCATATAAGAAGATCTCTACTTTTTGCACAACGTAGACGACGTACAATAATTGGAGAAAACAGAACATAAAATGATTAATATTTTAATGCACATCACTCAAAAAATATCGAGCCCACAAAAAAATTGGAGCAATTCTGGCCGCCTCTCGCCGATCCAAACGTAATGAGTTAAAACGCACTATTAGTGAAAAGGGTGGAATATACAACTAAACACACACTAAAGGATAAAACATGATTTGAGTTGTGATGAACAGCTGAAAAGTCGGCTAAGAACTCATCCCTCAAAAGTCGGCAGATGTCGGTCGCCTACTCATAGCTTACAAATGTCATTTGCCTGCGTTGCGCGTTGTCATGATTCATTCACAGCTTTACTGACCTATGTGTCATTTTACTTACAAATTGCTAGTTAAGCGTAAATGTTTGTAATGTCGTTAGAGAACCACACTATTTTTTTGTAACAAATATGCTAAAATAACTCGTTGCCAGTAAAATTTTACTTAATAATTCAGAGCAGTAAATAGAAATACAGAGAGAAAAACTACATACGGAAGGTTATATAGGGATGCAAAAGAAATACATAGAAATTGATATATTATATATAAAAATACGACAAGGCACATTACATTACGAAATGCTGTTAACAAAAATTGTTAAAAAAAATTGTTAACAAAAAAAACAGTCAAGCACGATTAGAATTCGCACTACGAGGGTCCCATACGCATTTCGGCACTTAAAAGATTTAAGGGTCATAGCATTTCGATTAAATGATTAGTTAGTAGGAAGTAGGGGGGTGGATTCTGTATTCTTATTCTTCATAAGAAACTGAATATGCAAATTAAAATTATTAAAAAAATATTTTAAATTTCTAATAACCATCCCTGTCCAATAATATTCCAAATGATGTATAAAAAATTAAGACTTTTATTTAAGTTTCTCTTAAGTTTAATATGAATATTTTTACAAAGTTCACCAGTACGAAATGTACAGATTAATAATATTTATTACTATGTCAAATTTCAAGTTTCTCTTTCGGATGGTATCTGAGAAAATCGGCAGGGAATATAGAAAAACGTAAATATAAATATATCATCTAGTTTATCTTCCACGAGCATGAGTCTAGACTATGCCTTTCATTCGCTTAAAATATGGTGCATGTAAAATTTATGACTTCCAAAATCATTGCTGCAACTTTTCTATTACCTTTACGTAGATTTCTAAAAAGCCATATTTTCCTCATAATTTTAAATTAAGTACTTATATTTTTAATTAGAAATAAGGATATTACAAATAAGGACATTAATATAATTTGAAATAAAGACATATAACCAACACATATATTTTGCATATTTTTCAGTACATCTCTGAATATGCAAAACCTAAATATTTTTGTGACCCTTATGACTAACGCTTTCAAATGACACCCCAAATTATACATTTACGGAAATAAAGGAAATTTTTGAGTAATTCATTTGCCACCCCCAAAAAATTGTTGCGATATAAGTGGATTAATATATCATATTATTATGTCATTAGATGTTTTCTGAGAAAATCGGTTGTAATGGATGGACAAACAGAGATGAACGGACAGACACGTGGGGTCTTCTAAGTGTTCTGCTTTTCTTTGAAATACGGAACCCTGAAAATTAAGAACTCGAGGGAAAAGAAATTAAAAAAGTGTTATTGTCATTTTCTACTTACTTAATTTAAAAAAAAATCATTAATAACATTAATTGACATTAAAATTTATGTGACAATTAAATTTAATATTAATAATCAAGAACAATAGACTTCTATTATTTATATAATTTATTACTTGCGATTAGATAGTGTTTTTGCTATTAAACTATTTTCACTTATGGTAAGTATTTTCATAATGACCGCGAATCATGTAATTTATAAGAATTAAATCAAAGGATATAAATCGTGTTTCCCTAGTTATTCCTCGATATATTTTATCAGCAGACAAACGGAAAAAAACTATCTGTTTATATCAATTATCTCCTTAAGGACTGTATATGAAAATTACCTGTTGACCTGTTCTGTACCAATCACATTTACTACTACGTATTTCTTCTACGTTATTACAAATGTTAATATTATTTGTCGCTATACAAACATATTACCTAGTTTATGTTCCACGAGCATAAGCAATATAGTTTGTTAATGCAAATTTATGAAAATTTAGAAAAGTTATTTTTTTTCAAATACCTCTTGTATTTGATATAGAAACACTACAAATTTTTAAAAGAAAAAGAAATAAACAAATTACTTATTTCATTCACAAGTTGAATACGCCTGATGATGATTTAGTAAGAAATCTTAAAGAAGAATATACGGTCATTTAAAGTAACATGATAAAGTAGGAAAAACGTGAATACAGAAGTATAAGTGACATTAATTCGAAAAATATCTAAGAACACAAACAAAATTAATTATAATCAGTAGCCAAAAATATTTCAAAAATATTTAAAAAATTTACCAGTCATTCACTTTATTTTTTCTTAAAATCGAAATAATGACAACGCGTTCACCTTCTAAACACCAATGAAAAATGAAACCCCAGACAGAATAAATCCTCACAACAACCTTGTTAAAAACAAAAACAAAACGCAAAAGTAAAAGCAAAAGAGAGCCCCGTGACTTCCTCGATATAATGTTTATTTTGATGCCGATCCTTGGTCGTCGTGCAAAATCGCCGTTCCTCCTCACCGCCCTTCACTAAAGTTAAATCGGAAAACGCAAAACATTGTCATCTTTGTTTCACGTCGGGCCTCACACCGCTATATCCGTCTCCTACGTTTCGTGACTTTTATACGGGCGATACGTGCAGAGACGTGTTTAGTTTGCTTGCAGCCACCGTCGGGTGTGGACGCTACGCGCGCGACTTCCCATATCCCTAACCACGCAAGGGATAAGGTTAAAATAACTTTGACCAAACGCCGGTCACTATCCTCGTGCACACAGCCATAAGTACAATGCAACATAGTGAGTGATTCAGTGCGCCTATTTAGGTCTTCGAGTGCAGTTTTCAGAATGTAAACTTATTTCAAGTATGCAGTTTCGTTTACATATCTTAGTTTAAACAAAATTTAATATCACGTTTCAAAGAAGTGTTTAATTTGGAAACTAAATCAAATACCGGCAAACTCAACTTTAAACGTAACAATGGTATGAAATAGAAGAAACGGTAAATTATGTCGGGTCCAAGGAAGTACTTATCAATTTAAATACAAACTTTTATATCATTGTAATATACAATATTTTAACAAATATCATATATACTTATCGAAAATATCACTACAAGTGTTGAATCAGATTGAAATAAGCATATCGCAATTACAAACGGAAACGAAAGCTATTTTATAGGAAAGATTTTATCGTGAACAATATTAAAAAAAAGATGGGACCAATGTTCGATAACTAACAAGAGCGAACTTATAATTACGATAATTTTGACAAAAATGGATCAATAGCAACAGCCGACAGGTAAGAATTTACTTCAATATATTTAATTAATAACTAAGTTAGGAATTTAGTGCGATGTTACAATTTTACGCCTAAATTTAATAACATTGAATTTACTAGCATACGTGTTATCGTAGTCTAAGAACTAATACGGCATAAGCGAAAAGGAGAAAAGATGTGTGATGCATTACAAAACTATTGTATTAATTTTGAAAGTTATTATACATGTAATATTGCAAAATATTTGTAATCTTACAATTGTTTTCTTCTGTAAAATTATATACTTTGCACTTAAACTGTATTGTTTCTCGGACTATATATAAATCTTAAGCGTTTTAGGGTATAAATCTGTATATATAAATCTTAAGCGTTTTTAGGGTAAAAAACAATTTTCTTTCCGATTTATTGAATATTTTAAGTATAATATCATACATTTGTATTCCCTTGATTTAGAAGCTAATGGAAAATTAGAAAAAGTTTAATCAAAATAACGCAAACCTGCACATAGTAATTAAGTTGTAATATCACATTGTTCGCGCAGACGATACAAAACGTATACTTTTCTCCTTTTTTTTTTATACCTTATTTCATAAGTTTCCAAAAGTTACTCATAGACTTTTATTTCATGAGAAATAAATACAAAAATTCTACAGATTACACTTATTGTGATAAATCTGTCGCGGTTGATGATAACTTCGGTGGCTAACGCGAGAAAAGTCTCGAAAATTACCTATCTCGCTCAAGTTTATTTACCATTTGGTTCTAAGATTCTTAAATTTTATCTAATAAAATGCTTAAACTTGAAAAAGTTTAGTAACGGTGTATAAAGCTACGTAAATTTTTTGTAATTTATGTGTCAGTGTAACCATCGTACATATAAAAATTGAAACTGAAAACGCAATTTAATCTCTCTTCCATTAAATTAGAATGAGTTTAGTTTCCTGACAATATAACGTAGGGTTAATCATTCTAAGCTCTTTTAAGTTAATTTTTATACCTTATTTCATATGTTCGCGAAACAAATGATTACTTTATTTACGTTCGTTTATCTTTAACATTGACATACATATACACGGTGCAACTATCTATAAAGCGTCATTTTCATTTAGTTAGTGACATCATACAGTTTGATAACTATCTATACACGTGACAGTTGAAGCCAATGAACGCTATTTTTTGTTTAATAAAGACGTAAATAAATATTTCTTGACAATGGCGACTGATTGACAATTTAATTTATACATATCTGGTAATTGACTTTCAACAAACTTTTGCTGTATCATAACATCTTACATAAATGTACTATGAGAAAGAAAAAATTAAAAATTTAATTTTGTAAGAAAATAAAAATTATGTATAATATTAAAAATATATACAAAAGGTAAAAGAAATACGAATAATATAGCAAATACTAGGCTTAAATTGGCTTGCAGCATAAATTTAAATTGAGAATTTTTAGCTAATTCTACATAAAAATATATTTTTACGGTTTTTTATTCTAGATACAAAAGGATTTATGTGAAGAATATTCATAAAAGAAATATATATGTACTTTCTCTGAGGATTGTCAAAAATATTGACACAATATATTTATATACTTGATGCAAATATTTAAATAATAATTTCCTATATTATAATAAATATAAGTTTGTGCGGAACCCTTGCAGTGCGATTTCCACTCGTGGGTTTTATTAATTTAAAATTAACTTGAAGTTTTTACGGAAAAACTAACTTTCATTGTTATTATAAGAATATTTATTTAATCGGCATATTTTGAGTAACCTTGGATACAACTATTTACGATAAAGTTTATTTTATATATATATATATATATATATATATATATATATATATATTTATATATATATCTATATATGTATATATCTGTATATGTGTATATGTATATATGTATATATGTGTATATATATATATATATATATATATATATATATATATATACCACCGTCAAAATTACTCTACAACCTCGTTTTTGATTACTACTATTCATATAAAAGATATATTTATTACATAATAAATGTGCTTCATTTGTTACACAAAAAAATTAATGGATTTTTTTAGAATACACACAACTACTATTATTATTATTTTTATATATTTAACTACAATAAACTTCTTCCGTTCACTGTATGGGCAGATATCGTAACTCAGCTCGTAGAATAAATAAGCTGCCCACTCAAAATCTATAGCCTTTTATGTTTGTTCTAGAATGTTGATAACTAATATCTTTCTTTGGAAACTGCTTGTAAAAGTGAAGAAAGTCAAAAATATTTCTTAGTTATGTAATCTACACATCTATCTATCTATCTATCATCGCATTAAATAATATACGGCTATATTTATTTAGTTAATTATTTTTTTTTATTTACTACGTAAGTATTAACACAATATAGAACTATTTTTGTATTTTTATAGAATAATTTTGAAATTATTGAATATAGGTAAACAAAAACATTTTAAAAATACTTCTTTTTCATGTAAGTAGATTAAGAGATATACTTGATTTAATTAACCGCAAGAGAGTGTTTTTAGTTACATCTCCTTTTTTGCACTGGCTTCAAAAATATGGATTAATATTTATATAACACAATTTCTTGAAATAAAATTAAATATTTAATTTAAATACTACCTCAATAAGAATAAGATCAAATTATAATAAATTACTGTATGTAAGAGGTATTAATCAACATTGTGTAAAAACATAAATAAGCATTGATAATAATAAAAATAAAAAATATAAATATTATCCCCGAGGTAACAATGTATTGTTTTAAATAGATATAGGTATGAAATGTATGGATTTAAAGGCCGAACCTTTTTTATATGTGTAGTCATTAGCTGTGTAACATTATACTTTTTGACACACTTCTTTTATAAGAACATTCAACTCTGCTTTCTGGGAATATGATGATCTAATTAACAATTTAATTGGTTTATCGTCCATTATATCACCAACGGTATAAATAAAAATGTTCGTTGATGAAAAATAAGCAATTATTTAAAAATCTCACCTTCCTGGAACTACGAAAATAAGAAAAATAAATAAAAAAGGACAAAATTGGAAAAAAATATAATGTCGATCAGAAGAAAACGTTTCGGGAAACTGATTCAATCACATTTTTTTCAGAAGTTTGTTATGAAATACTCGTATTTTTTCAATTTAACTTTACTGATTAACATTGATAGAACCATTAATGGATACTTTTCAAAACAGTTTACACTGAAATATTTTTCAAATCTGTTGCTTCTGAACTTCCACCAATTAATTTACATGTGTTGTCATCATAAGAAGATGAATTATTATTCTGATTTCGAGGAATCTGTAAAAGGTTCAGATGAAGTTTACGAGATATTGCCTACGAAAACTTTTTCTAGTATGTTTGTATTTTTAATAGATAAGATTTCAACAAGAGCATTATTAAAATTTTACTAGAAATAAAAACGAAGGTCACAATATTTTTCTCCAAAATCTCGAGTGTCATTAAGTAAAAGGTCTTAAACAAAGTTCTGCTCAATGATAGTCGCTTTGACATTCGTTAAGTTTATTATTTATGTCTTTTTTTGATACTCTTATTTGATTCAACCGTTTAATCGCATCACTAATTTGAAGGCTTCATTTAAATTTTTATTACTGAAATATTTTTAGACTTACAGTGGACAAAATATTGATTAAAAACTTACTCGCTTTTCCCCTGATTCCACTCGAATGACGTACGCTAATCGATGCGTATACTCGACGCATACGGACAATAATTACCGCCGGGGGATGGCAAACACAAATTACGGCACCCCATGACATGTCACATGGCGTCGACCTGCCGTCCTCACGCGCACAGTCAAACGACCGTGGTAGTGTATTTATACTAACTTGTACGGTCGTCTACGCGTGTTCGTAGAAAATTGTAGTTTTACAGACGAGCTATTGAAATGGGTGGGCGTAGCCTGAAAAAGAGCAATTAAAATCGATATTTAGTATTTATTTATGGGAATCAGAGCAACGGGGAATATTTGAAAGATTTTGAAATGATGGAAATACTATGGCTTTAACAATATCGGAGCATCTAGCTTGTGATTGTAATTGCAGTGGAATACTTTCAAACGTTAGAGTATTAGATATATTTGTTACGGAGTAGTAGGTCTATTATTTTCTGAATATGTATTTATCGTTGCTTAATTTCAATATGGCATGGATTTTGTTTGCTTTTTGTATTTTAATTTTTTTGAAACCACGTTTCTTATGTTTGTAACGTTTATTTCGACGAAATTTGTGTGCTATTGTATTATGCAGTTAAATTTCACTAGAAATGTACATTAGAAACCATTACTATTGGTTTTTAATGTACATTTTTATACGTTACTTTAACTTAGTTATTTATGGATAAAACATACAAGATAATTTTTTTTTTCAAACATTTTTTAATTTTTATGGATATTGTGTTTTTCAAACGTTTTTTTTTAGTTCTTCAAATTTTATATATACATATGTATTTATCGAAATAATATTAAGTAAATTATCAAATTTAATTTTATAATTTTTTTTTATTTCGCTTAAAACGATAATTTATAGTGTATCGAATTAAATCTAAATATTATTCGCATATTTATAATATCGAATAAATATAATTTATATATATTTTGTATATACATATGTATTATTCGAAATAATATTAAGTAAATTATCAAATTTAATTTTATATTTTTTTTTATTTCGCTGAAAACGATAATTTATCGTGTATCGAATTAAATCTAAATATTATTCGCGTATTTATAATATCCAATAAACCATTTAGCATGTCTGTGTTAAATCCAGTTTCAGCTTTTAAATAAAATATTTATTCGGGTCCGTTTCGTGTATTAAAAAAAATTACTAGAGTTTTAAGAACAAAACCACGTTGGAATATATCCTCTTGCGAATATTTAATAACTTTTTTAATGATTTTAGAACTAATGTAAGTGCACAGTCTATATGTTCCACAAATGAAACAAGAATACGAAATATAAACAAACATTCGCTCTGCTCGTGCGCCACTTTACGCTTCAGTAACAACAGTTTCCATTTTGCAGGCGTTAATGGCGATTACTTTTATAGCACCTACCTTGCAATTTGTTCGACGAGTTTGTTCAAATAATGCGGTTAAAGTAATCGACTAGCCTTCCATTACTATAATAGTTATTGTTTATAAGTTAACTGGCAATAGTAATTCCAGTAAAACCTCGAATTTAACCGCTAGGTGAAGGTTTTATTTAAGAAGTGTTGAGTTATAAATTAAGATATATCAGTCTAACACATAATAAACTTTCCAACCCATAATATATCAAGCCGTGTTGAAAGAATATTATTAACGTCACATTAGACGCATACGTTTATTTAAAAACTTTAGCTTAATGCGTGAGAATGATTACAATCATATATATATATATATATATATATATATATGTGTGTGTGTGTGTGTGTGTGCATGTATATATATATATATACATACACACACATATATACATATGTGTGTGTATGTATATATATATATATACACAGTTATATTAGATGTTCAAATTTGCATTTCAGGTAGAATATAATTGAATTTTACAAAATGTATGAACACTTCTCTGTTACCAGCTCACAGAAATGACAAATTTTAACTTATCTTAATTACTGATTTTAAAATACTTGGTTATATCACTGTATATAAACACACACTGATTATTTTAACTACTTTAATCCTTTTTACACGAAATTTTCTAAATTTATAGTTCGAATTTTCTACATGTCTTACATATTCAAATTTATTTGGAATTTCAAGAAAAATCTAAGCATCGGACATTTTTATATCAAAATATTTTATAAACCTTAATAATTGATGAACCTTCAAAATGTATAAACCTTAATAATATTAAAGACAAAATTTCTTTGAAGAAATATGATACTTCAAATTATTTTATTTACTCTTACTTAGTATTTCTTTGAATATGACAATAAAGGTAAATATTAATGAAATTGTGTTTCAATTTCTGGAATAAGAAAAAGAAAAGTTTTCGCTTCTACAAGAAAAATCTTTAAGTCGTAGGCTTTATTGCTTTTAGTACGGCATTTATAACGTCTAAGTCAGCTGTTTGTTACAACTGAAGTATTTACTCAGCCGGACCGTAAATGCTGTGGATTTAGCTAAATACTTTACTCTTTTGTATTACATTCCTGTTTCGCTTTTTGACCTGGTAAGGATAAATATTATTTACGAACATTCTTATTGCGAAGTCAAGATATATATATATATATATATATATATATATATATATATATATATATATTAATCTTATTACTGCTGCTACTTGGAAAGTACGTGATAAGAAAACGCTTTGTCAAAGTCTAATTTTTGGATTCCGTAGCCAAATGGCAAAAACGAAAACCTTATAATTTCATCCTTTTCCTCTGTCTGTCCATTTGTTTATCCGTATGTCACAGCCATTTTATTCGAAGTCTATTGTCACTGTGTAGATGAAATTTGTATGGTAGGTATCTTCTATTAACATGCTATATAGTTTAATTATGAAAAAAATATATTAGGGGTGGCACTGCATACACATAACGGAGGGATTAAAAAATCTAGTGCAGGGTATCGTTAGATAGGTATTTAAAAACGATACTTGATTTAATACTGTAGTTGGTGACATATGCGCTTCTAAATTCATACAAAAATGTTCCCTCCCTATAACTTTTCAACTAACGAGTGTAAAATTCTACAAACATTTAGAATCAAATTAATTTGAATATGATACGTTGTGTAATATGATACGATATTCAATATTATCGGGACTGACCGCAATAATAACTTCGTTTTTACAGTGTCTTTGAGAAAGACAAACTTATAGAATTAATATTGTTTGTTGCTACAGAAACCTTCTTACCAGTAGTAATTGTACATCCTAGTAACCAACACACTGTTGCATATGGCGTACGATTCCGATTCTTGATTTTATTTAGATTTTGCTTGATTCGTTTAATTAATTTCTTCTTAGCCTCAGAGCATTGATTTCTTTACTAAGCAGGTTGTTTTAAGGTTGGTTGCAGGTTGTTGTGAATTTGTAATTAGGTTTTATGATGAGATCAAAATTTCAACCAGTATCCAGTTTCTTATTAGGAATAGTGTCTGGAATAATTTTGAATTTCTCGTAATAAAATATGTAAAATTTTAAACATGAAACGCAACGGATAATGAATTATTTATAGAAATATCATAATTATATATATATATATATATATATATATATATATATATATCTTTTCACACATTTTATAAATGTTGTGTTTATTTACAGAGTATATTGAATGTCGGATACATAAGTAAATATAGCAAGTGTCCCTTTTGAGAAATTAAATAAGGATTATATTTCATAATTTCAATCGGCAAAGTATATTGACTTTTGTGGAATATCGATCCATGTCTACATCGTAATTTTTTATTCCTTGTGGCGACTATTCTCTCAGCGATGCCAGGCTAATTTTTCTCTCAAATAATATTATTCCTCTGTTTTATATTTATTACTTAGTGGATCAAATTCAAACTCTTGCATTTTGTGTGCAAATTTTGAAAAAAATATATATTTTTACGTTTAAAAAAATTACACCAGTTCTATTTAGGAATAGAACACACCATAGATGTAGACTTTTTCCCGCTTTCATCCCGATTACTTATTTTTATAGTCCACATTCATCCCGATTACTTATTTTTATAGTCCATATTCATCCCGATTACTTATTTTTATAGTCCATATTCATCCCGATTACTTATTTTTATAGTCCACATTCATCCCGATTACTTATTTTTACTTTTTGGCACATCGTGTTGTTTAGTAATTTAGAGAAAGAAAATTACGATTTTTCCGATTCTTTTCAATTTTAAAAGTAATGAAATAATCTTATTATGCGTATACAAATAAGCCAGGTGTCGACAAATTTGAAAATAAATCTTCTGAATTGAAATTGGCTAATAAGTCTGGCATTTGCGTTGCTAATTATTTTCGTCGCTTGTGCCCACTGGGCTTGAAATGTTATCGAATTTGTCACCAGTTTCAAGCCGTGAACAATGCTTTTATAACCTGTTTAAATAACAGTTAATTTTCTTTATTCGAGTACCGTTTGAAAAAAAACACTCGTTTTTGTCTGAGTACTAAACTTGTGAAATTATTTAAGTATTAATTACATTTTTCTAATATGTTTTGCTGCAAATTTATTTCTTTTTGACACGTTTTGTCACATGTGGAAATATTATAATACGAGAAATATTATACAATTAATATTTAAAGTACTACTGACGAATTTTTTGGTTTTCGTCCTGACGCATTTTGTTCCTGGAAAGCTGTTTTGATTATATTTTGACTATAAGCTGAAATAATACTTTGTATATAGGCAATTGACATATATAGTTTATTTTTGAGGTCAGTATACGAGGACTTAAGAAAGAAACTTAAAATGAGGATAGCTTCTTCAGGTCCAGCTATCTGTCTGTCAGCTATCTGTATGTATTCAAGTAAATAAATATATTTTTAGCATATACTGTGCCTAAGCTACGCATTTTCTTATAAGTAGAAAAATGCTTTTACTTATACTACATTTGTATAAACTGTTTCCAAATATAAGATAAAGAATAATTCACGAAGTTTTAAAAAAAAAAGAACAAAAGGTCATAATTGAAAATTTGACTAAATCGGTCACTAGAGGGTTACGCGGAACTTTAGTGTTTAAAAATAGTATTAAAATATTTAAAAATAGTCTAAATTTTGTTCTTTTTTAAAATTTGTAAAGTCTGAAAATAAGTAAGAACTCTCTATATTATAAAATGCAATATAATATAATTTAAAACCTTTAGCCTGTTACCCAGTGATTCTAAACCAATAGTTTCTGAAATGTTTATATGAAATTCTAAAAAGGGAACAAAAATATAAATCGTAATATTTTGACATAGCTATAATATTTTTCTATGATTTATACATGAATAAACACTTTTCTTTATACCCTTACTTTTATATGTAAATATTCACATTTGAAATGAATCTGTAATAACGAACTTACAATATTATATTTTCAGATATAAGCCTTTCCATATCTAACGCTAATAAATAATATTGGTATAATGTGTTGTTCATAGCTCTTGATTGATCAGAGCGCAAAATAAATTAGAATATAAAATAAAAAATAGTAAAGTATATTGGTAAAATAATACAGGCTGTAGGGTTGTATATAACCCTAAATATTTGTATATTTTAAAATTTTATATTCATGTTAAGCTCCAAATTGTTAAACGAGATAATAAAATAAAAAATAAAAATAAATAAACATCAGTTTTCTTATATGAAAAATAAACTTATTGTTCATCCAAGACATTATATAATTTGACAAATGTTATGTGATTTGACAAATGTGTTAGCAAATGTCAAATCCTAAAAGCATGTAATAAACTATCTCTTAATAGGTTATTAAATTATCATTTTTTAACTGGGCCACTGATTTTAATATTAACTGACGTACGCATCGTTAATGTATTTGGGGCGCCCTCGTCGCTCGTTCATCGCGACAAATAGATAAAAAACATAAAATTGTAAAATTTTTATTCAAAGTTATTCGAATATTAATGAATAATTGATGTGAAACATCGAACAATTCATGTTTGATTTTTTGAAGCGAAGTAACAGCTGTTTCGAATAACTACACGTCTATATCAAAAAGAATTCCACATATATTAGCCTTTATTTTTTTTTAAATTGCTTATATTCTTCTTAATAAAAACAAGTTTTTATTATTATTCCAAAATAAAAAATACCATGTCCTAAATAAAACTGTAAGAATATACATACTTCATTTCATTTCGGAAAGTGGAGAAATATTTATATTAATCATTAGATTCGCTTTTTTATTTTTAAAATTACATTATAACTTGTAGTAATTTATGTTACCATCAGCCGAATTAAACTTTCTTAAACTCTATTCAGTAATTAAATTATGAACTTTTGGAATAAACCCTTCGTTTTCGTATTGATACATAACTACGTCTGTAGTGAATATGCCTAATATTGATTTTTCAAACTTTTACCTCCACAGAACCCATTAAAATTCAAAACTTATTGACCAGACGCTTTTTATCAACCGGATTCGTCGAATCCATTGCCAGTGCCCAAAAGGAAAAGAACCTCCGCATAAAAATCAATAAATACTAACAGCTGGCGGTTTACTACACTCCGTCACGCAATGACTGAACCCTGCGCGTATGAGGAAATTAATACACCTGCTTGCAATTAGGCTGTCAAAATATCGTTTTGTAAAATCTAAAAGGAAAATGTTAGCTTCCGGTACAGTTATCTTGTATTACATTAAAGAGATAGTTGGAAAAACTCAGTTATTTGCAAAAAAAATAAAATATGTACATTTTATTTGTGAGCGAATTAAATTTCATCAAGAATCTTAGAAGTTTTAAAATAACAATCGATATTTTAACACATCCAACAAAATTAAACAAAATCCCTTCATAAATTCCAGAATTAGTTAACAATGAAAAGTTCACAGCTAAGAGGAAAGTAAAAATAAAAAACGTCGTATTGTCGTTTGCTATATTCTTAACACTACACAAATATCTTATTGTGTACATTTGTCTTTTTTACTTTCTACGGTGATTTCCGCATGTAACTTTTGTGAACCATGCATATATCATTCAAAATACACTTACCTTATATTTACACGTTGCCTTTCAAGATTTTCTTTATAGATTATATGGATTATATGAAAATTCTACGCACAGTATTACAGCAAATAATTAACAGTAAATACAACAAAGTTTAATAACGTGACGTGATAATTAAATTTCGTATCGTGCGCTTTTTCAATTAACTAGGAATGAAAAACTAATGTTACACGCCATAATTTTCAATAGTTAATATTTCCACTAAAGTTATTATTGCTCTCAGTACAATTTTAAAGTGTATATAATTTTAAATTACTCTTCATATATTTTATCATAAAGGTGTCATTCTGCGGACATGAATTTTTTGAGTTCAGATTGAAAGAATTAAATAATTAAGAGTAAATTAAGGAGAAATACAGTAGCATTGTAGAAATATAGTAATAACAACTATTAATATATTTTTAAAATCATTTAAAGAATTGTGAATCGGGTAACTCAGTACAGGTCACATTGAGCAAATAAAAGTCGCTTACGGACACATAGGAAGTTTGCCTTTTATTTGCCTTTTATTTCTTAACCATATTGCCAAGTTCATACCGTAATTTAAACGGTCATAGAATTATTCTTAAATCAGAATATTTTATATAAACAATCCTAAAAGGAATATACAGTTTCCAGCACTGTTTATTTTATACGCCATTATGAATAAGAACAATTTAAAGCTATTCAGTATTTATTAAGATTTCGTTAGAGATTTTCCTGTTTTATATAAAAAAAGAAAGAATTGTCGTAGCTATGAAAAAAATTAACAAAAATTTGTCAAGTACGAGTTGAACTCGCTCTACGAGAGTTTATTGCACATTTAGAAACTTATAAATTATAGAATTTGTATTATACCATTTGCAAATAATAATTTTTCATAAAGCAAACATATTGCCTATTTATATCTTTTACATATGTAAAAAACTGATGCATAATAAAAAAATTATGACATTTAGAATCATCTCTATAGTTTTTGTACAACCCTTGTTTGAGCTTCTAAAAACCCATATTTTTGGTAAATTAGATGGAGATATTTCGAAAATAGGGGCGGTTGGGACATATTTTTTCAATATATTTTTTAGTATATCTCTTAAGATATAATATCTAAAATGATGAAAAAAATATTTTTGAGATTCGTAATATACGCTCTTATAAACGATTCCCCAAATTATTTACAGAATTACAAAAAAAATCTTTTCAAGTATTTAATTTGCCCTCCCCTAAAATTTACAAATGTATATATTTGGACTTTTAGCTACTGAGACGGCTGACGGAAAGAAAAGTGACTAAGTTTGTAAGGATTCCGTTGCTCCACTTGAGGTATATAATCCTAAAACTACAGTCATGTAACAAATAATATATGTGCAGGGGGTGTAATTGAATCGAAGTATGTGATGCATATTACGAATTCGGGCTTGCAAATTTTTTTTGACAAGTAATTTTGTAAAATTCACTAAAGTCAGTGCTTTATTTAGTTGAAATTTGATCGAGCATTATTTATTTGAAATTAGATCGAGCAACAGGTCAGTATATTAAGGCAAATCGTAACATTTATCTTTAATTATTTTTTTCTTATAATTATTAAAAATCTCTCGGAGGATAATAAGTTTACAATGTTCACATATCTTTTATTCGATACGTCTATTAAATATGATTCGCACTTTTTGCTTTGAAATGTTTGTATAAATTAATGAAATAATCAAATTAACAAACTAACTAGTTATGACAATAGGCTTAATATATACCAATAGCGGTAAAGTCGCGAAATAACCAAACAATTTCAAAATTCTAATCGCTTCGCAATTAAGTAAATCTTGGACTGTACACACTGTGTGGTCAAACAGTTTAAATTTTCGCAAGGTCAAAAAGCATGCCACCCTTAAGAACATGGTCATAATTTGTAGTAAGGAAACCTGTAAGAGGTTCAGGTCGAGTTGAGCATAAGCAAACCTATTAGCGCCCTGAATGTGGCCATCAAATTAAGGAAATTAGTGGTGACGAAAACTGTTAGCATGTTGATTTATAAAGGTTGTTTAATATATTAGTTTGGCGGGTAAATTTCTGACCTTAAGTGCTCTGATTATTAAGATTTCGGTTAACTTGTTTCAAGATAGATTAAGGATCCCATTACATCATCTGCACTTAAAATAATTTCACTATATCTATATTAAACTGCGAGAGAAATTTGTGGCAAAGTGTTATTGCTTGACTTTAATATATATTTAGGATTAGATGTAGCCACTTATGAAATTATAGATAAGTATCTGTTTATATTATATATTTATATTAATTTTGAGATTCCTTTTTTCGTAAAGAATTTATTTATATTAAAAAACTAAAGAAAAAGTGTATGTGTATAGAGATTTAGTTCTTTTTTTACACATAAAATAAGTTTATTTTCGAATAAAAGTACTTAATTTGATCGCTATATCGAGTGAATAATTTCCAAAATAAAACATTTTTGAAAACTAGAAATGTAACTATTTGCGACGCACTATGATTCATGTTTTATATAAATGCAAAAAAATCTATGGTCAAAAGTGATATTATGTGTTTTATTTTCTCAACTCTAAAAATTAAATATGAAACCTAAAGTAACCAGTGATGTTGTTATTGATCACATAGTTTTCGCCGCTTAAATATTAATATAAAACACGAGTCATCGACATCTTGAGAAGCATTTAGACTGGAATAGCATACATTTTAAAATTGGTCTAACAGCGATGCATATGCCTCACTCAAATATTATCTGTGTATGAAAATCAATCTCATTACAACGACCAGGCCTCACCTATTTCGGATACTAATCCTGCTTTATAGAGTCGAAACGTGGGCTTTACTCAAAACAGACTTTGGAAAGCTTGAAGCATTCCAAATGCGATATCTATGACTGATCCTCAACGTTTCACATTACCAAAATCTGTCAAAGAGCAGATTCAGCAACAACATCTGAGATGACTTAGAAATGCAAATGACAAATTCAGAATACTTCCCCGCTTCCCTGGATAATTCCTCCTCCCAAGAAATGAAAAGTCAGTGCCAAAGAAAAACAGAACAAATCAAAGAAGACCTATGGAACCAAAGTTCGAACTGATTTAAACACGGGCAAGTACCACAGATCTAAATGAATTGAAAATTATCGCTCAGTAAATTCGATATCCAATTGCACCTATTACTAGCATACTAACTTCGGTGTCAGCTTCAAGCAGATGTCAGCTGGAAACCAAAAAAGAAGAAAAAGTTGTTTATATTTACTGTCAATTCTTTTTCTGGAAAAATTGCATACAGGAGATAATCTATCAGCTGGTTTTCTAAAGATTTGTATAGTATATCCTAAGAACACGAAAGTAGTTCATGCCACCCTTTGTCACATTTTTAAAGATTTATAGATGCGGTACCTATGTTATTAAGATACATAGGCATACAGTATATTTTTATGTTATTTATCATTTTTTGTTAAAAATGTATGTATTATGTATATGTTTTATAATTTCTGGTTATTAAATAATTAACCTATTTATTTTAAAAAACCATATCACGGAATAACTGAATGCACCACGTACGTCATATATTCTAGGTAAAATATATTGAGATTTGATTTATGAAGCTATATAGGATCTTGAACGCTTAGATATAATGAAGCAATCGAAGCAAAAGTAATGATCCAATATCAATTAGTTATGATATAAAATTTAATTATTTTTATTCTACATGAATATCTTTATAACTAACGACCTTTATTATATCTATTAAAAATACCAATATCGAGAAATAATTGAATTCACCTCGTATCGTGTATTCTAAACAAAATATATTGAGATTTGATTTATGAAGCTATATAGGATCTTGAACGCTTAGATATAATGAAGCAATCGAAGCAAAAGTAATGATCCAATATCAATTAGTTATGATATAAAATTTAATTATTTTTATTCTACATGAATATCTTTATAACTAACGACCTTTATTATATCTATTAAAAATACCAATATCGAGAAATAATTGAATTCACCTCGTATCGTGTATTCTAAACAAAATATATTGAGATTTGATTTATGAAGCTATATAGGATCTTGAACGCTTAGATATAATGAAGCAATCGAAGCAAAAGTAATGATCCAATATCAATTAGTTATGATATAAAATTTAATTATTTTTATTCTACATGAATATCTTTATAACTAACGACCTTTATTATATCTATTAAAAATACCAATATCGAGAAATAATTGAATTCACCTCGTATCGTGTATTCTAAACAAAATATATTGAGATTTGATTTATGAAGCTATATAGGATCTTGAACGCTTAGATATAATGAAGCAATCGAAGCAAAAGTAATGATCCAATATCAATTAGTTATGATATAAAATTTAATTATTTTTATTCTACATGAATATCTTTATAACTAACGACCTTTATTATATCTATTAAAAATACCAATATCGAGAAATAATTGAATTCACCTCGTATCGTGTATTCTAAACAAAATATATTGAGATTTGATTTATGAAGCTATATAGGATCTTGAACGCTTAGATATAATGAAGCAATCGAAGCAAAAGTAATGATCCAATATCAATTAGTTATGATATAAAATTTAATTATTTTTATTCTACATGAATATCTTTATAACTAACGACCTTTATTATATCTATTAAAAATACCAATATCGAGAAATAATTGAATTCACCTCGTATCGTGTATTCTAAACAAAATATATTGAGATTTGATTTATGAAGCTATATAGGATCTTGAACGCTTAGATATAATGAAGCAATCGAAGCAAAAGTAATGATCCAATATCAATTAGTTATGATATAAAATTTAATTATTTTTATTCTACATGAATATCTTTATAACTAACGACCTTTATTATATCTATTAAAAATACCAATATCGAGAAATAATTGAATTCACCTCGTATCGTGTATTCTAAACAAAATATATTGAGCTATGATTTATGAAGCTAAAATAGAATCCATCACGATTACGTGTAGTTAGTGAACAAGTGATCACAGCAAAAGTAATGATCCAATATACATTAAATTTATATGACATGCTATTATTTCATTGTACATGAGTTACTTTATATTCAATATTTAATGACCTTTTAATATGTATATTACAAGAAACTAATATCCAGAAATAATTAAACGCTTTTCATACGTCGTGTATTCTAAATAAAATTTATGGAGATATGATTTATGAAGCAAAAATAGGAAATTTGATGATTATCTGAAATCAATTACTTAATGCAAGCGTTAATTTGGCTTATTCTTAGTAGCTACTAATGTAGTAAGTGGAGATAGAATATGAAAAGAGCTATGCCAAAGAGTAAATAAGCAAAGGGTGTTCGACGATAATTGAAATAAGTTAATAAGTTGAGCTAATTAATATATTTGCATTTATCATAAATATCCGAGATAAACTGTTCTCAGAAAGATTCTTTGCAGCTGCATTTTTGTTGTTATATCTCTGTGAAAGATAAAATATCTGAATTACAGCGTGAATATATATATATATATATATATATATATATATATATATATATATATATATATATATACCAGTATTTCTTTAAAATATGCAGAAGTTATCAACATTAAACACTCTGATTAAGTGCATATTCCTTTCAGAAATAATAATATGTATCCACAGATTAATTAACTTTTTATGACTATTAACTTTTTGTTGCAATATTGTGAAAATATAATTCAACGTTCTCTATTATATTTATTACGCTCATCATGGAGGGGCTGTTTGTAATAAACTACATATAATGATGATATTAAATAACGATTGCTTCAAAAATGTGCCAACTCTCGAATCAGCAATGGAACATGTAAACGTTTATGCCTTATATTTGATATCCTTAAAAGTTCATCTGCTAAACAGCGGCATACGAAAAAAACATGCGCCAGCGAGAAAAACATGCCTCTTGATACGCGTGTGAAATGGTTATTTCCATCGTAAACCGCTCTGTGATATGATGGCTACTTTTAGAGGATTTTATCGATGTCGAACATTGTGAAATGTATGCTATTTCAAAGAGATTCAAAGCTTGATATTTGAAGAAAAAAATACAGAAATTAAATTAAAAATAATTTTTATATTAGTTCTTTAATTAAATTAAAAATTATTTTTATATTAGTTCTTTAATTAAATTAAAAATTATTTTTATATTAGTTCTTTAATTCGCAAATTCTTATCGCTTTTATACATTTCAAAATATTATTATTTTCCTAACACAAAGACGTATTAATTCAGTATTTACAACAAAGCTATCCTAATAATAATTTTGATACCAATATTTTTAGGGTTTCGTAACTCAAAAGGAAAAATGGAACCCTTATAAAACCACTCACGTATTCTGTTTGTCCATCTACAAAAGTCGATTTTTTCAAAAACCGTTTTATGTAGAAACTAGATATATGGCACAGTAATACTTACCATGTAAATATTATAAACAGGGCACAAATTAAGCACTCGATAAATTGTTTTTAGTTTTATATATTGTTTGATACGGTATAAATTTCAGGGCTTATTATAGTTGAGGACTAATTGCAAAGAACTCGTTTTAAGTGGCTTCTTTTATCAACCTAAAACTATACCATATAAAATTACCATGTAAATATTATATACAGGACAAATTAAGCACTCGACAAATTGTTTTTAGTTTTATATATTGTATGATACGATGTAAGTTAAGATAAGACCAATTGCGTACATATTCGCCAATATATACGACGAAAGGGTCTTGGACTCCCTCCCACACCCTCTATTTTGTGACATTATTGAAAGAAAATAAAACATTTTATTGTTATAAAATATACTATTGCTATTTATAAATAGTGTATTATATTAAAATATAGTAGATATAGAAATATTTTGTACCCTTAAATGTTTAAACTTTTATATTTACGTAAATATGTTCGGAAACAGAATTCTACTCGCTCTCAATAGAAAATCTTTAAAAATTTATTTAGAAAGTAGTGGCTATAAGTTTTTGGTGTATTATGTAATGAATATGAAATAGATCTGAAGTTAAATTATGGTATTTGTGAAACTATTTTAAAGCGCAATCCATTACAAGAAATTACTATTCATTGATCTAGCTTGGAAAATTCCCAAATTGACTTAATTCTAAATCTAATAATTCAAAACGTAGTTTCGGTTTACGTTGTAAATATATTATATAAAAATATATCACATTACATCATCTTTTATCTAATGTTTGATATAACCTGGATGGTGAAATGTAAAACTTTTGTAAAAACGATATTTCACAAGACTATATGAGTATAGTGTAAATGATAATATATTTCCTTATATTTGTAATATTGTTTAATAAAACTTAACATACGCTGATTGTTGCTTTTTAAGGACACCTCTGTAATACACTTTAATTGTCATATTATAAACATATTTATTCACAGATATCAAATTTCTGAGTTAAGCTTTAGCATTTTTTCTATCATATTGATATAAACCGGATAGTGAACAGTAAAACTTTTGTAAAAACGATATTTCA
This sequence comes from Druceiella hillmani, assembly GCA_039881145.1. Classification (NCBI taxonomy): domain Eukaryota; kingdom Metazoa; phylum Arthropoda; class Insecta; order Lepidoptera; family Hepialidae; genus Druceiella; species Druceiella hillmani. Next base: position 5,303,792 of record JAYKKI010000106.1, on the reverse strand, counting down.
TAACACTATATGAGTATAGTGTAAATGATATTTTTCCTTAATTTGTAATATTGTTCAATCAAACTTAACAAACGCTGATTGTTGTTTTTCAATGACGCCTCCGTAATACACTTTTACTGTCATATTATATTTTCATTCACATCTCAAATATGCCAGATATATTTTAATATTTTTTGACTCTATTATAGATTTAATTATATATGTAGTATATATAGATTAAATCGATATTTAATTGCATTACCTCGAGAGTTAATGAAATTTAATATCGATATAAATTGAATTCCAAATTTATGATCTATACTAGTTTTCTTCTGAACTGTAAAGTTTTTCCGTTTCCATAACATACTTTTTAATATACATCCCGCTTCCTTAGATAACTAATTTGTTCCATACATACTTTATATTTGCTCCGAATACCTAAAAACTTTTTCCATTTTTATTGTAATATATTAATGTCGTAAATATATTAATATATTAATATATTAATGTCGTAATGTAAAGAATGAAATCATACTATCATTTGTTCAATCAATCTACGACTATAAGATTACAGAAATAAGTTTTGGTAAATAACTTTTCAATAAAATTTTATTAAACATAACCTAAAAAAATGTTATCGAACTTAGAGTTAACATCGAAAAAAATAAGGCATAAATTTCGTGCAGTATATATGTAGAATAAGGTGGTTTCAAAGCTATATTTTTTGCGTAGCTATTCTAATAAATTTGAGAAATATTTTAAAATTTCCAAAAAAATTATTGGCTGTAAGAAAACTCTATAAAACAAATTGCTTTTTAGTTTTTTTTTAAATTATGTACAAAGATTCCAAAGGAAATCCAAATAATTTGGGAAAATTGTAATAAAGACACAATTTATTTTATTTTTGAAATATTTAACATTTTTACCCAAATATATTTTCCAATAACTTTCATTCTATATATTATACTAATTTTAAAAACAATGCGATGAATTGTTGTTTCTTGTACAAAATATTATCTTTATTAAGTAATTGTTTAAGTGCGTTTTGTTGTGAATTTGTAATATAGATTTGAACGAAAGACTTCAATAACACTTTTATGATAAGACATATGCACCATTTACTATGCTCTAAATATGGACATTATGAAAGCTTGCGATCATAATTTTTCAGTATCGATGAATGTCCAGATTTGATTAGAAAACCCTCATTATAAGGAATTTGATACGAATAAAACTCAATCTTATTCATTCAATATTATTCACATTTTTTTGTTATTAACAACGACAACAAATATTTCCAGTAATAAATATAAACTGTTCTCCCTTTAATAAATGTCGGCTGGAAAAAGGAGGTAACTAAAAAAATAAATAGGTGTTTAGCTTTTTATTTTAATAAACAGAGTTAAAAAAGGAGACGCCAATGTTTAATCAACGATATGAAACCTAGAACATATATGAATGATATATTGTCAAAAACTATCGTAATTATTGTTTTAATTACATCTTTTCACATATTTTATTATATCTACTAACACATTATATTCAACACAACAGCTATTTCAGTCAATAGTACTGAGGTATACTAAATTAAAATGGACCAAAACTCTTATAGTTTTGCACTAGTAACCTCTTGTAATATTTTTCTTAACCAGACTTGGAATGTATCGGAATAGTTCGGTGCGTATATTCGGTCCGCACTTGTCCATTTTGAACAGCTGCTATTCGTATTTATGACATTTTAAAAAGGAAAACAACGTACACAAATGGGTATTATTATAGAATTGACCTTTTAACGTCCAAACCTTCTCTCTTTCTGCGGAAGCTTTCCAAAGACCTATTGAGGAACGATATACTTGAACAGTGAAAAAATTTTCCTCGAATAAATTTTGTTCATGAGATAAAATGTTGTGACAAAAGTATTCTTTCAACGCCCCTCGTCCAATAAAAGCACGAAGGGAATATCAAACAATGTGATCGGATACCGAGATTAGTTTCGCGCGAGACTCTCACATGGAGGGATGAGTTTGACCGTGGTAGGTAAATATTTACGTGGTCCAAACGGGTAATTGAATTGTACTCACTCTTTATACGCGTAGCTGTCATGTTTGTGCTCCACAAGCCCTAGTACGGTCGATAAGGAAAAAATAACCGATGAACCCATGATAAAAATTATTTCTGTAGTGACATGATTTTTAATTAGCATAGTTTAATGGAAAATGATGGTATTGACGTTACAGTCAAATTTATAATTGCTGAATTATAAAGTTGACTGTAACATTCGTGTTACTTTCATAGCATTCAACGTGAATATAAGCTATTTCAATACTCTACATACGTATTATAAAGGCATACACTAGTTTTCTTTTCAGGACTAATACTAGCTTAGTTGAAAATTTCTAGAAGTGGCTGTCCGTCCCGGCATTCCTGGTCAGAAATATGACCTTAAGTGAAAGCAGATATTTTGATAATTTATTAGGTAATGTGTTTTGCAGATGCCTATCAACGATATTTTCAAACGTTATAGTCATTTACCTATAGTACACTTCTCTTACAGAACTAAATGTATATAGTGCCATTTTTCAAAATAAAAATGAGTATAATAAAAAAATCTATTGTGATTATCTACATACAGCCTCCATGTACGCTGTTATAGTTTAATTCAAAAATATTTCAGAGGCAAAAATTCAATAATTATCAATACAAAGTTATTTTTTATAGATGTTAACGTTGTCGCTATTACATATCTTAATGTTGTCTGTAATATATGTTCATATACCATTTTAATGTAACTATTGTGAACTGAAAAATGCACTTGGCTCACTTCAACTTCCTTTCCTTAAGTTGTTATTGCCCATTAATAATTTTGTCCATCTAGACGCTATAACCTACACAACGGTGAACAATTTTAATTTGCCTATTACGTCTTACTGAGGCAAAACTAAGACCGCCATTATTTTAAATTTCCACATTTGAAAATAGCCTTTAATACAACTACAAATCAGCAGGTCTTATAAAGGTTTTCGTGTATTTTTTTCATATTAAAAATTTGACCTAAACTCTTTTACCTACATAGTTCGTCACTTTGTATATTTGGTACTAGAAAGGGACCTAAGCTTTCTCTATTTAAATAAATTCATTTCCATTCCACTTTGTACCTTTTATAGTATGTCGTTAAATAATTTCTAAACACTAAGTAACAAAATAAATTCTATTAAACCTTTATTCGGTAGCTTTAAATTTTTCTGATATTACCTGTGTCCTTTTTTTGATTAGTGATCTAGTCTTTGTTACTAGTTATTATTAACAAAGACTAGATCAAGTTAGTAATTTAGTTAAATTTTTCTGATATTACCTGTGTCCTTTTTTTGATTAGTGATCTAGTCTTTATTACTAGTTATTAAAATAAATTCGATTAAACCTTTATTCAGTAGCTTTACATTTTTTGATATTACCTGTGTCCTTTTTTTGATTAGTGATCAAGTCTTTGTTACTAGTTATTAAAATAAATACTATTAAACCTTTATTCAGTAGCTTTAAATTTTTCTGATATTACCTGTGTCCTTTTTTTGATTAGTGATCTAGTCTTTGTTACTAGTTATTAAAATAAATACTATTAAACCTTTATTCAGTAGCTTTAAATTTCTCTGATATTACCTGTGTCCTTTTTTGATTAGTGATCTAGTCTTTATTACTAGTTATTAAAATAAATTCTACTAAACCTTTATTCAGTAGCTTTAAATTTTTCTGATATTACCTGTCCTTTTTTTGATTAGTGATCTAGTCTTTATTACTAGTTATAACTTAAGTCCTTTGCTGGAATGATCTTTTCGAATTTTTTGTATGTTTCTAAATATTCTCCCGTAGGATCTTATGTACCCTACTGCTTATTTTCCTTGTCTCCATTTAACAACTTTTTTCAACATTATTTTCAAAAGTATTTTAAAGCATTATTGTTTTAAGAAAGTTTTCTAACCAAACGATGCTAACTTTAAGCTCGCTCGAAAAGTTTATAGAGAAATTGCACTTATATTTTTAGAGAATTAAAATATTTTGAAGTATAAATACATGACGTATCCTTTTACAGAATTATTTCTGCGCCTGTCTTGGAGCTTTGCTACATTTTTTGACCAAAATTTTATTTATATTAAATTTAAAGTTTCGATCAACATTTTTATGGTACCTAAATATTTACGTTACAAATTATGTTACCAAAATACGCTTTACATGACAGTAAATCTGTTAAGTGTGAGTAAACTTGCACTGAAAGGGTTCCTTGCTACAATTTTACAAATATCTGTATTATTTTTCACCATTTTCATCTCAAATATTATGAAGTTATATAGAATATGAATAGATGCAATCCATCTCAATTTAGGCAGGGGGTTTACCTTCCTAGTCTGAGATGTTGTTCAATTTCATATATGTGAAATTTCAAGAAAAAATACACTGATTTTTTATAGTTTCATCCAACAAAAGTCTGGTCCCGATATATGGGCCCCCAACGATGGTATCCCGAGCGCCAATTCTCGCATGCGATTTTCACCAAATTTTTAAAATACTCACATATCTCTAAAACAGCTCAAGATTTTTGGTAAGTTTTATTTTTATTTGAAAGATAACATTTTTCTGTTTAAAATATTATCATCAGTTTGAAATATATGTATATTTTTTTGCTATAGCCGATTCAATTTTTTTTCTTTATTCAATTTGATTTTTTTTTGTCTCTAAAATAAAAATCCCAAAAATTTTGATTTTTTTATGTTCATTAGTACCATATATACTATGTATTAGTACCATATATACTATATATTAGTACCATATATACTATATACATTCTCTAAAAAGGAGAACTTCCACTTTCTGTTTAAAATTTTTTATTGACTACTGAACATTTTTCCATACGTCAAGTATATTCCCGTCACCATGTTCTGGCATATTAGACATATTATCGGACATATATAAAATTTGTAACTATTGTATGTACTGTGTGTGTGTTGAATTTAAATAGAGTAATAATCATTTTATAGAATTGTTTGTTATTTAACAATCACTAAAGTGTTTTCAAGTGTATCGATTTTGCTAACAATTGTTTAAACTGTAATAAGTTTTAAAATCAATGGTCTAGAAAGACCTTTATGTTCTGGCGTTATATGAAAGCTTCGACATTATTTTCGGAAAATTTTTAAATGATTTAGAATGATTTATATAGTTCTATTTAAGAAATATAACCTAAGCATACAGGGAAAGGGGCCAAGGTATCCAAATGTTGTGACGGGAACTTGTTTAAAATATGGAAAAATTTTAAATGTTTATAAAATCTGGTAAAAAATGACGTTTAGTCATTTTAAAGAAATGTTTATTAATTAATTATCACTTAAGTGTTTCCCCATGTTTTGATTTTGCTGACAATAATTTAGCAACCGTAACAAGTACTAGAACCTTATTCTAGAAAAACTTGTTATGTTCTTCAGTTACCTGGAAGCCTCTACATTGTTTCAAGCAAAATTTTAAGAATTAGATTTAGAATTATTTAAGTAGTCTTATTCAAGGAACGTAACTCAAGCATGCAGGAAATGTGGCTAATATGCTATAACATGGTAACGAGAATATGGTTAATTTATGGAAAATGTATGCAGCTGAAGCTACCGTCCGGAGGGGAAACGGTGGTAACAACTAGTCACACAAAATTTGAATGATCGCACGGTGTCTACAAAAATTATTTTGAATATAAAATTTCCCTAGATAATACACACTTATAAAAATAATATCTAGTTAATAATAAAATAATAGACAAATAATAAAAAAAAAATTATGACAATTGTTATAAAAAGTAAACCGCCAATGATACAAAGATGGTCTTATGCGGTTTAAATGAGTTGAGAAATAAATTATAATTGGTGTGTTCCTCTCTCAACTTTCTTTTTTTTTCTATTCTTAGATGTCTATTTAACAATAAAATGTTAGACAAAAAATTTAAAAAAAAATATGATAATTGTTATAAACGGGAAACCGCCAGTGCTACGAAGAAAACTCTTATGCGGTTTAAATGAGTTCGGAAATACATTAAAACTGGCGTCTTCCCTAATCAAGTAACTTTTTTTCTATTTTTAGATATATGTTTGACAATAAAATAATAGTGAAATAATTTTAAAAAATTATGGTAATTGTTATAAACGAGAAACCGCCAATGTTCCAAAGGAAGGACCTATGCTGTATAAATGAGCTCAGAAATACATTATAATTGGCGTGTTCCCTAATCAAGTAACTTTTTTATATTTTTATATATCTATTTAACAATAAAATAATAGTGAAATAATTTTAAAAAAATGATGGTAATTGTTATAAACGAGAAACCGCCAATGTTCCAAAGGAAGCACCTATGCGGTGTAAATGAGCTCAGAAATACATTATAATTGGCGTGTTCCCTAATCAACTAACTATTTTTCTATTTTTAGATATATGTTTGACAATAAAATAATAGTGAAATAATTTTAAAAAATTATGGTAATTGTTATAAACGAGAAACCGCCAATGTTCCAAAGGAAGGACCTATGCTGTATAAATGAGCTCAGAAATACATTATAATTGGCGTGTTCCCTAATCAAGTAACTTTTTTATATTTTTATATATCTATTTAACAATAAAATAATAGTGAAATAATTTTAAAAAAATGATGGTAATTGTTATAAACGAGAAACCGCCAATGTTCCAAAGGAAGCACCTATGCGGTGTAAATGAGCTCAGAAATACATTATAATTGGCGTGTTCCCTAATCAACTAACTATTTTTCTATTTTTAGATATATGTTTGACAATAAAATAATAGTGAAATAATTTTAAAAAATTATGGTAATTGTTATAAACGAGAAACCGCCAATGTTCCAAAGGAAGGACCTATGCTGTATAAATGAGCTCAGAAATACATTATAATTGGCGTGTTCCCTAATCAAGTAACTTTTTTATATTTTTATATATCTATTTAACAATAAAATAATAGTGAAATAATTTTAAAAAAATGATGGTAATTGTTATAAACGAGAAACCGCCAATGTTCCAAAGGAAGCACCTATGCGGTGTAAATGAGCTCAGAAATACATTATAATTGGCGTGTTCCCTAATCAACTAACTATTTTTCTATTTTTAGATATATGTTTGACAATAAAATAATAGTGAAATAATTTTAAAAAATTATGGTAATTATTATAAACGAGAAACCGCCAATGTTCCAAAGGAAGGCCCTATGCTGTATAAATGAGCTCAGAAATACATTATAATTGGCGTGTTCCCTAATCAAGTAACTTTTTTATATTTTTATATATTTATTTGACAATAAAATAATAGTGAAATAATTTTAAAAAAATGATGGTAATTGTTATAAACGAGAAACCACCAATGTTCCAAAGGAAGCACCTATATGGTATAAATGAGCTCAGAAATACATTATAATTGGCTTGCTCCCTAATCAAGTAACTTTTTTATATTATTAGATGTTTATTTAACAATAAAACAATAGTGAAATAATTATAAAAGAATGATGGTAATTGTTATAAACGAGAAACCGCCAATGTTCCAAAGGAAGCACCTATGCGGTATAAATGAGCTCAGAAATACATTATAATTGGCGTGTTCCCTAATCAAGTCACTTTTTTGCTATTTTCAGATGTCTACTTAACAATAAAATAATATACGAATATGTTAATTAAGAAATATGAATGTTTACGTATAGTATATAAGGAATGTTTATGTTGAAAATAATTTTATTAGCGCACCGTGCGTTCATTAAATATTGTGTAATTTGTGGATACCACCGTTTCCCTTCCGTACGGTAGCTTCAGCTGCAATGGAAAATGCTCAATTGTCAATAAAAAAAATTAAACTGAAAATTGGAAATTCTACTTTTCATTGAATATAATAGTATATTATCATATACTATTATATTTCTAATCAACTGTAAAAAATCAAAATATTTGAGATTGATATTTATGAGAAGAAAAATCAAATTGGAAAAACAAAAAAAAATTTAGACGGCTATAACAAGAGAAATTGGACACATATTTCGAAACTGATAGTACCACTTTAATAAAAAAATTTTATATTTTAAGTAAAATTACAACTAAACCCAATATCTTGAGCCGTTTCACGACCCAGAATTTTTTGGGTGGAATTATAAAATACGGGTTTATTTTTTGGCCTTTAATTTTAACATATATGAAATTGAAAACATCTGAGACTATGAAGATAAGATTTTCTTTACCTCTTTACCTGCCCGAACTGAAACGGATCACACCAATATGAAATTATATAGAATTACTCTTATAGCTTTATGGTAAACTTCATGTAACGGTTTTATCATAATTCTGACATTAGCCATTTCAGAGGTAGAAGGGTAAACATATTTTTTGTGGATATTTTCAAAAATACCTGTCAAAGTAAGAATACAAAAAAAATTGTTTAGAAATCTTTACTTAAATATGCCCACATGACACGATATTAAAAAAAATCGAATGCATGAATAAAGTATTGAATAATTTTTATTAATATTTTTGAATGTTAATTTTGAAATATATGCAAAGTAAAGATGATTTATCAATATGACAAATTTCAAGTTTCTAATTCAAACGGTTTGGCAATACAATTTCGTGGATATTTCTAGTAATATTTATAAATCATCTTACGTAAACTTCTAAAAGAAATAGTTTTGAGATAACAAAAAAAGTCGAGCATTTTATTTGGCCTTCTAAGATTTCTGTATGAATCTTATTAAATGTTAATTGTGGGGGGTTACCATTTTTATCACTGCAAAATTTCAAGTTTCTCGATCACACGATTCTTAAAAAAATTGCTCTGATAAACGAATAGACATGTGAGTGATCATATAAAGTTTTCGTTCGTTCCTGTTCAGGTACATAATCCCAAAAACGTCGTCAACCTAAATAAACTAACGTTTGCGTTCAAAATTAAACTAACATTTTGCTATTTACCACAAATGGCCAAATAATGACTGCGTAGGAGATAGAAACGTTTCATAACTAACATTTGAGCCCGAAAACTCATTATAATGAAGTAGCCCCAACACACCTGTGCTCGTAGATTACTTTCATTTCTAATGCTATCGATCCCTTTGGTTGACCTTTGTGAATTTGAGCCTCGCATATATTATTCATGGAAAAGAAACGATTTAGCTGCAAAATTCATAGCGTATGTAACATTAACGTGGCTAGCGTGCTAGAAACCTACGCGTCATGGGAGCTCGCTCTTGAAGTAGCATCGATTTTCATTGGGTCATATAGGCATATTCCACTTTTTGATGTACCTATAAGATCTAGTCAGCCGTTATTTACACTGAATATCTACTGATGTACATCGAATAGAATTTCTTTGGCAAGTCACAAAACTAAATACGGATCAATTATCAGAGTTAACATTATATATGCCTACGTCAGTATGTATTCATAATCAGTAAATGCTCACATGACGCATGCTACTAAATCTGAAACGAAATTTTATTTTTGTAATAAATTACCAAGTTAAACATTTTATGCATAACTTAAAGAAATTTACTTTAAATATTTGATAGCAAAATAAAATTAGGAAAGGAGGACATGCTAAAAACATGATAGTTTTGAAATAGTACTATATTTCGTAATGTAATGTAGACTGTACATGATGTAATGTAGACTTTACGTGATGTAATGTAGACTTTAGATGATGTAATGTAGACTTTAGGATGCAGCATCTTAAAGCTTCTTCTCTTAACTTGTTCGACACATAGTTCTTTTTTAAGCTCGATAAACCAGTTATTATTTACTTACACACACACACACATATATATATATATATATATATATATATATATATATATATATATAAAACATAATTTTAAATAGCGTAATAATTTTTTTTGTGAGATACCTATCGAAGAAAATAGAAGTAAACCATTTTACCGATAAAGGTAGGCCATAAATACATTTGACCTTTGACACAACCTAAAATTGTAGTTCGCTAAATAACATATAAAGTTTGGATTCATTATAGCATTTCCATATTTATATTTTCCTCTGTTGTATTTTGATAGTCTCTAATAATTTAGTGATATTTCTAATTTCCATAAATTATATTAATAAATTGTAATACTTTATATTTAAGTTAAATTAGAATTCTCTAGATTCATAACGGTTTTTCCGTGTTTATAGAATCTTAACATACAAATGCATCGTGTCTCGGAGTATTGGAAAAAGAGTTGAAAAATAAATTAATGCAATTTGAAATCAAAACCGATATTTTATTTTCTTTCTATTTATTAATATGTCTACTTAATCCACGAACCTCTGTCCATATCGAACTTTTTTCATCTTAAATCTCTTCAATGTTTCTAACCCTTGAATCGTTACTTGAATTTACAGTCTGTAAGTGATTATGTAATTTTGTTTGTATCTTAAGTATCGATCTCTACTTATTGTAAATAATACCCTACATATATAGTGTAAAAAATTGTATATAATTTACAGTTACAGAATATCAATATTTTCCAGCATACGCCATACAATTTCCCATATATATTTATACACGTTTTTCTTTATTTGTGCGTTTCTTTCTTATTTTTGACATTTCTTCCTTTGATCCTTCCACGATTTCATAAAACCTGAATAATTTTTGTCAACTTGCCAGGTTCTAGGTCATACACAGCTAAATAATTTGTATCAAAAGCATGTGTCTCGTAAAATTAGAATTTTGTTACTGTCATATAAAATATATACTAATGTTTTTTTTAATAACACTTTAACGGAATGGGCATGGTAAACAAACTGAAAATATTGTTTTCTGTCCTAAACTCACTCAGACAGTGGGAAAACTTCAAATTACAATTATTATTATACGCAATTCTACAATATGTTGTTATACATGTATAAACTGCGTTAAGGTTTCGTTCTATCAATTGAGCATTTATAACTTAGGTTTTGTGACCATCTATATGCCCATATGTTACGACATTAATTTTTCCTATTATAATTTTGTCCATCATAGAACTTTAAACTAAACTAGAAGTGTGAAATGAGGAAGAAAAGAAAATTATATTCTTATTGCACGAATTAGATTAATTGCAATGATGTATACGCATTGATTATTTTATATCTCTTGTAATTGAAGCTACATTTAATACGCAATTTATTAAATAAAATGAAATGTTTTCTTTTCTTATTTTAAATTATTTATTGAATAATATAAAGAGTTTCTTTAATATTATTGTAAGATAAAGTTACAAGTACCTCTTCTCACAAATCTACCTCGTGTTTTCTTGTTGCCACTTGAATCTAATAAAAAGACACTACAAAGAAAGTAAAAATTAACTTCTACGTATTGATTGATAATCGATGAAATTTCATTTTAATGTCAGTAAATCCAAACATACGAAATTTTATTTATAAAAAAACAGTATCATCTGACATAATTAAACGATTTAATCAGTGTCGTTTTCTATTCTGTTCACAATTTCAAGGGGTAACAGTTTGTAAAAATAATTACTGATTTATTGGTCGATGGGTGAAAACCGCCAAAGCACTGATAAGGTTATCTGGACCACGGAATATACAAATTTATATAAAATTGGGTATTTGACTAATTTTCTTTTATTTCATTGATCATAATTTCAAGGTGCAAGATGATGAAGTGTGAAAAAATTTTTAATAATCTTAAAAATTGACCGAGTTATAAAAGTTTAAATTTAACCTTTAGAGAAGGACGGCAATACTGTGTTGTGATGTCATTTTTAATATTGCACATTATATTCTACGAGAGGAAAAGAGACAGGTATATACACAACTCTATCCGTATTTTCAAATTTGGAAGCCTACAAAGACTACTACTCAAGACTGGTTTTTAATTAACTTATATTTCACAATATTCTATGAAAAATATAAAAATTTAGAAAGAGTCAACTACCGTATTACAGTGAAAAACAGGCTATGTAAAATATGTCATATGTTTCAAACCGACGTTCTCCTTTTATATCTTAATGAAATGTAAGAACAAATGAACGGCAAACAATTTGATAGAAGTCATTAGAGTTTTTTTATTTCAGCTTTGAAAATTAAATTCATTTAACAAATCCAATCAGCGGTTATAATCATCGATTAAAAATTATTTATTTCAAAATATCTTTCGTTCATAACAAATACCATATTTCCGTTTAGAACTCATAAAACCTTTTTCACAGTTTTATAAATTACGAGGAAGCTTTCTGGTTCAAATAATGATAACGGTGTCAAAGGGGCGTGAATCAAAGGAAATTATTCACATAAGAACGAACTCATAGGTACAGATCAGTCTGAAATCTTCGCTCCGCAGCCGGTGCTTCCGAACGTATTCGAGTACGATTGTATATCATTTCCATATTGATGAGGACCAAAGTATTTGTACGTTCACTATCAATGATATCTCTGTCGTGAAACAGTGCCATTGAAATGCAAAAATACCTTTGATAAAGGTAAATTAATGCCACTTTTTTTAAAGGGAATATTCACGAGCAACCCTTTGGCGGGAATCGATGTTGGCCGGAAGAAAATAAAGTTGAAATATGGTTCCGGCGCGAAATAAAAACTCCAAATGTTTTACACCGTGTACGTTTGTTTAGCGCTTTAATTCATTGCTATAATTCTGAGTGTTTTGCTATAAGATGCTACTGATAAAGGCAAGGATAAAATGTAAGGTTAGGTAAAGCAATATTATAAATTTAATTGTGATATTTTTTCAAATAAAAATGTAAATTACTACACGTGAGAATGATTAAAAATTAAATATGAGCTATACAAGGTCAGACATGAAGCGTGAAGAAATATTAAATGAATATTTAAAAATCTCATTTTGATTGTCGAATACATGATTTATCTACATATGTATGATAGAATTACATCATGGTTCACTGTTTTAAAATACTATCAATGTATTTATTTAGTTTTGACCTTTCGGAAACTTGTTGTTTAAGTTTTGTTGTTTAAGGTTGAGATAAGTTGTAAAATTATCATTATATTAGTAGCCATAGTAATCCCTACTAACATATTACCCCGAAAATTGGTTTGTTAAAAACTCTGCGACCAAAAAATTAATAGCTACCAAATTTGGTATACATCATGGTGCCGAGTAACACATAGCTACATGTGCTTTATCGCTGTAGACTACTCGTGGTTTTATTTGCGTTCTCAATAAAAATACACATTAATAAAAATATCAGTGCCTTAGTTCATATTAAATTTATTTCTAATTGTAATTCATTAAAATTAATTCTTTTACTTCAAAGTTATGGTCCATCGCGAAGCAAAATGCTTAGCACACATTAATCAAATATATTATATAACTCATATATACATTTAACTACCTAAACACTTACATAATGATCGTAATTAAATTTTAATATGAAAAGTTTAAATAAATAATTACGTATCACAATTAAAGCTACAACGTTACGATTAACAAACAAGAGCGCGAAAAAAAATATTTTCATTAATGCTTTTACGAAATTGTAATAGATTGGAAATAACTTACACATCTAAATCGAATAGAGAAAATGTTCCAAGCATAGTCTTAGCTTAGAGCAATACAATTTATCAGTAATATGTAAAGGTATTCTAAAAAGAAATATAAATACATTTTTCCACAGAATAAACTGAACTATTTCGTATTGCTTCGAGCGAATTGTAAATGCTTCATACAAAATTCATGTAAAGAAAACAACCTTCAAATACGTAGTACCAAGCGAGACACTGACAATCTCGAAAACACACCGGCATCCCCTGACGTTCCACGATAAAAAACTGTACAAGTTAAGCTCCTGTAGTACCTGTGTCAAATGCCAAAACTCATATTCCGACAAATGATAGCAACGTGAGTGACTGCCAAGTATCAAATCTGTTTTTATGCGCCGGCTTGGAATGAGATGTAAAATTGACTATAAAACGTGCTGAGTCTGGAGTTTATTGGCATTATACGGAAGTATATTCCGCCCCGAGGTGTAGTTATCAATGTTTAGATACCGAGATGTGTTACTGTCGAAAGTTTTGTTTTTACGTTTGAATTGCGTAAAGTGTATGATTTTACAATAAAAGCATCCAGTTTACGAGCTATGTTTAATTGTGTTTATGAAAATACCATATCCTCATTGTTTGAAGTAAAACTTCGTGATTCTATTTGGAGTGTGTTCTTTTTTATTATAGGTTTTTTTAATACGTTTTTTTTCAAGAAACGTTAAATACTATTTATAGATCACGACAACCAAAATAGGTCAATAATATTCGCTTTATTAAATATGAACGTCTTTCATCTTATAATGACATAAAAGATACTCATGTCAATATATAAAAGTTATCTTTTCGTTAAAATTCTCAACTTAAGGGAAACTTAAATATATAATTAATATTATTAATCTTACCCTTTCTACGGCCGTGGTGAAAAGTTGGCACTATCGTCGCATTAAATTAATATATTGTCCTGGTATAAACACAAGTCCAGAGAATAATCAACAGTATTGTACTGTTAGTTTGATGGATTACCAATTAGTGTCGAGCGGAGATTGATGATGCTTCAATTCGTTGAAATATGATATATCGTTCAGATATATCATATTTCAACGATCGGATACGATATTCCGTCCACTGTCGGTCATAGGGAAGGTTCATTGTCGAATGTAGTTATATGTCATAAAGACGATAATCTAGTTGACAACAAGCAATCCATAATAAGTAGACAGTAAAATATGACATGAAAATATGTCATATTTTTTTATTTATAAAGTGTATTTCATTATTTTGAAATCGAAATAATTATAACAGTTCATAAACACATAACAAAAATTTAAAAAATCCTATGAGACAGAACCTTTTTTTAGACAGTATAAAATGTCTGAAAATTATATATATATATATATATATATATATATATATATATATATATATATATATACATACATACATATTTATATAATATATATTCCTATTTAAAGTTATGTCTGTTTCCTTTTTAAAGTTATATTACCGTCAAACGGTGTAAGTCTGAATTGTTCTAAAAGTTTTTTGGACAGAAAATTAGTAAAAACTTTTTTAGCCCGAATTAAGTTACACGTTAATGATTGCCATTGCATGAGTTCTCTTGGCAGATTTTTATTTAATTTTTTTTTAATTATTTACTAATTAGAAAGTCGGTTCATGGAAGCCGAAATTATATGGATGAATTGGGTAACTTTATGCAGTACTTTTTATATTTTTTCCCGAAGACAAATTTGGGTATCTATATTTCAAGCCTTTTATTTATTTAAACCAACATGAAAAACTGAGGCATATTGGCCTTATTAAAGGAACAATTTCTAAGACGATGTTGACGTTATAAAAATTAACAGCATTTTGATGAAAACTTTTAGCATTTTGATGAAAATTATCTTTTCAATTAAACTATAAAGGCAGCAAGCACGGAGTATTTGCAGCAAAATATGGGTAAGTAAGTACCTATTAAAATTTTGAGGAAAGGTTTATTATGTGTTTACCTATACATATATCATTGCCTTGCAGTCTAACTGTGTAAAAATAGAAATAAATTAAAACTCAAAGTACAATGTTATAAATTTTAACCTAGTGGTTATAAAATTATTAAATACATTAAATTTTATTTCATATACACAGATATTATTTCTTTCAGCGTATTATTGGCCGGTCTTAAGTTAATCGGAATCAACAGCTTTTGAATGTGCATTACGAATTCACAAAAATAATTACTTAACTAAAAAAAATCTTATAAGAAAAAATTATATAACCAATAAGATAAATTTTAATATGTTACTATATCACAAAGCTTTGCCTTTACCAAAATATTTTCGTAATATATTTTGAACATTAAAAGAGCTTTCACTAAATACCACAAAACATTCATGAAACAGCAAAACTTATCTAATAGGGTGGAGACATTTGTAGTTGGAAATCCGTGCTACCTCTAAAAGCTAAGAAAGAAGCTTTGTCAGCCCTCACAAATAAAATAAAATCCGACCTTACAGGTCACCTTGCGTTTTCAAAGAATCCCAAAGTAATTTTCCCTCCTAATATTCCGGCCCTATTTACTCTATCAAAAGACAACTTCCTTTTTTAAATGTAACTGTAATTAAATTCAAGTCATAATTACACAAAGTAAGTTATTAAATGCATATGTCTTTATTGCAATTGCATGCTTCTCTGCAATTAATTGATAAAATATTGAAAACTTTGCTAAAACTTCAATGTCCAGATTAGTATTTGATGCAAAATTTCGGTATTTTATACTAACTGTAACTTACTGTATCTGCATCCTATTATGTTATGATCAAAACTAAAAATCTACCCTTGTACAGCACTCATTCGTCTTAAGAAACGTTAGATATGTCTTAGATTAAACTTCAACAGAAATAAATATCGTGCACAAAAAAGCGAAAACTTAGAACATAACTTCGAACGTTTTTGCTGTGATTCGAGCGTTTTATATCAGTAGAAAGATTATATCTGCATTAAAAATGCTTAATAGCCAATAGATTACAAAACAGGTGAGTACCATCCTTATCTTTATGTTGATCTTTATGGGAACGGCAAATTGTACCTCTGAATTGAATTTTATTATTGGATTTTGCCTTTCCGCAGTTGATTCCTTGAGGGATGGTTAGATATGTAAATTTAATATTTACACTTTACCGTTAGAGATACAAAACAGCAACAGCTCGCGTATAATTCCTGTTGATGCACAAAAATTCAATTGCTACCGAAATTATGAAAGATTTTGGTAATAGGCGAGAAATGTATG
The DNA here is from genome assembly GCA_039881145.1 of Druceiella hillmani. Lineage (NCBI taxonomy): Eukaryota > Metazoa > Arthropoda > Insecta > Lepidoptera > Hepialidae > Druceiella > Druceiella hillmani. The sequence goes on along the minus strand of JAYKKI010000106.1, from coordinate 5,287,008 downwards.
AAAGCTCTTAGAAAGTTTCACGAAAAAATTCTTAGTAAGCGAAGCTTTTATTACTAGCAGTATCATATTACTCTGTACCAAAGTACTACTGAATATAATATCTTTACTTTCCTTCTTGTGAAAAATATCAAATAATTTCTAGAGATTTTTTTATCGTAAATTTAAAAGTAGCTATAGTGGAAGTATTTACTTGAGTGATCGATTAATATTTCGCAAAATAAAAAAAAAATGTATAAAAATGCACTTTTAATTTTCCAAATCAAGGGCTACTTTATAAATTTACGCTAAAAAATTTTATCCTGTATCCGTTAATTTTAAGCTTTACACTTTACTACTATAAATTAACTTCTGTCGATATTTATTCTACTTCTTCAAATTTGTGTAGATTTGGTTTTGCATTGTTAAATAAAAGAAATAAAATTTACTTAAATTTATAGTTCTCATGAGTTCAAAAGATACGTGTTTGCTTATTTATTACTCTGCTCGCTTGAGATATTCATGCATTTTTTTTAAACTTCTTTATATTTTCGTCAAAATTAAATTTAGTTTGATTTCTACACACATTTTTATTTTTAGTAAGAAGTCTTTGTCAATAGATATATAAACCCTTTTGCAAAAAAAAGCGGGCACTTATTGATGCATTTTTTATGGCGATATGATGAGAATATTGTTATTTATCATTGAGATATCGTTTTTACCTACTTCAATCAATAAAAATGCAAATAAATAAAAAAAACGATGTAAAGTCCACAGACGAGCGTTTTCATACTGGTACATTAAAAATGACTAAAGTTTATTTTTGAATATTTTTTATTAATTTAACATAAGAATTGAAAATTTAATAACGAGTATGGCCTCCTCTAGCTTAAATCAATGCGCTTAATCTGCTAGTCATGCTTTCGACGACGTTTTTTATTATTTCCAGAGGAATACGTTTCCATTCAGCGATGATCACATTTTTAAGGGCCTGAATGTTTTCTGGAGCTGGTTTTACGGCTCTGACATATTGTTTTAGATTATCCCATATGTGTTTTATCATGGGATAAACATTGGAGGTCGGGATTTCTAGCTGGCTAGTCTAACCGACGAATTCCGGCTTCCTGCACATACGCATTAACGTCTCTAGAGCGGTGGGCGCGAGCGTTGTCGTCCATAAAAATGGACTCGCCTCCAATTGCTGTTAATTCGGGTTGGGCATGAGGAATAAGAGCCTCTGTTATGTACCTTTGCGCATTAAGTGTGCCATTTTTAATAAAAACTAACTCGGTACAGTCATCTGAGTTAATACCGGCCCAAAAAATTACGGAGCCTCCACCGTAAGAGGTGATTTCCTCAAATCACATTGCTGCGAAGTGTTCTGCAGGTCTTTGTAAGACTCGCCGACGTCGATTCTCACCACTAATCGATATACGAGGTTCATCGGAGAATAAAACACTATTCCAGTCTTGTTGAGTCCATGACGAAAAATTTTGAGCGAATCTCAATCTGGCAACTCGATGCTCACATAGCAATGTAGGGCCCCGAGCTGGCCGATAGCTACGTATATTGACGGCCTGAAGTCTCCTTCTGACTGTCAATAAGCTTACTCGTGTACCTCTGACATCCTCGATGTTATGTCTGTGACCCACATACGTAACTTGACGATTTCGTAGCTTTTGACTGACTATGAAGCGGTCGTCCCGTGGCTCAATGCACCGTTTTCTTCCAGAACCGGGCCTTCTACTGACGGAGTCCGTAGAAGGCCCGGTTCTGGTATCCGTTTCTTGGTATCGTTACCAGATCCTTTGGATGGTGGAACGGCTCACATTATACTGCTGAGACACACAACATTGGCTACAGCCTTCTTCAAACAGCGCAATAATTTTCCTAGCTCTTATCTTATTTTCAACCATACTAAGAACAGCAAACAGAAGTGAAATAATGCAGCAAACAGCAGAAATTTAATAAAAATTTATTCGTTAACAAAAAACGTAACAACTAAAAAAGAATTTAATAAGAGATAGATTTCATTTACCGCCAAAAAATACGTTTTTGTCAGTGAAAGAGAACTTTCATTCAAAAAGAATAAATTTCAAATTTAGAACGTTCGTTCACACTATATAGAATACACTATACCTGCCAGTAACAATTACAATTAATACAACCTCTTAATAAATAATATTTTGTTAATAATATGACAAAATCAAAACCGCCCGTTTTTTATGCAAAAGAGTGTATTTTAAAATCTTCTTTCCTTTTATATGAATCTTACTTTGATTATATTCAATACGAGAAATATTAGACAACCTCTACAAAATTTGTACAATGGGTAAATTAAGATCCATTTATGGTCTTTGGAATATACATAATATATTCTGAAATTATATCCAAATCATGGAAAAGTGTACAACAAAGTTATCTTAACTGTAGTCACTTATTAAAATATATTTATTGTGATATTTTTTTAAATAAAACTTTTTAATTAATTTGCGTGGTCTATTTTTAAAGTGAATATTATTAATTTTAAATTGACTGTTTAAAGTAGTGAACCATTAATGTTATTTTTGTACTTTTTAATTATTACACAAATCAAGTACGTTTTAAGGTTACTTGAAATTTAATTAACTGTTTCGAATTTACAGTTAATTAACTCTTTCGAAGACGGTTTCAACGTATGTTAATTGGAACTACATACTAAAATTTATACATTTTAAGGATTCTATTCTTCAAAAGAAAAAAAGGAACCACAAGAAAAGATCACTTTGTTGTCCGTCTCTCTGTCTGTCTAGTTGTTGTTATCTAGTTGAAATTAATGTGAAATACTTAGTCTACGGTGCTAAGAAAATCAGGCTTCCAAGTCTCGCATTTACAACTCGAAAATAAATCAAAACCTATAGGGTACTTCCCGTTTATCTAGTATCACGTAATTTGCCAAGAAGCTAGGTCTCATAGAACAAGTAAAGGAAAAAATCCGAAAATCGTTAATTTGTAGTTATATCTAAAAGAAAAAATATTTTTTTTGGAAAATGTGTCTGTAAAAGATGTCGAGGCAATATATTTTCGTCCTTAAAAATTAAATTTTATAAATAGTTTAATAGGAATATTATATACCTTTAAATGTTTATAAATGCCTAAATGTGTACGGAATCGTCATAGTGCTAGTTTCACTCGTGCTTGACAGGTTTTTTCAATTTAACTCACATTGAAATTATAACCATGACTTCTACGCAAAACAAAATCTGAATGTAGAAGCGCGCAATCTTTATAGGTAGCACCTATCACAAAATAATACTTTCAGAGTATGAATTGTCTATGATTTAAATGGAATTTTAGTATTTCTTCTTTCAGCGACTATTGTTAACGAATAAATACCCTTAAATTTCGGTATTTGTGCTGCACAGCATATAACGATAATTTCCTTCAGTATCACAGGTATTTTAAGGAATCCCTAACATGTTTATGAGATTTGCAAAGTAACCCGCCTTCTGCATTTAAGGGGCTAAAATCCGCTATATAAAATGGGATAAAATGACGTTTTTAGGCGGCTTTTTAAATGATTCTAAGGGCGTTATTTTTCAACATGGCAATCATTTTGTTTTTCTTTGCTTGGCAACATAAAAAAGGCAACACTTGTCTTCTGTTATATATTATATATTATATATATATATATATATATATATATATATATATATATATATTTATATATATATATTTATATATATATATATATATATATATATATATATATATATATATATATATATATATATATACTTGCAGACTATTTTCCACTAATATTGGGTATATATGAAGACTCGGATTGTGTTTACGCACCAATGCGGCGCCTTATAAACTAATAAGGTTTCTTCGTTCTTAGAACATAGCGTAAATAATGATCAAGGTTTTAGCTACCATCGGATCCCTTAATTAGAAGTACAAATTCATATTGTAGTATTAATTATATTTGGATACCAGTTACTTTTTAGAGCTTTTTTGAGAAAATTTCCAGTCTGGTGAAAATTTAAGGCTACATATCGTATTTAGCCCTAAGGTTACATCATTCATAACTCATATATATATATATATATATATATATATATATATATATATATATATAATATTTTATTCATCGATTACTAAAAGAAATAAAGAGTTCCACATATACCTAATGTATACCATTAGGTATATGTGGAACTTATTTTTATGTGGATGTGTAACTAATTTTTTAATAAAAACGTTATTCTTATATTCAATAATTTCGTACCCATATACACATGAATCATAAAGAAAATCTCTGTGAAAAGAAAAACGTACAAAATACTGAATTACTAGTAATGTCGAAGTGTTACTCGTACCGCTCAATATTCAAGCTAAATAAGGACTTTGCGGCGTGTACGAATATTACTCGAAATATACTCGTATCGCTCAATATTTAAAGCCAAATAAGGGGTTTGCAGCATTTGCGAATATTACAATAATCAAAATCATATAAGGGTTTTCCAGCGTGCACAAATATTGCTCGAAATATTACTCGTACCGCTCAATATTCAAAGCCAGATTTGCAGCGTGTACGAATATTTTGTCGTCGCCGTAGTGTATTGAGTTGATCACAAGGCATACGACCTTTGACGTTGTGGTGCACCGCTGGGACCCGAGTTCGATAGCCAGCCGTTCGTCGAACGGGGCTGGACTGGCGTTATGGTTGGCTGTAAGAGATTGCTTGATTGTTTGTTTTTTGTGTATTCACGTCATTGCGTAACACGACAGTTTACAGGTTCCAGATTGTCATTAGCGAATTAGCTATATATTATATACATAAGTTATACAGTTTTTTTAAATGTAGTTAATAATGCCAAAGTAGCCGGAGAAAATGTCGCTAGTCTGGGTGTTTTCCTAATGAACACTAGCAAAACAATTACAGATAAACTATTGAATATATTTGTCATTAATTTTGTAGAAATTCATTATTCACAATTAAATGAAACTATGTGATGTAGTATTTTTTCTACTTTCTTTAAGTTCTTTACCACGACCTAGGTTGCTAATAGCCCACTTGAAGATGTTGTAATACAACGAAACCTAGGTCGTGGTAAAGAACTCAAAGAAAGTAGAAATAATACTACATCACGTAGTTTCATTTAATTGTATACAGACAAACTAATAACATGTGTAGTGTAATTGTAGATTTTAAAAAGATTTAAGAAATTGATACATTATTTATCTATCTTCATAGATAAGCTAGGGTAACTGTTTTTAATTTAGAAAGAGTGTAGCCCGAAAGTGACAATGTGTAAATAAATTTATTAATCCTTATTAAAATAAATATCGTATTTGTCATTTTAAATGTGTTCTATATAAAAAATTTATATATAAAATAAATTATTAAGGAATTTATAATTTCCATTAGTGGTTTCAAAAAATTAAGTTTCTTGAAAATATATAAAAACAGAAATATGCATTTTAACAATAATCAGTGCGATGTACACGCGCACGGCGAGGATTGCGGAGTGGGAGGGGGAGAAATAGGGAGGGGTGGGGGAGAATGTGGGTATAAAAATATAAAGCGCAGGACGACTTTTATAAAATAACATATATCAAAATAACTTAACGAAATAATTTGTATCCGCTAAAAAAGTAAAAATATTTGAACTTGTGTATTTAAAATTATTTCCAATATGTTGCGTTGTTATATTTATAAAGCAAATAATTATAAAACCTAAAGTTTCATTGATGATACAAACTTGATTAACTTGATTTTCCTTTTGATATATATCAAACGATTTTTTTTAAATTTCAAAAATATCAGGATTAAAAAACTTTCAATTTTAGAAGTATAAACCGACAAAAAATATTATTTAAAATTTATCTTAAACATATTATAATTAGTTTAAGTGTCAAACTGTCTTCTTGGAATAATTTGCAGTTGATACTTTGACACGTCTGTACTGACTTTACTACTGGTATCTTATAGCAATTAAGTTATAAAACTGATAATCTATACATACAATAAAATCGGAACTGATTTGTGGCGTTTGCCATTTATTAGCGTTTTTGGTAAACTTTGTGCTAATAGAGTTCTGAGAAAAAAGAAACACAAAAAAATTCTTAATAACTTTCTTACTCCGAATTTTACGTGAAAAAAATCAGGGGCACAAACAGTAATGGAATACAATTTAATTAATTAATAAAGAGAATAAAAAAATGCTAATTTAATCCAGAATTACTACATAAAGAAATCTTTCATAAAAATAATTCGTGATAAAGCTTTGTCATTGCGATTACGCCATAAGAAAATGCCAAATAAACATTTTGAAATATCATTCTAAAGATGCGCAGAAACGTTGCGTGGAGAGGCTACCTAACGGTTACACTTTTTTTAATGCTCTGAACTTCTGATTTTACTCCACATAATTTTCATCTATTCTTAAGGATTAAACTCCAGAATATATTTTCGAAATTCTCATAACTAGCCTTTTTTGAGCGACACTCTAAACGGCACATGTAATTTTCAGAAAAATTGAGTACTTTAACTCGTGTACAGTTTCCTTTAAAATATTTTTAAGTGTTAATTACGTTACGAAACATATATTTGCCAATATGCATATATGTCATTAATTTATATGTAGATATGTTTATAAAATGCTGCATTACTATGCCAAAATTGAAGTTACCTCCTATTAAATTCGGTCAATGACGTTTATATAATGTTAAATTCAACCTTACCTTATTGCCAATATTTTATTTGAAAAATTATTATTTTAACTCCATTATTATCATGAGCTACTTTTGAACATTATATTAAACACTTTACGCTACGCAATGGAACTTTCGGCTTTGCTGTATTATACTCATACAAGCTCTTGTCAACACACAGGCACAGTGGTGGACACGTATATTAGCAACGGAATATTATTGATTTTTACGTACTCCACACACCTGGCAGCCTTTTCGAGCTCAAACGTTCGGCCGTGTCATAATTTGTTACTCGAACGTATCGCATAGGGCCTTGACAGTTCGTTTAATAATCCACGAAGTTCGCTGCGAGTGGATCGGTTTATATTTTCAATGTTTATTGTTTCGTCGAGACTTTCGTGATTTGTATAAATAATTGAGCGTACGGCGGTTGTAAATTTATTTTCGTGGTTTGAATATTCGTATGAAAATCAAGATTATATTGAATTGCAATATCGACTTGCAAAAGGAATGCCCGAAATAAATTCAGAAGGTTTTTATAATATTTTATGCGAATGTTTTTATTACCTATTGAGTTTTAAATCATCTAGATCTACAAATAAACCAATTTTCATAATAAAAAAAGATATTTAGAATGTGATATTTTTCTACCACAATTTCGAATAGTAGTAAGTAGTCCACAAGAGAATTGTATTTAGAATGTTAGTAGTTACCATGAACTTTGGTATATACGGTAATTGTCATAGTCAACCATTTGCCCTTTTTTGTTTTTTTTCGATATATCACCCTTAATTTTGAATAAAGACACACTATCATTATATTTACAAGAAGAAATTTTATTAAAAAAATGAAAGGGAATAAAATTATGAAATCCTTCGCACTCGGTTCAATATTTTTTTGCGGTTAGGGGTTATATAAAAAGATATACGATACTGTTTTTTTATACTGCTGAGAAATATTCTATATATGCATTATATACACATTATATAAATATATATATATATATATATATATATATATATATATATATATATATATATGACACTATTTTTTCACACTGCTGAGAAATATTCGATATATGCATTATTTACACTTTATATAAATATATATATGACACTATTTTTTCGTACTGCTGAGAAATATTCTATATATGCATTAATAACACATCGACGCAACAACTTAATTTAATTTTCCGCTTTATACGTTATAATTTAACTCATATCTACATAAGTATAGATATATAAAAATTAATGACTGAATATATTAGTTTATGATAAAGCGGGCAATTCTGAAAACCAATACTAAAATATAAGATTATAACAGGGCCGATTGACAGACTAATGGAAAATATTTTTTAAATATGTAAAGATTTTTAAACAGCATCTATATAAACAGCCTGAGTAGTAAATGGTGATGAATAGTTTAATATACTATAGTAAAAGTTTAATATACTAAAATAATGCAATAGAGGGTTTAAGATTGAAGTTTAAGAACTATGAGGTTAAGTTATTATGTATTGTTATATAGTTGCCTTAATTTTTTTGGTAAAAACTTTCACAAAGATTTTACTGAAGTCAGTTAAAATACATTTATATCTATGCTATTTCAATAGTAGTTTATATATACCGTTTGTGAGAATTTTTTCTGAAACGCCATAGACCAATCCTTTGTAGCTTTCATCATATCGTTGGAATTAATTTTTTTTATAATCAATTTTTTAATTAAAAAGGTTTTCAGACGATTCCATAATTGTCATATCAAAGTCTTTGAAGATTTAATCAAATACACTGGCACAGTATCACCAATCCTTCACTATAAGATTCTGACTAGTTTCCTGTTTTGGAAACTTTACTTACACCCCTAAACCACCTTCAACTTCGTTCATCTGGTATTTATGAAATGTTTTTATCTTGCTAACTTGATTCCAATGGCTCAGTATTGTTTATATTAGTACTAACTTCACATATTACCACTAACTTTACCTCAATTTAAAAATAATCTTCTCTTTTTGTCATTATTGTAATCTTTAATCCCCATACACCCATGGAACTAATTTTTGAAATCGAAAACTTCAGTATAAAAACTTTTACTTAAGCTCTACGGTCCTGTATCCGGACGATATTGCATGTTGCATATATTACGATTTAATACAGCTTTTCACTTTAAACATAAATCATCTTTGTCCAAAAATAATATAACCATAAATTTGTATGATATATTGCATTCATATGTTTACACAATGTATACGATTTAAATTACACAAAGCCTGATGAAACCGCATTGCCCGTTGCGGTTAGCCAGTGTGACAGATGACGCGGAATGAATGAAAATTTCCTCTACATTTACTCGTGTGGTTACAGAGTAGTTTGGTTGGATGGGGATGTATTAAAGTACAATGAAAAGCTAGATGATATTTAGTACGGAGCGTAAGATCGGACAATGCTTTATTTTGAATAAAATATGAGGGTTACTTTCGAATTTGCGTGTAGGGTTGTTTACCATTATTTTAGTTACAAACTATAATATAAGTAAAGGAATTTATATACGTATAGTAACAAATTATATCTAAAATACAATTATTAGAAGTTAATTATAATTAATATATGCATATATATATATATATATATATATATATATATATATATATATATTACTTTGATACAGAACCTTCGTAGTATGTATTATTTTGTACTCATTTTGATTTAATTTAATTGCTTTCTCTTTAAAATTTTCTAGGTCATAATGTTATAGTATTATAGTATTATATTTTAATATATAGTATTACAGATAAATAAAAACAAGTTAAAAAAATTATGCAATTTTTTATTAAACTTATGATATTCTAATAATATATATAGGTTACCGTGGCAAAATACGTGAAAGTAATTATGATGAGTACCGCTACGATACAGTGGTTGTGTGGGATTATACAATAAAGAGATGATATCTCTCGACATCTTAGCAAGTTCCCTCCCCGAATTAGGTCAGGTGTGAAGAATAGGCTCTATGAAATGCATGCACTGAGGATGTATTCTCCGTCCACATCATTTAATTAGAGCGTCTTCCGTAAATAATTTATATTTACAGCTGTATTTATATTATGTAGTTAATTGTGCGGGTTTTTCATTTTGATTTTAAAGTTTAACATTAATCAATATACATATGTGATAGTGTTTTTATATTTGATTGAGTATCACAATTATTTATGTCCTTTGTGGAAATGATAGAACACAAGCTTATATCTTATTTTTAGAGTACATAACATATTTTTAATAAATTATGTTTTTTTTCTCTTTATATGTATCAAAAATAAAAAATAACATACTTATGTTTTCACTATATCTGTTTCTCCATCCGTGTATTACAGATAATAACTTTTCAATTCCTATTGTAATTAAATGTTTTTAAAGAAACGTAGATTAATTATGCCAATACATAAAAACAACTTTTGTTTTTTTCTGACCATCAAAATAAAATTTTGAGCTAGAAAATATTTGTTTTGTGGTCTCTATCAAGTGGGATGTTATGGAAAAAATGTTTCAAAATGCAATCAAAAGTATCATACAAGTTTATGGAATATTGCGAAATATGTTTTCTAAAAGAATAAAATATTATAACAACTCTCCTCCTTTTCATCGACTTTAAATATGAAACATTCATCGCCTTATAATTTCAGAAAAGTAACCGTGATTTCATATTCCTCGGTATCGCCCTGATAAATTGCTACATACTACATAGTTTCTATAGTAAAACGACGTATTGCTGTATTCAGCAAATTTAGTGTTTCTGTATATAACCAATATATTTTTGTCTGATCTGATTTACGAACCAGCTAAAAACATCTTGCAAATACACCACAGCTTCCCCACAATCACACGTAACGAACTGTAGCATTATGATTCTATGCAGTTTTATAGCTCATACGAAAAGCAACCCTCGCGACATACGTCTGCAATGTTTGCTATTATAGTTTGAGTCTGAATTTCGCGATTGCAGCTACTCAAACAAGGCATACACTGTAAGCGCATGCACTCCTGAACAAACGTGCGATATGGTAAAAATTCTGTTTGGGTGTTGATTGGACGTAACGATAGTTAAGCAACCTTGCCTCAAGCTCGTGTTATAATTTGAGGGCCTACAAATTAATCTTGAACCGTCTTCGATTTATTTAAAAATGAGTTGAAAGAATTTTTTAAACTAAAGTTTGAAATATTTTCTAAAAATTAAGATTTTTAACTCTAAAATTTTTTAAGAAAATTGGTTTCAAAAGTGGATTTTTAATTATTTCAAAGACGGTTCAAGGTTAAGATTAAAGAAATTATATATTTTTACGCTTTCATAAAAACAAAGACTATCTTGAAAATTTTTCTAGGGGTCATTTCACACAAGACCGTTTTACATCTTATATCGTTTGGAAATTGGATCTATCTAATATATGAACGAACGAACGGACACACAGAGTCACCACAAAAAATAGAGTTTCGTTCGGACTCTTTGGGTACAGAACCTTAATAAAGAATCGAGAAAAATAATTTAAAATTACACAATATACAAGATCTCAAAAAAAATAGTACTTACTCGTAGTCCTCGTACTCGTATCCTCTATGCATTAACATTACTCTAATACTGTTTTTAAGAATATGACATGTACTCTATCCTACAGTATACTATAAAATGCTTTTTTGCGTTTACCTAAAAAATATGCCAAAATGAATGAACCTAATCTGTAACCACCATCACGCAACGTAACTCAAACGCCGTTTCCGAAGAGGGCGCTCGACAAAGAACGACTGACAGCAAGCGGTTGCTCTTATTGATTGAGATTAATGCGCGCTCACTTGAAAAACTAATTTATCTTTGTGCAGCTGACTCAAGTAACTAAGTTAATTCAATCTAGACATATTCGAATGTCAAATGTTCTATTATTTGGCTATTAATTGATTATAAATGACTTATCTCGTGAAGTTCTTTATAAATCTATAATTATAATAGAACTAATTTTTTTTTGCAGCTGACTCAAGTAACTAAGTTGATTCAATCTAGACATATTCGAATGTCAAATGTTCTATTATTTGGCTATTAATTGATTATAAATGACTTATCTCGTGAAGTTCTTTATAAATCTATAATTATAACAGAACTAATTTATCTTTGTGCAGCTGACTCAAGTTACTAAGTTGATTCAATCTAGACATATTCGAATGTCAAATGTTCTATTATTCGGCTATTAATTGATTATAAATGACTTATCTCGTGAAGTTCTTTATAAATCTATAATTATAATAGAACTAATTTATCTTTTTGCAGCTGACTCAAGTAACTAAGTTGATTCAATCTAGACATATCCGAATGTCAAATGTTCTATTATTCGGCTATTAATTGATTATAAATGACTTATCTCGTGAAGTTCTTTATAAATCTATAATTATAATAGAACTAATTTATCTTTGTGCATCTGACTCAAGTTACTAAATTGATTCAATCTAGACATATTCGAATGTCAAATGTTCTATTATTTGGCTATTAATTGATTATAAATGACTTATCTCGTGAAGTTCTTTATAAATCTATAATTATAACAGAACTAATTTATCTTTGTGCAGCTGACTCAAGTTACTAAATTGATTCAATCTAGACATATTCGAATGTCAAATGTTCTATTATTCGGCTATTAATTGATTATAAATGACTTATCTCGTGAAGTTTTTTTTAAATTTATAATTATAATACAACTAATTTATCTTTGTGCAGCTGACTCGAGTAACTAAGTTGATTCAATCTAGACATATTCGAATGTCAAATGTTCTATTATTCGGCTATTAATTGATTATAAATGACTTATCTCGTGAAGTTCTTTATAAATCTATAATAATAATAGAACTAATTTATCTTTGTGCAGCTGACTCAAGTTACTAAGTTGATTCAATCTAGACATATTCGAATGTCAAATTTTCTATTATTCGGCTATTAATTGATTATAAATGACTTATCTCGTGAAGTTTTTTTTAAATTTATAATTATAATACAACTAATTTATCTTTGTGCAGCTGACTCAAGTTACTAAATTGATTCAATCTAGACATATTCGAATGTCAAATGTTCTATTATTCGGCTATTAATTGATTATAAATGACTTATCTCGTGAAGTTTTTTTTAAATTTATAATTATAATACAACTAATTTATCTTTGTGCAGCTGACTCGAGTAACTAAGTTGATTCAATCTAGACATATTCGAATGTCAAATGTTCTATTATTCGGCTATTAATTGATTATAAATGACTTATCTCGTGAAGTTCTTTATAAATCTATAATTATAACAGAACTAATTTATCTTTGTGCAGCTGACTCAAGTTACTAAATTGATTCAATCTAGACATATTCGAATGTCAAATGTTCTATTATTCGGCTATTAATTGATTATAAATGACTTATATCGTGAAGTTTTTTTTAAATTTATAATTATAATACAACTAATTTATCTTTGTGCAGCTGACTCGAGTAACTAAGTTGATTCAATCTAGACATATTCGAATGTCAAATGTTCTATTATTCGGCTATTAATTGATTATAAATGACTTATCTCGTGAAGTTCTTTATAAATCTATAATAATAATAGAACTAATTTATCTTTGTGCAGCTGACTCAAGTTACTAAGTTGATTCAATCTAGACATATTCGAATGTCAAATGTTCTATTATTCGGCTATTAATTGATTATACATGACATGTCGTAAAGTTTTTTATAAATTTATAACTATAATAGAACTAATTTATCTTTGTGCAGCTGACTCAAGTAACTAAGTTGATTCTATATAGACATATTCGAATATCAAATGTTCTATTATTCGGCTATTAATTGATTATAAATGACTTATCTCATGAAGCTGTTTATAAATCTATAATTACAATAGAACGATTGGTTCGGTCTATCTGTGTGTTGAAGATATTTAAGAAAAACCGATCAAAGGGCATATAATAAAAGTAATAGAACACAAATTACTACTATTAGAATTTCTATCTGTATTTTTATATATTTGAAAGTGTACTACGTAAAATTTGCTGACTTAACCCAGTTGAATTTTTTTGAAAACCTACGAGGCTTAGGCTTACTTATAGTAAATTTACTTTTCATTTCTTTGGAAAATTTAATATATACAAAAATTAATTTTTATTGTGTTACTACAACAACATGGAAGTCTCTAGCCACCCGACGCGTAGTAATTGTACAAATATATCACGTATCTACGAGTAAAATACATATATTTTAACTATGTAATGGCGTAATTAAAATTCTCACCAGGACATACATTGGAGAAATGGCCATGGCCAGAGGTGAATATGGAATGGTGCGGGAGGGAAGAAGCTTAAATAAGCGTCGTTACAATAACATCTAAGCAATAACCAATAGCAGTAAGCAATAACCATCTTATTATAAAAACTATAAAATTAGACCTATTTTAAGTAAGTACATTTTACAATGAAACGTCGAATTGTCATTGGCGCATAACATATTTTGATGTTGTATACATTCAGTAAAAGTTTACTTTTCCTTGAATTTTCTTAAAATTTGAATGTGTTATCCATATTTTTAACCTAACATTATTCATTTTTTTTAACTTAATGTAATAATAAAGAAACATCAAATTACCGTGTATTCTCTTTTTAATCGTTGATTACGATAAAATATGGCCTATTTATTACCCCGAATCTAATAAATGCTAGATGACACAAGTGGAAACTTCATTGGGCAAACGTTCTAATAATACAAATTTTTTTACCTTTACTTTTGTTATGAACCCGTTACATAGTTGAAGTAAAATGTATTGAGCTATATTGATATAATATATTTTGTGTAATTGCAACGGGTCGAATAGCTACACTTCTTTTTTGTTGTATTAATAGAATGCAAATGGTTCTTTGAGCATATATTCAAAGATTTCTGATGGGGTGAACCGATTCCGACAGAATCAAAACAAAATGTGAGTTCAAATCAACCCCTGTGTTTTTGAAAAACGCTATCTGAATTGATTTAAAGTTTTTACGTAATGCGTGTTCAAACAAACACGCAAACAGACATACTTATGCACATATAATTGTTGGATTTTGTATATATTGGTTATAAGCTTACTTTGTTTGCTTGACTTGTTTAGAATTTGAATCTTATAAATCTTTATAATGTTATAAATGTTTATAACATTGACAAGAGATTCATTTAATTACATTATTAGGTTTAGTACTAAGATGTATAATTTTTTTTAAATTTATTTATATATATAACAAAATTATGGAATTTAAACGTACATTGAAAATATTTGCAAAATATGTACTTTGAACGTATTTAAGGGAACAAAAAAGTAGAAGAAAGCAAAATTATATTGTTTTTGGAATGTTTATCCGTTTGTCTGCGAGCCTGTTTATTTCTTCACGCTCTTGCGTGATAACACAAGAGCTAAAAGGATTTCAATGAAGTTTTAACTAGTGGATTCTATTGGATGATGTAACATAGAAGCAAATATATGTTTTATCTCAATTGACCATCGTAAAAAAGATATGGCCGTTTGTCGTTTTAATGGAAAGAGTAATTACTTAAAAATTCAATTTAAAATTAATAATAATAGATGGTGTTATGTATAATAATCTATAAAGTTAACGTAATGATGTTCTCCAAGGGTCCATACGCGAACAAAAGTCGGGGGATAGTAATTAGTAAATATTTTTGCATGTATATTGATTAATAATCATTATTACTAAAGTTAACGTTGCATGTATATTGTCAACTTTCTTCAGTCATTATCAATTCACTAATAATTCATTTAAGTAATACTTCATCCATCAGTTTATATGGAAATTTAAAGATGGGGGAATTAAATACAAATCTATTACAAAAACCGGTCCCTTTTGACTTAATTAACCGGTCCATTTTGACTGACGTAATTGCAAATATTGTAATATTACCTCATGTTTAAAATATTTCTTCTTTAATAATTTCAGTTTCTTGCAAAGAAGTTCTCCAAAAGTCCATATAGGGTTGGAACCAACTGTTACACGAATACAAAGCACAGTGTTATAGAGCGAAAATAAAAAAAATAGTGTTTAAAGTTTTATTTAAATAGTCAATAGACAAATAAAAAATTCTGTATATTTTAATGAAATATCAGTTTATTATCTTATAATATATTGTAAATACTATTTCTACATAACTCTTCGAATAAGCAAGACAAAACAAAGCGCATATAATATTCCGTTATATACTCCGTACGTAAATGTAACATACTCGTCCATGAAACTGGTAGGCCCGACAAAGTCTTAAAAAAAACGCATAAAACTCGAAAAGGGCGAAAAACACAATTATTTTGAAACCACAGAAATAATGTCAACGTAAGTAATGAATGCGTGGTCTTGAAGATTACCATTATTATGGTTACCAATTTAATTTTACTTTTCTCTGATTGCTGAATTGATTGTTTTTTTATACTCAAAAAATAAAATTATTTTCTGTCTGTAAGCGTGCGCCCATTTTCCTTAGCCTCCTTTGTGGGTATACATGTATAAACATGTGTGAACTGGTGTGTATATATATGTGTGCGTGTGTGCCTAATCGTGTACGTTTAAATTAAAAAAGCGACATAATACTGTAATAGCAGCTATTTATATTCCTTTCTTATATTAACTTTCTGTTAATAATTATTTGCACCGACAAAACGGTCCGTTATAGTATTTATTTTTCTAATGGATCGAAGATTATATAAATGGAATGAAGGGTAAATGTTAACATTATTTACTTATTAATATGTCTTTTGTTATCCGAAACCTTATTATTTTAAACATATATTATAGAAAATTTTATCGGTTTTAAAAATATAATTTAGTGATACTTATCCGTTTTTGCTTTTTTTCTTAACTCCTTTAAATTTTTTCAAATTGTTTTTGTGACGTAAATAAATTAGAATTAAACAATTGTAACGAAGTAAATGAAGTGTTTGTAACTTGTAATGAAGTAAAACCCCGTGAGAACATTCATCCGGAAGCCCTTACTTTTGTGAAGAAACCTATGTTGTATGTATAATTTTTTTGTTTGACCTTTGTCGTATTTTCTTCTAATAGAGCCAAATGAAATAAATTTAAACATATGTATTTCTACACTTATTTTGAGATTAGGTTTTAAAAAACCTTTTAATGAAATAGAGTCTGCAGCAAATAGTTTCAAAAATATGTAAAAGAAGAAAGAATCATGCTAATATAGGATGGTACACCTATTTTTCAGTATGTATCAAGTAGATTACATCAGTGATAATTAATTAATTGGATATTAAGATTGTATCAAGCATCTCCAATAAAGGATGTCTTAAAAAACTCTTCTTACAGATCTATTCTTCAATGTGACACAGCAGTACCTTTGTTCAGCAGTTCATTTTTCGTCTATTTGCTCTTTACCACATACCGTAAACCATACGATTATATGCAAATCGTGTGTGTACAAATGCATTAGAGGAAGCGCGTATTCGTCTATGAATATGTAGTTTGACATCTCACGTAGTTTTTTATTCTTTCCGACTTGACAAATTTCCTTTACTTAAATGAACTTAAATAAAGAGATGCACATCATAAATCATAGGCGTAAGTTATCAACATCTCCAAAAAATATTTTACCCACTTTTTCACAATTTTCAATTAAAATTGTATTCTACTATTCATTTATTTCTATACAAAACAGTTTAAGGTCTCAAAGTCAGTCAAAGGAATACAAAATTTATTACGTATTTTTGAGGTTTTCGAACTTTTTTACGCACTTTTATAGTAAAATAAAAAAAGGTGAATATAATATTTCTCCTTGTGGTTATTGCTATATCTCAACTTATCAGTTGGTCATTTAATCAGAAACGTTTACACGTAAAGAACTATAAATCGATATAAATGATGTTGAGACTAGTTTACACTTTTAACCACTTAACAATGCATTTGCCTTTGGGATGAAATGAACAAATTATAATATGAAAGAAGATAAAAAATTAAAAAGTAATAATCGTATATAAAATGAAACAGTATAATAACATTTATTTGCCACTAACTTAACAATCTCGTCTCAAATAAAATTAGATTCGGACAAGCATGGCGACAAAAATCGACAAATTGACCTTTTGAAAATGTCATGGCGTCGCGTGACTCACTGAAATACGGGCCAGTTTAGCCGATGGGTAACATTCGTACTTAGAGGATTAGTTGAATTGTGCCTCGTAGACTTCGTCAACACAAATAGAAGGCGCACCGAGCTCCACGGTATCAGTGGAAGTATCGAATGTTGATTGGCATTCGGCTTACGTTTCAAGCGAGGTCAGCCAACATTGCTAATTGCGATTATTCGATAATAATTTAATCAAATTTGAGTAATCAAGGGAATAGTTAGAGTTATTACTTTATTTAAATCAATTTAATTTCAATATTTTAGTGCCATTAGTTTGATAATGTAGAATATTATGAAGAAAGTAGGTCAACATATAAATCGACACTAGATTTCGTAATGATTCATTTTTTTCAATTCATCGTTTTTATTTACTGATCAAAATAACTTCCAAATCTAAAAGCCGAATATTTGTAAATCGATAATGAAAAAAGGTCACACTATCGTTGGCTAAATGTCCATTCATATATAAGCATACTCTCAGTGTTATAATATATCACGAGACAAATTAAAAAAAATTAATAATCACAGCGCTAACGATGTGGATATGTGGATATAGAAAAAGTAAAAAAAAGTTTTTTACTAGAGTACACAGCAGGTGTTAAAAATAATTAACTGACTAATTGGCTCGGTGCTATAGAATCTCGTTAATTCCCTATTATAAAAATGGGTCATGCTTGTTTATACTTGTGACTTCACTTTCGCGTATTTTTTAGTCCGACAATATTAAAAAATGATTAAAAAATATGACTATGTCGCCGGTTAAATATCAATGGCCCATTTAGTTGTGTGCTGCTTCTTGAAAACTTAACTAACAAACAAGGAATCACTATATAGTAACTGGATAATATCAACTGTATCTCACAAACAATCGTCTTGATTTAAAAGCAGAGTTTAGCAAACATGAGTTTCAATTTAAAATGGAAAAAAGTTTGGCGTTGTTGTAAACAACAAAAAATAACTAAATTGTTAACAAATGTGGCATGGTACCTATGGAATTTAAGGAGATAGACACTAGTGGAAGGGGATATATTTATGGCATTAATAATACTGAAACTTTCAAAATGAACTGCCCAAAAATGTCAATGCGTTTTCACTTTTTTCATAGAAAATTTGTAATATATCAAAATTTCTGTTGTGTAAAATATAAAATTTTAATTGAACGAGCTTTAGCGACACCGCCACTATTTCAATATTTTCCGACCCAAAGCTTAACTATACGATTATACTACACATGAATTATTCAAGTATAATATAAACACGTAGTGGCCGTGGGCGCAAGGCATATTAAACCCACAATGCCCGTTACAGGTAGTGACTGCGTTGTGGGGCATGAAATAAACGAAAATTGCCTGTACATTTACCTTCAAAAAGACTGGAGATACAATGAAAGTTTCATATTTCTAAATTGAGTTGCTCTTTATTGAGATATTTTAGAAAGAATATTATATTGCTATATAAAATCCAGGCACATTTTTTAGATAAATTGATGAAATTTCATGTAAAATCTCATTAGTATTTCTTCATTTATTTATTTCTGTGGTCATAAGTTTTAAAAAAAACATGTTATGAATATGATTTTAAAACAATTTTTCAAAATATATCAAAAACAAAAGTATATCGTAAATTATCAATAGGAAAATGTGATAAAAGTAATACTTATAGTAACTGATTCAGATGGTGACGTCAATTTCTACCTTCTTATATTACTTGGTTTTTGTCTACAGTTCCATCATCTCTATTCTGCGGCAAAGGTATGGAATGGTATGGTATGCTTCAGTATTAATATATAAGTAATCATATAAATAATAATGAACCAAGATGGCAGGTTCACACCAGTTTTTAAAAATTAAGTTTGTAATTTTTTTTCATTCAAAGCGCTGCATGCTTCAAAGAAATTTGTCGGTGGCTCTTAAATTTCTGTCTATTACTGGTAATTATTAATGTACATAAATAATTAAAAATAATGATTATTAATTGAATTAGACTTTTTCTGTCATATTTGTTAAACTAATTACGATATATTCTTAACTAACTTGACACTTAGTATCTGAGATATTTTTTAAGATTATAATAAATATGGCAGAGAGAAGGCTCCATTAATTTTAATTCGGATTGTTGTCAATATCTCTCCTGATTTCATAGATTTATTAATCCTTTATTATTTAATACATGATAAAATATGACCTACATTAGCTTTAATAGAATCCATTGAACTTTTTTTATTGTGTTGATCTACGAAGCAATGAACTACTAGAGAAAATTATGAAAAAGAATATTTCAATTTACAATTAAATGTCTATGTATCATAAATACTAAATTAATACCAAACACAAACCATTTACTATATTATCATAACTATAATTAAAACGGAATGTGAGAGTTATACGCGTGTAGCAGTGATTCTGTAGTTCACATTGACCGAAATTAATTAGTTTTCATATGAAAGACTGATTCGCCTGACACGTTTTCTTGTGATATTAATCGCTTATCATTATCGAAAGTCGTTTACTTAAGTATGTTGTGATGTCAATTAATTGAAAGACATCTGTTTTTGAGACTCTCGTTTCTTCAAGTGACATGAGATCATTTGGTAAAGACCATAAATATCTGTCAGTCGCAAACTTCCCTTTCACCCCATTTTCGTAAGTGACCGTAATTAATTATTTAATTATGGTAATAGGTTGAGACTTAGTGCAATACAATTTCATGAAAACACTTGTTCTTATTAAGTGAATAATGAACGCAAACTGCACATTATCAAACACACATAATCAAGAGTTAGTTGTGTTTGATATATTTTCTCATATTTCATCTTGTTGATTAAGAATGTTGTTATAGAAGTGTTACTCCTATATTTTAATTTTATTAATGTTTTATAGTGAAACAAGAAAGCTGTTAAAATATCATCATGTCCTTCCGCCAGGGCCGACAGCCCCTTAAGTTTTGTCATGTCTGTCCTTTGGTCCATCCGTCACAGCCCCCAGTTTCAGTTTCTATAGTTCTAGATATATATCAATGACATTTTTCATTTCATACAAAGATCCCAAATAATATGTAGCAAAATATTCTGAAAATTATTTTAATGTGCTGTCTCCCCAGTAGGGCTGATATTTTTCACGCTTAACTCTAATGGAAAATATAATTGGATGAACCTTTTAAACTAAAGCTGTTTTTTCCCCTAATTTTCATTTGTAAACCGTGTTTGCAAAATAATGACCTTCAAAGTGAAGTGAAGTACACATTAACTATAATTATAATTAAATAATCTGGGAAATTTTCTGATATTAGTATTCTATTACAAGTTTTAAATTAAACTGTTTTGGTTAATATGTGCAACTTTTTCTAACCTCTCTTAAATTATGGAATTTTTTAAGCAAATTGTTAACGCGCATACAATAACGGGTGATTTCTATAACTCTTAAATTAGGTATTATAGAATGCCACCGAGACTTACATGGGTAACTGCATGGAACACAAAACTTTTCGATAAGTTTTACTTCCGCTGTACATAATTTGCGCATATAAGTTGTAAGAACTTATACCTTTACTTCTATATTTGGGGTTAATGATAAAATCGTATAAGTAAAAATATTAAAAGTATTGCCAGTAAACAATAGGATGAATTATGAATTACTTCATGATATAAAATGTTTATATTCCCGGGGTAAATCCTGAATATGAAGATATGGAAGTTTATTGAATGGCTTGATATCACTAAAAGTATTAGGACGATTTCCATTATCATAATTCAAATAGAGTTTTGTGAAGGATTTTCCTAAGACTGAATATGATATGTGGATGGAAAATACTGCCAGATGTACGTAAATGATACTGTCTTAGTAGCGTTCTAACGTATTTATTTACAACATTTAATAACGCAATAACATATTTCTAAGGCTGTCTGAAACGCTTAAAAAGAGTTATAGATATAAAGTAATGGTGGGTGAAAAAGACAAATATAAAACGGTGCGTAAAGCAAAAGTAACCAATACGGTTATAGATCAAGAAGATGGGTTTATTTAAGAAAGAAGTTTATTGTCAAGTAACGAATTCAAGTATGGCTGCTATAATAAATAGCGCTTTTCTAAAAAAGGAAGCATAAAAATATATTAAATATAAATTTTGTTTTTGGTAACGCAAAAATGTATAAAAGTAACTTGAAACTGCTGGATTGAGATTAATGCAGAATATGTGCTGTAAAGTGGCAACGAATGAGATGATTTCACCATGGTTAATCAACGATGTGATATAGGAGTTAGTTAAATAATTAGAAATTATTTCATCACATTAAATTTATATGTGGGGAAACACTGAGAGAAAGGTACATCTGAAAGAGTTAAACGAGACTATCCAAAAAACTATGTGTGATTCAGTTTGAGGATACCTATGATATTGTAATGTAAGGAGCTATAAAGTTAAATAAATTACGTATGAATTTATTTATGACAATTAATAAAATTAAAAAAATATGCCAGAATAGAGATATATATCGTCCAATCGTCGCTACATATGCTATCCACGCAGGAAATGCACAGATAGATGCGAAAAATATATGACAGTATAACAGGATAAAACAATAAAATAGAAATATACTTTAAAGACATGTTGTATCAAAATACACCACTGAAGTTTGTGGAAAATATTTATCCAATGCAATACACAGCTGACAGCATCAAACAAATAGTACTAAAGAAATAACTGCAAATTTAAAAAATTATTCTCCTGTGGACTATTTCGTTCAATTTCATTTTTATGTCAACATTTTATTCACATATTCATAAAATTTATAATCTTCAAATTGTATAAAACGTGTCTATGATTAAAATATAGATAATGAGTAGAAGCGGCGCTAATAAAAG
This sequence comes from Druceiella hillmani, assembly GCA_039881145.1. NCBI lineage: Eukaryota > Metazoa > Arthropoda > Insecta > Lepidoptera > Hepialidae > Druceiella > Druceiella hillmani. The sequence goes on along the minus strand of JAYKKI010000106.1, from coordinate 5,264,294 downwards.
CCAAAATTTGCATTTCCGTTCAAACACTGCCGTCTTTAATAACGAACAAATACCGTTTAACTTCGTCTTTTATGCTCGAAATTTACGAAATTTTAACAAAAGGAAATGTATGTACTTATAATTTATACCAATGTACCATACCGTACTTATAATTTATATTGACGATTATAAATACATTTATTACGTAGGGTTGAAACTCACATCGCAATATGAAACTCACATCGTTCGCAGCGGTTAACCTGTGTGGCAAGTTAGACGTAATGGAAGTAAGCGTTCGTACATTTGTTGGTTGAAGAATTAACTCGTTTAATTATTCAGTATGTTATTTGAAGTTAAGAATACTTTGATAAACTGGAGGTGTTATTTAGCAGGATGTTTAAATATAAGAATACTTTATTATAGGATTGCCTCTGTGTGCCAAGATACACGTGTAATTAGTTTTTAATTAGTAAATTGGTAGTGTCCTAAGTTTTTTCAAATGATGTCGATGTGATAGAGCAGTCATGACAAAATATTTTTCATTTATAACATAAAAATAATTAATAAAATAATGATAATTTAAAAAAAATAATTACGACAAAAAACGGAAATAATTTCTCTATATAAACCGGTTAGGTACTGAAAAAAAGTGAAATTGATAAATTCAGTGCTACCATAAAACGCCACAATCTTGAAAACGGAAATTTCCTACCGTAAAAATATAATTTTCTAACTTTCAACTCTGTTTGATCTAACGTTCATAAATTTGGTTTAGCGTGACTTTGAAATATTAATATAATATTTTTTATTTCGAAAAAAAATAAATAAAAAGAAATAATTTTATGGTACGTATATTTTTCATGCAAGATTTATTTAATAAACTAAGAAAAAACGTTCTTTAAAATAGATTAAATATTTGGCATATTAATAAAATTAATTAGATGTTAGAAAATTGTGGGCTTCCAAATAATGGAAAAAAATATTTATATAGCAAGAAATAAATGAGAAATTAAGTATACTTCAAATATTTTTTTTTACTTTTTTGAATAAAAAAGTCATTTATTTTTGTGGCATATATGCATTTATTTCTTAACATTGCATAACATAACATATCTCGACTCATCTGTCCATGAATTTTAATATATTTTTGCTTTACATGGAAATAGTTTGCTTCCAAATAGAGTGTTGTTATTTTTTGTAAACTACTTAGCGACCTATGTTAAATTCCAAAAACGCTACGGTACTTTGAAAATATAATTTCATTAAAAATAAATTTATTTTTCTTTACACATATTGAATAGTTCTTAATTAATATTTTTAACAACCTTTTCCAGATATAGTACATAAAATATGTACACAAAAATGATTTAGGGGCTTATAATAAATGTAAGAGAAATAAATATTTTTATTTGTCAATTATTTGTCTATTTGTCCGTTTAAATGTTTATTGGAATAAGCATCGTGTTAAAACTAGGTACTGCATTCTGATGAATTTTTCTTTAAACATGGCGGTTAACTTGAAGTAATATTTAGTTTTTATTTATACAGAATATTCATGTATATTGCATTAACGAAACAACAACCAAGAAGTTTCTTGCCACCCGACACGTAGTAATTACACAAACGTATAATGTAGATCAATAGATAGCGCTATGTACATGTTAAATCGCGCAATGAAGTTTTCTACCCGGAAAAGTGACGAAGTGGGCGTGGCCAGAACTTAAATTGGGAATGATGCATGAAGGATAGGTAGCTAAGTAAGCAATTCAAATTTCTGTAAATTTTATTGTTGCGTATTTTACTGTCTTTATAAAACAACATTTTAGAATTGATCTGCCAGTAGCTTGAAAGTATTTACGAAAAAATGTTTTCGGTGATCATAACAAAATTTGAATATATTTGGCGTTAATTTTGTATAAATGCATTATTCACAATTAAATGAAACTATGTGATGTAGTATTATTTCTACTTTCTTTAATTTCTTTACCACGACCTAGGTTTCGTTGTATTACAACATCTTCAGGTGGGAAAGATATCTTTGCTAGATATCTGTACTACATCACGTAGTTTCATTTAATTGTGCATAACAAAAGTAATAGAACAAAAAATGTAGTTTGTGGAGTGTTTATCCCTTTGTCCGTTTATAGTTCATCATATAAGAATGGCTAAAATTGTTTGTATGTTTTTTTTTCTGGCGAAGTCTGTTGAGTTGACGACAATATATATATATAATGTTCTATCGCAACCGAACGTTAAAAATATTGGCAGTTTAACGTTATAGTATGACGCGCAATTACTTAAAAAGTTTACTTTTATACTATGTTACAATGGATGGTGTTACATGTATTATCTCAGAGTTAATTTAATAATATTTTCTAAAGGCACATATGCGAATGAAGTCACAGGCACAGCTAGTAAATAATTTTTTTTACAATCTAACTTTTATCAAGGGAATGAAAAGACACGTTTTAAGATAGAGAAGTCTGTTAATTTTTTACAGTTGTTTTTTCCCTTCTTTTAAGAAACTGGATAAATATATGTCGTCGGAATATCCAAAATGTAGAGTTTTGTAGTAGTTTATATTTCTTGAAAGATTGATCCTTGTTAACAGAAATACAATTTTATTTAAAAGTTTTAATTAATGCTTAGATAGAATTGTTTTCGATTTTTCAAACCAATAATTCAAAAATTAGAGGGGAGGGATGTATCGTGCGTCACTTTAAATCTTAATATTTAACAAACGGGCTAAAATTTAAAAAAAAATATATGGAACTTTAATAAAAAAAAAAAAATCAAATATCGTTTTATGGGATATTCCAAGAAAAGATAATTGTATCTTTTGATATGTGAGACTTGACAGATAGATGGGCATGACGAAATTACATTCTCCTTTTTCACTACAAAAACCTAAAAATTGCTTTCCACAATTTCCACAGACAAATACAATACTATTCTAATTTTAACAAATATTTTATGCATAAATATTAACAATCTATTTTATGCATAAATATTAATAATACATTTTATTCATAAATATTAATAATAATAAGAAAATGTCCTGAACATACAGTTTTTGAAACAAGTTCACTGATTTACCATCTGTACGACGTACAACCCGAGCCAAATAAAATAAATAGGTTTTCTAGAGGGAGGTTATCAAAGTGATTCCTGGCTGGTGGCAGGTGAGTGGCTCAAATTGATTGAGATTAATGTGTCTTTACTCGAGGGAATAATTTGTCTCTGAACAAATTCTCTTATTCATTATGTACGAAAGCCTCGATTCTGTGTTATCTTCTCATTTATTTTTCCATTAATTATAACGTATTTACTTTTTAAGCGTTTTTGGAATGTAAATATATATATATATATATATATATATATATATATATATATATATACACATATGGTTGTGTGTATATGCGCGCGTGCGTGTACGTGTGTGCGTGTTTGCGTTTTATTATTATTTACTGAAATGAAAGGTTTTACTATTAAAGAAAATAAAGAAAAAGTCTTTTATCATAATAAATGATACTGAATACGTTTTTAATTAACAAACAAATCAACTTGTGTATTCCGTTTGGATATTGAAATATTATTCAATCGTTTTTAATAGTGCACTGGATATTGATTTTTTTTTAAATTATAAAAAAATTTTAGATTATGGATTATGTCTAGCATTTTCTATATTTATTTACTGTAAAAAATATTGTGTTAGATGTCTAAAATAAACTATTTGAAGTCTTACTGTAAATTTAATGTGTATGAATTATGTATGACTTTCAGTAGCGTCACACTATGGTTATTAAAAAGTAGGTTTCATAATTGTTTCAGTTTAAATAAAATATTAAAAGAAACACTAAATTAAAGAGAAAAGTTTTTATTTCAACTAGAATCATTGTAATTATTTTTAAAGTTACTTAATTATTTTATTCAAATTTCTTTTTTAAATTACTCGATGTCAATTTGAATTCTTACTTGGTTTTCGTAATCACTTGATATTGGTTAACTCATTTAACAATTCTTTAAATTTTTATTTTGAATACTTAATTCTTAATATAAAATAATAAGTTTTGGGACAAAAATATGCTTCGGGATAAAATGATTTTTACATGAATTATTTCGTATAATACTTACGTAATGTTAAAAAGTTTTTCTCGTTGTTATTAGAAATTAATTATTTCAATTAAATTGTATACAATATCGTAAAGTATCCAAATATTAAATAATCTAACCATAACTACTTAAATACTAATTCAGATATGTATAATGGAATATAACCTGAGTTATATAAAATAGTTACAGAATAATATAATTCATCCTTACTTTGTACAGACTTGAGTCTATTAATAAAGTTATAAGCGAAATATTGGCAGTTTCTTTACGCGACTATTTTTTACCGTCTTTTTAATTAAATTGGGACTCCTTTATGAATTAAAGAAAATAACTCAATTTATATTTTTCTTTGCTGAAGAGAGTTATATTTTTTACCAAATCTCTGATTCAGGCTATCAAATGTAGGTATATAAGGATCTAAAATATATTTTTTTTACATTATGCTAAAAAAAGAAAATATATAATATTATAAAATTTAACTTCAAGTTTTCAATAGTTTTAAACTCTATTTTACACCTGGCTACAAGTGTCTGTATTTGTGTATATAAATGTGATAAATCTAACGCGTACAGTAATAAACCGTTAATGTTAAATTTATATATACGTCCTATTTTTTTTAACCTGCTGCCACCTAGTAAACGACAGTGATTAGAAAATAATCGAGGGTAAATCGCTGTAATTATTTTGCTCAAATTTTGTATGTCATTAGTCTTTTACGAATAAGCTAAAAAGCCGCCATAATGATTTCACCAAAAATTCACACAAATAAGAGAGTTGTTTTTTAAGAAAAATGTTCCAAAACGTCATATGTTTCTTAGACGTTACTAGTCTAATTGTGACTAAACACTTTATTTATATTCCTCGACGTCACACTAATTTGTATGTTTCTTAGGCGTTACTAGTCTAATTATTACTAAACTTTTTATTCTTCGAAAATTTCATGTATTAGATTCACAAATTGGAGCGAATAATGGCATATTTTGTAGGATTACAGTACATCCAAGAATAGATTCTCACAAAATATTAATCTAATAATTTTGTGGATCTCATCCTGCCAATAGCCTACACCGAACCTTTAGATTCTAAATTTACTTCGATATTAATTATTAGTATGTTAACACACAGTGCTTCCAATTCCACAATCCCTAGTAGTGTCGTACATGAAAAAGCTGATTTCTCTACAAAATTCGGTCTATAAATAGTTCATGCACTAGAGTAACTTTCAAAATACCGCGCCTTCGCTTAGGTAGTTATACAAGTATTGGGGAAAAAATGTATAATATATATATATATATATATATATATATATATATATATATATTATAAATATATATATTGTAAATAATATAGAAAATATAATTAGTGTAAATTCTTTCCGAAAAAATTAAAAAAATAATAAACAAATTAATACCGCAAACGTCAATAAATGGCGCTAAGTCTTACTCAAGTATCGCTAAAGCCAAAAACCTACATATAAATACTGAAGTTTCAATAGAAAATATATTTAGCGAAGCCGCAGAAAAAGTTAATTACGTATGTTTGATTGAAAATTTCGTCCTTCGCTTCAGATATTGCCTCGATCTATTCTCTGTCACTTACGAGCAGATACAGAGCTGTCCGTTCATAAGTTGAGTGCTACACGAAAACCATACCACAGTTCTCATTGTTTTAAAAAGGGAGAATTCAGAATGATTTAGAGATTTCAATCATATTTTTCGGGAAAGATTTTATATACTAACTGTGTCTATAACTAGAGGGAGTCGACTAGTGATAATTTTAGTGACGTATGTAGCTTTAAAAATAGTCCCTATAGATAATTCATCCATCATATTTATTATGAATATTTTATAGCTTCTAAATGCGTAACGATAAAGAAAGATATATAACCGTGAAATGCATTAAAGGCGGCTAAGTGCGAATCTACCTCGCGTATCGAAAGTTCCGCACGGCATTTGATGTAAAATTACTTTGTTATCATAGGTCATAGCTAATGTGGACTTCCTTGTGAAATAAATAATTAATAATACCTAATGTAATTATATTAGGTGGACGTATATATTATCGTAAATATTTGAAAAATTGTGAAATCTAGAATCATTGTCATAATTTTCCTACAATCTCAGCGATGGCTTCTGAAAACCCTGTTTCTTCACAATTTTAGTCGCCGTATGTGATGCAATGTTTTACAAGCAAGGGAGGAGAGGGAACATTTTTTGCGAATTTTTCAATACATCTTCGAAGATCTAACATTTAAAATCGTAAAAAATATTCTCCAAATTTTTATAAATATCTTTTTCAAAAAATACGTAGGGAAATTAAAAAAACAAATCAAGTAATTTGACTCAATATAAATTTTGAGTTAAAATATTTTTGAATATTAGTTATTTAGATATACACTGATTAATACGCTTTATAATTATGCCAAATCTCAATCTATATTATGCGATTTCTGAGAAAAACGGCTGTGGTAGTTGTATTATAAGGATTCCGTCTTTTTATTTTGAGGTATTTGACTATAAACAAATTTACGAAATAGTAAAATTTAATACTATGAAATTTCAATATATCCACATCACTACAAATAACTATATCACGGTTACCTAACCGTGAACAGGTACTCGCGAGCAGGTAATTCACAAGACCCCCATACCGAGGCACGTATATCGATATAGATAAATTCGAATCGTAGATACAGGCGCACAGTGTATGCTCACGAGCTTTCATAAAATTATCTGGAACAAAAAAGTTATGTGACGTATAAGAATGTAGGACAAAAAAGTGTTCCTTACATGATTTGGAAATCAAAATGAGAAACGTTAACTTTTATACACAAGAGAATAGCTATTGATCTCGACAATCAGCATCCCAAGCCACCGCCGTATTGAAGTAAAAAGTCATCGGTGAATTCAAGACAAGTGTCGTTAATCACGCAAACTAGTCTGTTTAAAGAGATATTAAATAAAAGCGACCTGAAATTCCAATCCGTTTCTCTAGTTACTTATCTCCAACCGAGTAAAATATTTATTTCATTGGTGGTTAATAAATGTAACGCCTATCCGTTGAGTAAAAAGAGAAAAATGTAAATATATATATATATATATATATATATATATATATATATATATATATATATTATCAGCAGCAAACTTGCTACTTCAACTAGTTTGGACGAACACCGTTTTTGCCACGATCGGAAGTTTTCTAGTAAACGAAATACGCTACACCTATTTGGCCACTTTGATCAAGTTTCCGCGCCAGATCATCTACTAAACAAGCAAGGTTGGTAACCGAGTGGGTCGACGCATAAACCGTGTTGAATTCCGATTACATGATTTTTATACTGATTATATGTTTCTCTACAGAGCATAAAATCGAATAGGCTAGCAACGGAAGAAAGTATCGCAATGGACCGATAGTTTATAACCTCTTACCTACTTTCGCATTTATATATCTGTGTGATCCGTGTCACTCAGCGTCGGCCTTTAGTTGCCAGCCTTTTTTTTAAATTAGGTTCAATAATGAAATAGAATTCATCAGAATATCGTGACATTCCACCAAAACGAATTCAAATGTAGCAAACTTTCTTCGATGTGAAATATGTCCGCCTTTTTCAGCAGCTCCATCGAGATTTAACCTTGACGTTTACTTACTAATTCAGTATTGAATAAAGCTGAATACCCTATCCATTGAGATCCATGTTTTTTTTCAGTGTACTTCAGAATATATTCGTATTAATGTACAAGAAAATGAAAATATTCGACAGCGCCATCTCCGTCCGTGTCAGAAAAGTCGTTCTAACATAAAAGAAGGAAGCCTTTCATACATATGTATAAATATGTATATATATATATTTATATATATATATATATATATATATATATATGCAAATATACATGTGTATATATACACGGTATCCGGGAACAAGTGACGGACAAAGAAAGACATTATTCGTTGACTGAAAAATAAATGATTGTCATTAAAATAAAATTTAAAAGATGACTTTTTTCAGAAAAGTGGAAAAATATTCGTCATCTCATATTAATTACATAATTATTTGTCATCTCTTTCATATACACGATACTTGCGCACATAATTCAGAGGCGCTCAGGGGAACAACCAGCCAAAAGCAACGAAGAAATCTAGCTGCCCAGGTAAGCACCGCGCTCCAAGCAGTTTTTGGGTGTGTTAAAAAGAGTAATGTGAAATATTAGAAAAAGGGTGTGTTTACGTTTTATTCTGACGATAATTCATTCCCAAAGAATAGGGTCTTTTTTGTCCGACACTTATTACCGTACAACGTGTATATATAAATGAATAGATATATATATATATATATATATATATATATATATATATATGTGTGTGTGTGTGTGTGTGTGTGTGTGTGTGTGTGTTTGTGTGTGTATATGTATATAATTTGCTTTATGAAAGATAGACTACGCAAAATATTGGCGCGACCCGTTGACTACGGAGTAGTTGGATAAACCTTTTAAAATTACATTGAGACTCAGTTTACCATTTTTCTTTTATAAGTATTTTGTGAAATATGCTTTGAACACATTGTATGTTCCCTGTCTCCATTCTTTTCTACCTTGTATTTTAAAATTCTAAATAGCAACATTTGATAACTTGATACTACTTTCAGTACACTTTAATTAAAACTTTCAAAAGATATAAATTTTTATGCGTGGTCCGACAAACTTTCAACGTTTCTTTTCAAACTTTCCATGTTATTTTTATTTATTTATAAAAAAAATTATGTGCCATAACTCATTTTTTTCACAAAAACCTAATTGAGGTTCTCCTCATATAAAATTTAAGTTAATTGCAGGAGTTCGTATGAAGGTAGAGCGTTGAGGGTTGTGGGTGGCGCTGTAATGATTAATGATGTACGAGAGCAGAAAAAACAAATGCTTTATAAGACCTATAAAGCGAGCTATAAAATTTTATTACGACATTAAAAAATAGTCCGTTGTGTCACAGGCATATATACGCTGCATCTTTCTATGGACACCTCGTGTATTTTGAAGAAATACAGGTACTCTATTTCACCTTATAAAAATAAATAACATATCAGAATTTTGCTGAATGATTTCCCACTAAGACGCTGTTACCGAACGTATTATGTCTTAAAATTTGAATAAAATTAATAAAATCCAGAATAATTTGCCAACTCCGGACCAAAAGAGTACAAATAACTTAAATATATTAAACTAGACATTTTAATATACACAAAGCAATTTTTAGAATTGCGTACTCGAACGATACGAACGAAACTTGTCTGGAACGAAACAGTATTGTCATAACAAAGTTCTGTGTCTGTCTCTCCGTCCGTTTGTTTGTCTGTCAAAGACTTATAATTTCCAAACAGGAAAGCATCCTCGGCCTGAAACTAAAAATAAATACTTCAACATATGATTTTCATGTAAATAAAGTTGCCAATATTCAATTTGATTTCAAATTATAAATTGTGTTTTTGATTTAGCCAACTGTTCTTCGCTTTTTTATTTTATACTAATAGGTTAAAGTCGTTATTCACATTTTAAAGTGATAACAATTTGAACCTACGTTATTCCACGGCTTAAATATGATCTAAATCAGCCCTAATTGGAATTATGTCTAAATACCTTCAAATATATTTTATTTTGAATCTACCAAATAATGGTAATAGCAAACACCGAAATCCAATTAATACGTCTAGAAATTGTGCTCTCCTAAACTTTGTGTAATTCAATTTCACGAATAAGCTTCCACCTGCGGTCTCCTCTTGAATTATCGCCAGCATTTTATCAGATACCTATCGGTTGCTTGATTACAAAAGTTGGTTATGAAAGACCAGTTTCCAATCTGGCAATAAAGCAATTAAATTTTGAAAGCGGGTGGTTTCATAAATTTAGAAATTCTTGAAAATATATTTGGTCATACGAAATATTGAATATAGGAAAATTTAAATATACTCTTTACTCCGTACACAAATGAACTGACTCTCACAACCGAATCCGTGACTAATTGTTTAAATGCATTTCATACATTCCCTATCGAGTCAGTCATTCAACTTAATGTGTCACGTAATGTGACGTTCCGAATTTCTTATCTGAACCCCGAGTTACACATATGTTACATGTATTCTATAATAGTTTATGATACATATTTAAAACAAATTGTGCTGAAAATAAATTGATTGCGTTTAAACAATAACATAGATGAAAAATATTACAGGAATTGTCTGAGTCTAATGACATTTTGTAGATGTTTTGGAAACACAATTTGCCCCATTATTCTATAAAAATCAATAATTCGTAATTAAACTGTGAAAAAAAAAACTTTTAAACTTTGTTTTCGTGCTTTTCAATATATGTGACATGCGGTACATAATATTTTTTTATAGACAGCCCAGCATTATATATTATGGCAGTTTGTTGAATTATTTACTGCACTTATTATTAGAAATATATTTCACGAAATTAATAAGAATTTGTATAATGGTCCAGAAAAATCCTGATGTGTTGTTATAAAAATAACACATCAGGATTTTGCTGAATGATTTTCCGATGAGACGCTGTTACCGAACGTATTAAGTCTTAAAATTTGAATGAAATTAATAAAATCCAGAATAATTTGCCAACTCGGGACTAAAAGAGTACACATAAACTTAAATATAATAAACTAGACATTTTAATATACGCAAAAAAATTTTTAGAATTGCGTACTCGAACGATCCGTACGAAACCTGGCTGGAACGAAACAGTATTGTGATGACAATATTGAAATGTCCAAAATGTAATGAGGAAATTCCTGTGTCTGTCTCTCCGTCTGCTTGTCTGTCTGTCAAAGTAATAATTTCTAAACAGGAAAACATTCTCGGCCTGAAACTAAAAATTATGTTTAAAATTACATAAAATAGAAGACACATATGCGTGGTAAATTATATTTCGAGAGACTATAAAGGGAACAGAAATAATATTTCGAAAGTGTGTAAGAGACAGAAAAATAATTGCTACACAGGCGTGTGGAATATCGTTAAAAATACCTTTTAGAGTTGGAAGCAAATCTTGTTAACACTTTTTTCAGTACAAAATGGTCTGCCAAGTTTGCCAATTTTAAACCTATTTTGTCTAAAACGCCATTAAACAAGAACCGAATAATTTTGCTTTTACATTTTTCATATCTTGCATATAAATAACCAATTTCAAAAAGAACTTAGTACGAATCATTAAAAAAAAATTAGTAATAAAACCAAAATATTTTTAAAAAATTCACATTATTTATACGCCTATCAGAGAGATCCTTAGAAATATATTTTCATAAATATTTGCAAATAATTTAACAAAAATACTATCTACTCTTAAAATGTTTGTTAAAACGCCATTAAACAAGAACCGAATAATTTTGCTTTTACATTTTTCATATCTTGCATATAAATAACAAATTTAAAAAAGAGCTTAGCACGAATCATTAAAACAATTATAGTAGTAGTAATATAAAATATTTTTAAGAATATCGCGTTATTATGCGCCTGAGAGAATTCTTCGAAATATTTTACAAATAATTTAACAAAAATAATATCTGCTCTTAAAATGGCTGCTTGAAATTGGCAGGTTTATTCTGTTTTAATTGATCTTCTCCAAACATTTGTAAGTTATTATTTTTACAAATAATGTAGTAGCAACTGAGGAACAAAATACGTGTTTTACGAGATTGAAGTTATAGGCACAGATAGTAAAATATAAATGAAAAGTATCGATATAACAAATTCGCACATAAATGAAGTGGTATTTGTTTTACTTTTAAAATTGTAGATGAAACATCAAAAGTAACAAATATAAAATTATGTAGACATAAAAACGTATGATACTCGATAATTAGTAATATACGAGTAACACGTATAAAGAAACGTTGTTCGTTATTTATTATTTGAAAAAGAAAGTCGAAGACAAGAAATTTAAAAAGGAGAGAAAAACAGCAGAAAATCTTAATAACAAGAGGAGGAAGCCCGCGACAAAGTACTTGTATTTGTTGTGAAGTTAGACCGACGTAAACACATAATGTAATAAAGGAAACTCAGTAAAGCGAGGTATTGCCTATTTCTTGGAAAATTAATAATAAAAGTTATATAACATACGGAAATTCATAAATTCGTGTCTTTAAAAATATTCAGCACAATCATGAATAAAAATGTAATAACAAAAAATGAACATATTATATTACGAAAAAGAGTCTTTAAACACATTTGTCGGAGCATAGATTATTACACGTATTGCGAAGACCTCGACTTGAATTTCGAAATTATTTCATTATTTCCACAAATTCAGTCACGCATATATATATATATATATATATATATATATATATATATTTATATATATATACATATATGTATATATATATATATATATATATATACATATATATATATATATATATATACATATATATATATATATATATATATATATATATATATATATATATATATATGTATATATATATATATATATGTTGGACGCACTTTTCTTATTGATCGAGTTGAAACATGGCACAAAAGTAGTATTGATCAAAATATACGTTAAATTCTTACAGGGATGCAATTGACATAACACTTTTAAAATGGCGCAGTTTGACGAATAAACGTATTTTCTAAAAATATATCTCAAAAATTATCTTACAAAATAAAGACCCAAATTATATTTTTTTAGAAATAACTCCAAACTTTGTAATTTTTCTTACAATTACTTTTTTGCAAAGAAAAAATTCCCACATTCTATTTTAGCCCATAAAATCATGATACATCATCACCATAAAATGTCGGTCCATTTTATTTAATATTCATTTAAGGGACGGTACATTTCACTAACAAATGAAATTTTCCTAATTTCAATTTTAATTTTATATTGCCATCTAAATCAAATAATAATATATATTTACCTTATTTAAATGGATGAGTTTCGACTAGAAGATGTTGTGTTATTTACATATACTTTCATGTCGTAATTTAAAAAAAAATATTAATTTTCTTTTAAAAATCAATTAGTCCCTACTGTATTTTCTTGCAAATTAAAATATCAGTTCAAAAGTTTATTTTCTGGTAACTTAAACGTGCACTGTTTTGCTTTATTAATTTTTCGTAATGTCAATAATATACGTAATAAAATGTCAACAAATCCGCTTTTCCAACTAATAATTTCCATCGGCTTCATTTAATATCAACATGTGAAAAGATATCGCGAAATAGTAAAAATTCTTATAATTACCCTAAAATAAAAAAAAAGTTTATTTCACATCGATACAATAAATTTAAATTAACTAGTAATAGAAACGAAAATTTCAGACTGATTTATGCCTAACGGAGTTGAGAGAAAGTTTTTCACTGGTAATTTCTAGAAAATTGGGGTGAAGAGAAAGTTGTTTACTCTCAATTTCTGGAAAATTAGTTAAATAATTTCATAGCAATTAGTTAAAATTTTTTCGTGTTTTTTATATGTTTGAATTAAAATTTTTACGCCCAATATTTCAGCATGATTTTGAAATATTATTTTTTTGTCGAAGTTATTTATTCTTTCCGATTATTTAATGTTGAAATAAATGATTAAGAAATAAAAACCAATGGTATTCAATTCACATATATTTAAGGCATATCGCTTTTCCATTACATTTTCTCATTCATTCCACTTGCCACAGATACAATAATATCTTTGATAAAAAAAACTGTATAGATAGTCACATACCTCTACATATTCTATATTGATAAAACCAGCATGGTACTTACAATAGACATAAAATATTATATTTTTGACAGGCCGTTTGCTGCGTAAATGAAGCGAAAAATATCAGAACCCTAATATTTTGGACCATGTACACGTAGAAAATCTTTATAGCAGTCATTCAATTTGTGTTACAGCACATTCAACATAGGGACATTTTAGGGACTTTAGAATAAAACTATCTACATTGATTTTTTTTTATTTTATACGTTATTACTTGAAGCTCTGAACGAGTGATCAGATGGCACAATGTCGGTTTAATTAGATAGATGTACAAGCAAACGCAGCCAAAATCCTATAATTTTTGGTTAGTAAATTTTTGATATAGTGTTATCAAGGAACATATAAACTTAGTCTTGTAGATTATATAGTTTGTTAGCTAGTAGATATAATTGCTAGCAATAAATATCTGCATCTATAGTAGAAGTCTCCGAATTGCACTTCCAAGTAATAAAACCTTTCAGATTTCAACGGCAGTTTAGTATGTTGTTTAGTATTTAGTTCAGGTTTTCGTGCTGGACCTCGTCTGTGCACTCCATTGATCCATTGGCATTTGCGTGTGAAATTAATATTCTTTTATGTAACCTCATCAGTTACTGTGTTCTCGTCATCAGTTACTGTTTGCTTCAGTAAATCGGAGTTACGTTTTAATTATAATATTTGCTGTAAGTAGTAGCTCATAAAGTAGAAAAGTTTTTACATGAAGTAGCATTAAATCCATTTCTTTTAATTAACAAAATTTTTTTTTTAATTAAGTGCGCTTTGTACTGAAATATAAAATTGCCATATATACTTCGCTGTGGTATGTTGGATTGATCACAAGACATACAACCTTTGGATGTACGTGCGCCGTACACCACGGGCACCTAAGTTCGATTCCCTGCTGCTCCTCGAGCGGGCTGGACTGGTGTTATGGCTGACTGTAAGAGATTGCTCTCGTAGCAATAAGTTCGTTATATGTATCTATTAGATATATTAAAATATGTACATTAATAAATATACCTTTTTATTGATTTGATTGCAATTAAAATCTGGAGATTTTAATTAAACCTTCATGTCCATAATTGGATTATGCACATGTAGATGTATGGCACTCTCAGTAATCGGGCGTATCTTGGCCTATTTATACCACATAATACAATATTGTGAATCTTTCGCCCATATTTATAAAAAAATTTAAACTAGTAGGTAGAAACTTATTAGCCAACCCTATATGATTTTATAGGTAAAATTACAATTTGTGAAAAAAGAAAAGGATTTAAATGATATCTTACTAAACAGATAAAGAAAATATTTACGACCGTTACTTAACTTTTAATTGATTGAACCTTTTAATTTCGTTCTAAAATTTCATTAAAGTCATCGCTTCGTTAAGGATGAATTTTTGGTTACAATAAGAATAGAAATTTTCCAAAGGTCCAAATAAATTTCTTATCTCCACATAGCTTCTAACTAAATTTAATAAGTTTAGAACAAAACAATCGTACATACTTTTTACATATTTACTTGGCCTATATAAACATAATGAAAAATCGTATGATGATAGTGATTAATAATCAAATTTCTCAAAAAATTGTAGGTAATTTACCTGAGATATATTTACAATGAAACGCGTAACAAGGTGGCGGCAAAATCTGAATTATTTTTTTATTCCAGTCTTCATATATAACAACATTGTTTAATTAGCATGTACACTAAAGATATTCAAGAAAGATTACTTCAGAGGACACAATAAAAGTAACAGGGCACAAAAATACAGTTTTTGGAATTTTTATGTGTTTATTTCTTCACGATCATACAAGAACTATTGAAGGGATGCTAATAGGGTTATAGAAGGTGGATTACGTACGGCATGAAGTCTCTAGGTTTTGTTTTATTGCAATAAACTCGATAAAAAAGAAGATATGGTAATTTGAAATTTCAGTACAAAGCACACTTATTAAAACAAAAAAGTTTAATTTATGTTAACTAATTAGATGACGAATTAAACCTTCATTTTAGTAGTATCCTTATTAAAAAAATTCTCAAGATCCGCGTAATCTAATTTGCAGAACAAGTTTTAAATAATTTTAAATGAGATATGAAATTTTATATAAAAAAAGTTAATGTTTTCATATGTGTGCAAGAAAATAAAGTTTTGCAACAAAGAATTATTCCAATAGTTATCACCTTTGAGGTACGTATGTCTAAAGAGCAGCTTATTTTTATAATAATGCAACATTTTTCATATTAACGCTGATGAATTCTCGAGTTAAATAAATTTAAATATTTTTGTATCGGTTGCTTTACAATAATTAAATATTTCAACAAATAATATTACTTTTTACGGGATGAATATTGCAAAGGCTTTTTGTAACGTTCTGTAGTAAAACAGTGAATAATTTCGCGACGTCCATCCGTCCGCCCGTCCGTTTATCACATCTTCACAGTTTCTACGGGTCAAAATAAATGAAATTTTGCAGATAAATATTTCATATGGAGATCTCAATTAATGTGTAGCAAAATATTAAAATGAAATATTTTCTAAGGAACTCTTTATATATGTGAAGCAAGAGTGAAACATTCCACAAATATTGACAAATTGGGTATCTTTGTAAAAGTATTCAAAATATTGAATTGGTTACTATTTTCCTTTTTAAATCTTTATGTACGAAATATTAATCTTCAAGTGCAATGTAGGCACTGTATTATAGTTAGATTTACATGAATGCATTTTGATAAATTTGTACTAAGTAAATACAATTTTGAGTCTTAAGATTTGCATAAGTAAAAGTATTAAAATACCAAATTTACCTTAATATGTTAGTAATATAAACGCTGCTAAATCCAAAACGTTACTAAACAAAGGCTAAATTTAAACCAAATATTTCGAACATTAGAAATTTAGAACATATTACGCTTAGCAATTATTTATAGACAATGCCTCTATTCAAATAGCTACGATTATAAGCATTCGTTTAATTTAAGCAGGAAAAATTTTATAAAAATTACAATACATTTGTTGTGGTAATTTAATTGACTGTACCTAGTGAAACTTTATTTGAAATTTTAAACCTATCTGAATTTTATTTTTCAATTTTGTTATTAACTTTATAAATAACCAAATTTGGTACAACTAGTCCAAGTTTGACATTTTTCTAATAATTTTCAAACAATCATTTTAAAAGTATCACTTAATCGTTTTACTCTAGGATTTAGTTACCATATTTATGTCAAATGTTATTTTGTATATAATTATTTAATCACAACTTAATTTTTATTTTTTGAATACTTACATAATCCTAGTCAGGTTTAAACATTCAGTACTCCTTGCCTGATAGACTAAACTATTATTTTCCCTTCTGTCGATAGTATCAATTTGAATGGTAATTTCTGAAGTCGCTGTGTGAATACAAAAATGGGCTTACAATTATATTTTAATTCCAAACAATGGAATAAAAGAAATTGCAATCTAATTACTGGCCAATTTAAAATAACTATTTTTATTAATTTATCAAATAGATTTTAAAATTATTAAATTTAAAATTTCTATAACAAAACAAATACTGTGATTTTAAAGTTTGAATGAAATATGCAGTTATGCTTCTTCAACTTATTTAGGACATAAAATGTATAATTATATTAATACAAAATAAATTATTGCAATTGATTTGTTATCAAAACAATACATGATTTACTGAATTTTCAAATATTTATATTGAAAATGTGATTTTGTTCTTAATCGTGAGTCACAGAATTAACTGATTTTAGAATTATTATCATTATGAATCACAGAATTAATTGATTTTAGAAAAAAACAATTGTGTTTTGTTTTGTAATAAAAAACAAACATGAATGCAATTCGTAATTTGTTTTACGATTCCATACCTACCACCTTATATGCACAATATGCCAAACCTTAACATAATAATTATCTCAACTGAAAACTCATTTATCTAACGTTTTTGATCGAAATCATGCGATAATGCTCGCGTCAATTGTGGTAATTACTCCAAGTAATACCTTATTTCCTTTTATTATAGGTTAAATAAAGTGGTAATCTTGCCATACCTTACAATATATCAGTTAATTCGATCGACACAGAGAAGGCCTGCCCTGATGTATTGTTCTAATTACCACAAAGCTCATTGATCGGTCTCTCGTATAATTCAATTATTGGAGCGAGCTTCGAGCCGTGATGTCCTTTGAGAATAACCTCTAGGGTTTCATCTGATGATTCCGATTGGTTCATTAATTATATAGTGTGTTACGTTGCATTGTGAAGGCTTTCTAGTGCCATCCATCAGTTTATGTTGCTACATTTTGCGCTTGAAATTATTTATAATTATGGAGAAACAGTCTAATTATTATATAAGAAAGCATTGATATGTTACAAAACAACTTCACAATTCAGTCGGGGTCATTCTAAATACATCCTAAATTTTACTTAAATCGACACCACGACGTACCTACTTGTAAAATAATATGTTCTTAATTTCTTATAGGTTTTAAATCGTTCGTTTGGACGTTTATTCATAAATTAAATGATATTTTTAAGTAAGTAGCATTTGCGTTTATTTACCTAAAACATTAAAAATATTTTCAAGAACTTATTTGAATGAAAATAAATCGGTTGCAAAAAGAATTAAACATTTTCAAATTTCTATCCATCTCTTGTACCAATATATTAATTTGATTATGTTAGTAAAATTAGGAAATAAAGGTAGGAAATAAAATACCTCTGCCTACTTTTCCTTGTAACAATATTCTCAAAATTTATTGTATTTAGATATCCTAGTCTTTTTTAAAGCTTTTCCTAGATACGCAAAAAGACTAGAAAATATCACGGATTATATATACACAAACTTTTTTAATATTACTCTGATTAAAACTATACATTTAATAACTGGTAGAAATATACTTAATAAATTTAATTAATTAAAAATTATGACATCATGAACACTTTGCATGCTACTGTTCACAAAACTAAATACATGTCTAAAGGCGCAAAAATCGTTGGCGATTACCGATTCAACAACGTATTAAGATTTGTATAACTTCTTGACATTCTCGACCGCCACGTCATTAGAGCTCGGCCGGTTCCGACATGGACCGGATGCGTTTGATAATTGTTTCGTTGAAGCGTTACACAATTTTAACGTGACAGAATGACTAAGACATCCTAAAAGGAGCTTAATTTCAAAAAGTTTCAATTGCAAAATATTTCTTTGAGTTGTTTGCACAAAGTGTAAAAGTTATTCAATTAAAGTTATTGAAGTTTTTATGAGAAAAATTGTTATTTTACGATTTCATTTATAGCTAAGGAAAAACAACTTCTAAAGAACAAAAAAGATATTTCGGTTTATATTTATTACAGAAAGAAATAGTTTATTTCATAAAATATTATTTATAAAACGGACTAGCCTGGAATAATTCTGATAAAGAATAATTGAAAAATATTTTGTTTTTAATTATGCAATGCATGTCATGGTTTTATTCAATGTAACTTTTTCGTTATGATAGGTCACTTCTGGGGACGGTGACTAATATTCCATATGGCCAATCTTTAGACCCGTTATATCTTTTACAGTCGGCTTCTAGTTCAGCAACAAGTTAAATGTACTCAAGTCTTAACGAAAATTATTAATAAAATACAGAAATCTACACGAAAGTTAGTTAATATGTACAGTTTTGTAAAGAAACATTAATACATTTCATATAATTATGCATAGTCGTATAAATATACTACACTCCAGCAACTTTGATCAAATGATCGAACACTTGAATAGATGAAGAGTTACGGCATAATTGAATATTGTTGAGAAATGAAAATAAAACTAAACGACCAGTAAAAATGAAAATAAACAAACAGTATGCAGGCTAATGAAATTTTGTGGACACTTTTTTCCATATACATGTGTGAGTTTCAATTCATACAGCCCGTATTGTTTTATGTAATTTGTTTCACTCTGAGCCTGCCGAGTCACCGCGTCGCTATACCTACACGTATGTTTTTATTTCTAGATTAATTTTACAGAAATAAATGTTACCCACATCTCGACTTTTGAGGTGACTTCACTACATTTTCATAAATCATGGACCGCACACCAAATGCGACAAGGAATTGTCGCATTTTTTTGTTCGATCGGTACGAAACTTGATAGAAAATTAGAAAAAATGTTTACCTCTCTTATAGGAAAAAAGAAAAACGTCCTAAACTGTACCTCAGTCTATTAACCCATGATACCCTTCTCCATACACAGCAAATATATTTTAATAAATATTTTGTTTGAAAAATGTTGTTTCATTCTATGCTTAGTGCACTCGTTAAAGGAATTCTCGTTAATTGATATTTGTTTTTCCTCATGTACGTACGTATGTAGGCAAGCCATCTAAAGTAGATATGTAGATACCAAATGTTTACTTTCCCTAATTAAGTTTTTATTAAAAATGGCGTCATATTTTTAATAAAATGGATTTAAATTTTATTATAACGACATTAAGCCTCTGATCAACTTAGCAGGGCTTTATTTTATGTTTTCTTTTTGAGTTTATCATAAATTTTTTTATAACAATTTAGCTCTTGTACGCTTACACTTACCATTGGCTCTCTTTCAATAAAATTTTCGACATTCTTCCTAAAACGTTTTGACTAATAATGATGTGTAATATGTATAAATATACTCTTAAAAACATTTTATACAATTTTTTGAAATTGATTTCTTAAATTTTGACCTGTTAGTGTTCAGTATCAAAATTGGCCAAAGAGAACACTTACAGAATCGCTTTGAATCCGCATGGATGTCACAATCATTTTTTTACAGATTCAGTTTGACGTGGATATTTGAAATTTAGCATATCTCCAGGAAGTGGTGACCCAATCAATGAAATCACCACCACTTAACAGACAAGGCCGTCACTTTAGTAAAAATAATTAAATTTTTATTTTAGAATTAAGGTTAAGGAAGGAAGTAAAGGAACAAAAAAACCACAAAGTTGTATGGATTATTAAACAATAATGCATTATTAAAATTTACATCATTTACTCTTCCCGTATTTTTAACGCGTTTTCCAAAAAAAACGCCTAAAAGCACTTTCCCCGCTATGGCTTCAAATATGTAATTCAAGGCTGCAAAAATTTATGCATAAGAAATATAAGATATAAAGAAGAACATACTTATGAGACTTGCATTATCTCCGATAAGTTTTCTACATGAAAAGTAGTTCGGCCAAAAAACTTCGTTTGGCGATTTCATACCATTTTCTTATAAATGCTCTCAATGATATAATGAATGCTATAATGAAGCACTTTATAATAAAATTATAGTTAAAAAAAATAAAAAGACACCCTTTTGTAGCAATATGAACTGAAAATAATCTTTAAATATAAATATTTTTTTAATAAACTTTGATATAAAGTTATTGAAAAAAATTAAATCTAATTTAGTTTTTAGTGTTTTTTGTTTTAAGAATAAAACTTTTTTAATCTTATAAAATTATTGTATTGTCATCTGTTCTTGATAAATGTGCAAAATTTTAAATAATGTGGACGTCCGGAAGTGGATAAAAATTTAATTGAAAAATTCCGTTAATGTATTTTAGTCTTTTTTGTTTTAAGGATGAAACTTTTTTATTTTATGAAATTATTGTATTCTCATTAGTCCATGAAATGTATGCAAAATTTTAATTATTCGGACATCTAGAAGTGGGGAAAAATTGAATTGAAAACTCTGTTATTTATTTAGTTTTAAGATTCAATAACATTTCTTCATTTCGCCTTTCCGACAAATCGGCATAAATGTTTCGTGACACATAAAATCGATGTCCAAAAACATCATTCCATTTTAACATCTCTTATAAAGATTGATAAGATAGAAAAATCTGCGTTTATGATGTAAAATATAACTTATTGTATTATTTGTTTTTCTTTATTGTAAATGTATCACAACTCTGTGTAACTTAATTTTTTTAATAATCTTAAATAAGGCTAATATGATTGGCAACAAAATTAACTTTAATGTAAGAAAAGCGTAGAATACACTTAACTTACATTTACGACAATTGATTTCAAGCACTCCATGCCTTTTTTACATTATGTTTAATTTTTTTCAATCACTTTATATTCAAGTTTATTAAAAAAAGTTATATCGTGTTTTGAGACACACTTTTGCCCTTGACCAAAATCTTTATATTTAAAGATTATTTTTTATTTTTTACTTCATATTGTTACAAAAGGGTGTTTTTAAGTTTTCTTTGAACTATAACTTTATTATAAATAGCTTCATGATATCTATCCCTAATATTTTCATAAGGCTAATTTTCGTCATACCAGAAAATATTCGTTATACTATAAAAGATAGATAAAATGAAAATATTTTTTGTTTGCGTTTTCGATAATATTTTTAAAGCTATCCTACATGTAATTAAAAAAATGTTTTTAAATCTTTATGCCGTATTCTTTTGAAAGACCCGTGAAAAATTCACCCTCAAAAATACATAAAATATTTTCAAGCCTATAGCTACCAGAGGTATATGAAGGTTAATATTTTTATGAATATGATAAATTTCAAGTTTCTATGTTAAGTGGTTTCTAAGCAAAACTGCAGAGAGTAAGTGATTTAGGATGGTTTTGTTTTTCCTTTTGAGGTAGGGAATTAAAATTAAACCGATGAGATAAATTTCGCTCTTAAAAATTAAAGTATTAACAATATATCATTATAGTTTAACAAGTCGTGTTACTTCATTAAAATTCAAAGTTCGAATAAATAAATGTTAAACAAATATGTGATTATCAACATAATATCCATAAACAAATCCATGTTACTTAAGTAATGAATCAGTAATATCACTGTAAAAAAAATGGAGACAAAACCTATCAAGTATGAGCGGAACTCGCACTACAAAGGTTCCATACACATTTAGGCATTTATAAACATTTAATGGTACATAATATTCCTATTGAACTATTTACAAAATTTTTATTTTTTAACGAAAATATATGTTGCCTACCACGTGTTCCACAGGCGCAAGTTTAAAAATAAATTTATAATATAACTTCAAATTGACAGCTTTCGGATTTTTTTTACTTATATTGTGAGGCGTTCTAAATTTCCTAATTCTAAGATAACAGGTAACCCTATAAGTTTCGATTTATCTACGAATGTCATAAAATGCGGCATAAATAGATGTATTTCTAAGGTTTTTTATTGGGTTGACTTAGGAACTTGATTTTTTTACAGCTCGAATGTATCGTAGACCTAAGTATTTAATATTGATTTGAAATTGATACCTATACGCGTTCCTGAGAAAAAGGACCATGACACACAGATAGACAGACAGATGGACAACAAAGTGATCTCATAAGAGTAATTTTTTCTTTTTGAGGTACGGAATTCTAAAAATCACCCTTTGACTAAGAAAAAATATCTCTCCAATTCCATATTATTGCCGGGATAAAATACGTTTCTAAAGCAATATAATTTATTAGAAATACACATTACATATGATAAAAATTAGTTTAAATTAATCAACTTAAATATACGTAGCTTTTCTATATGAAGTTAAGAATTTCCTGCAATCAAGAAGAAGGAACTGGTGAGTAATGTCGATTGCAACGTGACGCAAAATTCTGTAATAAGATCACTATTGATTAGCTCCTCAAAAATAACACTGCATTTTTGTGTATAAAGTAAAACCAAATCTCAAAAATAACATTGCATTTTTGTGTGTGTGTAATATGGACCAAATATAATAATGGAAATATATAAAATAAGGGACAAAAGGTTCAAGCTCGTCTGTTTTCTCCGTCACATTGAACAGATCGCTACCTGTGTATCTCCCGTGGGCACCATTTAAAAGAAAGCATGAAAAAGGTTTCACACTCAATCATATTTATAGAATATGGAGGATGTCAACGGAGATTCAAATGATATTATCAATAATTTCCGAGTTAATTCAGTTTGTTGGACTAAAATTGTTTATTGGGAAAGAAATATGTGTCGTATTAAATAATGAGCACTTCGAAAGAAACAAAAAGTAAAAGTGGATCTCAATTTATTGTAACTAATCATTGTATTCATTATTGACAATCTGAAAAAGAAAGTATAGCATCAAAATGGAAATTCACAAGTTTTGAGTTGAAAAATTCGTCAATAAACTCTCAAAGATGATAAAACGAAAATTTATTTTGAACAAAGTATAATCTAATCCCAAAAATAGATAACATAAAAAGGCGCTATGTCTGACATGAAGAGGATGTGAAATCATTTTCTATCCCAGTTCCAATAGTTTTAATCGGGTAATTCTTGCAATATGCGGGCAAGCGTTATGATGCAGACAGAAAAATATCGTGTTGCCGACGTTTTTGATGGAATTTAAGTCAAGCTGATTGCAAAGCTGATTGCAACAGTTGCGTTGTTGGGGTACCAGCTGTATTACTGGAAGTATTTCCCAATTTATGATTCAAAGAATATCTCACTAAACTCACAACTTTATCTTTTTGTAATTAGTTTTACTTCTTGACACTGGTTTGCCCAATTTTTGTCGAATCACTGACGTTTACAGACGATTCCTTCTCCCCAATTATAAGATATTTTAACAAATTGTATGCATGTATCTGCACTAAAATTGGGTTGATTCTCATTCAAAAAAAGGCTATCCATGCGCTATACCCATTTATAGACTTTGCTTTACTAATGTAAATGTTTTTCTACTGTATCGTGAGTGGATTCAAGTTGAAAAGCCGAAGCCGAGCTGAGATAATATCAGGAGCTACTCTTTGAAATATATATATATATATATATATATATATATATATATATATATATATATATATATATATATATATATATATACTCGTTATGGCTTTTGCTGCACAATGACTAGATTGGAATTCATAAACTAGTGACACACGTCGTTTTTAACATTTGGCATATTTTCTCGATGTTAACTCGCTCACATATTTGACGGTAGAACGGTTTGGAAGTTTAAAAAAATTATTATACATATACAAAATAACTAAAAAATAGGCAATCATGTGAAAGGCAATATAAATATATATATTTGAGAGATCAATAGAGAATTTTAAGAAACAATTAATATAGACGAAAATATTGTGATATACAAAATAAAATATTATGTTGATTGCAAATATTTCCATAAAATTTATATTGGTTCTTAAACACCAGATTGTGTCTCCGTGTTGAGTGCGCGTGTGTACCTGAATAATATATTATGTGCGTTTGCTATCTCCTCCTTCATAGAGATAATCTAGATAAAATTAGCTAGTCATGAATTTTAAATAAAAGCACAAAAGTTTTCATAAATGTTTACAATAATTTTTTTATAACACGTCTTACACAACCAGAGTAAAACAAAATAGAGCTTTGTATTTCTACACAAGATGACGGTACTTGTTGAATTATTGACCGAATTAAAATTTATAAAGTGCCATTAAAGCATTTGAAAGATTTTAAATAATAGCATGCTTTTTGAAACGAAGAAAATATGTTCTTTTCATTATTATCTGTCAACGTCTTTTTATAATCAAACGCTAGGTGCGTGCGTATATCCAGAATTTAGGGCAACGAATTAGTTATTTATTAGTCTTATAAAGTCTTCACTAGCTTCATCGCCCTAAAGGTCTAAATCTACATGAGAAAATGTTACATCAGTCACACTAATACTAAATAATTGAGTGGCCAATTTCATCTTCATTATTTCATTTTGGAAAAAGTTAGTTTTGTAGAGTTTGTACCGAAGTTTATTCGCCAAGTTCATTCACTAGTGTAGATTCACTCTACGAACTAAAAATGATTTTATCACTCTCTACTAGGTTCTGTACTAGAAGGCAATTCCATCACTCATTATAAAGTTTAATTCAGACCTTAATTTCATAAAAGTTCTGCTATACTTGGTAAAATATTGATTGCGTACTCATTCGTCAAGAGCATACTTTATGCAAATATATGCGAGCAAGATTCATTATGCAGCCCCGCCTCGCTTAGAAGCGTCCGCTTGTGTTAAATCGAAACGAAGTTCTATTCACGAATATGTAGCTCACTCTATAACTATACGCAGAGCTTAACTTCCGGAAGCTTTAAGC
The DNA here is from genome assembly GCA_039881145.1 of Druceiella hillmani. Lineage (NCBI taxonomy): Eukaryota > Metazoa > Arthropoda > Insecta > Lepidoptera > Hepialidae > Druceiella > Druceiella hillmani. Next base: position 5,238,359 of record JAYKKI010000106.1, on the reverse strand, counting down.
GTGAAAGTTAATTAACAAGCTCTGCGTAGTAATAAATGTATCTATCAATCTGTCAATGAAAGGGGTTTTGTGATTGTGCCGAAAGGGAATCTGTTCAACCTGTTAATTGCGATTTAGCGAATCAAGCGTTACTAAGTAACACGTTGGTTACTTAATTATAAAACCTATGTAGGAAAATATAACGACATATTACAATTTCAAATTGATACTGATGTTGAGGCCGTTTTGGTATGGTACGTTTAAATATTTATATAACTTAGTACTTATTACCTGATGTTCGAGGATCCAATAAATTTTTGAATACTTTAAACATTCAGTATGTATGGAAAAATATGGCTAAAATCATCTGTTGTCCGCGGCTTTGCGACCAGGATATTTTTAATTTTAAAAATATGTTTGTCTGTTATGGCCATATTTTGCTTCTTCTGCATGATATTAATACGTTATACGTTATTAAATTGTACATAGATCAAAACTGAGTATTTCTTTTATATTAATTTTCATGTTCTTATTACACAATTAACCAAGGAAATTAATCTTTGTTATTATCCTATTATAATCTAATATTATATCTATTATTATAATCTTATAAAAAAATTAAAGAGTTTTTCAAGGTAAAAATAGCACATAATATTTGCATTATACGCGTACGTATTCTCCTTTATGTGGACGAGTAAGTTGATTTATATAACTGGAATTCGTTTACTTTTTTATAAATTCAAAAGTTTGAAAAAAGTTTCCGTTTTGCATAAATAAATAAATAAATTTTCAGTCATTTCTTTAGGATTTCTCGATATGTATATGCTGTGAAAATATGTTAAGCATTATATTTACCTGGTGGAAAATAATATTAATATAAAGCATATACACACATTTATGTATTATGAACACATTAAATGTTTATGAGAGACTGATGCATAAGATTTATTTGCTTCATAAGTATGAATTTAATATGGAGACTATTTTTCTACTGAGTCCCATAACTTTTGTCTCACCCACTTTTTATATTTGTTAAGTTGACCTACACTAATTTACAGTGTTCAATGGTTTTTACTTCCTAAAAGAGATTTAAGTGGTCAGCAAATACAGGTTTATTGCGGTTACACTGATGGGTTGATGGGTTATATGATGGTTATATCATTAATGTCACACACACACACACACACGCATGCACGCACGCACGCACGCACGCACGCGCGCGCACACACACACACACACACACACACGCACATATATATATATTGCCCCGTATGGTGACCGGGGATTAAGACTCGTCCGAACGTAGCCTATGCGTGTCGTAAGAGGCGACTAAAATAGGTACTCAGTGCCTGGGAGGATATCCTACCCCTGGTGATTAAATCAGGGAACTGGTCCTCCAAATTGGGAGTTGGACGTGGGGCTAATAACTCCACCCCGTAAAAAAACCTCTCGTTACGAAATCTCAGGTAAGAAAATACCCGGACCTCTATTTCTGTCGACGACCTGGTAAACGACTTAAGGACTAAAATTTTAGAACTTAGAACATTAGAACTCTATTTAAAAGCAAAGGACTTCAAATGGTATTAGACGAAATGGTTGACTATGATATTGACATACTAGCTATACAAGAGATGAGATGAAATGGAGATGGCATTATGGAAAAAAGAAGCACACCATCTCTTGTAACTGCAATCCGTAAAAACACATGTTTGGAACCGGCTTTATTGTCGCGAAACGTTTCAGACACTTAATAAGTGATTTTGTGGCCAAATCTCCAAGGCTTTGCAAAATTAGACTACGCGGTACTTTCCTCAATAATAGTCTAATAAACGTCCATGCACCCACAAAGAAAAAAGATGACGATGAAAAGGAAGCATTCTACGAGGATTTAGATGAGTTTACCTTTCCTGTCCTAAAAGTGAGTTAAGAAAGTACTTGTCCAAATCCGATACTTGTAGATAGTATTTGACCAGTACTTAACCTTGATAGTACTTGATCAAAACCAAATACGTGCAATTTATGACCAACTATGCCTCCTCTACGCATTTTAAAATCGTTCATTAAAAATTTAAAAAGGTGGATCCTTCAAATACCTTGAATCTGAAAAAAACCCTGGCAACGATTTGGCTCCACAACTAAGGAGATGAACAACAGCAGCCAACAAATGCTTTCATGGACTAAAAAGATTTCTGAAATCTAATAATATCAGAAGAGTAATTAAACTACTGTTATATAAAAGCTTAATCAGATCGGTACTTAGATATGTATCTAAAACGTGGACATTGTCCCAAACTGGTGAAAAAACCCTTGCAATTTTCGAACGAAAAATTATCAAATCCATCTTTGGTGGGATCTTTGACAATGGGTTTTGGAGAAGGAGAACTAATCTTGAACTTTATGGCTCATTTAAAGAACCAGATATAATAAAATTTATAAAAATTCAACGTATGAAATGGGCCCGCCATGTAATTAGAATGAAGGAATATAGAACGACTAAACGAATTTCTCCGGCCAAACCAACTGGCTCATGAGGAAAGGGAAGACCCAAATTAAGATGGGCGGACTGCCTGCAAAGTATTTTTGACGGTATCAACATAAGAAACTAAAACGGTGGCGCCCAGTAAGAGTGCTTTGAACAATTTGCTTGAGAAGGCCTGGGTTCACCGAGTATACATATATATATATATATATATATATATATATATATATATACAGGCTGTCCAGTGGCAGATTTCAAAGTTTGAACAAACATAGTTTCTGAACGCAACACATAAGAGGTGCGCGGGGGGCGTCGTTAGAAGCGCAAGCGATGCGGATGTTTTAGTAGCCATGGAACAGTGGAGTGGAGAGCACCGCGCTTTTGCCGTCAGGCCAGGACCTACACCATTGGTAGCCACGAATGAAAATGTCGAGCGTGTTATGGTTTCTGTCGTTTATCACTGCGTACACGTTCATTGATATTGGGAATTCCGAAATGAACTTTACTGACTATACCAAATAGTACTTCATACCGATAGACACGAATCAAATAAATAACAGTAGACACGAATCAAATAAATAATAGTAGACACGACGCCAAATAGTACTTCATACCAATAGACACGAATCAAATTAATAACAGTAGACACGAATCAAATAAATAATAGTAGACACGACACCAAATAGTACTTCATACCGATAGACACGAATCAAATAAATAACAGTAGACATGAATCAAATAAATAATAGTAGACACGACACCAAATAGTACTTCATACCAATAGACACGAATTAAATAAATAATAGTAGACACGACACCAAATAGTACTTCATACCAATACACACGAATCAAATTAATAACAATAGCCATGACACCAAAAAGTATTTCATACCAATAGACACGAATCAAATAAATAACAACAAACACGACAATAAATCGCACTTTATACCAGTAAACAAGAATCAAATAAATAACAATAGGCACGATACCAAATAGTAATTCATACCAATCGACACGAATCAAATAAAAGAATTTACAAATTGGAGTGATTTCTTATAATGAGTTTAGTTCCACAGATTCCACTTATAAAGATTAATTTCGTATTTATGTCGACTGGTATTAATTAACAATCGCTTCCAGCAATTCGATTTTTATTTATGCTATACTCACCATAACCAATACTTGCAAGCAAGAGAGAAGCTTGAATGCAAGGTACGATCGTATAATTCCACTCAATATAGATGAAATTGCTCTCTAGTAGTGCTAGAAATATAGAAAGGGATGTAGACAATTATTCTTTTAAAATACACTCCGCATCTCTGTAATCGTAAATTCTTAGACTAAGTGATATAGTGAATAATTCATAACCACCGCCACTAAAGAGGAGTGTCAACAAGAGAGTAATACATTAATTAGATAATTCTATACAATCAGATTACTAATTTATTAAAATCGTAATACACCGTTTATGGCCTTAACAGAATCGTAATAAAAAAAATAAATAAGCATATTACTTTTAAATATTTTTAAAAATTATGACATCATCTACGAACAAAAAATTAGGACATCATCTAAAAATAACATTTATATTTAAACATTAATTCTAAATCATAATTTATTACACTATTAATAAACTATTGAATCATGCGATATTAGAATCAGACGATGTGTTTTAACTATCTAATAATCGATCACTGAACTGAATAAAAAGTAACTCGCTGACTATTAAATGGAGTTCTCAACGAACCAGCATGTAAACAGAAGGCAGTTTATTTCATTTAATGATAAATTTATTGCACAGTATTACAATAAATTTATCGTTGAACAAATTTAAATCGAATAAGAAATAGCAGGAACTTGAGCAGATAAAATCATTTTTAATATTAAAGTTAAAATAAACGTCGGTTATTGTATGTTTACCCAGAATTTCACAAATTCTTCTTAGAAAAGGTATTAAAGAAAAATTAAACATATTCAAACTACGGATGCATAAAAATATAACAATATTTCTTTGCTATGTTTGTGTCTTTGGTATTTATATTAAACATAATTTCTTTTTTAATTGTCTGCTTATGTTTATTACATATGAACATTTACTAGACTTCCCTCTTTTCAATAATGCCTATTTATAACGCCACATATATAAGGTTTAGTTATCGAAGATAAAATTATATTTATTACCCAATTTAAACGTCATTCGCATTACCGACGTAAAATCATATTTTTCGATTAATTTCAGTGTTAAAATGGACTTTTACATAACCAGTTGCTCCAAATATTGGCCAAGATATCTATCAATATTGACAATAACTCCATAAGTCAATCGCAATATCTCGTCGAAGTGTAGAGACGCCGGCACGTACACTTCACCGCTTAATGACAAAATGTCACTGGTAATTGTAATTTATTATACACACGCCACGTATAAATGCAATCACCGTGTAGATATTTCACACACAGAATATACTACTGCCCGAAATAATATCTGTACTTATGGAAGACATAGAATAAATATCAACAATAAAACAATAGAAAAATATGTTATTGAAACACTTTCCGGAAACTTCACATACCTATGGATTTATTTTCCGATTTGGTACTTGTGAAGTGGTCAATATAATTGAGTAATGCGTGTACGCCCACGTTCGCTGCTTAATGGCGAAATGTCATTAGTATCGTGCTCCATATGAACGCAATTACCGTATAGATATTTTCAGCACATAATGTGCTACTGCTGGAGATAGTACCTGCGCTTATAGGGATGTTAAGCACATACATGGTTCAGACTTTTTGGAGAGTTCTAGTGATTTGGAAAGTGTTCTGGTTCCATAAAGATCAATGAAAAAAATAATAGAAAAGGATGTAAAAAGAAAATTTAAGTGTATTGCTGTTCCGATTTATAGAAAGTGTGAAAATTTCACGTGTCTGATTTAGTGTGAAATAATCGATATAATGCAGCAATACATACGAAATCAAGAATGAAATAAACACATATTATTAAGTTGATTGTCTAATTTTAAAATCAATAGTTTAATGTGTTTTTTTTTTATTTTTTGGTGAAATTGAAATTAAAAGAATTTACGGATGATAATAGTAAATTTGGGTGAGATGAGAGTAGCTAATAACTATCTTGGTTGTTATTTAATACTTTGGTTGCTGAAGTACTTTCATATTTTTCTCTTAAAAAATTTATTTTTCCATACATTTTGTATGGAACGACTTTTTTGATGATATGTCGAGAACGGATTGACTGATATTTTTTTTCATTGAAAATTAATATCTATATATATATATATATATATATATATATATATATATATATATATATATAACAAAGTCGTGTTAGTTACACCGTTTATAACTCAAGAACGGCTGGACCAATTTTTTTTATTTTTATGTTTTTGGATTTGTCTTCGTTGGGAATAGGATAATAAATATGAAAATAGAAAAATTCCCGAAAAAAAATTTATGACGAAAATTCATTTTCTCATACATTTTGTATGGAACGACTTTTTTGATGATATGTCGAGAACGGATTGACCGATATTTTTTTTTTCATTAAAAATTTATATCTATATATATAAAACAAAGTCGTGTTAGTTACACCGTTTATAACTCAAGAACGGCTGGACAATTTTTTTTTATTTTTGTGTTTTTGGATTTGTCTTCGTCGGGAATAGGATAATAAATATGAAAATGTTGGAAAAAACCACGAAAAAAAAATTTATGAAGAAAATTTATTTTCTCATACATTTTGTATAGAACGGCTTTTTTGATGATATTATGTGCGACCCTTGCGGTGTATTGAATGAGTTCGCTGGAGAAATGCCTGGATCGTGCCTTCTCAGTGGCAAGATAAAATTGCCATTCTTTCTTCTGCCACGTGAGTCATTGCATTCCTTACTTCGTACCGAAACACCAGAAACACGACATTTTCTACCGAACATTCAAAGATACAAAGGTTGTTTCCAAATGACGCGAATTCAATCTGACATTCAAGGTAATTTCTGCTAGAGAGAATAAACATTTATTCGTTTATTATTTTTCATGATCATAATTTAATAAATCTAACTTCGCCTTCGACTTTATGGATCCAAGGCCAAATTCACAATCGAATCGGATTATTGCAACCGCTTGAAGATGCACAGCATAAATTCATCTAAATTTACTTCATGGGCAACGTGGAGGAACAACTTCATCGGTGTCAAAAGATCGAATCGACAATAAAAAGAGAAGTTCTTGCAGAAACAACTTCATGTATATCATTCATTGGTTCGGTTGTTCATAACTGCGATGGATCGCATGCCAAGTGATGACTACAAAGTCGTTATTTTGACCTTCCGTGAACCACGTGGATAAAAGTTGCGTCCAGCACTGTGTGGGGTTTAGCATACCCCAACATAATTTTATATTTTTGTAGGGAAAATCTTTTTAAAGTTTATTTTTTATGTAATAACATTGTTTTTGAACTATTAGGAAATAAAAATAAAATAAATTTGTTAAAAATAATAAACATTTTTAATATCTTTAGGCATAGTAACAAAAATAGTACTTTTTTACTAACTAAATGGAGCATCTTCTTTGGTTCAGCCTTATAAAAAAAAAATTAAATAATAAATTCTGATTGACCTTTATTTAAGGTCCTAATGAGATAAGAAACAAAAATAATAAAAAAATAACTAAACATAATTAGTCTTCTTGAGATTCCAGTTGGTTCAAATCTGTACAATTTTTACAAAAAAAATATGCGTGCTCTAAAAATATAGGTACTTCGCATCGCTCGCAACCGCACTTTGTCTTTCGATCTCTTCGCCTATCGCATTCCGAACATCTTGTTATACGTCTTGGCATCTTCTTTGGTGGTTCCACACTTGTTTCACCGAGTAAAACATTTATGCGCTTATGAGAATCCCTAGGTATTCGTGGATTATCTTTGCTGTTTCTCAGGTGCTCTTCAATCAAAGCCATTCCCAAATCACGAATAAACTTCCTCCTTTTGTTAGATTTCCCTGCTTCAATTAGATATGTAAAATCATAGCGTTGATTCCTGCATGATTGAGAATCGAGAAAAATATAGTGAAAGGCCAGCGTTTGCTGTTGCGAGAAACGTCGTATGTTCTGGCGAGTTTGTCGACCACATCTACTCCACTTTTAGTTTCATTATAGAAAGTTATCATTGTTGGTTTCTGCTTGATTCCAGTTTCATGGTCGATTTCTTTATCGTGGTGAAGGGATGACATCATATGAACGTACTTTCGAGGCTTTGGAACATAACTAACGAGACTGACATCTTTTTTAAAGCCAAACCGTGATGCATATAACTCTCGAAATTGCTTGAAGCATGGCAGAATGCAAGCTTTATTAGCTCTCAAAGTACCAACTACCGTTTATACAACTTACGTTTACCGTAAATTTATGTTTCTGTAACAAGTTTTCCGCAGTTTCATGACTGGTAAAGAAATTGTCCATGGTAACATTTCTTGACGAGCCGGAAACGCAGTTCACCATACGATCTACTAAGTCAAATGGCTTATTGCTCAACATAAACGGACTGATCTGGCTGTTTACCGCAGTAAATTTCTAAATTTGAAGTATAAAATGTTTTAGCGTCTACTAAAGCATATATTTTATTCCATACTTTGCGGGTTTTGATGGGATATACTGCCGAAATCCACATCTCCCTCGAAAGGCAACCAATTCTTCATCAAGTGTTAGGTGTTCGGATGGTGTATATGCGTTTTGGCAAAGCTGGACAAAGATGTCAAATATGTCTCGGATTGGTGCTAAACGATCAGTCTTTATTCTCTCTTCTCTAGTCGTAGCATCATCGAATCTCATATTATTGAGTAGGTATGAGAATCGATTTTTAGACATCATGCACCGAAATATTTTGATTCCAGTACCATCTGAAGCCCAGAGGTCATTGAGGTTATGTCTCCCGGAACGGTATAATCACGCTAAAAATAAAAGCCCAAAAACTGCTTTCATCTCATATGCAGTTGTTTCTTTATAGAGAACATTTAGCGGTTCACCGTCTGGTGGCTGTGGTCTCGAAAGACATATCTTTGCATTCGTATGTTTTACAATCGTTTCAAGTATCTCATTGGAAACAAATACTTCAAAGCATTCTAAACTAATTTTCTTGTCTTTATATTGACTTTTCACTCCCTGCAAATGCGTAATTATATTTTCTCGTCTTGTACGAACGTTAGTTCTTAGCAGCTCTTTTAGCCATGTTGTTTTGCCATCTTTACCAATATAAAAACCTTGCGAGCTAGAAGACTCACTACCTGAAAAAATATCCTCGTCCTCTACATCCTCTTCAATATCACTTTCAGATTGATTACTCAAATGATCCGAATCGGCTTCACTTCCGGATAAATATAGCTCATCTGTGTCACTATCACTATCATCCATAAGTGCCGATAATATTTCGTTTTCTTTTACACGACGAGCCATTTTGAGGAAATAAATTCACAAACGACTGAAGTAATAAAAAAACAAAATAAATAAATAGTTTTTATAGAAATAGATATGTTTTGCATGTCATACTGCTTACCTTTTAGACGACATCCCGAACTACGTGGGGTTTATGACACCCTGCCACACTTTCCGGGCGACCGTCCGCTGCGCCTGTGACGCTACAACTAAACCACTGTTACTATGCGATCCGGTAACGTCGCAACTCCAGCTACTCGATGTTTCGTGGAATTCGCGCGACGGTTTTAAAAGATACGACAATTTATGTTTCGCTGGGGTATATCAAACCCCACGTGATGCACGGAAGGTTAATGTTATTTTAATTTATTTAAAATAGTTTTCATTTTGATGTGTACATTTATTGAACTTAATTCATTTTGAATATTCATTTTATCTTAATAAAAAACTGAATTTAATTTAGCTAATAAATTCACACAATATTTATTAATTCTGAGGCGATACGAAGTTCGCCGGGTCAGCTAGTTAATTTATATATTTTTTGAAATTATATCTTCTTTATTGTACAAAATAATTATTTTATATATATATATATATATATATATATATATATATATATATGTATATGTATATATGTATTGTATGTATTATTCAATACCATATAAAGACAAATAAAAAAAGGCGAATTTAAGCAATTTCTGTCTATTTTTATGCACAATTATATTTATGGAAATCAATGTTTTATAAAAATAAAATTATCAGTAATTAAGTAACCAATACTTTGTAATGGATGATTAAGTATACAATACTTTGTATTTCTATCATAAATAATGATTGAACTAGATTTTATTTCTTCAAAAAAATTATTTATATTGTAATTGAATCTCGATGTTCCAAAGATTGAAGCGTATTTTGTTACTATGTAATCGTTAGGTACCAAATAAGTCTTGTTTTTTCTCATTTGTATCAACCAGACATGGTAAATGAAAACTAAGCCAATAAGGATAATTTCTCAATATAATACTTAACAGTTTCGAATATTACGAGATAACGATTATTAACTGCGATTTGCATAATAATAAGTTACAAGTCCCACACTATAGGCCGTAATTAAGCAATATAACGTCTGGCAATAATGTAACTTGAAAGTTTAATTAGAGAAAGTTATCTGTTAAGAGAAACACTGATAAACACTCTCGTTGTTTTTCAAGACTAAATACAAGGCGGTTAAAACTCGTCTCGGGTATAATTTGTCACGAGACTAATTAAACGCATTTGTCTTGTACTGAGAAGATTCATTTGCCGCAAATCGCTCAATGTCGTAAACTTCACCACTATTATTCCATTTCATCCTCGAGCAAGATACTTTTAGAGAAAATTGTTACTGAAATTATTTGTTGTAGTGTCATAAATATAACAACGTACTCTTAAAATGTACTCTAATGATTTTGACTCTATTGCGATGTTTGTAGGAATTCTGACGTGAATTGGGGTTGCATTCTGAGCAGTTTTATTGTTCTAGCGTATACTTCAGTTTGAAATATAAAATAGCGCGTTGAGGTTAGAGAAACATTTTTCTATTATTATATTTTCGCATGTTATGAGTGCTCCGCATATAATGCAAAGAGTTGCATTCAAATCTACACTCTTAAAACTTAAAAAAATCAAAATCACTTTAAATTTTGTTCACGACTTGGATTGTTCTTAATAAAATATGTAAAATAAATTTATTGACAAAACAAAAGTAAACCAACGACCAAAAATATTACAAACTTTCTTTTCTCGCGTACACTAAACAATTTCAACCAACGAATTTGATGAAAATGTTTTTAATCCCGCATAAGTATTTCCTGCGACAGATTCAAGGTTATTCACGAAAGAATAGCACCACGTATTGAAAGATTTCATGTTTTTTTTTCATATCATTTAACTATAAGTAATATGGTGGCTATGTTTGTACAATCAGAATATTATTTTTAGATAAACGTCTTTATCTTTCAAGAGATTTTCTTTGCCATAATTGGTCATGAATATGTATATTATGTATATATATATATATATATATATATATATATATATATATAATGTCGTATACCTTTATCATTTAATACCAAAAGAGATATTAGTAATATTGATTTATTGTGTATGCGTCTCGTATTACTCGTTTTGAAGATTTTAATAGATTCTCCCATAATCTAGCTACTTCGCATGGATGAAAAGTTGTACGAAAAAATATGAATCAACGTAGTTTACTATATTAATTAAGCAATTCTTTAATTATTTCATAACATTTCTTCGTTTGATGTTTTATTGCACAAAACTAACTATATAATACGTACAAAAACAAACTATTCTGTGACAAAAAATAAATAAATTTCGACAAATAATCTTGTATATTTGATACATTACATTATTCGCGATTAATTAATTAAAATACGTTTAGTCATAATACATAAATTAAAGGCTACATCTTCATTAACTTTTTGCATTAATATATCGATTATATTCTGATGTTTCACAAAAAAGCAGTCCTTAAGGATGATGTATATTAAATACCCCCTCATTGTAGCACGGCAAACTAATAACTGTATCGTTAAATCCTGACTTGTGTACGACTTATCACAACATTAATTTAATTCAACGCGTTTGAACGTCGAGAGGAGATTTGTCTGCCACAGGACGCTTAATAAGACATCTGGTTGTTACTTGTGTCGTCAAGCAAGTAAGCTCCAGAATAAACTACTGTTAAACTTTGTTGTAATATTATTACGTACATATTTGGGAAATTCTAAGAAGCACTGTGCGTTCTCATCAAATTTTTCAAGGTCTGTGAGAACTTTGAGTGCTAAGTTGTGGATGAAAATTTTATTTGCTTCTCCTAAGATTGGGGTTTATAATGGTTGAGGATTATAATTATTGAGTTGTAGGTAAAAAATAATTCTACACAGTTACATTGATAATGTCGTTTTTTCTTGGAAATACTAATAATTTTAGTTGAAACACGATTTTTTTTAATTCGATTATGTGAAAATCGCTTAATCTATTAATCGTACAAAATTTAAATTGGATTAAATATTACATATTCTGACGGAAACTATTTGAGTGTAGAATAGATATTTTCTTTTTTCAGACTCACATTTCATTTTTGAAACTTGACACAAACAGAACATAGCTCAAAATCTACTCGTATGTTAAGTTTGTAGAGGGGTAAAATTAGTTCAATATTTTCAAAACCTGAATAGTTCAAATTATAAAAATAGCTAAAAATTGGTCTTCAAACAAAAGTACCCGAATTATACACGTTAGAAAGGAAGTTTAAAACATTATAACTCCTGCGCAAAAAATTGTTTCACTTATGTACGAAAATAGGCATAAAATGTATTTCAATCTATACGTCCACAATACCTATTATATCTCCGTAAAACATCATTAAATTTAGATTAATATTTCATTAAAAGATGGTATGTTCCATTTTATTTTTCAGAGCATTCATTAACGAAAATGTGGCTAATTAATAAATTAGTATTTTTGTTGTAAGACTTAAGTAACTATGTCATTTAAACTAAATACATAAAAAACTTTGAACAAAAATATTGAGTAATAAACAAGAAAATAACAAAAAATTAGAAGAAAGTAGCGCTGAATATAATAAAATTTAATTAAATGTTACGTAGATTCCTATTAGAATCAACTACACCTTACATATTTACCATACAAGATCACAAGAACTAAGAAATATTTCGATCAAATTTAAATTTCATACGAAATTTTCCTTCTTATATTGATATGAGCAAGAAAATAAAAAAAATAACAAATAACCCGTTAATAATATGTTGTTTTTAAAATATAGTTGAGTCATGTACCGAATATTTTATCAAAGACATATAACTACTTAAGTATAAATGATAATTCGCATTGATATCAAGTGAATTTTCTTTCCGTAATGGCTAGTGGCGGTTGTAATAATATATTGGGCGCAGTACACCTCAGTAACATCTAACGAACGCTTTTATTGATCCAAAGTAACATTTAAAATGGAATACGTTATCATGTTGGCAAATGGATGACGCACATAAAATGACGTGTTAAGCTTAAATGTTGTGTAATAGTACTTACAGATACGTGCTAGCTCTGTCACAGCTTATTATACAATTGTATACGTAGCACTACAATTACATTAGTAGTAGCATATTGAGTGTCAACTTGTGATTAAAAATACGAAAGTCTATATGAACAATTATATCACTGAAAGAAGCGAGCGTTATAATAAATAAATTTAAGTAAAAAAAGGAGGTTTTTATCAAAATGTACAAAAATTAAAAGAATAAAAGTTCACCAGAGTTAACCGCGATTCTTGCGGCTGGGTGTATGTTAACTAAGGTAAAATTAAAATTAACAAAATGAACAAATCGCATCATTTTGTGGATGTTATTAACAGAATAAAAATTTGTCGCGTTGAATTCGTGGAAAAAGAATTATCGTATGTCTATCTAGCGACATGCTTCTTATTCTATTGATAAACATCTATAAAATGTCAACGTCCGCTATATCAATTTGAATATTAGTTTAAAATTCGCACTCCGCACTTGAAACGCAAGAATTGCTCGGGTGAAATTTTGAATATTTTAATTTTATTGCAGTTTAATATCAAAAACAAAATTAATAATTTGTATGCAACAACATGTTTATTGCGGCACCCCTGGTGAATAATCACCATAACACCTATACATCTAAAAACTATCATCCAAAAACTATATAACAAATATTTTGCCGAAAATCGTATCTAAATCGGTCAAACGGTTTGGGAGATAAATAGGAACATTCGTTTGCGAAAAAATATTTATTGCGGCGACCCCTGGTGAATAATCACCGTAACAACTATCTAAGAACCGTTGCCAATGGATCACAAAAATTTTACAGAAAACTGTGTTTAAATCGGTTAAACCATTTTAAAATGGTTTGACCGATATAAACATGGTTTTTCTGCAAAATACTTGAAACTAATTGGCGATGGTTCCTAGATAGGTGTTATGATGTAACTCTCCAGGGGGCACCACAATAAACATTTTATTGCAAACATATTGTCTTATTTATCTCCAAAATGGTTTCACCGATTTAAACACTGTTTTATGCAAAATATTTGGGACTAACCGGCGACGGTTTTCAAATAGGTCTTATGGTGTTAGCTCGCCAGGTGATGCTGCAACATTTTGTTGCAAATGAATGCTCCCATTTTTCTCCAAAACCATTTGACCGATTTAGATACCATTTTACTTTGTGGCCTTTCTTCGACTTTGTCGATGTGTGATCCGCGTAACATGTTTCTCAAGCACTCTAATTCTTCAAATGCTATTCTATTGTGTGAATTGTTGAAGAGTTTTCTTTGATTTAGATCAGTTATTACTACGCCGTCTAAAGATCGTACCCTGCCAAGAGCCACATAAGTTCGTCCTTTGGCGAATGTTTTTTTAGGAGCTTAGTTATTAAGACTAATAATAAGAAGCAAAATTAAAATTTTCGTTAAGTTGACAGATATAATTACAAACCCAAGAAAATCCGTTGGGGCTGCTATGCTCTGCCAATACCTAAAATTTTACGGTTTTATCAGTTCGTGACTAATTAAAATTCTCTTAAGCATGCAAATAGCTTTTCTATTCTGCTACAATATAATTGATTTTGGGAACGGAAATGGCAATGACAGCCCCGACGGATTTTCTTGGCCTTGTAATTATAATAATAGGTTTTTACTTTTTTCAGCCGGAGGGGGGGGGGGGTTAAAAATATTTAATCCTTTTTCAGTTGCAATGACTATATCCATCGTGAGTTTTTTCCAAAATTGTTTATTTTGCTTCATATTACATTTATTTTTTTCCTTTTTAATAATCAACTCTATAATTTATCAATTAAAATCTAAAGTATAATTATTATAGTAATCTCAACACATCTTAACAGAGGTCCTATGACCGTCACCCAGCACCATCAATATTTCTAGTCACCATCTAGGACTCTATTACCGATCAAGAACAATCAAACGAACCCAAACTCGAGGTATCTACTTTATATCGTTTTATGGAGATTCTATAATTATTCCGGCTATAAATCATATCAGCTCGTCGGTACTATAAAACTATATCGTCGCATAAAATTATATTTAAAACGAATATCTATGCAAAATTTCATCTCAGTGTGATAAAGGAAAGTGGTTCAAAAAAGAAAGAAAATTTGTGCTGACAAGTGATATTAAATAAAAGCTAACAATATGTAAAAATAAAGATGGAATTGGGGAGATTGTTACGATAAACTTTCGAAATAAAGTTTAAGTATAAAATTTAAAAAAATGTGACTTCTTCTGATCTTTTCTATTGATTAATTTAATCGCATTTTAATATATTTCATATGTAATTTCCTTTATTTTCAGAATTTTCAACTCAATAAATTTACTAAACTCTTTTCATTGATTTGTTTTAAATTATCGATATATATTTCTTCGAAAGCACGAAGGCGTTCATTGTATGAAAATCGAAAATAGGAAAAATATAAACATTGTTAACCAAATAATTAAAACTTTTTTAAACATTTCTTATTTAAGTAATAGTTTATAGCGTCTTGTTTTCGAAAATTAATTCCCAGCTATTGATTTAATTTCTAATCATCTTAACTTAACTTACATATAGTGACCCAAAAATAGTTTTCATAGTCTCAGTTTTTATTCATAATATAATGGCACGGTTAGTAGTATAGACTTACTACTGATGCTGTTAGTCGGACAGTGTCATCTACCAAAATTGATAAAAAAATTCTAATTAAGTTGCAATATTTCGTACAGACTTGACAGAAAAAAATTGTAGTTGTAATTGACTACACGCACGTTAATAGGCACACCCTATTATTATATAGTCACTACAGTGCTATACAAAAGTACATTTATTTTATCTATGCTGCGGGTACAAAAAGAGGACGAGTTAATTTATTCAGTACAAAAGGAAATTTATATAACTATCAACCGATGTAGCGTGGAAAATGATTTCACTATGTTTTTTTTATATTATTTTTTATTACACATATTTGCTTTTTCATTATTGTGAATTGTAGCCCTGATGGTAGGTATTGACTGGTTTATAACCAATAGAAAACCACCTCAAAATACCCAAATATCGCTTTGATGTCTTAATGGAAAAGTCATATAACATGCTCTTTTACGAACCGGTAATATTAATAAAATTAATTACCTTTCTAAAACCCCGACCAGGTTTATTTAACACAGTTGATTATTACGACAGAGGGATGAACTCCCTTTAAAGGAGAAGCCAAAATGACTTTCACAGTGGGTAGCGAAATTTGTCCCTTCTATCACGTCTTTGTAAGAAATACAAATAAATTGAAATTCTAATAATTGACGTGTCGGCTTCCTCTTATTCACGCATGTACAAATGGAACGATAGGGAGCAAAACGGACAATTTATTTTTCTGCTCCCCGCTAACTTCACCTCACCTCTGAGTTGCGCATATAACACCCATGTAAATTATTACCGATAGCATCTACAAGAAGCCTACCGTACGATTGCGATACTGTTTCACCTCTTTGTTACATAGATATAGTACGTCAAACAGTACACAATTAATAGATTTGTGATGTGGAAAAATCTAATTTTCACGACAAGATAACCGAATATTTTAATAAAAAGTTATTCATGTAAATAATTCATTTAACTAAATTAAGGAATATCTTCAAACTTGGAGAGTTACCTCTTATTAGAGGACGGCATTCGAGTAAAGGTTAACAATGGAACTTAATAAAAGTCAATGCTTCAAGCATTACGATAGAATCGACGGTAAAGAGGGTACAGCGAGATCCGCAGTTTGTAAAGGAAAAAATTAAATTGAATGTAGCGAGGTAATTTCAATAGAAGCAATGAATTCCAAATAACAATCCACTTTTTTAGGGTTCCGTCCCTCAAAATGAAAAAAAAACGGAACACTTATAGAATTACTTTGTGGTCCGTCCATTTGTCTGTCAAAGCCTTTTTTTCTCAGAAACGGTTTGAGATATCAAGTTAAAATTAATATCGTATGCTGAGGCTGGTTCACGTAACAAAAATACATGGCCCTTTAAAACGTATTATTTTGTCATCGAAACCTATATATTACTTCCGGTCGACCTAGAATCGTGAAAGTCGGCATAACAGGATAATGGGGCGTAGGGTCTAATAGCATAAGTAAAGAGACAAATCCCAAAATCTTTGAAATTAAATTTCTTTAGATGGTTGAGCGATTTTTGGTAGGGGAAAATCTTATGGGTTCGCGTCATCGACATGCTAATGTTAACTGTATGTTTGTAGCTGTTAAATTGACCTCGTGGAAAGATCAATGTGTGTATACTGTGCATTGTTTAAATTGTCTCATAGTTTATTATTTTAATTGTTTAATTGTAGGATCACTGTGCAGTACAACAGCGAGTACTAAAGATGTTATTATTTTTATATAGAAAAATGTTTGTTTTTACGTCTTTGAAAGAACTAGTAATTCTTTCTGTGAAATATTATTTTTTTAAACAGTTTAATTAGAAATACTAAATAAGTTTAATTCATTAGAAATATTAAATATTTATAAGCCCCTAAAAGTATACGGAACCCTCATAGTGCGAGTTCTGCTCGTACTTGGCAGGTTTTTTTTCTGTCCTGTTGTTATTTTACCGCTAAATTGTATTACTTAATGATACCATCCATCACGTTTCAAATTAATTTAACTGAACATTTATGACTTTCTGAAATCAAAAGAAGTTACAAATTATAAGATGGATTTCCATTTTAAAATTTTTCAGAACTATCAAGAAGTAATTTCCCGAATGCAGAAAAGATCAAGCAAAACTTTATTTTCCTGCTTTATATATACGGACAGATATTATTTTTTACGATGTTTGTTTGTGTCGCTTTTTTAAACTGTGACAGATGCGTGCCTGCACATTAAATATATTTTTGAAAAAAATACTGGAGTATGCTATTCAAAATTTCCTAACCTTAAAACAAATGTTGATCATTGTTTTTTGTTTTGCCTAAAACGCATTTTTTTACCACTTTTGAGTTGCAACCCTTATTCCAGCGAAGATATACTCGTAAGTTATTTGCCATTGGATTTAGAAGTGCGCTAGCTTAATTTGTGAGATGTAGGTTACCCCACTACCCCTAAAGTATTATGTTTTCCCCACAGAGACGCATAGTTTACATAGTGATGCGAGATGCATGAGAAAATGAATTATCGGTCACATTAGGTTTTTAGGTAAAGTTAGGTTAATTTAGAATCGGTTGGGTTGGATTAGATTGGGCTACATTGGATTAGATTAAATAGGATTACGTTTGAATGACGTTAGGTTAAGTTAGGTTAGGTTAAATTAGGCTAGGTTATGATGGATTATGTTAGATCGTAGTGGTTTAGGTTAGGTAAGGTTAGATTACATTAAATCGGGATAGGTTATGTTTGGGAAGAACTGGTCAGACAGTTATATTGGGCTAGTTTATATTGTATTAGATTAGGATAAGTCAGGCTTATATTGTTATTTAGCCAAATACTGTTACTGAACGAAATATTTTTATCGAGTATAGTATGAAAATCGAAAAAATTACGTTTTTACATTTCCACTAGGGTACATGTCGAGGTGGACTTTGTACAAGAGCGAACATCCCCTCCTCCTCTTTCTTCCCTCTCCACCCCTACAACTCAAGTCGGGTAGTAACTTTCTGAATTTTACAGGTATATATATATATATATATATATATATATATATTTATGCCGATTAAAGGTGCCTTTTAGCTAAAGACTCCGCCGTAAAAATAATTAAAAATACACACAAGCGAAAACGGAGGTGGAAGCTAGTTTACTATAATTTCAAAAGTTGACTTTTACAAAGCAAATAAATATCATAATAATTAAAATTAAATAGGGTACAATAAGTAATCAATTATTTAATAATTTCATTAAGACCGTTTTCCTAATTTTTATGCTAATTATTTTGATACATCTCAACAACAAGCAACGATATGTTAAACGTAGATCCCGAGAAAACACGGTATGAAAATCTTCACTAATGTGAAAGCAAGAAATTTCTAAACATTGCTTACTTTTTTTTACATTATAATGTTGCTGTGTATATAAAATGATAATGTAGTAATGGGAATGTAGTTCGAGAAGTTGTGATAACCGTGATTTTCGTGAAGTTTTCCGAGGTAAAGCTGAACTATTAAGTAAGAAGTTTCATCTCGTAAATGTAAGTTTGAAATATATCGAAAGTTTCATCGGACAAATAAATTGACTTATTAAGGTTTGTGGATTTGTCAAAGTTTTGTTTTTCGATAGCAGTAATAAATTATTGTACTTTATTTTTTAGTTACGTAGAAATAATATAGAAATAAAGTCACTATCAATATATGTATATATATATATATATATATATATATATATATATATATATATATATAATTTCGTCGTCGTTAATATTTATATTTTTATCGTAAGCATCTTAATGTATATATATTTGTACTTCTGATCTTAAATCTGGGCTACTATTATTTACCCAGTAATTAAAAGACCTTGTTCCATAGGTGAATTTTTTGCTGAATAGCACTACCAGTCATAATATTTCATAAATTATAGTGAAAATAATGACATAAAACTATAAACCATTAATGGAATATAATAAGACCGCGCTCATAGGTGAGACTATATGCCCGAGATGTGCCTCAATTGCTACTTTACGTGCAAACAATTATACTGAAAATAATTTATTATCATATATAATAAACGATCATAACGAAATTGATATATATCTCAAAAGTAATGTTTATTATCTATTTAAACAGTCAATAAAATAAAAGTGAAAAAAAGACTATAATTCGTCTATGAAAAATTACGAAACAAGTTTTAAGGGCCTGAAGGTATTTCCCACAATAATAAATAATATCCTTAAATACATAAATAATCACCATTTTATTGTTTTAAGGCATCTAAATATTTTATTGCACGCTCTTAAAGCTTGTTTCGTATTATTTAATAGTCGTATTTTGGTTTTTTATAAATTAATTTTTTTTCAAACTTTTTAATGGTTAGACTTTTTTTCTTTCGTCGTTACCATAGTCGGATAAAAAATCAAAGTGGGATTTTTTTTTCTTTTATTTACTCCCGAAAAGTATATGCGGGATCACCTAGAAGGTTCATAGTTCCTTTTTCGTTTATTTTTGCTTAGTAATTTCCACGGAAAGGGAGATTTTTATAATTTTTTCACCTTTCTTTTGATACCCATTTCTACGTAGTTTGTATAAAATATTTGTATCATACGAAGCAATGTGGTAGCCAGTGGGTACCATATGGTAGCTAGTGGGTACCATTTGTTAAAATCTATCCAATAATTTGGTCTCTAGGATGGAACATCCATATTCACATACCCGAATACATCAATTGCGTATTGCTGAAATCATAACTCTTCTCGATCTTGCGTTAGTCGGGTTGCGTCGCGAAAGCGTCGCGAAGCGTAAAAATACAAATAGCAAGAAAGGTATTATTAATATAAAATAAAACATTGTAAAAATAACAATAATAAGTTATCGTAATAAAGTCCTAAACTGTGTATTAAATAGACGTGTACAAAGATAGGATTTTCAATTAGAATTTATAAACAATAGATATTATTAAAAAAAATAATATTTTCATATAAAAAGGCTTTTAAAAAACAGAAGCAGGTCAAATTAATTAGATCACAATATTCAACAAGTGCAAAAAAAAATTTAACGAATAGAATATTCCTTATCCGTATTAAAAATATATCCTTCGACTGAACTGAACGTACAAAAATCCTTTCGAAGACCTTAAAATAACTAAAATAATAGTTTATGAAATAATCTTTAAATATAAAGATTTATGTCAAGAACGAGGATGTCTCACAACTCGGTATAATTTAATTTCTTTTTAATAAGCTTAAAATCAGTTGTAAGTGCAAGTCGAGGGCGCCTCACGCTTTTTTTAAATTAAATTTATTTCGAAGACCTTAAAATAAATAAAAATAATAGTTTATGACATAATCTTTAAAATAAATATTTATGTCAAGAACGAGGATGTCTCACAACTCGGTATAATTTAATTTCTTTTTAATAAACTTAAAATCAGTTGTAAATGCAAGTCGAGGGCGCCTCACGCTTTTTTTAAATTAAATTAACTTTTTTTTGCCACCGCTTTATTTTTATTTCTAGTATATTAAGAAAAAAAAAGTTGTGCGATATCTTTTCGCTCTTGACCAAAATCTTTGTTTATAAATTACTTTTCATTTTTTAGTTCATATTGCTACGAAAGCGAGTTTTTCATTTTTTGGACTATAATTTCATTTCAACGATTTTAAATTATGAAATTATTTTATTGTCATCGGTCTTTGATACGTGTGTAAAATTTTAAATAAGTCGAATATGGCCTACTTATTTAAAATTTTGCCATAATAACCCTGTCTGGAAGTGGGTGAAAATTTCATTGAAAGATTCCGTTATATTCATACATGTACAAGTACAATACACACAAGAAGCACGTGCACATGTACGTAAAGCTAACATAAAGCCTGTCAAAAAGACGATAAACTGCAATTTTGACAAGCCTACAAATATAAAATAAATTTAAAGTCAAACTTATATCACACGTTGCAGATACATATAAAATATTTATATATTCGTAATTTTTTTTAATTTAAATTTGAATAGGGGTTTGTTCTGTTTTTTTTTCTGTTTTTTTCTGTGTTCTTTTAAAGAAACAACTAATTTGTTCGTGAAAACGGTTGCGAAATAAAAAACTCTACGTCAGAAATATAACTTTAACTTGTAATAATCTTCTGATAGGACTAACATATGCACTTTTAGATATGAGATATCATAATAACATTATGTCCGCTTCTGCCGTAGTGTTGCTTTCGAGGATGAAACTTCTTAAATTTCGGTATATAAGGTGTCCATATCCAGGATATATTTATGACACGTGCGTATTTTAAATATTTTCCAAGGCCACTAACTACTGATAACAGTCAATATATGAAATAATATTTTGCTTTACTGATTTTTTTCAATCAATTTCCAACTTTTATTTGTCCAGCCTCTTACTCAGATTTATATTATTATCCCGATTATTATCCCGAGTTAATGATTAGTGAAAATTCTTCATGTTGCCAGGAAAAGAACTTTATAGCAATTTAAAAAAAAAATTGAGCATATATCCTTTAGAATTTATAATTATATGTATGAAATCTACAAATATCAAAATGAAAATAAGATTTCAAAATTAAATCGATTTTCATTTGTGTAAAATTAACATTAAAATTTACTTTTTATCAACTATAATTAACTAATCCAATTCCTATGACAAAGAGGACTTTTAAACGGTCGAACAATTCTAACCACATAATGGAATATCAGAAGCCAAAGTGTTAAATTACCTGAATAGCAAGGGAATTTATTTATTACTATGGAAACTACTGCTAAATACTCGCTTAAGCTTACAAAATCGAGTGCAAAATTATTAAAGCCTGTTGAATTGGATATTTATCACAGCTGTAATTTAAATCAATCGGTTTAATTTGTCTACCACAGATCGTTCTGTTTAACACTTCACTAAGATGATTACTTACCTATGAGACAAATGGGGAAACTAGGATACTGAAATATCTTTTTAAGGGGAACTACAGTTATTGAAAGCTATTTGATTAACCTGTATTTATATTTTTATTTTCCTATATAAAAAAAATATTTGATTCGAGAACGAATATTTTAATAAAGTTCAAACAAATGTGGAAATTTTCTAGTCAAATTACCCTCGAGTCTGTACAATCATTTATTGATAATGAAAAGCATACTAGAAATCCCAGATATCTTTACATCTATATCGAAACCAATTAGCAACGAAATTTATACAAAAACATTTCAACGATGGCTGTTATTACGTGCAAGTATTTCCTGTAGGGCATTGATACATAAAAGAAAAGCTCGGAAACTCAACATTTTCCGAATGCAGTAAATGCATATGCACTTAATTGTTTACTATTCTACGTTAAATTGGAAATAACGCCTATGTGTATTTTGGCAGTCCCATTCGCGTGTTGATGTTTTCCTCGTAAATATTTAATAAACCAGAGAAACGGAAGATTATCTTTGCAATTTATTACTGTTAGCTCTATCTGACTGACAAATGATTTAATCTTCGCCTTATAACGGAAATTTATGTGCAGTTTGTTCAGTTTCAAATGGATTTTAGACAACGTTTCTGAGGAAATTTATTAGAGATTAAAACGGAAATTCGTTTCTACTTATAGTTACAACAGTGTGAAGGTAGATGCATTTAAAAATAATAGTTGTATTTTCTGGTATTTATACTAGACATATTCGTCACTTACCCACTATTGTTTTTCTTGGAGTATTATATAAAAAAACTTCTTTATAAAAATCTTATGTAAACTTTCTCACTTGTGTGCCTTAATATGAAAAAGAATATATAAACAAAATATAAAAAAAATATTATGGATTGATTGTATATAAACAATAAAAATGATTATAACAATGATTGTATATAAACTATATATTCGAACTATTTTTAAACGTAACTCATGCATAGCTTAATAATTAATATAAGTAAATGTGGTTAGCACCTCTTACGCCCATATGTACCACACGCGGTCAAGACTGTCAGTCGAATTTACTGACAGTTAAAAACGTATTTCTGTTTCTTATTAACTGTCAGTCGAATCGGAACAAAAGTCAAATTTACCGACCGTACCCTATTGCACGGCCCAATTCCTAAAATACCTATACAAAAGACGTTTTTAACTCTCCAAATAAATCCGACTGAGAGTCCTGACCGTGTGTGGTACATACGGGCGTTTAAGATCACAAAAACAAAATCTACTTGACTAACCGTATTGTAATAGCATATGATTTTTTTCTTAAAAAATAAATACCTTTTGTATGTGAAACAGCGCTCTTTTTACGGGAATTCTAATTTATATGTATAAGAATAAATAAGTTCAGATTTTATGTTCCAGCTGATTTCAAATGACGGTCACGTTTTTTTATTCGAACCTCTACTTAAATAAAGCTAACTAGCAAACGCTGCCATTAATTTTCTTAATGCCACTACAAAATAAAAAATCAAAATGGAAAAGGCGCTTAAAAAGGTATATAAATGTCTATTTACGGTATATTATTATTTAGTGATAAAAATAATTTTTATTGACTCGATTTCAAACCTTGCACTAGAATCCAGGTAGATTTTGTATGAGACAAATTTATGAACCGATTGACAAAACCAAAGCAACTTAATCTCTTGCGATTATGTAGTTAACAAGGAACTTGTATTAATATGGAAACCCAGGTTCCTTCACATCATTTTCAATTTCATCCTTAATACAATTAGGCTTTTCTTATGTACACGACGAAAAATAAATATCCAAATAACTAAATAACAAGAATAAATGTTTTTCTCTTTGTAATGATACTCAAAATGCCCATTGAAAATTAAATCGAATATCTCAAAATATATGCAAAAACCTGTTAATGTGAGTAGAACTCGCACTACGTACCATAACTTTATACACTTAAGGTATATAAAGTTATAGCGTAGGGGGTATCGTATGTAAGGTTATAGTGTATATATATTAAACTATTTTTAACGATCTAAACAAGTATATCCCTCACAGAAGTAAAATTATCCGACGAACTATAAGATTCAGAATAAACGCTATAGTTTTCCCTTAAACCTCGGCAAAAATGTAGAGCACCGCTCTTTTCTTTTATAATTATAACTTATAGTTTCGGAGATATGAGGGATATGTTTTGGTGATATATCAAAAACTGTCCAAAATTCTGAAAGTAAATGAAATGATTAAAACTCACCCCTACGATATACCCCTACATGACACATAAAGTTGAATAAACTGGTTTTGAAGTTGCCCCCTCTTCAATTTTCATATTAATATATGAGTGTTAACTATTGCGCTGTACGAAAATTAATATTTATTATAGTTACGCCAAATTTCGAGTTTCTATTCGAACGGTTTTTGATAAATACGACTGTTACCTGTAGACATGAGGTGAATGCTATTATTATAATTTCTTTCTGTACTGAACCCTGATAATGATTCTATTCATGCCAAATGGTTTTCCTTTAATAAAATTCTAACTCATAGTATTGTCTTAAAATAACTAATGCATAAATGTCATGTAACGAATATCAGCATAAAGTGGTACTTAACAAGTTACGCGTCATCAAAAACGTCAATTGGGTTACGAACCATTGATATATCTATGACGTAGCAAGCTAGTTTAAAGGTACGATTGTATAAAGCATTTACGTGTCTACACTGTCTATAAGTAATTCAGCTAGCATCCTATAATTAGTAATGAGAGCGTAAGCCTTGGTATTGTTTAAATTGTGCTATATTGACCTTTAGGATATTACGTCATTTGCTACGAACTGTAATTTGCTTATTACTTTATTATGAATTGGCGTTAACTCACAAATTATTTTAAGTTTATTATATATTGAATAATTTTGTAAATTTCTGGAACCAATTCTAATTTTTATTGTCATTTTACCCCATTGTTTTCTTTTATTAAGAATGTATTGGTTAGATTTTCTGGTAAATTTCTTACAAACTTCTTTCATCTTATTAATTACTGTACTTTCGGAAACAGGATGGAATACATTTTCTATGACTATTTCAGCGATTTCTCTAAAAATATACAGAACACCTATACGACGCAAAGCACATTTCTATAAATAGCTCGCCCATCGAAAGCAAATATTTCCTAGATTCTCGTCATCATATTTTTTTTTGGGTTAATAAGAAACTTATAAAGTCACATTAGAACTTTCTATTTCAAACGGTTTCAGAAAAATGAGTCGGAGCACATAAGGACAAACTAATAATTGTATAAGCAATTCGTTTTATTCTTTTTAAAACTTTTAGAAATAAAAGAATATTTTTAATAATTAGTCATTTATTTCAATAAAATATTCAAGTCTCAAATTTCGCATTAACTTTAACCCTTTGCCATACTGATTTTCTTACCAAATTTTCAGCTGAAGATATATGTGATATCCGGTATACCTGCCAGATGGTCAAGCTGAAGCACAGATGTAAAGAATATCAAGGCCCGTCTGAAACAACCCTTTGTTTATTCAGCTATTTTTGATAGTTTCTCAGATAACATTTTTTGTGTTCTTTTAGCCAATCTCATAGACTGAAGACAAAATATTTGTTTGTGACATGAAAGATTGTGATGGAAACTTGATTTTTTTAACCACCTAATTTACTAACTTGGTCAGTTTTGAAATAAAAACATTCAGTTACATACGTCTTAACATGGCGTAAAAAAATTAACAGAAACCCAATATATTATAAATACGAAATTTTGAACGTAATTTTTGACGCCATTTTCAAATAAATAGTTTACATACCTTTCTTTTTCTAGTCTACATCAAAAACTTTATTTAATCATCTTTTCGGCTGAAAAATTCATTATGACTTCCTTTACGGAATTACTGTAAAAATAGAACCAAAGCGTAGTAACTAAAAAATTAAAATTTTTAGGTAAATTTTTAGTAAAAGAAATATTTTAAACATGATGAAAATTATCAGAAATCTATTTCTTTTAAATAATTACATGAATTTTTCAAAATGAATACCGCCTTGTTCAATACAAATACGTCAAAAGGGAAAAATGCTTTTTTAAACGTATTACTTTATTATTTTATAATTGTTTTTAAGGATTCCCTAAAATTTCTTCTGAATTCTTTCACACTGCGACTTTTTTGGGAACATCAGCTCCTCTAGTAACGTAGAGTTTAAGTCGGGAGACTGCGGAGAACAAGCTATAGATCCACCGGTAAATAGACATATTTACCGGCGAATCTTTCATTTACCCGTAAACATGATTCCCCACTGTTTTGTTATATATCTATGCACCTTGATAAATATATATCCTCTACAAACTTAGTCTGTCTCTTAAAAAAATTATGTAACATTCCCCTTCAAAACAATCTGAGGTTCAAAATGGGTCAATTAACTGACTTATTAATGGCTCAAACAAAAGATTGATACTGCATCGTTCTTGAAAAAAATTTGGTTTTACTCTGTGTTTATCAACATTCCCTGACAAAATCCTTCTCTTTCGTTACAATCTTCAGATCCCAATTATTGAACTTTGAGTGATCTCTCTATGCTCGAAATATGTGATCTATCTCAAATTTTGGGATTCCAGTTCGACGTTCTATTACTCTGACACTTGTTGATAGGTCTCTTTTATTATGAACTCTTAATATCACACAGTGCAGATACGGATTACACTTCAACTTCTACCTGTGACCTGTACAGTGTTGCTACTCGAGTTGTCCCATCTCTCATAACCATAACAGCAATACCTTTCTGCATATTCTCTTAGTAAAAAAACAATGACAACTCACTCGGTTTGGTAAAACGAATTTAGGTTCCAAGTAAAAATATAAAAATTTTAAGCAGTTCAATAATCCGTTAATCTCACCAAGATGCACAATTTAGGCAATAAAACTAATTCAGATAGTTTTTCACTTCAAAGTCTCTGAAAAACTGAAAAGTTGTTAAAGAAATTATACCATAAAACAAGTGTAGCGTAATCATAAGCACAAGAGCAGGCAAATGAGTGAATGATTACTTCGGTCGGTTTGACCGGTACAAATAGTAATAATCTGAAACCAGCCAAATTCAAGTCGACCTCGCGCTCGAAGGGTTCTGTAGCACAAGATAACATTAAACTTGTAAATTTGTATTTCCCAAAGGTACTCCGAAAGAGAAAGTTATTGCTGGGGTAAAAATATTCCATTTTTAAAAAAACTACACAGCATATCTTATTCAAACCAATTTTCATTGAAAATTTATTTTAAGTTTTATTAGCTTTTTTCAGAGTTTTACACACGTTAGTTGAAAAAGAGGGGAGAGACACACATTTTAAGAATTTAGAATCGCATATCTCATGAACTATTACCTTCAATAAAAAAGTTATTTTGGACCCTCTACATTATTTTTTTAAACCTATCTAACAATACCCCTCACGCTTATGTGCACTGGATTTTCTTCATGACTCAGTTTCAATGCCACCCCTTATATTGTTTTCTTTTCATAATTCCATTATATAGCGGTTCAGAGAGATAAAGGGCCAAAAGTCTTCGAGTAAAATGTATGTGACATACGGAAATATAGACGGACAGGGCGAAATTATAAGGGTTCCCTTTTTTCATTTGGCTAAGGAACCCTAAAAAGAAGTTACATTTAACTATGGTTCACATTTGATTACATTCTTTCTCACTTTTCGCTCTTTAATTACTTACAAAAATTATAATGTTCCCTCAATACACTCTGCGTCCAATTTTAGGGTCTCTCTCTAAAGGTAGCCGTGTCAATTTTTTTATTCAAAAAGCTGGTAAGAAAGTTTTTGTAGCAGATTCTGGATGAAAAAGTTATATGAACTTTTTTAAAATGACGTCAAAAGTTAATGTCAAAATGCGGTGTTTACAATATTTTATGTTTCTGTTAATTTTTCGACGTCAAGTCGTGTCAAAATGAATGTTTTTACCTCGAGTAGGTTAGTTAGTCAACTAATTAAATAAATGGAACCTCTATAGGTTAACCCGTATAACAAAAACAAGTTTCTACCACAATAATTCACTTCAAAAAGAAATGTTTGCCTTCAGTCTATGACTTTGGCTACAAAACACAAAATATTGATAACTCGGAAATTATCAAAAACCGCTAAACATGCATGGGCGTGTTTCATAAGGCCTTGATATTCTCTTCTCTGTGCTTCCACTTGACACTATTTCTTGGACAGCTTTTATATGTTTATTACACGGATTTATGGACGCAAAAATAGACAAGCAATTATATAGTTAGGTTTGAAGGAAAAAGTTTGGCCAAAAACGAAAAGGATCAGTTTCAATTCAAGATAGTGACGATCATTATATAACTCGGTTGTTTTGGTAGGCATATGTTAAAACATGTATTTATATTTTTGTAGATGTGGTAAGACATCATGGATTGTTTTTGTTTGTTGAAGTAATATTTTCAGACGAAATATTTATAATTTTAAAAATTTAATGTAACTTGTTATTTACTTAAAATGTACAGCAAATTGAGAAACTACCATATATTTAAAATTAAGTATTGTGAAAGATTGAATTGTATTAAAATTATAATACATTATATAATAAACGGAATAATCACTCAAATATAGGAGAAAACTAAAACAAAAAAGAAAGGCGAAGAAAATATAGGTATAGAAACAAGATACAAACAACTTTCTAAAGATATAATTGAATGCGTTACGAATCTCGGAATTAATTATATTCAACTGTTGGCAAGACATGCAGAAAAACATTTATTCTTCGAAGGACTATTTTGGATATAAAAGGAGATAAAGGACATAGTCCAAGGCGACAAATAGCTAAACCTTGAATCTGAAACTAAGACAAGATGATATTTTCATACAGCTGAAAAGTTTTTCTTAAAAGCTAATACCAAAAATGATGTTTCTTTGCTTCTGTGACTTATTATGCATAATGACTTAATCTACGTCTTATATTTTGCATATAAATTCTTACTTTGATTCAAAATGTTTATACTTCATCTAAACTTATCAGTGACTCGTAATTAGCAACTTCTACTTATAAATTGAATTAGAGTAGTCCGTAATTTACTGTTAAGATTTCATATCGTACTGTCGCATTGTATCTTAGCAGAGATGATTAACTATATTACACGTTGAATGCTGCATTCAATTATTTTTATTTTGACACAAACATCGACCCGCCCACGTCTTCGTGTGCATATTAAGTACATGTTTATATAAAGAAAATTTATAATTACTTACATTTTAATTAACGACTATTGTGAAATAAATGTATGCGTAAAATATGTCTAAAGTATATAATCTAATCTTTATTATTCTAACGCTCCTTTTTTTTCTCAATATTCTTAAGGACATGCCGCATTTATTCCTTCAATTATACAATAATTAACCCAAAAATACTTTTAATTTTTGGTAAGAAATATATAATAAATTCATAGGTTTTGAAGAAATCCTCATTTAATTAATCTCTATTATAATCTTGGCAACACATAATAAGGTAATAATAGTAAAAACGTTTAAGAAGACTAGTGTTATGAATTATTGTAAAGACTATAAGAAGAAATTCGTCTTGTTGAAAGTTTGGCGACCGTCAATTCCTTATTCAAAGTTAGGGTTCCGTAGTGAAACATGAAGCCCTTTAAATTTTGCCGTATCCACTGGTCCATCCATCTGCCTCAAAGCCTCAAAGTTTCTATCGTTTTAGATTAACGAGCATGATTTAGAATGTTGACTTTTTATAGGGAAATTTAAAGTTGTATTTAGTAAAATACAACAAAAATATCTAATGTTGCCGAATTGGTATACAAAAATTATTTATATAGATTATTGCTTACAAAATAAGACGATTTTAATTAATAAAGTTTTTTTGTATCTTATCCCGTGCGCACACTATTTCAAAGTCAAGAAAAGGGTTAAACGTTCGGCAGAGCGCACGAGCCGGGCACTGAACAGGCGTCGCGCGGCATCATCAAAGCGACGCGACGCACACCTATTCGGTTTTGAATTTTGAGAAATAGGAGTTTTATACCATAGAAGAAAGGTGATTATATTGGTAATGCATTGTTTTCTTTAAGTATCTGATTCTCTGTTTATCATGGTAAACATTTAAATGTTATTACGATCCAAATAAGGTTAAATATAAAAATATTATTTAATTCCCGAAAAACATATTTTTTCTCCATTACAAAGCACAAAAAAATATATGTAAAAAAATAATATCCTGTTACATTTTCAAGAGGAATTAAAAAAAAATTACTTGTGCTCATAAATTGAAACCTTGTAATTGCAGGTAACGCTATGTACATACCTAAGTCATAGAATTTACAGTTTTTATGTAAATTTCGAAAATTCCAAAATATTTAATTTTTTTGACGTGCCCCCCATATTTTATAAATTTTTTTGTCGAACTCCTGTAGAGTGGGGTATCAATGAAATGCAGTTTTCATTTACGATTTTTTTTTCATTTTAGGATTCCATTTATTAAATAGTAAGATAATTTTTTAACCATGGATTAGAATAATGTGACAAAAAAAATTTTGCTAACTCGGCAAAATATCTCAACTTACTTGCATTGACAATTCTGAGATATACAGACAACTAAGAACCCTACTTTGTAAATGTTTTGCACCCTGTTTGAATAGGTATTCAAAATAAATTCAATTAAAGAAAAATAAACTGACTCTGATATCTACAAGTGGTACTGACGTAATTTAATTTCACTTGATCGTAAATGTACTTGCTTAAGGTTTTTTTTTCAAAAAAGATTAATTCACCCACATTAAAGGTGTGCGATATCAGTATTTCTTGACACTAAGTGACCCTATTACGAGTAAGTAAAAATACTAGGTATATATACCGGTTATGAAATACTAGGCCGTACGCGAACGTGGCTCGACAGATATTCAGGTGGGAGTTTGCAACGTAAACATTTGACATAAAATATTCAATAGTTTTTGCTTGTTATGTACCGACTTCTAGCAGTGTCTGTCTA
The DNA here is from genome assembly GCA_039881145.1 of Druceiella hillmani. NCBI lineage: Eukaryota > Metazoa > Arthropoda > Insecta > Lepidoptera > Hepialidae > Druceiella > Druceiella hillmani. The sequence continues at coordinate 5,206,798 of JAYKKI010000106.1, read as the reverse complement.
CACAAAACGATGTTAGATAAGATATTGAAAACTTTCCTTCATACCTTGTACAGGCTTAGGACTATTTGATATGAATATATTATCGTCACCTGTTGTGTATTTAGTTAAAATATAAGTGAAAATATAGTAAAGAATTCATAATGGCATACAAGACGTTTCCATCTTTGTAGCTAGTGAATTTATAGGTTGTTGCATTGTTCAAATTAAAACGCCCTTAAATTATGCATTATTCGGTCCCAATCGATTCAAATGCACTTCTAACAACCGTACTGGATGTTTCCTATCAAAATGTTTTTTCAAATTTTATACGGATGATTTAAAACAGACATTTCGCTATATAAATAGCGCAAGAAGCATACTCGTATATCCGTAAAATGGTTGCACCTAACTCCATTTTTGTGCCCAACTATATCAATGATTTAAACGTTTACAAAACTTAAAATAATGTATGAAATTTAACTATCAAGCTAAAAACTCTAACGACTGAAAATAAGATGTGCACAAGAAAAAAAGAATAGTAAAAAAGTGCACGAAATGCATTAGTAAAAATGAAGCAACACTCTGCACAAATTTGCACAGGCTGACAATAAACGCATTACGCAATCAAAGTAAATTAAAAAATCGTCACCTACAGAAAGGTACAAAATTGTATCCGTACCGTTAACTATAATAAAACAAACCAAAAGCTTTGTGAATTATAATAAAACCATTTGTTACAGGCCTTCAGAGACTATGAATAAACATATAAGCACCAAATGTCGATACGCAAGAGTTTAGACGGATTGGATAATAGATAGTACAGAGGCAGCAAAAAGTACAAGTACATAAAATACTATTTTGTTCAAGAGTATGGCACGTTACGAATATGAGCCTGTTACGTGGAACATTTTATATTTCATTCTTTCCAAAGGGTAACTTATACGATGAGCGGGACGGCCGGCGTATGTCCATCGTAATCGCTTTGTTTTTTTGAAGTAAAACTTCTTTACGCATGCTTGACTTGAGGAACAAGCTGGTGAATGCGTGACGAGAGCGTTACGAAAAGTGTGATCGGGCGCGGCGAACGGAAGTTGAGAGGGAGATATAAGTTAGTGAAGACAAAAAGAGAGAGAGTTACGTTTCGTATATTACTGTGGAGACAAGAGAGAGAGGTGCGAGCACACATTTTCTTTCTCTCTTTCTCTCATAGCCAGTTATGTTTCGTATATCTAAGACACAGTACAAGCCTATTGTCTGTATCACACTGTAGGAGCAAAAGAGAGCAGTGCGCGTGCACATTTTCTTTCTCTCTTCCTCTCATAGCCAGTGCATGAAATATATATATTTGCAATAAAATTGTAAATTCATTTTAAAATTCATATTTTGTGAATTTGAAGTTTTATTTATTTTGTAACAGGTATTCGCGGAATGTCATAACACTAGTATGTCCGTTCCACGCAAATACTTCTTGTACGAATTTTAATATATACGTCCAACCTCCTAACACGCATAACTCAAATATTATCTCGAATATTATGTGTAATAAATGTGACCCTCCTCAATTTTCACTGGAATATGATGTAGTGTTTCAAAGAGTACGTTCCAGAACAAGTTATTCAAGTGCAACTTGTGTTCACTATTAACGTCTATAATTAGATAAGCTTGGTATTATCGTGGAGATGACCTTATCGTATGTCACATTACGCCGAACGATTAGATAATGCGTGGAAACATAACAACGCTTGTATTTGAGATAATGTCAATAGCAGGCAAAATTCCTTTCTTAACTTTCATACTTTGGAAACATAAGTTATTTTGAATTCTAAAATTACTTCACTATTGATGAATAATGGATTAATAATAGCACGTTTAAATTTTGCTGAAGATATTATGTTTTGACCTTAAACACAGACTACAAAAATCTTACAATAATATCGTTGTAATAAATCTTACAATAATATTATATATTAAAATATTCTCATTGTCAAATGTCTTTTTGATCCTACTGAAGGTTCTTATCTAAATCAAAGACTAATGAAATTCAAATTCACTTATTTATTCTTAACGATATTATTATGAATATATAGTACGTTGGTATTATGAAAAGTAATTAAATATCTAACATTGAACAAAGTAGAATAATCGTTAAAACTATTTTTGGGAAAGAGCCTTTTGCCGTATACAAAATAGTGTGTTCGTGTCTGAGTCAAAAAAGCTAAAACAAACAGTTTCCACAAAGAAAACAATAAAACAAACTTCAGTTACATGACAGGTTCAAATAAATTTACTTATTTTTTTAATTCACCTTAAGAAATAATAATAAATTTTACTTGGGCTGACACATGCTTAAATTCACATCCTCAGATGTAAAAATTAAAATTATTTTCTTTTGAACATTTTGAAAACCTATAGAGCTTGGAATGTTAATTTTATGTTTTATTGTATTTATTAATGTGGTATAATTATATTCTGTAGAGTTCCTATCTTCATTTAATACAAAATTTTCCTTGAAAGACGTGTAAAGTACACGTCTTTCATGAACTAATTTCTCTATGTTTGGAAATCTATTTCCCGAAAATAACTTTTATGAACATTAACGACCATGAAAACAGCAACATTTTTAATCAATATTAAACATGCACAATGTTCATTCAGACTGATGATGTGTTAGGATACATGAAATATGTTTCAAATATATGGTTTATGGGTGTGAAATCTTCAAATTTTAATACAAATTTGCACGTAATGAAGAACGTTCCAAATAATTTTAATAGTTCGTTAAAATTACTTGAATAGTTTGGCAGGTTTACATTTACAGATTTTTGATCGTCATTTACATTGTAACAGCAAATTAATTATGTTCTTTAGCAAGAAATTGATCCTTCTATGCAAAAGTTAGACTGTAAAACAAAGATAACTTCTTTATTTTTAAGAAATAAAAAATATAGAAAAACAAATTTTGCTTTACCTAAAATTATATTTTTCAGACTTAGTTTATGTAAAAAAGAATAAAATATGCATTTGATAATATAAATAATTGTATTTAATAATTCGCACGCAATGTTAATTTTTTGAGGGATCACAGAGGGAACTTATAAAGGTAGCTGACATTTTTTACCACTATTATTGATAGAAAATGATGGTAAGTGATTTTTCCGATCTCGTCTAGAAATTGGAAAATCATTTACCATCATTTGGCAGTTCTGGTAACACCGAAGGTAGGTTAAAATCAACTTATTTCACTCGAACCTGGCATTAGTAGTGTTAAGCAATAAGAATAAATGGGCAATAAGTTAATAAATGTATTCGAGATATGAAAAAATAGCATGTTTTTTTAAAATATTTTTTGCTAAAATTATGAAAGAAAGTTTAAAAAATCAAGTCAAAATAATTAGTTTAATTATTCAGGCAATCCAACAATCTTAACCGAAAGTTAGCTTGTGTAGTTAACTTTAAGTTGGAAACAAGCCATTGGATTATTTATTAAAACAGTTCTTTTTAGACAAAATTCAACAAATGACCTACTTGGAGAATCGTTAAACGTTTTTTCGGTAGAAAAAACAAAAAAGACTCGCCAACAATTTATTCAGCCACAAAATTATCTTAATCCGTGCTCATAAATTGTCAATTAGCCCACACACACCATTTCGTCCGATTAACCTCGATACGGTCGAAAAAGAGTGGCCCCGAGTACAACGCATTACCTCAGAGACCGACAGTGGCCAGCCCAAACTTTACTATCGTCCACTATCGATCTGGCAACTATGTATACTAACTAATATTTACCTCGTGTATAGAAAGAGTATGATAAGCCATTACAAATTAAAGCCTTGGTATTGATTATTTTGGACGACCTACTTCTCGTTACTACACCTAATGTGTTTACCCGCTGATACTCGTTCAGGAGTGTCATGGATAGGAAGAATGCTGTTGTGATGCGGAGGCAGAGAGAGACAGTGTTAAAAGCATGGCGCGATTGCTGAATACTCCTGTATTAAACGACTACTTTATTAGAACGATTACCGAAACTACTATATTAAATAACTATTTTAATAAAGCAACTGCCGAGAACTACTGTATCAAAACAACTAATTTATTAAAATGATTGCCAAAATCTACTGTATTAAACAGCCACTATATTAAAGTAACTGACGAAGACTACTATATTAAATAAATATTTCAATAAAGCGACTGCTGAGGACTACTGTTTTAAACAACTATTTCAATAAATCGACTGCTGAGGACTACTGTATTAAACAACTACTTTATTAAAACGATTGCTGGCGACTAATATTAAACAATGTCATCCGATTTGCCCGAATTATGTATATGTCGAAATCAAATGTATGTTAATATCAGTGACTTGAAAGTTAGAGTAGTTTTATTAAGTATAAATGACTTGCATTTCAACACTAATCAATCATATAAATTATTCTAGTTTTAATAAAAGTAGACATGAGCTTATAGGTTTAAATAAACATTTTACGTTTTTAAATAAAAACAAGTAAACAACAGTAACGCATGTACGAAAGTTTTAATTTACCCTCGTAAAATAATGGCAGCTCATGAGGAACTAATGAATGATGAGAAACGCGGTGTGGTACGGTGCGAGAATACATTGAAATGAGCCCTCTTCGTGCCAATAACGTCATTATATTGTACCCATTACCAACGTCATTACTAACGTCATTACTGTACCCATACCATCATTATATTATACCCATAAGTATACCAAAATTGGCCCAAAATCACCAATTGGCCACAAAATCACCTCCGTGACAAGGTACCAAACTCGGTGCTTAGGATTTCTCTCCTAGTGGGACATTTTTCAGTTGCTATGGGCCTGTACTTACAAAGTAATATATGTCTATGATAAAAGATTTGTATGACTATGACCTTGGTTACTTTATTAAAACTTGGTCACTCATCTAAGTCCCAAATACTCTTCTGTTTTCTACGACAAGTAAACTTTACAATCAACTGAATCCTGACACTGGGAAATTAACCTTCCTGAATATCTTCAAAGGTCGTCTGAAAAGTTTTACGTTTCTTAGCCTTCTGTTTCTTCAGCTTTCCAATTGATGTAAATATTGTATTGTAATTCTGTATTTCTTTAAAATTTATTTATTTTTACTTTTATTGCTGATGGAGTAAGACCCAAATATTTTCCTTCTCCTTTTTTCTTTTATTATGTCTAGTCATGGACATGAGGTTTAGTCTCCTAAATAATAATAGCTATTGAATGAAGAAAGTTGTGTCTAAGGTAATTATTTCCCCTATGTATGTATACATAGATACATATATATATACATACATACATATATATATATATATATATATATATATATATATATATATATTTATACATATATATTTATATATATATATATATATATATATATATATATATATATATATGTATATATACGCACAAGTATCAAACTCGGTGCTTAGGTTTGATCTCGGTTTTCGCGAAGCATACTATTCAAATTAAACTGAACTTGTATATACAATACATGTATGAAATTAACCTCAAATTTAGAGACAATTTGATGTTTCAGACCTGTTAATTCTTCAAAAACCTTTTTTTGGTATTATTTTATATCTGAAAGTTCATATGCCAAATGGTAAAGCATTGTTGAGATTTTCAATTACCCTTTTACTGCTTTGCTGTGATATCACTTTTCATTTTGCCCTTAGTTTTATGATTACCTTATTTGTAATAATTTCTTATATTTGTTTACGTAGCAAATTGTTTGAATAAATTTATTTATCAAAATTTTTACCCACGTTACCATCCCTAAATAGGTCCCCTTTTATTTTTGAATTTTCTCTTTGTTAATTATATCAATTTTCTGTTAATATCATCCGTGATAGGTATGGTACATGTTAAACAATAGTGTAATTATTTATAGAATAATATGACATTAAGCTGAAAATATAGTTGTAAATAAATGTCGTTACTTGTTAATTATAGACCGTTTAAAGTTGAAACTTATTACCAAATTTCTTATGCTCACTTTGATCGTTTGGTTACACAGTTTTATATCTGTTACGTATTTGAGTCACCGCACAGTAAAATAAAGCAATTCAAGTCAAAACGAACGGCACAGTAACAGAACATCTAAAATTATAATCAAAAGACAATCGATTTCATCGAATGATGCTAGTTTCATAATTGATATCTTCGCTATTGATTATCGTGTCCGAAAACCAACTACTCGTAGACGCTTGTGAGCCCAAGTGAGTAGCCATAAAAAGCTCAAGGATAAAAGAGAGAAGCATAATTTACTAATGTTAGTCATATTTTAGTGACGTGGCAAGTATCGGGTGCTCGTAAAGCTTTTGAGATATTCGGATATGTTTACATTAACTTGAAACAATGTTATTAGGGTAAATGATTTTCGTACTGTTGTAATTCTAGCATAACTTATTAGCAATTTCCTTTAAAGAATACCGGCTTTTAAAATAATTTTAAAAATTGTGTATTTTCATAAACATACCTCTTATGGAACAAAAACTGATATATATATATATATATATATATATATATATATATATATATATATATATGTATATATATATATATATATATATATATATGTGTATATATATATATATATATATATATATATATATATATACATGAAGTTAAGCGTGAAATTGAGTGTTAATAAACCCTTTTTCTAATTGAGTGCAATAAAAATATTACACATAATTCTTTTTAACACACTCAATATTTGCCTGGAGTGCGGTGCTTACGCGGGCAGCCAGATGTCTTCGCAGCTGTTCAGAGGTTATTTCCTTGAGCCGCATTTAATAATGTGCGCAAGTATCTCCTATAGTTTAATATGCAAATATAAAACATTTAGTAGGAATATTTAGAGGTATGCATTTAAAAAAAATTTTAATTCCATACAAAATTGGAAATAATTGATTTTTTAATTTTTCCCTTTACTTTTGCTATAAGACCTCCCATTATGCCGATTTTAAATAGTGAAAGTCGTCCAAAATACCCTATAGATTTTAATGATCAGTAAGTAAGAATATTTTTATTTGAACGAATTGAAAATGAAAAAACAAATATTCAGATACTCGTTAATAATAAAATATTACAATTAAATGAAACTACGTGATGTAGTGTTATTTCTACTTTATTTAAGTTCTTTACCACGACCTAGGTTTCGTTGTATTACAACATCTTCAGGTCACAATCATAACATAACCTTTACTAATTGCCCACTTGAAGACGTCGTAATACAACGAAACCTAGGTTGTGGTAAAGAACTTAAAGAAAGTAGAAATAATACTACATCACGTAGTTTCATTTAATTGTGGATAATGCATTTCTACAAAATCAACGCCAAATGACGATAATTTTGTAGAATTGAATATCAATAATAAAATATTAATTTATTGTTATTATTTAATTTTTATGAATTTATTTTTCACTGAAATATTCCTTTACAATTTATTGAAAACATATTTTTAATTGTATAGTATTGTAAACCGACAAAAGGCGAAGCTGGCCAAATTAAGTTAGAAAGACCCAAGACGCGAGGCTGGCCGAATTAAGTCGAAAAGAGCCGACAAGACACGAGGCTGGCCGAATGACACGTCGCACCGTTTCATAAGAACGTTTTAACCCCCATCCAAACGATCCTTTAGATGTCTCACAAAAAAAAAATCCGGTTTAGATATGTCTTATTTGCGTAAACCGAAACACTTAACATTTTTACAGTAATGGAATTCTGTAGACATTTTAATATTTCAAAACTTTCTCAGGATAAGGGATTTTATAGACAGACGAACGGACAAGCAAGTGTTTCTATAAAGGTTCCTTTTTGTTCATTTTAAGGTGTGAAACTCTAAAAAGTTAACAGGGTTATGGTTTAGCAGTATTCTGTATATACGTTTTTTTAAGTTAAGTTAGTTATTATAATGCTTTAGCAAATATTTGTGTGTGATAACTATTAAGAGTACATAGTACATGTTGGTAACTAAAACTGAAAGGAAGAACATAACAACAATGGGCGAAGATTACATCGAGACTCAAATTATGATTTAATTTTATGCCTTTTCAGAGCGTCAAGCGAATTGTAATCTGCCAGCAGACTCGGTTTCTATTTTATTACCAATAACTGAGGTTGGCAAGTTTCTCATTCTAAATGCGCATAAATTTACGACTCCGACGAAAGAAGACTAATGGAATAAATAAATGGAAATTTTTAATCAAACGGTTCGTAAGTATTTTATGATAGATCACAGTTTATAAAGAATATTCGGGATAATTTTAAACAGTTTTATTTGTTTTCGCGGTCCTTATATTTTTTTGTTCCAACTTTTACGACGGATTTTGAACATATATGTTGATAGTACCCACGACAACATTATACGTTATTATAAATAACATTAAGATAATGACATCTTATTGCTGCATGAATCCCAAGTCGGGAAACTTGAAAATTTGTTAGTTTTCAATTAATATTGTGAATCTCAAGCAGCGACTTTGTCATTGAACTTCGCGTTCCAACTCCTCAGTTCTGATGTTGCGAAGGTTCTGCCTGCCTAAATTATAAGACTTAAAAATATGTCGGTTTTGAAATTTGTAAACTACGCCGCAAGAAATGACTCCTTTCGTCGAATAAACGTGATAAAATCAGGCTAAGCGAATAAAGTACGCTAAAAAGATTGAAATAAAATAAAATAAAATTAACTATTTAATTTAAACTGTTTTATTGTACAATTGATGATGATTGAAAACTCAAAATTAATTGTAGATCATCAATGACCTACAATTATTTTTATACTCCATAATCTGGAGGTTGAGTTAGACTAACATAAAGTCTTTGAGTGCAAATTGTGGAACTTGACTCCTTATCATTGGAGTAAAATTATTTCTTCTTTCATAACATATAATAAATTAGCCATAATACATAACGGTATGAGATATAACAGTGTGACTTCTAAACTTTAGCAGAACAAAGTTTTATATTAACTGCACCCCATGATTTTATATTAGTCTGATTAAGTCTCAGATGTTTGATCCATGATTGTTTTTAAACCTTCAGTATGTAATCGGTTGTACAATGAAACTTTTTAAATTGAATTTCTTTTTTCATTTTATTTTTTTAAAACGTATGCTTCATTAAAATCTTAGTCTTAAAGCGATTATATTAACACAATATCTATCTCGTTTAATTACATTTAACACTGTAATTATTCTCGTAATAAAAAACGTTTTCTTAACACACATTATTAAAAGTAAACACTAGGACTAGGGTGCTAAAAAAATTAAAGATATATTGTCTTGCTTCAATAACATACTAAAATTAAATAAAAATAATTACGAAGGTCTAAAATAAGGCAAAATTATTAAATAAAATTTCACTATATACTATATTTGTAAGACAATAGTTTTAAAATGTTAATTAAATAAATCACAGAATTTTTGTTTTAAAATAATTAATGTTTAACTATTTCTTCACGCTATGGAAAAAGAATATTGATTAAAGTTTTATTTTCCATTATCTTTGTCCAGCGGCTTCGCTTGTGCTCATTGAATGTGATAAAATTCATTTTTATTTTGAAAAAGAAAATAAAAAAACCAATGAAATTATATATTCATTAACCGTTTAGTGCCATTGTTTTTTACTAATATATACTTAGAAATGCCAAAGAAATCTTTTGTTTTTGATATCATTTACTCTTGTCTTGAAAAAATTGTATCTCTTCCAAAAATTATCCAATTTTAATAATTTTTTCTGTGTTTTCTTAATAAAAACTTTTGCAAGGATAATAAAATACAAAGAAAATTATGGAGATATATATTGTGAACAAAAATTATAACAAAAACTGAAATCAAGGTCAAATCGTCATTTTCGCAGTCCGGTACGTCCTCCATATCAGCAAAATAATTGTTATCGTCACTATTATTATTATCACTCAAAATTTGCATTACGCCAAATTGTGAGCGCACCACAATGTCACTGAATTATTTTCGTATGCCGACATTATGGGTTAAACGTTTTCGTTTCCTGGATCCTTTTTATATTGTAATTACTAATAATATTATAATTAAAATTTTATGTAACACGTCGAAAGATAAAAAATTAGCGATGCGTGCGAGCGACCTCCCCCTGCCTAAAGCCTAAAGAACATTAATTATGTCTACGCACTATAGCACGCTGACGCAGTAAGTTTGTATTGGCACGCCCGTCTTTATTATTACCTAATTGTAGAATTGTAATTATTTCAATAAATAATTTATGCTATGCATTTAATTGAGTGAAAGTGATTTGATAATAATAATATTAAGATAGAATTTTTAAAAGGTCCTAAAGGATCCTAAAGACGAAATAAAATATTTAATAAAAATATTTTTGGTTATTCATAATATGTGATATATGATATGTGATATACTGAAATATTGACTATTGTTTTTACTTTTGATTTGATTAGATTTGCGTCATGTGAAAGATCTCTTAATAAACAATATATTAAGCTTATGACCGACACAACTAGGATGTGTTTCCCAACTACATCGCGTTCAAACAAAACAATGACTTTTAAGAACAATTTGAAATTTAAAACTGCTCAGGGACATATTAGTAGAAATAAAATTATAGTTACTAACCAAATAAGATGATACAACACAAAATTATTTACACTAAACAAAAAGAGGGAGACAAAACAATCTCCTATCCTTAGTGATTTTATAACTTTCTAAGAACTCGTACACAGCACAATAATGGACCGTTATATTGAATTATTATAAATAGTTATAAATTAAGACTGAATTACACAAGTTAAACTCAACCAAACATCGCAAAATTGAACAAATCACACGCGACAACCCAGGAACACGTACCCTGAATAGTACCTGTTATGTGCGAGTGACGATAAACTGGCGGGGACAGGTGAGTGTCGCTCCTTTACGCAGTAATAGTTAATATTCTTTGGTCGGAGCGTGCCTGCGTGGTGCGCTTGTTCTTGTGCGTGCGTGTACAAATATGCAATTTAAAGTTTTTAAATAAGTAGCATCCGAGGCAATTAAGGAAAAGCACTCTGTCTATTCCTAACATTATATATGTGAATATGTTAATTTTTATTTAGTTGTTTATTTGTTTCCTAAATACTCTCCAAACAAGCAATTAACCTTTACCAAATATGACACGTATATGAGGGAGGGAAGGGGAGTGATCGCACAGTGAAACAATACGTAGACTATAACCTAAAGTAGTAAATAGTCTTATGATAATCCTTCACACGCGCAGAATACTAATACTACAAAAATGTGTTTGGCTTAAACGCTTAAACACATGGACAGATTTTCGGTTTTATGAAAACATAATTTAGAATTCGAATTAACATATCTTCTTTTTAGCCCCAAAAATATTATAATCATCGTAATCTTGGAGAAATTACCATTTTCCGGTTTCGTGAAGTGGAGTTTTTAACTAAGTAATAAAAATTCACGCAGTTGGTTAAAATGTAAATCTAAAATCGGCAAAACCATTAGCATTAATTATTATAAGATAGGTTGCTGTTTATGGATAGTTGCAATAATCTCATATGGCTAGGAGTAAAGCGCAACGCCTTAACAATAAAATGTTAAAACCTCTCTATATATACGTACGCACACATATATATGTGTATATATATATATATATATATATATATATATATATATATATATATATATATATATATTGCATTAGGAGTGAACCCAATGACCTTTATTAACAATATACACCCACGCCATCAATTTGGCTGGATAGAAATGATACCAGGAGCAAGATTAGGGGATAAGACTATTTTTGCCACACTCCATTATTAAACACTGGGTCGTTTTTGAATAACAACATTACGAATTCACAAATTCATTATGAATATTCAATACTGTTTTTCGCTTGGTTTATTGCAAGGAAAATAAATGAATCAAAGCGTTTATCAGGCACATTTCATTAAAAAGCTTTCAAGGATTGTCTTGTAAAGTTTGCTGTCTCGGAGAATTAATGTCAGTGTTTTATTCAGTTGACTCGTTTCGATATGGGAGGTATTTTTAGAAGGCGAATTAGACATTTTAATATATGAATATATTTTAAAAATGAATTGAATTGTGGCATATTCTGATACGTAAACGGTATTGATCATATAATATTCATATCATACATATTATGCGGAATTTTATTCATTAAACATTTTACTGAATATTAGTTAAATCACTGGATTATAAATATAAAGAATTTTATAGCGGTATTTTTAGATTAGGTACTAATTTTTTAATCTAAAAAAGGAAATCTGAAAATAGCCACAGTTAATTTTGTAATTGTGCAGACAAAATATTTTCAAATAATTTAAAATCAATATTCCACAATACTAACTTTCCTTAAATAAATTATATTCCACGATCTTAAAATCAGTTTTTCAACGATGACGATGGCAACAAAATTATTTTGACTGCCACCTTGCTTATTGATTTCATTTCTAAATGTATTTGGCAGAGTTACAGTTATAAGCGCCACGCTTTATAATAGTTTGTTTCATGTACAAGTTGGTGAATATATTTTTATTTATGGTACTCATCTACTTACAAACTTTTATTGTGATTTAAACCAAAAACCAAAAAGCTACGCTTCACGAGGCCGACAAAATCTTGACTAACCAATATAAATTATCAAAATGTCGCAAAAAAATTAAAGAAAAATAAAAACCACATTAGTTATTGCTTTTGTTAAATGGACCGCCGCAACGCATCCTTAATTAATAATGATATTATCTTAGCTAATATTCATATTTTCTACCTTTGTCTGAAGTTAAGCTTTGTTACTTTATATGTCAGCTTTTTCATTACAATCAAGTTTTATTATATTATTTATATTAAACGGCCTTGCTAATTGGAAGTATGTATTATATTTATATATCTCATTATATAGAGAGGAAATTAGCGAACTGTGTAACTCTCAGATGTATTACCCCTCATTAAATATTATAAAGTATCTTAGAAATTTTGTGCACGGGGAACTACGCGCTATTAATATAAATTTTATGTGTTTTATTTTCACATGATAAATAAAATATAAATTTCCTGCGTTCACCTTTACTCGACGAGATTGTGCTGATCAATACAGGTGAAGTACATCGAACGCTACATTCTATATTTATAGGGTGACGCCACCTTCGTAAGCAAAGTACATAAATCTGATTATCGACCCGTCCCTCACAACCGGGACTGTTTGTGTTTATTGACGGTCCGATTATTGATAACGTACTGAGTCATTTTGGGTTCAGACGAGCAGCGTCATTCGAAAGTATTCGGTCAAAGGACTACGTTAATTTTGATACAAGGATTATAATGAACTGGAATTAGAGTTTATCCTTGATATGTAGGTACGCTTAGAGCTTGATGAAAATGAGATTTCTAATAAAATGTTTTCTTTCTTTCGATTTTCCGCTATACATCTATATTGTATGTATATCGCGAATACATATATCAATAAATATTTTAAATTTTCCTTAAGATTCGAACATATCAACGTTCCATTTTTGGATAGAAGAATATAATAATTAAAGAAATAAGAAAAATTACTTAAAATATTTGAATTACTAAATTTTTCCCGCGGTTTGGTTCATGTGAATTTGCTCTGATTCGATTCAGGTGTCAGAATTTATATGCATGATATATTACAAACGTTTTGCCATCTATCGACGTATTACGGTACTATATATTAATTATTGAGCAAAAAACAGTATCAGTTTTAAAGGAATTGTGCTGTTTTCATCGTTAAAAATAATATGTTATTCGTCAATCCTAATCATGAGTTACGTTTTATTTCAAGTTCTGTTACAATCTGTCCTAATGTTTAGGCGTGTTTGAATGAGAAATGTTTAAATGCACTTTTCATTGTGTTGATATTCCACACGAACAAAGTCCCAGGATGCAGCTTATGAATTATTCTGCTAAATGACCCGCTCCCTTACCGCACTGAATGGTAATTCGCTGCTTGAGTAAAGTCGTTAGGTGACGAACGCATTTTCACATTTATAAAATTATGGTATCAATAGGAATAAAGGTAACGTTTTACATGTCATATTATAATCTTTATTGTAACTTGCATTACTCACATGTAGTGTGAAAAAAAATGTGAAATTTTATTATTTATTTTAAGTAATTACAGCGAATAATACTAAAATTAAACATTAAAAACACAGTGAAATCAATAATTTAACCGTTTTTAGTATTATAGTCATGTAGTACTTATAATATATGCGCGTGCGTATACGCGTACACGCACGCACGCACGCACGCACTCGCGCCCACGTGCATACATGCACAAGCGCACACGCGCACACATACTCACGCACGCACACACATGTACACAAAACATATATAGATATTTACTGGGACAACATGTGAATAATGACAACATATTTCAAAAAAATTATATCTGGTTATTATAAAAAAATCATACACCGAAGAGACCGTCACAAGATCATTAAACAATGTTTTCTTACATTGAATGAGAGATCGATGTAAGATTGAATAACTTAAGAAAATTGAGAAATAACGAAACTCTGAAATTTTTAATACTTATACATTCATATTTCCATAATCATTTTTGTTAATAAATCTGTATTAATTCATTGATAAAGGACTTGATCATTTGAGTAATGATTGCGTAAATTGTATTAAAAATACTTACCTTTCTTTTCTTTTCTTTCCTCATTTTGCATTAAGTGCTGTGTTCTGTCGACTAACGTTTATTGACCTTAGCAAGCAAAATTTAATTAATTAAGACGAAACTACCAACCCTAGACAAGGTTACTGGAGAAAAGGTTCGAAACAAAATGTCACGTACGTGACAACAGCGACGATGCTTCACATCACAACGACTCTGTTAAGCGTAGTTAGCAAAAAGCGCTCCCGAGGGGAATGGTGAGACATCTCTTGTCCCTCAGTGCTATCAAGTGGCGTGAGGACTAGGGAATATAACGTGAAACACTTTATGTATTTCGGTTTTATTTTATATTTATTAGAGCTAAAAAGAGGAAAAAGTTTACTTGCGTTACTGTATAGAAAATGACGTTCATTTATATAGAATACATTAAAGAATATTTGCTAAATAAATCGTATACTGATGTACATTGTGTTCGTAAGAGAAGGTAAAGTATTATCTTAAAAAAATTCTAATACTTTTAAATTATTTATGGATCCTGGTACCTTTACCATGGTACCATTAGGCTTTCTTCATTAACTTTTCATTGACATTTATCCTTAAAACGTGAAAGTATTGGTCACACATTAAATAAAACTTGAAAGTGTTTATCGATTAAATTTAGAAAAGTGTTTATTGGTAAGATTTCATGGAAATTATTTTTAAATTACTTTCATCTTAAAGCATTATTAGTAAATAAATTGCCAAATCGGAAATCCACGATGAATTCTCGACTGTATGTTTCAGATGCATCTAGTATCTGTGTATTTTTCTTAGTTTTAATCTAGTCCAACGATTACATTCGTTGTCTTTTGTTTGCTACTTTGAATAATATAATAAGGTATTAAAGTTCATAACAACATTAATAAGTTTTTCTAATTTACAATGTGTTTTGCAGTTTCCCCAAATTAGAGCACACCTAAAATAGACCTTCCGTGCAAACAAGTTTTCAATAGTGAGTTACCACTATTATACACCCGTCAATATTTAAAAAAATGTGTCCCACGTCACACTTTAAAATGAGTTAGTAATGGTAAATATTTGCTTTACAGGAAGGTGAGATAAAAAATAACAACAGACATATAGAAATAAGTCTCAAAATGAGACCTGAAATAAGTCCTTTTTTTGCTATTCTCCTTCAAGTCAGTTTCTTTTCAAATTAATATACACTCGAATTTCTCCTATATTTCTCGATCCATGTATATACCATTCACTTATAACTATTATGGATCTTATATTACATCATTATTACCACCAAACGCTTATTGTTAGTGTTTTACGTGCCTACCACTGCTTCAATAAACATGTTCGGGTGTTGCACTTACTTCTCTGGATAATAATTTTATTTGATCGCATATTTTATACGGATTCAAATAAACTATTTCTTATAAATATATCGTCTTAATTCGTAGATTTATTGCTAAGCATCCTTTGTAGCAGGCAAGCATTTTGCATAGTCCTCCTACCCTATTAGTACTCCTAAACAAAGTTGTTGTTCAAATAACTACCTTCTTTCGAATATATATTTTTATCTAGCCCTTATTTTATCGACCCGAAAAAGCAACGCTGTCCCAAAAACGTTTTCTTCGTTGACCTATTTTCAACTTCATTGATTATATATACTTCCGCTATTTCACACAATACATAACCTCCCCTTCCGCCTGTACGATGATTATATGTCCACCGTTGTCATCGCCGATGAATGTCGTATTCACATATTTTTCAGTGGAATTAAGCTTTAAGCTCCTTCTAAATTAAAAAGGAAAATTTGTCAAAACTTGGGCAAAAATGTGTTATAATAAACGTATTAAAAACTCCATGCTATATATTATTATTTTAAGATAAATAAAATTATGTATCCAATCACGCCTTTAAATTGAGTCAAAATACTACTTTGAATGTCCTTTTATATTATGAAAAACCAATCCTCTTTAGCTTGCATTGTTATTTTCCATGGGCCAAGAATAAAATTACACAGCATTTATACTATTTCAAATATGATTCCAACTTCTACTTGGTATCTAAGGAGCTGGAGTAAAAGCTAACAACAAATTTAAAAAAACGACTTTAAAATGAGATCTGTAGTAACACTTTTCTTTTTGCTTTCTTTTTCAAGACACTTTTCAAATTCTTTTTTATTCAATTCAAACACTTTATTTCTCGTAAATCCTTCGGCTCGTACAAATTCTATATTATATTTAGAAAGGAAACAATTTTAATATATTTTTTATCACAATTCTACAGTACAGTATATTTTAAAGCATAGTAATCAGCGGCCTCATTTTTAGGGTTCTGTATCAAAATATTAAAAGGAGAATCCTCAAGATTACACTAATATATAAAAGAGAGTTTCAAAAAATTTCATTTTTTAAGGAAAAATCTAGAAATTTTCGCAAATAAGTATGACTTCACCGCCCATTTCCGAAGTTGCGGGTTTAAAAAAAATTTAAATTATTTTTAAAACATGCAATGAAAAGTAACAGAAGCAAAATATGTGTAAAAGTATTGTCAAATTTAGTCACCATAAATCATATTCAATTACTGTTATTGAATTATAAAATTAAATTGGTTCATTAACCATTTACGGCAAGAAACCTTCACTACAATTTTAGAATTACAATCGCATTTGGCAGTTTTTTTTCAATGTGAAAGCCTTGCCATTATTGAAATATTTTTTCTGAAGGAAAGAATATAGAATATACCGTGTATAAATTAGTTAAATAAAATTTCTAGGAAAATATCTTCAAATGTATTTAAACATTTGTATAATTCAATGCAATAGAATACGTTGAGTTCTTTTCTGGTTAATTGGCCACTCTCACCTAAAAGTCACTTTCTTTTTAAAGAGTCAAAAATTATTCAAGCAAGAAGTTGTTAAAAATTTTATGAAAGACAGAGGTTACGCCTTACGTTTTTTCAGAGCTTAAAATGTAAATAAAATATAGAAAGGTTTTAACAATTATTAACACAAGTTTATAAAGTCGTTCTTTTACCGATAATAAAATTTGCCACTGACAATTAAAAAGTATTGAATAAATACGTTATCACTCCCGAAAGTATGAAATCCTGTCAAGTTTACCTTCCTGTTTACTTACATATGGCATTGTAGTTTTGATTCATTTAATTATTTAACGAACACCTGAACAAAGGTTAGGATGTATTATGATTAAAATATCCTATGTCATCTGTAGGTACAACTCGGGTCAACCGCCTCATGATAGCAAGCGATGATGTCTAATGGGATCGAGGCGTCTTAGCGCCTCTAGAACCAGTGATGAAGAGAGCTTTAGAGCTAAGTAGGACGTGCAGTAATTGGTTTAGTTCCTCATAATATTTACTCAGTGAGTGCCGCTAATGCGATAAAGACAATTGTCAGCTATAGTGCGGCAAGGCGATAATATTCCTCGACGAATGATGTACGAAGAGTCAGTTGTAATTTCAGGCATAATTTACTTTAGTTAGTTGGTTTAGGATTGTAATTCGAGTTTTAAGGATTCTGTACATAAAGGGGGAAAATGGAAGATTTATAATCACTCGTGGTTCTCGAAATTTCAGAGGGCAAATGAAGTAATCGATCATTTTTTTTTTATTTCTTATGTCGGATAGGGAATAAATTGAAAGAGATCAATTGAACTTTCAATCTTGAACCTAAGCGGATTATTTAAGGAATTGTTACATTGTTGTCTTATTGTAACTTTGATGTGCTATAATCATCATATAAGGTAACAGTTGCAATCACTCATTCAGGGAAAATCTACACATATAATAAAATTATAACTTAAATTTAATCTAAAATTAAATTTAATTAATTATAATTTAATCTATACATATAATTAAACTAAAATATAATATTTATTTTTATACATTGATAATAAATTTAAAAAAGTGATTGATTTAGGGTATAGAATGATAAGAATTGCCAGAAAACTTTTTTTAGAATTTTATGTTTGTGTGTTAATTTTTAGGGGTATTACGCAAAATCTACTTGAAATATTTTGATTAAATTTGATATGGTAATAGTATATACGTAGAAAAAGATATTGTAATAGTATATATGTAAAAATGTTTTCTTAATTACACGCGAACGAAGTTGTAGGCACAGCTAGTGTTTCTATTACGTTCTAACAAGAATTTTGTATAAATACCTCAATTAAATTAAAATTAGTATATCTTGTACATTAAGAATCAGTGCAGTAATATGTATTGCAATATTGTTAGCAAATTACATAATGGTAATAAAAGAAAGCATAACACCAGTTAAGAATTAATAATGGTAATACTGTTATTTTAAGCCGACTTAAGGCACTGACGACACCACATTGAACTAATCAAAAAATTTTTTTAGCAAAATCTACTAAATTTATGGCCATGAAAAAATATATGATATTCTTGGCAATATTTCCAAAGTCGTGGTTGTTTCCAAAACTGTACTGAAATATCTTTTATATCTGAAAAACATCCAAAAACATCTCGTGACATAAATTTTAAATGAAATTAACTCCTTTATTTATAACACTTTATTAATAGAACTAAAACTACTAACTCTTCACATCTTGTTAAAAATCTTGGTTGATTTTTATTTTCAATAAAATAAATAGAATTCCAATAAGAAAATAAAACGCATTTACTCGCATGCAAACAGTGCGCTGAGGCGCGGTGCTAGTCAGATTTACGGCGATTGTTGGCCACCCGCTCAAAATGCGATATAATTAAATTAATGTTAATCTTAGGTTTGGATCTGTGTTTTAATATCGTAGGGATAACTTTAGTTTAGCACTGATGACATTTTGATATGTTTGATAGGACATGGAAGAATATACATTATATATTGAATGCAATATATATTTTGAAATATGTCGTGTATTTTAGAATATATATTGTAGCTCACGATTATTTATTATAAAAAAATCGATTTGAAAATATTCATACATTTCTTTGCGCGGAAATATGTTTTAACTTTTTTTCTTTCACGTAATTCACCTTTTTTTAATACTTTTTCTTACACCCCTTTGAATATTTTGGGTTTTTTTTGTATTAATTTGTGTTTGCATTTATAAATCTTTTTCACGTGATACTTTTTGCTTATTAAGTTTTTGAACGTTTTGAGTTAGTTTTTTTATATCAATTTGTGTTTGTATTTATACATTTTTTTTACATAAACCTTTCCGCTTATTAAATTTTAAATGTTTTAGGTTTATTTTTTTAATTACCAATTCGTGTTTGTATTTATGCTTTTTTTATGTAATCCTTTTTGCTTACGAAATTTTGGAAGTTTAGAGTCTGTTTTTTTTTTAAATTATCAATTCGTGTTTGTATTTATATTTTTTTTACATAATCCTCTGGTTGCTAAATTTTGGATGTCTTGTGTTTGTTTTTTTTAGTTATCCATTCGTGTTTTTATTTATAAACATTTTTTTGATTTTTAAATTTTTGGATATGTTGGTTTGTTCTTTTTGTGTATCAATTCGTGTTTGCATTTATATTTTTTACCAAGAAAAGACCTAGGCTACATTTCGTTCCGAGAGATATCATTCTAAGTAATATTATAATCCTAATTAATATAATGAATGCAAAAGTGCGTTTATATGTACTTCTTTCAAGTCATAATGGAGCAAAATATCAATGTGACTTTCTGCACATAGATAGTTGGCGAGCCAGGAAATAATGTAAGTCTACTTGTAAATGCGGAAATGTCATCCTACCTAATACGACACTCCCAACTAATACTAAAAATTCAAATGCGTATTTGGTTGTCCTTTTTTCACATCGTAATGGAGCTATAAATCGACGTGATTTTCAGCACAGGGAGAATTGGTGGGCCAGAAAATAACATAGGCTTCTCTTTAATCCGGGAAATCTTATCCTAACTAAAACAATAATTCCAACCGAAATAAAAAATCACAGTGTGTTTGTTTATTCTTCTTTCATGTCTCAATGGAGCAAAAGGTCGACGTGGCTTTCTGCGCATAGATAAATAGTGGACCAGGAAATTACGTAGACTACTTTTCAACCCGGGAAATTTCACTTTTACTAAAACAACAATAACAACTAATATTAAAAATTCAAAAGCCTGTTTGTTTATCCTTCGTTCACGACGCAGTAGAGCAAAAGATCGACGTAACTTTCAGCACAGGGATGGTTGGCTGGCCAGAAAATGACGGTTCTATGGTAAACATTTCAAAAATGTGTTTGTTTGTTCTTCTTTCATATCGCAATGAAGCAACATATCAATGTAATTTTCTGCACAGGAATGGCTGGGGGGCCAGGAAATAACCTAGACTACTTTCCAATTTAGGAATTTTTTTTCTAGCTAAAACAAAAATCACAGCTTAATTTAAAAATTTGAAAGGGATTTTGTCCTTCCTTCACGCCTTAACGGAGCAACGGATGGATGTGACTTACTGCACAGAGATAGTTGGGGAAACAGGAAATGCCATAGGTAAAATACCAAACCGGGAAATGTCATCCTAATATCAGAATCCCAAATAATATTAAAAATTCGCAAGTCTGTTTCTACACAGAGATATTTGGTGGGCCAGGAAATAATACTAGTTTGACCTTCTTTCACATCATGATGGTGCAACAGATCAACGTAATTACCTGCATATAAATAGTTAGGGGAGCGGGAAATGATACAGGTTACTTACCAACCCAGGAAATCTTATCCTAACTAGTATTACAATCCCAACTAATATTAAAAATGCAAAATTGTATTTGTTTGTCGTTCTTTCACGTCACAGTAGAGCAACAGATCAACGTAACTTTCAGCACGAAATTAGATAGCGGATCAGAAAATGAAATAGGCTAATTATCAACCCGGGAAATCTCATCCTATCTAGTATGACATTCCCAAATAACATTAAAAATTCGAAAAAAATGTTTGTTTTTCCTACTTTCTCGTCGCATTGGAGCAACAGAGCGACTTGATTTTTTTTTCACAGCTAGTTGGCGGATCAAAAAATAGGCTACTTTTCAGCTCGGCAAATGTCATCCTAATTAATATAATAACCCCAATTCATATTACAAACTCCATAATGTGTTTGCTTATCGTTCTTTCATGTCGCAATAGAGCAACATACCGACGTGATTTTCTACACAAAGATAGTTGGCTTACCAGGTTAGTTTTCCACTCAAAAACTTCATCGTAACTAATGTAACAATCCCAAGAAATATTGAAAATTCAAAAGTGTGTTTGTTTGTTGTTCTTTCAAGCCACAAGGAAATAACGGATTAACGTGATTTTTTGCACAAACAGAGCTGGCGGGCCAGGTAATGACATAGATTTTTCTAACTTGGGAAATTTTATCTTAATTAATACAAAAATTCCAAAAAAAATTACAAATTCTAAAACGTCTTGTTCTTTCTTTTTTACTTTTTAGCAAAGATCTTTACTAATAGCCCACTTGAAGATGTTGTAATACAACGAAACCTAGGTCGTGGTAAAGAACTTAAAGAAAGTAGAAATAATACTACATAACGTAGTTTCATTTAATTGAGAATAAGAACATTTATTACAATGTTAAAAAACTCAATCTTTGTTTGTAATATGAAGAATTCAGATATCAACGACAAGAATCGAAATTTGCAAAATCCTTTATGAGACTGTTTAATGTTTTATATATAATTTTAATATTTCCTCTAAATCAATAACTGAGCCCTGTTCAATGACGTCGTAAATACAAAAATAAGTACACTAACGCATTGGCAACTTTTTCAAAGCAAATATTTAATTGCTTGAAGAAGTTCGAATGAAACGCACGGTATTGAAAGATGGCCCGCGCATTCAATACCTAGTTGCCGGTGATTAAAGTTGCCAGTGCTCGGGGGTTTCAAATTTCTTTATTCTTAGAAAAATGATAAAAGGTTTCGAATACATGTTTTTAAAAAACTATGGCGTACTTTTGGCGTCTGATTATAATTCAGAATCTTTGAACTATTACTAATGATTAAATTAAAATTGTATTTCCTTCCGCTTCATTACTTTATCAACAATATTTCCTTCACCTCAAAGTTTTTCAGGCTTGAAAAGATTGATTGGTTAGGTCGGTTTTTGCTGTGTTTATATTTGAATATTTTTAAGCTAGTAGCTTTTATGAAAGCCAGTTTATTAATTTGTAATACTCGCGAAATTCAAGACGTATACCTATTAGATGAAATTCCTTTATATCAGTATCAAAAATATATTTTTTCCTTACTATCATATATTCCTCGTTCATGTATAATAAACTGATCGTTTTTAAAATTAATTTTGTTGCTAAATATTAATAATATTCTCCATATATATCTGGTAATTATATGGTATACTACCTGGCCCGGCAGACGTTGTTCTGCCCTTTGAAATACAACGCCCCCTATCAGGTTCACAGATTTTGTGACTTTCTTTTTTGACACTAAACCGCGATATATATATATATATATATATATATATATATATATATATATATATAACAAAATTCACGAGTACTGAAGTTATATTTCAACTATAGTTTAGTTCATTGCATGATATTTCAATATTGTTAAAATTTTAACTTGATTATTATAAAATAAAATCAAAATTTTACGTTATACTCTTTCATTGTATAAAAACTAGTTTATGGTAAAATACATTAGTAAATAAACTTGTGTAATAACTGAAGTGACTTATTAATATTCAAAACATTTAAATAATCAATACAGGTCCATAATATTAAGGGCTTTTGTTTGGAACCAAAGTAACATTTTTCCTCAAATATATTCCGAACAAGGAAAAAACTAATACAATCATCGTTTTGTATTCACCGTACAGTGTTTTTAAGTTTGCATGAGACACTAAATTTGTTGCGGGAACATTTTAACAAGAGTATAAGAAAGATTTAGTAAAGGACCTTCCAGTATAGGTCAAAAGTTCTTGCTAAATGAGAATATAGCTAGAGCCATATATAGTTTACGATAAGGACAAAGGCGTGGATCAAAAAACGCAACCACTGAGGCCGTACACTGCAATAAAAATTTGGCTGATATCCAATACGCTTTGATGCTAAGCATATCGCTAAAACCCGACGACTACGGATCACCTACAATTTAGCGGTAGTGAATATAAGATCATAAGATGCAGTGCACGTTTCAGAACTGAAATAGATATTCTGGAATGCTATTAAACGGTCGAGTGTTTATCTCTGCAAGTCTGAGTCATGCCTTGCAATTTTGTATATATATATATATATATATATATATATATATATATATATATATATATACATATATATATATATATAAAACTGAATATAGGGCTTACAACATTTATGAGAAGATATGTTATAAACGATTTTATTTGTTTTTCTCAGTCATTTACTGAAAATGAAAAAAAAACTTGGTATGAATGAATAGTTACGTTCACTCAGTGAAATAAATTGATAAATTATAAAGAGTGTGACCATAAAAATATTTTAAAAATCATAACAGGTTACAAATTACTGTGATGTTATGATGACTCTAAACATAGTGTAAACAAGAAAATATAAATATTTAGTAAGTCGTTTGTTACTTTTTTATTCTTTCATTCGTTTTTTTTGGATTCACACATACTAAACATAAAATATATAACTCAATTATTTACAGGAAATGAAAAAAAACAATTTTTCGTATGAGTAACTAATGTGTTTACAATTGGCATTTAACTTACCTAAAAATATAAAAACTGTGTCAAAATATTATCTCTCATTCACTCAACACTTTTCACAGTTTAATTATTTTTAACATTTAGTTTATCTCCCAAATAGTTCAAGTTAACAACAGTGAATATGTGTGTATAGTAAATCGTTAAATTTTTGTTGCTAAGGCATAAACAAATTTGTAAAACTATGAAATATGTATGGAAATATTGAATTTACACTAGATTTCGAAACCTAATGAACCGTAATAAGCATTTTCCATAATACCTTTTTTATTGAGTATAATATTAAGTATAGCTGACAGGTACGCTAGATATAAAAATGGTCAAACACAATAAAATAACTGAAAGCAGTCAATAAGAAATGATAGTTTATATAATTATTACAATTTATTGGTGAACGTGCCAGAATATATTTTAATTTTATTTTCTACTCTGAAAATAAAAAATTATCGTCTGTTAAATTATTTACCATAATGGATACAAACTTAAAAGTATTGAAGTGTCATAATATGTAATGATTTGCACTGGGTCCATAAATCAACAACTGTACAATGTTTATCTGACAATTCTGTCATTAATCTTCTAAAGGTTTATAGGAAAAGCCTTAAGAAAATATTTTATATAGTCAAAAAAGTTTTGTCATTTGTAAGCTATGTTAATAGTATATATTGGAGACATAATCTCAAAATATATATTGAATGGAAAAAGAAATAATTGCCTATTCATAATTTAATTTCAAAATTGTAGCGCAAACACATTTAAAATGGTATTATTAAGTGACGCCAGATTTAAACATGTGGCCATGTAATCAGTACGATTAGATAAGGCAACCGATCTTATTAAGGTGACACAGTCATGTGTATTCAAATGTTGTGTTTGTTTTTATATAAAAGCAAGAAGTTATGAAAAGTTTCGTCGATGTAAATGAACTGAATGTAAATCTTTACATTCAGTTAATGTAAATGAACTAAAAAAATGACTAAAACGATGTAAAATGACTAAATAGCAAATCATTGTTACATTTATATAACACTACAAAACATACAATGAATATTTTTTTATAATTAGAATTTTAACTCGGGGAACGTTGTAAATCTATATATAAACAATTTTGTTATTATTTTCTAACTCTGTTGATTGTATAAAGCTATATAAGTGTTATTGTATGTAATGTTAATGTATATCTAACTATTTGGGCAGCACAACCTAAAATAGCCGCAATCCACTCTTACTAGATAATTTGGCTTACTAGATAAATGTCACTTTAGCTCAATAAGTATTGAAAAATCATCATCATCATCATATATATTAATACGCTAAGGTTAAGATGTTACACTCCCTTTTTAGAAAAAACCTCACAACTAATCCACATAAATTATATATCATTTTATAAATAATTGCTTGCTCTACCGGTATCCACAACTAAAAAAATTATTATTGCTATTGTTTTTGCAAATTAATTAATTATTAAAATTATATACACAAAACAGCAATGCTGCCATCTAACGGCTCAACGTCAATATGATTGACGGTCGGTAAAATGTTTGTTTAATTTCAAATCCACTCACGTATAAATAAAGTGGCGCTTTAGCTCAATGCTTTTGATACTTGCGCCTCTATATGTCAATTTTAGTAAAATATTTGTTTGATCTGTCATCTGAGCTTCATAATGGAATAAATAATGCGAAGACTTCGCACGGGTCACGCTAGTATATAATAATTATTAAAAGGTTATAACCTTTTAACATGTGTAGATTCCATACTTTAAAGCTTTTTGAAAAAAAATGACCTAACTAACACAGTAAACCGTTTCAAAATTTAGCGGTTATTATTTTAGCCATAAGCGATAAGACAAAACAGACAAGGCCATGGTAGCATTTAACAAATGTTACAGATAGATTACCCAGTCCGTCACTAGCTAAAGTTACGCGCTTGCAATTGCTAGAATTATAATATACAAACATTTGGTCGATTTTATAACTCGAATTATTCAAGATTCAGAGCAGTTTTATGTCTTTCCAACTTAAATATCGATAGTTCTAATAAAATAATGAAAAAGAAGGTGTTAGAGATTTGAACAGACAATTGTCCAAAGTATAATAACGCGGAGCCATATAAATAGTAAAAGATAAGAAGAAGTATACCAAACAAGTATGTCCAAATAGTGGAGTATGACTTGTATTTATTGCTGCATATCCTACCTAGGTGAAGATTTAATTAGATGAATAGACTATAATTCATTTTGTGAATATATTTATCAACGTGTCTAAAGATCTAAAAAAAAAAAAATTTCAGCTAATTTTAGTGCAACTTTTTAGTGTATTCATACAGAATATAAAGTATAAAAATTTTAAAATATAATCGTACTCCATTGGACCCCAAAAGCATCAATTAAAATATCTCTGGAAAATTCTAGTACATAAATATGATATCAGTTACCAATGCGAATAAAATCGCAAACAAATATCCAAAAAATATACGTAATATATATATATATATATATATATATATATATATATATATATATATGAAGCTAATATACATACACATAAAATTATAAAAAAATGTTCTTCAGTTTTCACGTATATACTGGTAAAAGCATAGATGAATTCAAATATATTTTGGCATTCCAATGCCCTTCTTATCTCTTAATTGAATGGATTAAAAAATCGAGAGGGATCAAAACGTAATGGATCACGGATAACCCAATTCACTGAGCAAACGTTTCATTGACATAATCTCATATCGGAAATTCGTTCAAGTGGCTTCTGAATTAAACGATTCTGCGGCATTTATATTGAAGGATTAGATTCGGGAGTGCTTTTCGTAATATGAATAATCCCTGCCCCTTATTGCAATCTCAATTTCCAATTCAACTTCAAGTATATTAAGTTTTGGGGAGGAAAATGAAGATTTAGATATACTATGAATTCATACATACATTTAAGGTAAAATTCTGTTTTTCTGATGAAGAGATTGACCGAAATCCTGAGAAATTCAGCAAAAAATCAAGCTCTGTCGTTACTTTTCTTTAAATATTTTGCTTAAACTGATTTTTTCAAGACTAAGTTTCTTAAAAGATGAAAATAAACAATAAGACCTTTTCTCTTCTGCGTATCGCCAAATTAAACCTATTACAAAGTCCCGTACATGAAATTGGAATTTTAACAAACTCTACCAGAATTATTTTACAGTTAAAAAATACCAGTAGTATTTTCCAGTGATACTTGCATTAGCAAAGAGTGTAATACAAAGCAGATTTAAAGCACGTGAAATGTTTGAAAAGGGAAATCACTGCCACGTGATGTTTTTTACTATTACTCGTCTAATCATGGAAGGTTCGAGGTTTTTTACTTTCATAATCGGAAAAATGGATGATTTTTAACTCCATCTGATATCTCATTCATACATAAAACTCATATGTAAATTTCACTTCAAAATTGAAGTATGTTTTTCATTTTAAAAGCTTTTATTTGTTGTTGAACTAGCCAAAGCATTGAGTTTATTTATAATTTTATTATTTTAGACGTTTCAAATTCAAAAGAAACTAGTTACATTTTCTATTATTGAACGTAGAGACGTTTATTTTTAAGAAGTTAAAAAATATTTGCTGTGTTTTTTACCTTTTTAATGTCAAGGATATGCTATTACGTTGCTAATGATGTATATTGTAAAGTGCATATCTCCATATTATTGCTGGATATTGTATTATCGGAGATCACCATTAACTCTTATATTGAAATCGTAGAGATTTTCAATTTTTGGTAATTTCTGCCTGGCAATAAATGCTGAAAGGAAAGGACCAACGCCATAAAGGAAAAATTTGAATTTAGTTTTAAAGATGCCATTTCAAGTTTATTTTACTAATAAAAATTAGAGTATCAGAAGTGAAATTATTAACATTATATGTTGTAATGTAATACATTAAAATAATGTTGAGTTTCTGGTAGATGAGTAAACATGGGAATTTGAATTCGTGTTTATGAGTCGTGCTTGCCCCTTATTTTATTTTGGACATCAATCGGTAAATATTACGTAAATTTTACCTACAAGCAAAAAAAATTCTTTAAAATTATGAAATCTTTCATGTTGGTTGACATTCGTGCTTCGAGATAAACTATTGCTTTTTTCGTCGCAATATTAGTAGCATTATATAATTCCTTGCCCGCAACGCAACGCAACGTCGCAAATAGCCTTTACACCTTAAATTTCGGCTTGAAAGTTTTGTGAAAAATTGCCAAATATTATATACCAGTCGTGTACTCGACTTCGTTCACGTGAAATTCACTAATAATTGCTGTTTAAAATAATCATCAAACTTAAAAATATTGACAATGGATGAAATCGATGGCGTTAGCAGTACCAATATCAATATATATCAAATCAGGTTTTTTTTATATATTCAATATCCAGATAGAAAATTCCATATGTTACTCGAGGGTATAAACTACTACCATATCAAATTTCATCAAAATCTGTCCAGTCTATTTTGCGTAATTAAAGAACACATTAACAAGGTGACTGAAATTCTAAAAACAGGTTTTCTAGCTTCTATTATCGTTCAATACTCTAAATCAGGGGTTCCCAACCAGGGCGGCGCGCCTCCCAAGGGGGGCATAGAGAGATGTCAAGGGGGCGGAAAGCGTTTGTATTTTAGAAAGAAAAAACAAAAAAATATACAAACAACATTACAATGTAATGTTTAATTTACAAGCATAAAATTAATGAAATTAAATATCATATTCACTATTATTGCACAAACTTGCGAAAAATTTGACGTTTTGGTTTACATTTTTTGTTGAGAAATCAGTTTGAGTGTGTAAAATGATTGTGTCTCTCTGTTAAAAGGTAAGTTTGCGTATTCACAAACTTCAGTTACCATTTTTATTGAATTTACTAAATCAAAAGGGGGGGCATGAAAAAGTAAAGGGGGGGCATGAAAATATAATTTATAGTACGGAGAGCTGCAACAAAAAAAGGTTGGGAAACCCTACCCTAAATCAACAGCTCTTTTTAACCCCGTTACAGTTTTATTATATGTGTAGATTATCGATCCCAATATTTAGGTTCCAAATCGGTCCAACTATTTAGTTTCTAGCACATACGCATTATAATTAGATGTTTGGTACTAGTGGATATAAGTAAGAGTCAAGCGCAAATTATTTCATGTCAGAATGAGTTATGGTCGAATGTAAAACTATTTGACACAAGCGACAATGTTCATGCTTCACTATTAATTAATTACAAGTATATAATATATATTTTTATTGCATTTTATAGAGTAATTATGGCGGCAACATAATAGTATTTTCTGTTAATTGTTGGTATAAAGCTAATTTTAAAAATTATTTTTTCTTGCCACTTTGACAAACAGCACTAAAATCTTTTGTCAAAATCGGGTAGCAAATTAAGGCTCATCAAACTTTCTTCATATAAATAAATAAGTTTTATAAAATATGTTCATATAAATATGTTTTCCCTATATTAATAATAATATTTTCTGGATAAAAACGGATATTATACCATAATTTAAGTGAAATTATAGTCTCCCCTTGAATAATTACTAGTTACCCCACTATTTCTATTACATTTTAAAGGTAAAGACTCGTTCACAGGCATTATATTAATTCCTTTAAATTGAAATGAAATAACGACCGCCATATTGATAGCAGCAATTACGTGTTATTACAGTTATTTATCCCATCGTTTATAATTAAGTAAAGGCATAAATTCACATCTATATACGTATACACATATGCCGCGGAGTAAAATTGTTATTTGTTCCCAAAATATAAAACTTATTTCTTTAACTACATTAGAGTTAAAAATGCTATAAATTAGAATTTTTAAGTTAGCACTGTTCAAAAAAATTTCATCAGTTACTTTAATACAAACATCTTTATCTACTTTAAAAACATTAAATTTGCGGCGACTAACAAAGGAATATTTTAACCTAATGTACACTTCAAACTCTTCAAATAATTTTATAAAGAGGATAGTTTCATTTATTTGTTTTTTAGGGTTCGGTATAAAAAATCCAGATGGGCATGGAGTATATACATAAATATTGTTAGAACCTGCGGGTAATTTGCAAGAACGATTCAAGCCGAAATGAGTCTTATGAATTTAAGTGTCAGCTTTTTAAAGCGTTACAGTTAATAAAATTATGTATAAATTATTGTACTTTTGTTTTATCAATATAAGTTAGAAAGCAATTATGAAGCGTTACCTTTATTTATCTACATATTATTTTTCATTTGTTTGTTTTTTAGAGTTCGGTATAAAAAATGAGATGAGCTCCAGATGGGCATGGACGATATGCATAACCTATTATTAGAACCTGCGGATAATTTACAATAATGATTCAAATGAAGGAAGTCGAAATGAGTCTAAGGAATGTATGGGTCAACTTTTTAGAGCGTTACAGTTAATAACATAGTTAGTTTAGTTTTATCAATATTAGTTAGCAAATATCAAGAGTGACCTTTATTTATCTACATATTATATTTCTTCGATTCATATTATTTTAAGTCATTATAGACACTTAAAAAGTCCGCTTTTTTGTTTTGAATCCCAAACTTGTTCGATTCGAGTCTATATAAATAAAATAACGAAATATTTTTAATACACTTCTCATTTTCGCAATTAACTCTATTTCCAAAGCCATATACCTTTATTCTAGCCATGTACCTTAATTCGATCCCGCAAATTCTTTTCACATAAATTTAATTACGATTTAATTCCAATAAACATTTACTTCATAGATAATTAAATTCACTCAATACTTCCAAATAGTACTTTGAATAAATGTCATACGAACAATTCTCCTTTTTGTGTACGTACTAGCAATGGTTTACCGGCAAAATGTTCATTTGCAAAAGTAATTACTTGATCGTTCCATTGTTAAACCAAATTTTAACGACTGACAAATAATAACGTAATTTTGTTCGTAGGAATCCAGGACATCAATTATTCCATTGGATATGCTAATAAATGGGTAAGTTCATCCAAATCATATTAATGCATTAATACAATGTAGTCTTTCTTGATTTAAGAGCATGTTAAAAGGTTACATATGATATATTAATGATATAATTAATACTACAAAAAACAATAAATTCCTCAAGAAGACAAATATTTATATTATAAATGTTTCATACATCGTATACTGATTTTATCACATTGCACGTACTGGTTGTGATAAAACCAGTAATGAACTGGATTAGAGCAAAATGCTATATATAGGATAGTAAACGTTCTCCATTTGTAACTTTTTGTTTTTTAACCTTCAATCTTATCATATAAAATTATTAGTAACTATTTCATTAATTAGGTAGTTTATTTGTAGTTAATTAAGTAGTACATTTGTAGTTAATTAGGTAGTTTATTTGAAAACGCTAATAGGCCTTTTACTTTCAACTCCCTTTCATGTTTTCTTTTTATTTTAATTACACTCGTTTATCAAAGAAACGTATTTCAAATAATTTTCAAGGTCAGTGATCGAGAACATATTTAGTCCTCTTAGGTCTTAGGAAGTACCTAATCTGCAAAGTTAGTCACCAACTTCTAATTAAGGAAGGTCAGAAAATGATCATTATATATATATATATATATATATATATATATATATATATATATATATATATATATATATATTTAGAATACTATTTAAATGTGACAAATGAATGGGTTTTGAAGTAAATTAAATTAACGTAGTCGAAAAGGACTTTTCTACAGGTTCCCGTTGACGTATAATTTTTGCGAATATATGTCTAATTTGAAGAACTGAAGTGAAAAATTTAAAATTTTTCTTGATAACTAAATCCATTAAAAAACTTGTTATATTTTATATGTATTTATTTAACTTGAAACTCACGAAAAATATTAAGTCATATTATTTTCTAATTACTCTTAAAAAGTTTAAGTCGTATTATTTTCTATTTACTCTTAAAGTTTTTATAAAAATTGTAAGTATATAAATAATGACACATCAAATAAATGTATTTTGGGAAATAATCTCATGTCAACACAGAAACAATTTGTATTGTACAATTTCTCAAAGACGGATCTCAAAAATTATGATAAAACAAATTCAAACTATGTTTTAATCCAATTTACTATACAATAAAATTAATTTCGTAAATTCATTATTATTTTGTTTGGTTTTGGTCAGCCAACGTCTCACTACGCATAGGGTGCAAACATTTTATAACGAAAATTAATTCGTAATTCCTCGAATCTAAGTAGGGTTGCCAGGTGTCCCAATATTTATGATGTGGTCCAGTGTACAGGAATGTAATTGGTTTGTTCTGCATAAAAATTGTCTTTATTGGCATTTTTGCGAACCTATACATGCTATAGCTCCATTGCAGTTTTACTTGGATGATCACGGATTGAGGCATAATTTTAAATTTAATTAAATTGCCACGAATATCGCTTCAGAATTTTACGGTCGCTGTTAAATAATTCCGATAGCAATAGATTTATTGAAACAACTAAATCAAAACATAAACGTAATAAATTAAATATTATTTTTATTGTCAAACTAAGAAAGTTAAGATTAATTATTGAAAGACAAGTAAATCTTTGCAAACTCCGTTCGCCAAATAATAATATTATCTTTTAAAAGTTTAAATAAATGTGATTAACATAATAATTGTTTTTATGTTGAATTATAACTATTTAATGAGTGGATCAATTTTATTAAAATTTTTTTGGCTATTTCTGTTTTTATTTATTTTTACTGATCTGAATGTTTTTTTAGTTACAAAACAACAACAACCTTTTGTTGCTTCATATTATTTAATTATCTTAAACTGTTAGTAATTATAGTACGTTTATTTTTACGGTATAATATAAATAAAAAGTAATAAATGACACTACATAAATGAGGATTTATTTTAAACTTTATTCCACATATGCGCCCTGTAATGAAAATGTGCTGGAGAAAGGGATTTTACTTACAGCAAGCCGAGCTGTAAGTCACGTCTTCAAGATCCTTATGTCGTTCACATGATCAAATGATCTCTCAATTAAACGCTATAAATAAATAAAACGAGATTATACACATATACGATACAATGTTGTACAATAGTGTTACAATTTTTCCCAAAAAAATGTGGGTACTTCAAAGCGTGACATAAAAGTAATTAAAAATAAATTCAAAATTATCACAGAAGGTAAGGTAGCTTCCGATACGTATTCGTACGTACGTATCGGAAGCTACTTTTATATATTATAAGTCTTTGAAAACAATCCGGGGTAAAGTCTGCTGCGCTTTTAAAGGAT
Organism: Druceiella hillmani; assembly: GCA_039881145.1. NCBI lineage: Eukaryota > Metazoa > Arthropoda > Insecta > Lepidoptera > Hepialidae > Druceiella > Druceiella hillmani. Next base: position 5,173,162 of record JAYKKI010000106.1, on the reverse strand, counting down.
TATAATATCTGAAGGTAGCTTCCGACTGATTATGGATATTTCTACTTGAAAGCGCTCAACGAAACGAACAAAACGATAAGTTTCCGAGTTTGGAGATCTATTCAGTCCTTGAGTTATGCCATAGAAAATTTAATTTTAAATTCTACAAGAACTAAATAAAAACTAATTGGATTGGGACCCAAAATATTGCAGGCTATTTGTATTGGTCTGTAGATGATATGTAGTGTTTTTAATTACAACCGAAAAAGTATTATCGGAGGTAAAGGAGGATAACTGAATTTTTCTTTCTACATTAGAAAATACTTTAGTAGAGTAAGCAAAGTAAGGTAGTGTTTTAGTAGAGTACTTTATTAGGCAGAAGTAATTATAAACTTTGTTTTTGTGACTTGATACGAGGTTACTTTATTTAATATTAAATTTTTACTATTTTTCACTTTGATAAGTGTAAATCTGGGATTGAATCATTTTGATGGCAATATTATCTGACTTTACCCCAGATTGTTTGTTTACTACATATCTGTATTCATATTCAATCAAGCTGCCACTACTAATAATTTAAGTTTAATAGCTATTTGTGTATAACTCATTGTTAGGAACACACACGCCGTTTCAATAATTTATTTAAATCGAAGATTAAAATTGGGTAAGAGTTTCACGTAATAATTGAAAATCAAATTTTATCTATCTACAGATCACCTATGTATAGTTACGGGTTAATTAAGAAATATTTATATTTTAGAAAAGATTCATTATTAAAATGAAGTTAATCCAAATTAAGGGTAAGCATTTTTCCGAGCTATCATTGATTAATGATAATGTATTTTCAATTAAAATTTCTGATTGCATTGTATTCCATATTTTAAGCTGGCAGTTTTTAAAAATAAAAATGTAGTCTATGATTTTACATGTTACATCAAATTAATATTTTCAATTCTATATGTTCAACAGAATTTGTCTTTTATGGTGATTGTGACAAACGTTTCTACGCACTGTGTGAAAGGAAGTCCACATAAATGATCAGCGAGTGAACAGTCTCGGGAATAAGCTAGCATAAAATATAAATGGCAGCCGCCAGTCACATTTTCGGTTTGACTTACGATCCTCGAGAAATTGTCGTAAAAATGCCTTGCAATTTAACTCTCCGATGTAAATATGTCAAATAAACTGTCCCGCTATTTAATAGCTTGAAGGCTGTATAAAATGTAAAAAGAATTTTATTACATACAATTAATGTTTACAGTCTTATATTCGTTTTGATCGTAAATTTAAAAATTCGACAATTCTTATTTTATGGTTATTTTTATGCAAGCAAATTAATTTAAATTTGCCTGACATAAATGTTAATCTCATTTTAGCAATTTCATTTTAGTCTTTAGATAGTTTTACTGCTTATTTAGTGAATATTTTAATTTGAAGTGTTTTTAAGAAAAATTATTTCAATTTAACTACATTTTTAATTTAATTAAGGCATAAAAAAATTATCAACCTCTTCTCACTTGCTTTTTTAGTGAATTTCAACCACACAAATGATCATTAATGCCAAAATTCGAAAATTATTCTGTCTCCACAGATCATGCATATAATAACTTGAAAAATTATCATGGATCTAATGGGCTCTCAACATTTCATGTTTTCAGATTTAGCGGTTTGGACTGGTCTAGACTGATTCAGTCAGTGGGTCTTTTTTATATCTGTATATTGAAATATATGCGCAGAAAGGAAATATCTTGTAGACCAACGATAACATATAAGTAGCAGACAATAAACATACCAAATTAGAACGTGTGGAATTTACATGACATTTGAAAAGGAAAGAAATATAATTACATTTAACCAAATTACCCACTTAAAGAGAATAATTGTGAGAGGTAAATTTTATTATAAACCAAATATATAAGGACTGTAATTAAAAAAAATCAACAGTGTTAATCTGAATTGAAAGTGAGCACCTAATACTAAAATATCATCATAATATAAAAAGAGGTTTAAGCTTTAAATTTAGACCGTTTATATGTTTGGTTTTCGTTTCCGGGTACTCTTTACTTAGTTTTAATTTAGCCTATTTTAGGCAATTCTATACAAATATTTATTATCCATTTAGTCGCATACAAAATGAAGTTAAAATCACAAATTATTCTCTGGTATAGGAATACCTTTTAAAGTAAATTTGGGAGAAGAATTGAATGAAGATGATTATTTTTTATACCTCTACTTACATTTACTATTGGTTAAAAATAACTGAATTTTTATTTCTAACTAAAGAAATGAAGTCATTAAACTTAAATTGTTAAATAAATAAATAAATAAAAATAATTACTTCAACAGTCTTAACAGGTGAGAGAGAAATTTTATGCGCAGAGTTTTCGCCGTCTATTGAAAATATTTTCCAAGTTTTATTTGCTTTTTCCGTGTTTGTTCACATTTGAAATCGCCTTTTTTAATTTAATTATTGTTTCGTCTGGTAATGAGACTACTTACTTTCTGTTCGTGAATTCTAATGATTGATAATAACATTTGAAAATATTTTTTTACGTCGTCCCCTTTCATAATATCGTCTTTGTTACGCTCATTCTTGTAATTTAGAAAATTAATATCTCGTATTATATATCGTTTGCTTATTCACTTATTATTGCCTTATTTAAAATATTACGTGTATATAGAAAAAGTTAAAGTTTGGATGTATAATGACGAAAAATTACACGACTTAAAGAGAATATTCGAATACTTCAGATAACCTTACATTTATTTTACTTTCATATTGGGATATGTTTAAATCTAATTGAATGCTAGTTGTTGGAACTATCACTGGTATCATATATCAACCTATAAATATAGCAAATTGGTGAGAAAGATACTAAACAACAACCTCATTTCAACCATAACCAAAACATTTATTTACAAAATAGATGCAATTACACATATGAGAATATTTCCAATCAAAGTATTGAACCCGTAATTAAATGTTTATTAATACATGACCAATTTTGTGCAATATGATTTGTTTGTATAAGTTAGCATCATAATTACCTAGACTGATCTGTGATCGATGATCCCAAAAGGCGATAAGGTAGCGCGGAATACTTAACGGAAATCCAAGTAAAGTTATTAAATAAACAGAGACCGTAAGTGAAAATATACAACGAATATGTATATATGTAGTATGATTCATATAAACATCCAGTTTAAATTATTAATGATGAAAATTCGGAAAGTTTTTGGAAATAAATATATTTATCACGAACTCGATCGATATAACTGAAAAATAAAAAAAATAACAATAAACCAAAATAGAGACTCGAATAATTAAACCTAAATAAATTTATGTATTTATTTGTTATATTTTTATAATAAAATATATATCCCATCCACCGAGGATTAAGCAGAAGTTATAGGTTGAATTAAAAGAGAAACAAATATACATACTTAAATCTTTAATATGTTTACCTGCTAAAGGGCTACTCATAACCACTGACTATTTATTATGTCAAAATTAATTTTGAAAGGAGAATAGCTTTAAAAAATTATTCACCATTCTAAAATAACCATTGATAAAACCAAATACGTATTTATCGTGAAAATACTATATTCATTCTTTTATATTCACTTATATACATAAATAATGATAAACGAGCGGTGGGATTAGGAAAATTGTTATCAATCCAATTATGTTAATATTCATATATCTACTAAGCTTAGGGACATATGTATTTAAATTATCTTGATTGAAATAAAAACACGGTGGGTGTAGAAATGCATCACTTAGGCGGGTACTAACGAAAGTAAGTATCGAGGTCATCATGATAAGCGGGGCGCGCCGGTGATCTCGAAAGGCGATAAGGTAGCGCGGAATGCTCAACGGAAATCGAAGTAAAGTTATTAAATAAACAGAGACCATAAGTGAAAATATAGAACGCATATGTATATATGTAGTATGATTCACATAAACATCCAGTTTAAATTATTAATGATGAAAATCCGGAAAATTTTTGGAAATAAATATATTTTTTACGAACTCGATCGATATAACTGAAAAATAACCAAGATTCGAGACTAAAATAATTAAACCTAAATAAATTTATCTATTTAGTTTGCCCTGACTGTAAACAAATATATTATTAAAAGTAATAAGAATGCATATAATATAATTTTTAAAATATGAGTTAAGTTATATTCTCCAAAAGGTGTACTATAGGTTACAGTTATTTTCAAAAGATTGATAATTGTGGAAAGGTTTATTTTAATCGATCACATTATTGAACCATGATAAGTGTTTGCTGTCTTTATAATTTTTTCTCCTAGGTTTTTGTTCCTAGCCTAACTTTCCGTTTATTATTTTCCAATTATAAACTAGGACAAACACATTTTCTTTATTGCTTTCAATTATCGTGATGTGAAAGGTTTTTTTCGTTATAGAAAAACCTTTATTTTGAATTTGTATAAGAGGTTCATCACAATTTTTTTCTGAATGAATACTTTGATAAACAAAAAGTTATCGAGAAAATACTAACTTTTATTGAAACTCCATATTACGCTCCAACAAAATGAGGTAGAAGCGGATAACAAAGACCCATAAGTTCCTATATTCGTATGGGTTCCTATATTCGTTCCTATCGTAAAATCACAAATCGCTTGCATTAAAGCAATTAAGTCCCTTTGGAAAAAAATGTAATCGTAACATTATAATTTTCTTGCTCTCTTTTCCTTGTTAGTCTCTCCCGTTATGATGTTAGTATTGATGCTTTAAGGTATAAACGGTTTCAATAAATATAAGATCCTTCCGTTACAAAATAAAATCTCACTAGTCACTCCATTCTTTTATATAGACGTTACAATTAAGGTATTTTTTATTTATTTATTGTGTAATATACTTATCGAGTTTTAACTTAACGGAAAAACAAGCTTCAATAATAAAACGGATTTCCATTTAATACATTCTAGTAAAATTTGATCAGAATAAATTACGTTCGTTTTTTACATTTTTCGTGACGTGATTAAAAAAAACACTACGTTTACTATTAATCACGTTTGGTATATGGTAGAACCTATCAATACGGTAATCTGTAATCATAAGTTATAATCGTTTATTTAAAATATATCGCTATAGGTTTTCATTCGAAAAATTGCTTCTTCACTACAATATAATTGAATTATGTCGATATAAAAAAGAAACTTAAATGACCTGTTTCAAATTGATACCGATAGTTGATAGTAATTAATGTTGACTACAAAGCAGTATTGTACTAAAAAAAATCAAATGAAAAATCAAAAGAAAATGAGGTTCGACGTGATTTAGAGTATAATTTAATTTTAAACTTGATCTTTTTTCAATAACCTTTTTTCAATAACCTGTTATTAAAAAAAATAAGAAATGGCTGAATTATGACATTGTGACATATCCACAAAAGGACCAGACAAAAGTTTAAATCTTCATAATTTTACAACGAAACACTAAAAATAACAATAATATAATATTTTTTCGGTATCGACAACTATTCAATGATAAACAATGTAAGGTTTTTCAAAAAATTAAAAACTATATTATGTTCTTTCGAATACTTTTGATAACACTGTTTGCAAATTTTCATATTCTCAACAAAAACTTTTCTCTTTTGTTCATACTACACTTTCCTTTACCTCATTGATTGTTGGCAGTTTCAATCTTTTATTTTATTGTAACATCGATATAGTCGTATCAAAATGGATAGAGACAAACACTTCAATTACAAATTTAAAAACATCTAGGTAGCTTTACTTTGAAATGAAATAAAACTATTCCACCTACCGCCTTGCTTGAACTTTTATATACCCTTTATATTTGTAGGTCAAAAATAGTTCCACGTTATTTAACTTGGCAAATGAATGCGAGCAAACAACAAGGAGTGATTTTCCTAGTAAAACTTATACTGAAAAAATTGTTTTGTCCACGTATAATGAAGCGTATAATTAAGCTTTTTCAAAAATCTCCTGATTTTATGATTAGGAAAATACTATAATTTTCTAAGTACAACTTAAGATATTGCGTATTAAAATATACTAATCTGATGGACTCGTATTTAAATCTATTCGTTTACTCAAATTGAGAAATTGTTTAAAAAGGTTGAAAAGAAATAAAGAATTGTTGAAAAAGGAGTTAGTAAATATATCAAATCGTGTATGTATATATGTATATAAATATATATATATATATATATATATATAATACAATATATATATATATATATATATATATATATATATATATATATCCGATTAAAGGATACCGATATCTGACCGAAGCTTACACGCATGACTTCATCGAAAGCTACAAATTTACAAATTAGTTAAGCTTTACTGCCGTATTAGCATATTCGTTCTGTTTAAAATGTAATCACAAGAGTTAAAGATGCCCTTCCATGACCTTTTAGAGTGTACTTAAAGATAACAAAAATATATTTTTAAAAATATATTTATTTCTACGAAGTTCTAACTTCGTAGAAATAATTTATAGCAAAGAAATAAATTGCCATATTTTAGCTCTAGTTCAGACTTAAAATAAATAAGCTGAAAAGTATATTTTTATTACTTTTCTGTAAAATTCCTACGGATTTATAGCTAAAAGTGACACTTATTCTAAAGCACTTTCTTAGTTTGTCATCACAGTAATACGACTATTTTAAATATTTTATATTACTTTCTCGTGTTAATACAGAAGTTCATCTGTTTTAGTATCCTAAATTTGATTTAACACTATTGCACGACGTGAAAATTATAAACATATACAATTAACGAGGTACCTAATAAAACAGGCGTAAAAGACATTAAAAATATTTTAAAAATTAGGCTACTTGAATAATTCCATTAATCTTGTTAAAACTATTGACAATAAAAAGAAAGTTAAATACATAGTCAGAAATTATTTAAAAAGTGAGATAGATCAAATCGAAGTTCCATAAGAAAAATGTTTCGAAGCTGAAACCTTGGAAAAATCGAAACAATTGCTTATTTATTACTATTTGTTACTGTTTATATTTGCATTAGGTATAGCTATATTTATTTAATATGAACATTATACGAAATTAAATATATATACAGTTTTAGCTAAAAATCAGTCTCATTTTTTTAACACCCTTTGAGAATCCAAAATGTTTTTAGTTGTCCGGTTGACGTTATTTTTTATATATTTTTCAGTGGCGTGCAGTCTCTTATAAGCAATTACACGTAGTTTGTCCTGAACATTTAGTATATATATATATCATAATTACGAAAATTTTAACATATTTAATTTGTGGTATTCAAGTAAAATCCACACTTGGAAATATACTTTACAGTTCATACGTACAAAGCGAACGTTGCGTACAATTTTAGATAAAACGTACAAAGCTCATTCCTATCAAACTACAAAAACTCCTCGACTGGGAATTGGTCCATACTAAATTAAAATTGATTACTCCACTTCAGACCGCCGGTTCATAATCTTTAGGCAAGCTGAAATTTACGAGATTTCCTTGGCTATATTTAGACTGAAACAATTCGGGGTTTATTACGCATATAAACAAAGAATCATTGTGTCATTATAACGCTTTCAGTCAGTGTTTGCTGTCATTCTTGTAATTATCTCGCTCGTAAGATAATTTAGTAATTAATTTAACAGTTTTCCGGTTTTTAAATATACGTATTATACTTTGTCAGTGAAAGAATTGCTGTGTTTTCTTTGTACATTAAACTTAATATTTTATTAGTTTATTTCTTGAACGAGCATCTTTATCGTCAAGGTATACAAATAATGGCGACTATCGAATGTTACTTTGTTTATTATATGATTAAGGTAGGATTTTTCAATTCATCTTGTAGTAAAAAATATATATATTTAAGAATGGTAGATTGAAGCCAATTTTGCATCTAAAACATTCCTGTTAAATCTAGCGTTCGGCATTTTCAGTCATTTTTACGGTTCGTAGTGGTGGCTAAATGGAAATTGCATTTTAAATAAAATATTTTGTTGGCCTTGTTTATTATTCGGAACTGAATATAGTAAAATAAAGATGGTTTTAATCTAGGCAATTTGGCAATTCTGAAAAAAATATGTTAATTCAGAAAATCATTTATTTGTTTGGCATTTCGCGTATAGAAATTTGTATCGAGGAGCAACTAGCTATTAGGAATCGGGAACATAATAAAAGGGTAGATAGAAATACAAATAATTTTAAAAAGTTAATAGATACTATTGTATTTTTAGGTAAGTAAGAATTAGCTTTTCATTGTCACGATGAAAGTTCATAGTTCAGTAACTCGGCGTAATTAAGCAGAGGGTATGTTGTTTTTGAGTGCCTACGATTCATTTATTGAGACACATTTTCAATCGATTACACCTTCAATTCCATTTTCAGGGCTATTACGAACAGTCGCTGGTGCTTGCACGCGTGTGTGTACATATAAAATTTATATATAATTTTATTGTATATGCCCCTCCCTTCCTAAGTTGTCCTTTTCAAAAAGCACTGGTGTATCCTGATTTAAAGATTTAAATGAAACTTAAATTTAGTTGAGACTGCTACCCGGTATCACCAAGAATCCCTTTCTTGGTACAATAGGTTTACTATCAATTTATTAACTGGTTTCTTGGTAATTTATTTGATTACTTCTCATTTTAGTCTTGCTCAAAACTACACAGTCTAAATTTGTGACATAAAAACGCTTATAACAAATAATCTATATCAATTTTCATCAACCGTGTCATTAGAATTAGCATCATCACATCTGGAAACTTTTTTGTAAATTTCATTGTCGTGTATATTACTTTCAAAGATTTTAATGCAATTATAACGATTTAGTTTGTTCATCTCAAAAAATATTTTAGCCAATTCAGCAAATAAAACCAGGTCGTAACCGATACTGTGAATAATTACTCATTGGCAATATATACAGCTTAATTTTTGATATTCAAATGACACTATTTCTAAAACACCATTACGATTCTAGAGGAAATAAAAAATATACAGTAGCTATATGAAAAAAAAAATTATAATTGGATATTTTCATTGAAGAGCTTTTATATTTATTATGCTTATATTTAATTAACTCGGTGAAGTAGTCCACGCATTTTTATCAGTGGTTGTGAAAAAAATAATATACTGAAATGAACTTTAATACTTTGTAGGTATTAAAACCACAAGATTTTGCTTACAGAACCAACAAAATAAAATTCGCTTCTGTATTTAAAGGGGTTTATGAAACTATTTACCTTAGTAGCTCCATTTTAAAAGCAAAAAAATGAAATCGTTCATTCCCTTAAACTTAGAAAGCTTTACTTTATTTTGTCTCTTCGTAGAAAATTATACCCAATACCGATCTCGTGTGTATTGACTTAATGCAATAAGAAACTTTATTATTTTGCGAACAGTGCGGCCATAAATCTTTATTTCATTTCAAAGCGCCTGAAAGATAAATTTAAAGTACTTATAACGTTCATCATCTGATGGGACTGTTGTAATACATATGTATGTATATATATATATATATATATAATATATATATATATATATATATATATATATATATATATATGCACACGCACACACACATACACTACTATAATTATACATAATTATATTTAGTTTTCTTTTATCCTGTTCTGCAAAACGCTTTGAAAATGAGTAGAACGAAATATTATTACCGTAATACTTCAACAGAAATATCCCTACTGCCAGTAACCAATATTTTCAAAGTCGTTCAATAAACAGGTTACTGCGGTACCCACTGTAAATATATCCTAGTTTCTAGTCCTGCCGGCATTATTGTTGTTTTTATTACAAGAGATGTTATTTTTATTACAAAAGATAATTGCTACCCCCGCCCTTATTTTTATTGTTATTTATACATCAATAACATTACCATAGGGCAGTTTGACTGCATTCCAATGGAATCTGGTATTGCCGTACGAAATAGCATTATAGTTAAGGTTTTCATAGAACTTGCGTCTTCTGAATGAAGTCATTCAACAGTAATTTTTTTTTATTAAGAATCCGACAATGGAAAAATTGTCGGAACGAGAATTTGTAAGATATTGTGTGTGAACTTTGCTTCGGATATAAACATCTGTCCATTATAAAAGTTGTATGAGTATACCGTACAAGTGTGAGATTATAATACATTTTGGTTCATTTTTTTTTAATAAATTAAGAGAAGAAGAAAAAGAAAGCGGCATATTCGCTTATTGCAAAATGTTTCATTCAAAATTGTGTGGCATCGGCAATGACGATGAGCTATGGTTTCCTTTGCTGTATGATCTGAGAACAAAACAATAAAATGTTGAAAGTTGGGACATCAACATGAAGCGGTATTATAACGACTAAAAATCAGACAAAATTAAAGAACTTAGTTTAACTCCATATTACATGTATTTCGTTTTTAAAGATCAAAGAAAATAGATTCGAACGTCAAACTGTATCTCGCAACATTATACGTCATAGATCTAGTCCCACAGAGGATCCGAAACGCTGTCAGTCGTAGTTATATTAAAGTGTATTTTTACCAGTTGAATAGTCGATGTTATTGTGCGCCATATAAAAAAATCACCAGTAGAAGCTTGCAAAAAAACTACTCATTAGGAAAGAAATAACGCCAGGAAAATTTACTTTCTGGAAATAATTCAAACGGTGATAACAGTACTGAAACGTGAAAAACTACTGCATAGCCTTTATACCGAGTGACAATGAAAATGATCAGATTTTCAAATATTTTCAAAAAGTTACACCATGACAAACACCTTTTTTCGTGTCATGAAAAATGTTTACTCAGTGTATTCGGAAAATTACGGCTTGGTGGGACTGTAATTCTGAGAACTCGTATTCACTACTTGGTCTATTATATACAAAAAAAAGGTTGTAAAAGAGCTCATGGTTGAACATTTTCCATCATGGAGTCTAATGAAATATATACTTGACGAAATGAAAGCTGAAAAAAATCGAGAAGTATATTTATCCATATTTATATTTCGAGATCAAATAACAATAGGCTTCAGCCTACCAAACATAGTAAGGCAGTAATATAATTATCAAAAATGCATTCAGACATGATTATCTCCAACCGAAGATAAAATAAACAAGAAACGGCAGAATGTTGTGATATAACAAAAAAACAGTGCCCAGGTACTACTTTTTTGTTGTATCATAACATTCTGTCATCCCTTATTAACAAAAGGGATACATTTGTAACCACGTATATATAACCTTACCAGAACAAACCTCTCGAATGCTAGTTGAATCTCGCACGAACGCTCTAAAGGATTTTCAAGGATATCATTGGGTCTTTGTACAAATTTTGAAAATAATGCTCTCTGTAGAGTCATTTATAGTAGAGACATTTTGCATATTCAACAGCATAATTTTGCCTTTGGTTATTGTATCATTGTTTTTGTGGTACAATTCCTTCAGACGTTTTAATTATCTTTGTAAATATTTCAGTACTTTTATAATACAAAATAATGATGCAGTATACATTTACCAGGAGTAATCAAAATTTATAAGAATATATCTACCATTGGTAAGGTAAGTACCAACATACATGCACCAAATGGCTGGCAAAAAGTGGAAAAATTTCTTATTTGTAATCACTTTAGTAAAAAAATTAAATCCAATGTAATTCGTTTCACCTAACATGGTCACTATACTGCGGAGTACATATATATATATATATGTGTGTGTGTGTGTGTGTGTGTGTGTGTGTGTGTGTGTGTGTGTGTGTGTGTGTGTGCGCGTGTATATATATATACATAGATATAAATATATATTTATTTAAATGGCTGAAAAATTCCTCTTTAAATGTTGCTGCTATTATTTACAAGTCGTAAATAAAAAGGAATAAAAACATACTTGTTAAAAAATTTACGTCGATTTAAATTTTATGGTCACTTTTTGTCATGATCAGACTTGATTGTGATGATTCTACTTAAACGTATATATCCTATGTTTATTTTTGCTTAAAAAAAATCCATCATACAAATACACAAATATAACAGAAACAAAGTGCCTTTTTGCTGAAACCGTAATTTTATCCCATTATACTTTCGTAAAATTTAAAACTCTCCCTTAATTAAAAATGACTAAAGTGCTAGAGGAGGCATTACAGGTTAATTTATAACGGCTATTAACAATGATGTTTTCGGGTTGACTGGACATGAATATAAGCGGAGTTTTGTAATAATGGACTCGAAGTTTTTCCGCATTTAGTACAATATCAAGAATTTATGTGACTAAATTATAATAATAAAAATTTATAAGGATTTTTTTGCAATTTTACCTGGCTGATTTGATGAATACGCTCAACGTTCACAATTCTTGTATTTATTTAAGGCCTTTTTAATTACAATTTTTTTTTTAAAAATCACTCAATATTGCTAAAACTCTTTAGTAGCTGGATTTAAGATTCTTCTCTTCTGATCTCGCGGAAACCCACACGTGTCAATAAATTATTACACCTGATAAAGTGGCATCTTTTGCAATTATTTTGTACATAAATTTTATAAGTTAGATGATATGAAACAGATTTTTCAAATTTAAAAGAAACTCATAATAGTTCGTTAGTTCAGTTAAAAAGTTTATTTTTCATGTTTCGTTAAATATTGACTAAGCGAGTTCATATTTCTATTGTCTGTAAAGTTTTGATATTTTACTGCATAAAGTATCTTTTCTACATCACATAGTAATTAATTTTATATTAAACATATACAAGTATTGATTCCAAATATGATTAATAATATCTTGAAAAACTATTGAATGAAGAAAAATATCAGCCAGTCTTTCACGTATGATTCCTGTGATCCACCTCAACGTGAGTGTAATAATTTTTACAATAATGAAGTCAATTTAATTTGAATATTTGTTTTTTTCAAGCAAAAAGTAATTGAGTTTGTATTCTATTTCAAAAATAATCTAGTCTCTATTTTCAAATGAGGCTTGTAGAGTTTACGTGAATTCCTGTTTTATTACAAGTTGCAATTTTAGCAATTATTATTTTTATGTAAATAAAGAATAGTAATATTAGGCTTGAAAAATATTAGCATAAATATTAAATATATTACTGAGAGTTTTTTAACATTTTACTAACTGTGCAAAACTCCGAAAGTGTAAATCTTGTAAAATTATAATATGTTTTGGAAAATAGGTTTAGTATAGTTGTCTTGAAGACATAAGAAAATACGTTTAGTAAGCAGCTAAGAGTTTTTAACACTTCTCCTTAAGTTCAATTAATGTCGGTTATTTAAAATTGCTAGACTGATAATACTGATGTAAGTAAAATAATTCATGGTGACTAGACTGGTAAGCTGATGTAAGTAAAAGAGGTAATGATGTAAGTAAATGAAAAAAAATAGCTCAGCTCAGGTTCCGGTCCTCGCGTCGGAACTTTTTGCATACAATTCTAATATTTTTGTTATTTGTTGCATTTAAGTATAAAACGTACGAATTGTTATAAAAAGCTTACAATATTATGTATGTGTATTTATGTATATTTTTAACCTTTTCGTCTAATTTATTAAACGAAAATAATAAAGTTAAAATATCTATTCCTAGAATAACTAAAAATCGTAACATTTTCTTCCTGCAAATCCTCTAAAATCGAAAAGAAAGATTGCAAAATCAAAAAACTGGTTTGCAATCTTGCTCTAAAATTGTAATGTAACAATATGTATGGAAAATGGATAATGTGTAAAAAAATATATCAGCGTCTAAAAAGAAATGTAATCTAGAATTTATTGTAAAAAGTGATAAGCATGCAAATTGTTTACACTACTAGATTTTCCTACACACTAGATTTTCCATCCGTGAAAGGAAAATAAATATTAATCGTCAAGTAATAATGAAGAAATACGAACACATAAGTAATTAAAAGTGATAGTTTTTCTTTGATTTGATGTTGTGAAATATATTTTATTATTTTTTTTTTATATTAATACTTAAATTTATATGTTTAATTTTGACGGTTCTGTACCAAAAGGATCCAAACAAATAACGTTGTTGTGACAACTCTATCACTCTGTATGTCTGTCAAAAGTTTTTAACTTGTATATGGAATAAGTTATTGATTTATTTTTTACACATTTTTTTATAATGGATTTAATCCAGAAATAGTAGTTAAAAAGTCGACCGACTATAAGTCAAATTATTTTATCATAAGGCATCAATAATACGGACTTCTTAGCGCAATAAATATTTAATAATGCCTTATGTGATTAAACAGTTACACAGGGGGGAACCCATGTATTGTCTCCCATGTATAGAGTTATTAGGACTCTGAAAACTCTATCTCTTTTCATGGTGAAAGATTAACTAGTTTAAAAGAGAAGCAGAGGTATGTTTTTTTTTCATAATTTTCAATATAACTTTGAAAGTATACTGCCTAAAATTATGCACATAGTTTAACCTCCTCTTTCAAACGTTACGAATTTCATTTTTTTTTAATATTCAATTTGACTATTTAAAATTTCCTTATAAACATTAATATATGTCATCTATTCAGACATATCCGTGTTAATATATTTTATTACTATGCCATTTTTCAAGTTTCTACGTGAAGAAGTTTTTGAGAAAAACGCCTTTTTCAAGTTACAAGCGGACACGTGAACGATCTTATATGGTTCCATTTTAGGTTTTCTTTTAGATAAAATATCCCAAATTTGATTTTATACATGTTTAGAATTCTACTTCATCTAGTTGTAAGATATGATGGGGAAACAGGATTTTGTCTATCAAAAGGAGTTGGATATATTTAACAAAAGTATTTAAAACAGTGCACAAACATATTTTTAAAACTATTTTTCTTAAGAGATTAACTATATAGGAAACCATCAAACTATTTTGTCATCATAGTATGATATTTCTGATCTATAATGCCGTATTGTACATTTAAACTACAAAACGTAAAGTTCAAACGTAATAGTTTAAAGTTAACCATATCATTATATGTTTTAAAGCATCTCGACTACAAATAAATGTTTTATAGTCGTTTTGTATTTCTCTTTATATGTGTATTTCTATTTCATTATTATTTTAGTCATTACGATCTAGTAGTATTTTATAATATAGATATCTTGTCTCCACATTACGTTCTTTAAATTGAAATTTATATTATTAAAGCATATGAACCGTTAAATAATTTAGATTAGGAATCTTTGTAACGCAAACCCTACTTCCACTTGGCCGTTTTTATTAGTGCTTCTTTAAACTACTAACAATAACCTAAACAGATATAAACTAGCACATTTCATACAATATACAATGAAGTATTTGTACTTTACCTAATTGATTATTAACATTGACTATTTACAAAAGAGAGCAATAAAACATGTTTCCCGACGTGTAACGAAGTTATTATCCTCAAATTAAAATGTCTACGAGCCATTAACTTGACTAGCGGATACACTTTGTAGCTTTACAAATTTTCAAGCCGGGAAAATAATGTGAAAATACTTCAAAGCGAGTGGAGCTATTAATTTTTTAAGTTTTCACTGTCGGACGACAAGGTCGGTCTGCGGGTTCGTGGGATTTTGGAAATAGGAAAAGATAATTTTTCGGAACTATTTAGAAAATTATTCCTTATGAAGTGTTATATAATTTCAATTGAATAAGAAAAATGTTTTCCTGGATTTTCGCTATTTTTAACTTTAGGTCATGAATTTATTGTTTATACGCAACCAAAAGAAAATGTAATCGCCGCGCTGTTAAAAAAAACCATAAACTTTAAGTGCAAAAGACACTCGTTGCCTCTTAGCCATTACCAGCTGATAAAATTAGATACACATAAAATTAAGCTACGTTCAATCGTCATTAAAAAAGTAATTAATTATGACGTCTTGTGAGATAAGAATTATTAAAGCAAAGTTTCAGAAACAGTCATGTTGTTATACTTATTTTGCAAATCATAGAAGTCATATATTTAATTAACAAGAGGAAATTACTAGTCAAATATTGACTTTTTAAATTTCAGTTATATGTTCACAAACCTGAAATATTTGTAGTATATTTTACAATCCCTCTTTCTTCTCATACAATCAAAGTAATGAAGATAATTTAATAATAGAAGTAAATAATAGTTAAGATTCTTACTGATTAAGGATCACGTGCTCAATTGAGAATGAGAGAATTTAAAAATGTATATTTTTAATTATTATCCTTTTATTATCTTCTGTAATTTTAATCATGAAGAATAATTGAAAAATTATTTTGTCGTCTACAGTCATTCATTGCCCTTACTATTTGCTATATAATAAATATAATAGACTATTACTTTAATAGTTTTTTACATATAATCAAATCACAGAATTGACACGTTGACAATGCGTGATCGTTATGACTGCGGAGAGACGAGTGTCAGTGTCACTAACAATTTTTTAACAATTATATTTGATATATATAAAACAATGAAATTTTTTAATAATTATAATTTTTCATTGATTATTAAAAAAACTCATTTAATTGTGATGTATCACTGCTGATAATGCCATTAAGCTTCCTGTAGCTTTCTCTAATAAGTATATAGATGTATAAGAATATATTTGTTATACTGACAAAAGCTTATTCAAACTTAAGTGTTTTTACTTATTATGTTTTTGCTAGCCCATAATTTTATTCAAAGTGAGGTTTGTGTTAATGGAGGTTTACTAATTGTTTATTAAATTATTTAAAATTTCAAACATATTACTTTCAAAACTAATTTATTAACCACTATTGTTCCAAAATCAAATAAATTTATGTGTACTATTATAACATTTAAAACTTCTGTGCTAATTAAAAACAATATTTATTACTGTAAACCATTTCAGACATCACTTATCCTTTACGGAAAACCGCTTTAATATATAAAACCAAATAAACAAAATAACACGTAAAATTCCACACCATTCTTTCGTAAGAAAAAGAATTTGTAAGAAATCGGTATAAGGATAATAAAAAATACCCTAGCTGAGATTATAAATTATATAAAAGTTTCCGAAGATAGATTCGTCAAATAAACATATACAGGTACATATATCTAACATACGTATAATCATAGCATGTAATTTAATTTTAGTCGACTTACAAATAGTTACAAAAACATTTCACAAGGAACGAATAGACTAGGTAAATTCAATTTGCTTATTTAACCAATTTCTTATTTATGTATCAGTGCTCCATTACCTCACTAAAAGATGTCATGCCATGTAATTATTTTTCCAATATTGTGTATTTAAACATTTCAGTGTTTTGATGTTAATGAGTATGAATTTTAAAATATTTTTTATTTGAAATTTTGAAAATATTTACGCCAAAATAAATTTCTTATTCATAAAAAACATTTGGTATACAAACATAAACAATTATTTCATATTTTTTTTAAAACCAGATTTTGGTAACACACGATCTTTTAGTATTATTCAATATACAGACTATTGTTAAATTGACATAGTAATCCGGACTGTATGGATACAAAAAAGGGTAATAATAATTATAAAAAAGAATTAGTTCTCGACACAAACTATTTCAACGTCATTACATTAAGCGTCACATGGCATCATCGAAGCAATAACGTGAACACTATTTGGATATGAGTATTGACCGTATTATTTCACAGTGATATGAAAACTGACCGTATTATTTCACAGTGATATGAATATTGACCGTATTATTTCACAGTGACGTGAATATTGACCGTATTATTTCACAGTGATATGAATATTGACCGTATTATTTCACAGTGATCTGAATATTGACCGTATTATTTCACAGTGATATGAATATTGACCGTATTATTTCACAGTGATGTGAATATTGACCGTATTATTTCACAGTGATATGAATATTAACCGTATTATTTCACAGTGATATGAATATTGACCGTATTATTTCACAGTGATGCGAATATTGACCGTATTCTTTCACAGTGATATGAATATTGACCGTAGTATTTCACAGTGATATGAATATTGACTGTATTATTTCACAGTGATATGAATAATGACCGTATTATTTCACAGTGATATGAATATTGACCGTATTATTTCACAGTGATATGAATATTGACCCTATTATTTCGCAGTGATCTGAATATTGACCGTATTATTTCACAGTGATATGAATATTGACCGTATTATTTCACAGTGATATGAATATTGACCGTATTATTTCACAGTGATGTGAATATTGACCGTATTATTTCACAGTGATATGAATATTGACCGTATTATTTCACAGTGATATGAATATTGACCGTATTATTTCACAGTGATGCGAATATTGACCGTATTCTTTCACAGTGATATGAATATTGACCGTAGTATTTCACAGTGATATGAATATTGACTGTATTATTTCACAGTGATATGAATAATGACCGTATTATTTCACAGTGATATGAATATTGACCGTATTATTTCACAGTGATATGAATATTGACCCTATTATTTCGCAGCGATATGAAAATTGACCGTATTATTTGCTGAATAAAATATTATATTACGTGTGGAATGTTATGTCTTCCTATGTGTTCACTACCTATGGTAAATCAATGTTTTTCTTAAGTTGTTTGTGTGGAGGTTCTATTTATGATAGAAAAAGATTTAAATGTAATTATGATCCAGATTAAATTCAAAGTATTATGGAAAAAGTAATCTCCATAAGAAAAGGTCGAATTAAGAAAAATCATAGATCATTTTCTTCATATAGTCATATCTGTCAATAAATAAAAAAAAACTTATTGAAAAAAAAATTAATTTATTCTATAATTAAACAACTGTTCTAACATCGAATAACAGCATAAACTTCACAAATCATAATAATGGTATTGACTTTTTGACATTTGACTGAATAAATAACCGACAAACATTTAAAAAGCTAATAATGAGAAATGTTCCAAGATTTAAAGAAATCATGTCCAGATTATTGAATTCAGAAATATAAAGTTTAAAAAAAAATAAAGGCAAAAAAATAATGTGAAAATGTTTCCAAGCGTGGTTTTCCAATAAAGATATAAAAAAGGGATTATTTAAATGTTTTTTATACAATATTAATTCTAAGATAAGTAGTATCCTGAAAATATCTCTTGATTCTTAAAACTTATATTGTGTTGAGTACTTTACCGCATTTATATCCAACAGACGGAGCTTCCATTTTATTTTCCGCTAAAATACATTTGAAATATTGCGTATTGTAAAGAAAAAAAACGAAGCGAAACTTCATTCATGTAATGCAATCCCACTCTCGATGATAAATTATCTGCCAGAAAAGTGTTTCGAAGACGAAACGCATACACAAGTTTCTAAGAAAAGGAAAACTCTATTTTCGTCGTTCCCTACATATCAATCAAGCATTTTGTACGACTTTACGAGATTTTTTTCCAGATGTTGTTTTCATTATACATCTTGATTTATTTTTATTGTTTACGTGGTAACATCTATAAAATCTTCTCAATACAAATGTACTTCTAATAGATTCAACAATCGGAAATGTGAAAGTGTCGAAATAAAAAACCGAAAGTCGAAAAGTTTAGTATTTGGGTCTTTGTTATTTACCTATTAATACGCTTAACTTTTATTTACGTTAAGACGCTATAAATAAAATTTCATTCGGAGGTAGTCTATACCCTTTTTTATGGTTTCATAGCCAAATGTCAAAAACAGCGGAACCGTTATAATTTCGTGCTGTCCGCCTGTCACAACAATTTTACTCGAAGATTTGACAATATATAGATGAAATTTGTATAGAAGATGTGTTCTACGAACAATTAAATAGTTCAATAATAAAAAAAAATTAAAATAGAGGTGGCAGTCCACTAATATAACTGAGGGCTGAAGAAAAATCAAGTGCAAATAGGCTTACGGAGCATAGTTAGATATATCATAAATTGATATAGATGATCCAAGATAATTTTTTTACTTAAGTCAATAGTTGGTGAGATATGAACTTCTAATATCTTGAAAGTGTGTTGTTTTCTTCAAAATAATTACCTTAAAATAAACTTTCAAAAGATATTTGTTTCAATAAGACATGTTGTTTAGTTTTTGATGTATGCGGTATTTTCGACCCCGTTTATTTTTCAGTGTCTTTGATAAATATAAACTTATAAGTTTCTTATTTTTAAGTGCTATGGAACCTTTCGTGCGTGAGTCCGAATTATGCTTTTCCGTTTTTACTTAATTTTAAACTTGAACATCAAATTCCAATATAAAAGGTAATAAAACCGTGGAATAATTTACCTATAAATAAAAATCACTTCAAAAGTTTGATATCCATTGGAAATTAGACGAAATATACATCATTTACTATGCTTAGCACGAAAAAAGTACTGAAGAGAATATGGCAGTAAAAAGTGATTCATTTTTTTTATTTTTTTTTTAAAAGCTATTATGTATTACGTACAAGAACGGGTTGAAAAGCTTACAAGCTTACTTGGATCGAATCTAAAAAGACTAAAAATATTTTAAAATAAGTAATAATAATAGCCGTAGCAGAGTAAGAATATTAGTACAGATTTAATTCTCTTGTGATTCATAAACTTTTTAGATTCCTTATATTTAATTTATTATTAGATTTAGTATTACAGTAAGTAGTTAGATTTAGTATTGCAGCGATATAAGACGCTTTTTACGAACATATTTCAAAATAAAGAGAGACATCGTGTGGGGCAGTCACAGCAATGCAGCGGATAACTTTCGTGGCCTTCTCTACTATACTTCTAAAAACCGTGAGTTATCGATGGATTTTGCCCTTGATATTATAAACAATCAAATCAATTCCTTCTAATATTAAGTTACACTTTACATCGCGTGTTGTTTTTATATATTTAAACTGCATTACTTTATATTTTTACAACTTGTACCTTGTTTTGGTGATAAAGTATCAAAGTCGAAAGGTTGTTAGATTGTGGTATATCTTTAATTTTTTTTAATTTTCCGTCAGTCTTATTAAATATCAAGATTGATTTAAATATAAATGAAACATACTAAGGACAGGTGATTTCCATTATCTTCGCTTCGAGAATGTACAATTAATAAGATAGAATGTATAAAAATATTAATATGTAATCATCGTCATTTCATTAAAAACAGAACGGAAAAATGAATTATTTGCGTCATCATACATAGATTTACGGGAAAAGCATTTTCCGATTTATATATGTGCGTGCGTAAACGTATGCTCATGCGCATGCTCGTGCATGTGAACTTGTGTGTGTGAAGTGCTTGCGTGTATGTGCGCGCGCTAAAATGCTAAAATATTTAATAATCATCTTCGTAATACAGAAAACTATGAGAAAACAAAACGATCGAGATGACCGAAAAGCATTAACCCTTTGTTAAGAGCGGAAGTTGATTCGTAATGCCAATGAACAACTTGAAGACTGCAAGGTTTCTTCGTAATAAAAATCAATTATCCGTTTTAGTTGGATCAACATAACGCTATCTCCAAAACTTCCTAAAGGAGAAGAAGCAAAAACTACTTTTAGAGTCCCAGAACGACAAGCATCAGCTTAAGAAGCAAAGTAGCGGATTGTAATTTATACAAATGAAAAGAAGTTCAATTTATATGGACCAAATGATTGGAACTACTACAGATAGAAATAAATATTTTCAGCAATAGTAAAGAGGATGAAAGGTCTGTTCGTGGTACTATGATGGCTGTTAAACATTGGAAACTATATTAAGACAACGTGGACATCCGTAACTCCACGGCCGAAAACAATTCTGCTTTTGAACATTCTTAATACATTAAACTCCATACATTCTCCATGGTGTTCAACACTATCGAGAATGCATGGTGTATACTAGCATTCAAAGTATATGAGATTGGTTGGCAATTAAAACTCGCAAAGAATTAGAAGAAGCTGATTTTGAAGTGTGGTTCACCATCGTCCAGTTATTCATTCATAAGTTCTATGCTTCTTTAACCTGTGATAGTTGCTTCTGGAGGAAAGTGGATTAATTATTGAGCCTGGATTGTTTTAAGTATGGAAAAAATACATGATTACGTTGATATTATACAATCTACAACTACAATGTTATTTTTAATCACTAAAAATGTGAAATCTGTTAATTGTACAATTTATCAAATTATAAAATTGGTTAAATTTTATTTGGATAATAACAGCGAAAATACGATGAAGCTGTATTTGTGTCCCAGTCTGAAAAATAAGTGTTTACAGACTAACCAGCACTTAAGTTAAAGCAAAATACGATGAAGCTGCATTTGTGTCCCAGTCTGAAAAATAAATGTTTATAGACTAACCAACACTTAAGTTGAAGCGAAATACGATGAGGCTAAAATTGTATCTCGATCTCTAAGATAAATATTTATAGGCTAATCAACACTTAAGTTGAACTGAAGTACGATAAGACTGTAATTGTGTCCTGATCTGTAAAATAAATGTTTATAGACTAACCAGCACTTAAATTGAAGCAAAACACGATGAGGCTATAATTGTGTCTCGATCTCTAAGATAAATGTTTATAGGCTAACCAACACTTAAGTTGAAGTGAATTACGATGAGGCTGTAATTGTGTCCTGGTCTGTAAAATAAATGTTTATAGACTAACTAGAGCTTAAGCTGAAGCGATATATGATCAGGCTATAATTGTGCCCTTGTCTGTAAAATAAATGTTTATAGACTATAATCAACACTTAAATTGAAACAAAATACGATGAAGCTGTAACTGTGACCCGGTCTTAAAAAATGTATATAGACTAACCAGCACTTAAGTTGAACACTAAATGAGTTTTATGTAAAAATGTTTATAAAGATACCTTTATTTTAAGTTAAAAGGTCCCCTATTTCTTAATGTTTAATAAAATGTTACGCTTGAAAACCAGGGAAAATATTATTAAGAAAATTTAAAATATGAAACACGTAAGTTATAAATATGGTTTCATATAAGGCATGTCTAAAGTAATGTAAGTTCCACTACGGTTAACATTCTAAGGATAACATCTGATCCAATAATATGAATTAATGGTCGTGAGATAAATAACGATTTGCGCGCACACTCCTCCTTACAAGCCAGAGGGGACTTGTGTCAGAAGTAATATATAGTTATATCGTGGTAATAAATATTTCATTAAGGTGCAAAGGTTTACGGGAAAAATAGAAAGAGAAAGAGGAAGAGAGAGACTCGACGTTAAGTGACATTATGAATGATATTAATTTTTATTGCACGGTCACTGCAGTGCAATATTGTTAGAAAATAATTGGACACAGACTTTGGAAACAAACCCCTGCAGGTTCACTTTATGCTAAAAATAATCTTTTTATTACAATATAATTTTCTACATGAATTTATATTGAATTGCATAACATCTTTTGAAGATTTGAACACCCACAAAGCATTGACGTATACTGCAAAGAAATTATTTTTTGGCGAAAACAGTACCCTGATAAATTGCATATAAATATTACTAATCCGGTTATATTAACGAATTATCACTAATATGTAAAATTGTTTTAGCAAAAACAGAACTCTGATGAATTGCATTAAATTTTACTAATACGGCTGTATTAACTAATGATTACTAATATATAAAATTTTTTTAGCAAAAACAGTACCCCGATAGATTGCATATAAATTTTACTAATCTAGTTATATTAACGAATATTCACTAATATATACAATTCTTTCTAGGCTTTAATAGCTCAATATTTCAAATGACGTAAACGCACGCATACACACATACGTTTTAGGTAACGTAAAAAATTTGCTTTAAAAATACGTACGATCTCTATAAATAGTGCGGTAGAGAAATGTTATGGTGCTCCAGGCTGTCTCGCACTTGCCCTAGTTTTTATTTATAAAACTAGAGACAATGGTCATTCCGCGACCGCCAACCCCTTGACTTCGCACAGGTAGACTTATTTTTATAATAAAAGAACGTGTGTGTCCACTTCGTAAAAAGAATTTTGAAGACGACACTGGTGAAAAATTCTACAATATAAATTTTTTAAAGGAAAAACTTTATATTAACCATTTTAGTGCCATTGTTTTTTACTTATATATACTTCTAAGGAATCTTTTGTTTTTGATGTAATTTACCCTTGTCTCGAAAAAAAACGGTGTACCTCTTCCATAAATCATCCAATTTTAATATTTTTTTCGGTATTTTCTTAATAAAAAGTTGTACAAGGATAATAAAATACAAAGAAAATTATAGAACTATATTTATTATTAATAAAAATTATAACAAAAACTACTGAAATCAAGGTCACATCGTCATTTTCGCAGTCTGGTACGTCCTCCGTATCAGCAAAATAATTGTTATCGCTATCACTCAAAATTTTCATTGTGAGCGCACCACAATGTCACTCTATCACTTTCTTCACAACTTGAAAAACGATTATTTTCACTCGAATTATTTTCGTATTCCGACGCTATGGGTTAAAAATTTTCTTTTCCTGAATCCTTTTTATATTGTAATTAATAATAATATTATAATTTGAACTTTATGTAACACATAGAAAGATAAATTAGCGATGCGTGCGAGCGACCTCCCCTACCGCGCGCTAAACAGCAACTGATTTCACGAGCGCCATCGCGCTCGTGGCAAATTCGCGATGGCGCTCGTCGGCACTAAAACGGTTAAAACCAAATATATAGTAATGACAATACTTGCATTGCATAAATAATTAGAAAGAGCGATTAGGAGGGCCGATAAAAAAAATTTCTCACATAATTCCATACACAGTTAATAGTTTTATTTTTAATTATGTACCTTTTTAACTGACCATAATAATCAATTTCCAAATTGATTGAAGGTTTAAAGCTAAATTAAATCTCTATACATATTTAATGCAACATCCACTTATGTGTCTGTTCCCTTATAACTTAAGTTTTACTGGATGCATTTTTAAGAGATTTTCGCTGACATAATGTATATTTCTCCAAAAACTTTTGTTTGTACCTCAGTTACAGAACTATGTTAATATTTGTTAAGCGTGTTTTTGAAAACGAAGTGCTATGGACGGCGCAACGACTTCGCTACAGTCATTGCGCCGTCATAGCGTTTGGAACCGAAAGATGTAATTTTCTTAAAAAGATATTAAAATTCAATTGCCAACGGTGGAAGCTATGAACGTCAAAATTTCTAGGCGAGCGGATTGGCGGAAAAAAGTAAGTAGTTACTTAGATATAAATACTGATTATGTAAGTGCTAATACCTGCTAATAGATATAAATACTGATTATGTAAAAGTGCTAATACCTGCTAATAGATATAAATATTGATTATGTAAATTTTTAGATAAAATTGCTAATACCTGCTAACATCAAAGCAAAAAGAATTTGTTAAACATAGAAATTAATAAAGTTCTTGTATATCCACAAAGTTGGCAGGAAATTATTTCTATCGATATGAAAATAGTAAAAAATTAATATAACGCAATCTAAGCTATTTTTGTAATTAGAACTCAAAATGGAACCCTAACTTTACGAAAAGGCAAATTAACGAAGGTATTTTTAGAATTTTTACGCAAAAATATTCACTGCGACCACGAAATTATCGAAGGTCGTGCGCCTTACGCAAAATATCGTTTGTTCCAAACTTTGCATTTATTGCAGACTAGTAATGAGTGAAGTAATCGCGTGGGAGCAACTCATAATGAATTCTTAATTAAGTTACAAAGGTTAAACGGCTACAAGTTGAAATTGAAGTAGTTAAGTTGACCTGTGGACGATTATGATATTGTATATTTATTAAGTGGATCAATGAATGAATTTCTTTTGACGTAAGGCAATTTATATAACGCGTAAGCTTATTTTTATGAGTATGTATTGTAATAAATTAATTCGGAAAATAAAAAATAAATTCTGAAAATAAAAACCAGCTATAATGCATTCTATATATAAATTGACGTTAATTAAGGAAATTAAACATCGGACAGGAACCTTTCAAAGCAATTAGTGTAAAATAACACTTCAAAGTTAATTGCATTTTCTTAAATAATTATAATGAATGTTAAAAAATATATACTGTAAGTAGCATTAAGTTAAAGGTAGTACTTCAAACTGTTAATATAACATAATTTCACATTGACTTAGTTTTTTAGACTAAGTCTGGTGAAATTACTACTTTTCCTGTAATGTAAATTGTATAATTTTTGAAAGCGATTTTTATAAAAATTAAACGGTAAATATTTTTTTTAAATTTTAATATAACATAATTTTACATTGACTTAGTTTTTTAAATAAATCGCTCGACGCATTTTCTAAACAAAATTAAGTGTGGTGAAATTACTACTTTTCCGGTAATGTTAATTGTATAATTTTTGAAAGCGATTTTTATAAAAATTAAACGGTAAATATTTTTTTTAATTTTAATATAACATCCTTTTACATTGAGTTACTTTTTTAACAAATCGCTCGACGCGTTTTCTAAACAAAATTAAGTGTGTTGAAATTACTACTTTTCCTGTAATGTTAATTATATCATATTTGAGACCGATTTTTACCAAAACTATACGGTAAACATTTTTTTTTTCAAAATATCATTTTACATTGGCTAAGTTTTTAGACAAAACGCTCGAAGCGTTTTTAAATAAAATTAAATACGAAGAAATTACTACTTTTCCCGTAATATTAATTGTACAATTTTTAACAGCAATTCTTACCAAATGAAACGGTAAATAATTTTTTCTCAAAATTTTAATAAATCATCATTTAAGATTCACTAAGTTTTTTAGACAAATTACTCGATACGTTTTTTAAATAGTAGTAAACATGTGGTGAAATTGTTAGTTTTGCTTTAATGTTATTTGTAAAAATTTTGAAAACAATTTTGACTGGAATTATACGGTAAATCATTTCTAAAATTTTAAAATATATTCGATATTCATATTTTGCATAATACAGGTGTCTGAATGAGGTTGGTCGATGGTCCATCACGTAATCGACGAATACTGTAACGATTATTAAAGCGACGGCGTGCTACAGACAGCGAAAATACACTCGAAATGTACCCTTCGACGGCAAAAGCGCGGTGCTCTCCACTCCACTGTTCCATAGCTACTAAAACATCCGCATCGCTTGCGCTTCTAACGACGCACCCCCCGCGCCCCTCTTATGTGTTGCGTTCAGAAACTATGTTTGTTCAAACATTGAAATCTGCCACTGCACAGCCTGTATATAAAAAAATCAGCGAATTTCGTTGATAAGTATAATGTACTTTATATCTTATAATGAGAATTTATCAAGAAAGTGAATTCATTTAATATAACTCTCCAACTAGTAACGTCTGACGTAATAAATCCCCTTCGAATTTAATTTCGTTAAATCTGTAAACAACCAAATGTTTAATACATTTTTCAGCCTAAAGAGCACCCAATCAGTTGGTGTGTTCAGTTTTAACTGTCAGTTCGGTGTGACGTGATGAATTGCCCACGCACAGTATTTTTGGTGTGTTCAGTTTTAACTGTCAGTTCGGTGTGACGTGATGCATAGCCCACGCACAGTCAATGTGAAATACTCAAATCCACTACATAACTTACTAAGTACTTTTTCTCTTACACTGATTAGGTCAAGATTAGCAATCCCGATTTATCGATATTATTATCTCAAAAAAGAGATAATTATGAGATCATTAATTTGTCCATCTGTCCACTCGCCATAGGCGTTTTTTTTTCAGAAAACATTGAACCTAGA
Organism: Druceiella hillmani; assembly: GCA_039881145.1. Classification (NCBI taxonomy): domain Eukaryota; kingdom Metazoa; phylum Arthropoda; class Insecta; order Lepidoptera; family Hepialidae; genus Druceiella; species Druceiella hillmani. The sequence goes on along the minus strand of JAYKKI010000106.1, from coordinate 5,145,538 downwards.
ATATTTATAATGAACCATACTAAGCCGCAAACATGTTAACACCAATAAATTTTAAAAGTGGGAAAAAAAATAATCAATTTTCTTTAAATTTGTTATGTCGTGTATTGTATCAATTGAGAGTGTATTGTGTGTATTTGAAAAAATATTATTTTTGAATTATACGCAAGAAAATTATGGAGATGTTAATAAAAATTTTCATGAAATTGTTTTAGAAACCTTCGAAGTGAAAACTTGAAATTTGATGTATAGTATATGAAATCGCACATACTTCAATAATTGAAACTTAAATATGCTCATTTAGAAATGTTTGGCGCGCAAACAATGCACTAAAAAAACTGTTTTTTTTTAATTTCATCTATTGCGTACAATGAAAGAACAAGTTACAAGGATTCCGAAACTTTCTTTTTCAGAATTTTATGTAAAATAGTTTTAGAGGTATTATTGGAAATTTCCGCAAAAGATATGTCCTCCCTCCATTTTCTAAAGTGATAAAGTCAAAATTATACAAAAAACAGTGTTACCATAAATTTAATAGTTTTTAAGACATTCATTATATTATTAGCGTCTGTAAAAACATACTAGGCGATGTATTTGCGTTACGAAAAATGGTATGTATATTTGTACGCAGTTTAATATATTTATCTATTGAACTATAGGTATTCATGTTTCTATAATTATAGGAAATCATAGGTCACAATCACTTATACAAATAGTAAGTTCACACGTATCAAAGTGAATGTACTCATACTTACTAGCTATCTATAACTTATGCACAATCCAAATATCAAGTTTCAATCATTGTGCCAGTTCACAATTCTCAGCCATTTCACATCGTTTTTGCCCACACAGGGTCATTTTTTGTATCAGTTCCGTGTGTTCACACCAAATTGACATCTCTAAGCCAATATCAGAGGCTGTTTTTAAGAATTTTGGCCCCTATAGTTGTGTTCGGCAGTTTAAATGTTAGCCTTTTGGCTGCAAATGGTGAAAAATATTTGGAAAACGCCTTCTGTTTCAAAAATTAAAATAATATATTTTATTTTTGTTGCGACTTATTTCCAGAACCTTATCATTGACTAAAACGTTTTATATTTAAACTGAGATGAAAGGTTAGCTTTGATAAAATTACAGCTAGCCTGAAATTAAATTATTTCAGAGACTATATTATCGGGCAATTTGCCCGATTTAGACTCTGAAGACTTAATAAATGTTAATTTGTTCGAAAGACATTATAAATCTTTAATTGCTTTTTATTTATTTATTTGTCTCTGGTATTGACATTAGATAAATAAATTTTATTAATTCTAGATCCGAGTAGTAGATAGCAAATACCGTTACTCAATCAGCTTAGGGCGAAATTTATGTAAGATTCAAATATTTTACAAGGAATGATACAAAATTTTCATCTTGAAATTCAGAGCAATTATGAGAATGTTTACTTAATCTTAAATTAATTATAATTAAAAATTATTTGTATATACTAAAATATGTCCACAATATGTGCCCTACTAACTCATTAACGATAACGTTACTGACATAACAAGGCCGTTCAAAAATTCACAACTGCTAAGTTTAAGTATAACTACAGAGTGCTATACTTGTTACGTTTTAATAGAGTTTATTTACTTATATATATTTTGGTGAAATATGTTAATAATAAATGAAAAGGATGTAAATTTATTTTAAGAATTCCTTACTTAATATGTCCTTTTTGTTTGTATTTATTATTTATTTATTTGTTTCGTCACAGCTGTAAGCCTTGTGATCAACCCAACACACCACGGCGAAGGCTTTTAGAAGTACTGAAAAAATGATTCCTTGTACACAAATCCGTGATAATATTATATTTTCTGTGTATTCGAACAAGTACCAGTAAGATAGTTTAAACTGCTTAAATCACACTTGAGATTAAACGATTTACAGGGGCGGGACCACATTAAATGTTGAAAATCAGGGTTACATAAAGCCCTAAACAATGAATAATATGAACGTAAGGTGTTGCGCATACGTATTGTGAACCATAGATCAAGAGATGTTTCAAAGCGGATTGGCGCGTGTCTCCTCGGTATGACTCAATTAGACATATCCAAACCATCACCCAATGAAACTTTGCCGCCGGCTGTATTTTGAACACAGCGCATGAATATGGTTTCGGAACTGTATCGAAATACCGAGGTATTGAATACTTGTTTGCAAAAATAGTAGACAGACAAAAACTTTAAAAGAAATGGCCTCGTAAATCACCCTTCAATATAGGATTTCATGAGATCATTAATTTAAACAGGCTAATTTAAAAAAAAATGGGAGTGCAAGTTAAATACTTAAAAGTGTTACAAAACCTACATTCGCTGTAAAAGTATCGTATCCTAAACTTTTCTCAAATGATCAAAACACAGTGCTCGTTAACTAAACGATACTAATAAAAAGCATTTCCACAGCGAGTTAACGCCTGCTTTGGCGGCCAACTGATTTTAATTTTATGAGCTCACTGCGGAAACACGCCGTCTTTTTATATCGACTATCTGCGGCCTGATAATTGAATACTTGAGAAGGTTAGAATAAAAATTTACGCTCGATTTAGGGTTAGTACGGTAGCCAAAAGACCTGTCTCTAAAGGTAATCTATTTTATCGCTAGTTTTATGTCTAAAGACCCAGAATAGCCCAGTTGCTTTGGATTGAGAACAACGAAGTAGAAAATGGTCATGAACGTAAGTCTAATTTAAAGTATAAACCTAAACATATATGTTTGTATTTATGTATGTCTATATATATATATATATATATATATATATATATATATATACATATACATATACATATACATATACATATACATATACATACACATACACATACACATATACATATACATATACATATACATATACATATACATATACATATACATATACATATACATATACATATACATATACATATATATATACATATACATATACATATATATATGCATATACATATACATGTACATATACATATGAATATACATATACATATACATATACATATATATATATATATATACATATACATATACATATACATATACATATACATATACATATACATATACATATACATATACATATACATATACATATACATATACATATACATATACATATACATATACATATACATATATATATGCATATACATATACATGTACATATACATATGAATATACATATACATATACATATACATATATATATATATATATATATATACATATACATATTTATATATACATATATATATATATATATATATATATATATATATATATATATATATATAATGTAGTAAAATCATTGAAGTGCAAATAAACGTTATAAAGCTGATAATATGCTTTTAAAGTACAATATTAATAAATAAATTAACGGAATCCAAGTTTCACTAAAGTATTTCGTTTCGTATAATACTCGGATCCCATGATTTAAACGCTTAAATTGTGAAACGATCTAAATATGATATCTTATAATTCAATTTATTTCTATTTGATTAGACGAGGGATATTAACATTTAATTTGACAGCACTACGACAGATACTACGAGATAATTCTCATACAATTGTACATAGTAGCGAACATTACAATAAGAAAGATTGCACTGACGAATGCATTATGTTTCGAAACAGATCCGAAAGTAAACAAATCTGTGCTAAACCTAAGGCTGACTTTCTAATTCAGCTATTTATTATTTTAATTCAACTATTTATATTTTCAGAATAAGTAGAACTGTTTGTGGATAACTTCGTTAAAAACAAGTAATATAAAAGAAGTCTTTTTTTTAGAAGGAAGCATCTTTCAAATTTAGGAAGCTAAAGCAATAATACATATATATATATATATATATATATATATATATATATATATATATAGACGATTACTGTATTTTGAATATAGATTAGACAAATATTTGTTCAACTTTTCCGACTGCCATTTATGTGTGTGAAGCCGTCATCATTTAAAGTCGTTTGAGTATGTTCAGAGTGTACACAGTAAGGGACTACAAGCGTGTGTCTTCTGCATATTTGCGCTGATGATGCAGAAGTTTCAACAACTCGCTTATCTTTACGATCATTATTTAATAGTTTGTTAATATTTTAAAATTTGTTTAATATTCTTTATTCTCTGATGATATCACTACTTCGTTTAAATATGGCTCATATGGATAAAATTATTATGTGTTTCGTGTAAAAACTTCCTAAATAAAGGTGGACACTCCTTATCATTGTACACAATTTTCTGAGACAGAAAATATATATTATTATATGTTGATTTTACCAATGTTTCATAATATAATTTTGAAAAATTACGTACATGGGAAACTGCTCTAAATGAACAGTTAGGTTTAAGTCAATGAAACGACAAAAAGCTATTTGCCTCATTTAAGAACAAAATATATTTACTTTTGAATTATCAGAAAGAACCTGACACCATAAATAAAAGAAGACAGTAGCCGGATATGGATAGTAAATATGTCCCCGGCATAGATTATTGTGTTTTTCGATCCTTTTATTGTCGTTAGTTTAAAAACAATTTCCCTAGAATATTAGTCCTGAGCACCGTAATAAAGGCTGAATTAATTTTAAGAAAGTGAATATATATTAAACATATAACTAAGCCACATCTATGAATAAGTGACGAATGTATAGCATAATTGTAACATTTATAACATAGGGAAATTAAAAATATGTTTCTTTAAATATACTACATTAGTACAACCACGAACTTTTTTTATTTGCCAATTTAATGTTAGAAAAAGTGGGACTATTATTATATATCATATAAGATAAATGTATGTAAATTTATTGGTAGATTTTAAGCAAAAGAATATTTGAAAGATGCATAAGCAAAATAAGTTAACAAAGTTTCATTGAATAATTAAAATAAGAATTAATTTAAATTTTGGTATTGTACTAAAGATTATTGTTAAAATTATGGTTAAAAATGTAGTCAATTAATTTTATTCCAAAAAATATTGTGCAGACGTTAGGGCATATAAAATTCTAATACGTAGGAAAATCTTAACATTTCGAATAATCATTAAGAAGATTTGAATTTCAAAAGATGCTATTTATTCCGGCAGTCTTAATTCATTTCGTTTAAAGCTCACGTTAATTCCTTTGTGAGATTATCTTGACACCCGGCATCAAATAAATTTAATTTACAAAGCTTCGAGGACCACTCTCATTCGCTAATAATCCCTGTAATAATTTTCAGTGATAAAACCGTTTGCTATTTTTTTGGGACTGAAAATGATTGTTATTAACAATCTGATAGCTCCTTGGCTAGATTTACGCTTGTTGAATATTTAATTAAATATCCCTCAATTTATCGCCATGTAAAATTCGTTTAATCGACATATTATTGGCGTATTAATCAATTCTATTCTTATTTCAGCAATTGACATATTTTGTGTTAATCGAAATTAAATAAAAATTTCATGAGTATTTAAAAAAACAGGGTATGGTTTGTCTGTGTCGGGAATACGGTGTGTTTCGTGCGAATGCTTCCGAGTTATCGGATAATATTTGCTTTCACAATCATACCGTCGTTACGTGTGCTCGAACGCACTTTCTTGCTTCCTGAACACCCGATGTTTCAATCGATCAGATATTGTTTCACAAATACCATTCTATTTCTGTAGCTATTTTAAGTCGTGTATAATTTTTGTATTTTGACTTTTGATATCTATCCTACCGCTTCTATCTAACGTATTGTTCATGGTCAACTTGTTACTTTCTTCAATGCTCATAAGTCTCTAAATCAACTTCAATCTGGCTTTAAAGCTGGCCACAGTACCTCAACTGCCCTTGTTAAGGTTACAGCATTAAAATGATATACGCTTTGCTATGGATAATACACCAATCACTGTCCTTGTGCTTCTTGATTTCAGCAGTGCGTTCAACTCTGTTGACTTCGATATTCTTCTTGCCCGCTTGAAATACCTTAATATATCCCAACATTAACTTGAGTGGTTTAGTTCATATCTTCATGGACGCAGGCAATGTGTTAAGTTGTCAGATACGTATTCTGAGTGGACTGATCTTACAGCTGTTGTACCTCAAGGTCGAGTTCTATCTCCTCAACTCTTCCCAGTATTTATTAATGTTGTTGTTAAAAATATTTCTAGCAATTATCATCTCTATGCTGATGACATACAAATCTATGCGCACTCGAACCTCCATTCCTTATCAAAAACCATCGACATCCTTAATCGAGATCTCGCTTCAATTGGTCAGTGGGCTCATGAAATGGGTCTTTCGGTTAACCCAAGTAAGTCACAAGCTATCATAGTAGTCAAAGACTGACTTCTAAAGTAAACCTACCTTGTTTACCGAAACTAGTGCTAAATAATACAATAATACCATACACGTCAACTGTTAAAAACCTGGGCCTACTGATCGATCAAAATCTTAATTGGCAGCCTCAAGTAAATGATGTTAGTCGTCGTGTTTTCAACAGCATTCATTCTTTGAAACGTCTTCAAAATTATCTACCGACTAAAACGAAAATCTCCCTTTGTCAAACACTTTTATTACCATTAATCGATTATGGAGACGTGTGCTATCCTGATCTTAATGAAGAATATTTGTGCAAGTTGGAACGTCTTCAAAATTTATGCATTCGGGATATCTTCGGCCTCAGAAAATATGATCACATTTCTGAATACAGGTCGCTTCTCAAATGGCTGAAGATCCGTGATCGACGCTAACTTCACATACTTACACTAATTTTTAACATATTAAAAAATCCTCATACCCCAAATTATCTTAGTGGAAAATTTAAAGATCTGTCTGCTCACGGCCTTGGGCTGCGATCTGAAAGTTCACACACCCTACTTATTCCTAAACATACCTCTACCACTTACTAAAAATCCTTCACTGGCCAAGCAGCAAAAATTTGGAATCACCTGGATCCTGACATCAGGAAAACCAGGTGTCTAAATATTTTCAAAGATCGAGTGAAAAAGTCCTGGATCTCCTGAAACCTTTTCCTTTGTGTCCTTGCCCTTTCCTTTCTTTCCCATCCCAAATCATGTCAATATTTTGTTTTATTTTTTAATTTACTTTTGTATTTTTTTGTCTAATGTGCTATGAAGAATTTTCATTGTAAAATCTCTTACAGTCTACCAACTAAATTTCAATACAAATTGTTATGGTTGACTGGAAGAGATTGCTCATATAGCAATAAGTCCGCCATATGTACTATACATAAAAGTTAATAATAATAATAATAATAATAAAATAAAGTGTTCACGCGGGACCTTCTTGTTTTGGCGAAGTTATACGGGTTTCTGCCCCTAATTTAGTGAGTTTCAATTTCTAAACAAAACAAAAAAAAGGAATTTGAAATTTACATATGACATATCGACTCGTCATCCCAAATTGAAATTTATAAAAATATTTTTTTAGGTAGCCATTAAAAAAATTACCTAATTTCGTTCAGTACCATCGAAACGCTCCTTGTGTGGAATATAAATATATTACAACAAATAACGGTATGGAGAGCCTTAGACATAAAATTTTGGAACTATTTATTATCAGATATGTCTTGAAAACCCTGACATCCAAAATTCTTGAATTTTTTGGATAATATTGAAACCGTAAGACTATGTTCGTTACCTCTTATAATTAGTGCTAGCTGTACCCGCGACTTTGTTCACGTATGCACCTTTAAAATATATTATTAAGTTAACTTTTAGATTAATATATGTAATACCATATATTAAATAATTTATGGGTACTGAAACGTTAAATTGCCATATAAGTTTTTAATAGTCGATTGCGATAAATATAGCATATATGTTAACCCAGACTCAAGGGGCCCATCAATAAAATCTCCATCGAAATACTTTTACTTGCTTTTGCGTGATGCGTGAATAAATAAATGGGCTCGTAGACGAAGGGAAAACATTTCAAAAATAATATTTTTCATTCTATTGTTTTTGTGATGTCCCGTTAATCATTTTTTCTTACTCTTCCGGCAGCATTCTACATTTTACCTGTGGCCACACCTATTTCGCCAGCGTATGTCCCGGTGGAAAACGTCATTGCGCAATGTAAAACACACTCATATCCAACACATATAATATGGAAAAATGACAATAACTACCGCTACCCTCATGCGTCTGCCTGTAGTAGGATTGATTACTTAAGCACTTACTCCTCTCTCACCACTCCATACTACGCATCTAGCCATGCCCATTTCACCAATAAATATCCAGCTGAAAAATATTAAGTAAGTAGAAATACATGTAGCACCATGTATTTATTTATTATTACTGTGTGAAATTAGCATATGTGTCCAAGCCATTGAAAATTACGTACACAGAATATTGGTTACGCTAAAAAGTTTTAGGCAAGTGAAGTTTATTAATAATAAGAATTTAGTTACGCAATTTCATTTCATTATGTTAGGTTCTTGTTTATTATATACCCGCAATATCTATGTCTGTATTTGCATTTAGCACAATACCAAAATTATTTACAAATGTTATATACTATTTAGAATACTCTACTTTTATAAAAATATATCCGATAGATAGCTTCAATTCCCAGCTCTACAATTAAAAAAAATGAAAATACACCCTGATAGAGACCCAATAAGACTAATTAGGTAAATGGTAATCGAATAAAGTAATTAAGGGTCGGATGTATGCTATGAAATATTTGGTTTTCTACTACTACACACGCGCATGCGCCGGCCCCGGCCGTGCTGTGTGACTCTTAGTAGTGTGCGTTACACGAACGCACTCGGCACAATGGGATCGATTGAGACGCTTTTTAGACTAATTATTAAAGTAAATCTGAGCTTGATTTCTGTGTTATAATTTCTTTGTAAATCTCTTGATACGGAATATGATTTAACCTTGGATATGATTTAGGTCGGTTTTTGACTGAATTTGGGGAATTCCAAAATGAACAAAATGTTGCACATATTTTGTGTAACTATTTTTTATGTATAATCTTTTTGTAAATTAGTATGGCAAGCGTAGACTAAGATAAGAATAAAATCCCTAAAAAAACTTTGTGCAAATTATGATAAAATAATTGCACTATCACATTTTTAAAGGAGTGACTAATTTACCGTATAGAATGATAATAGCAGTAAAAAAACTTTTTTTAGGATTTTTGTGCTAATATTCTATACCCACGAGCTATGTCTAAAGGAAAGAAATCATAATTACACGCAAACGAAGTCTTAGGGACATCTAATATAAATTAATGTTATACAATACGAAGTAATGTTAAAATAATAAAACTACGTATAAAAGAAAACTTAAAAAAAAATTTATTTGTAAATAAGAAAAAAAATTAAAACCCGTAAAGGTTTAAAATAAATATACTTTATAAAATTATTAAAAATGAAAAAGCCTATATAATGTCTCCATTACGATGTTCCGTGAATCAGTTGAATAACAAACGTCTTAATATGTTATAATTGATTAAAATATTATTTCAGTAATTTTTCAATTTTACCCAATGTAAGTTTGTTAAATCTAAAATATTTTATAATTACATCCCATATGTATATCATATCTATGTTTCAACATTTAAACTTTATATTTAGATACTTTTAATAATACCATATGTCCTAAATTTTCTAAAACATTTAATTCATTTCAGAAATTTACATAAATTAAAGAAGAAAAAAGTGGCAAGAAAAAACAAGGTTTAATATGTTTCTTATCTTGGCTTTCACTGACAAGCGGTTAATTTTTTTAAGCTACGAATAATAATACGAAATCAAATCCAACATTATATATATTTTTAATTTAAGATTTACGAATACGTGGTTTCTTGAAAATTCACTAGGAAACGCAACATTGCTTCCAGAATACCAAAAAAATTAACGAACAATTTATAGCTATAAGACTAAGAATTTTAGATCAAAATTAATGTACATTAATGTTTTATAGACTACATGTACAATTATAATTCCAATCGTAATTTAAATTTTTGAAATTAGCAATAATATAAAAGACCTATTTTATTATTTGGTACAAAAAAATAAGAAAAACAATTTAAAAATATAACATTATAAAAATAATACAGTGACCAAGATCGTAAGCACTTATTAAAATAAGATATGTATGGACATCCTTCTATGCAAGTCGCATGGTTATCATTCATTATTCTGAATAATTTTTTATCTATCCAGCAATGATTCCAGTCCGGTACACACACACACACACACACATATATATATATATATATATATATATATATATATGTATGTATATATATATATATATGCATATATATATATATATATATATATATATATATATATATATATATATATATATATGCAAACCCAAACCGTTATCATAGATAAAAAATAACGCAGAATACAATCAAAGACATCTAACAAGAACTTAAACTATCATCAGTCGGCCTCATCTAACATGTTTGTTTACTCTTTTCTTCCATAGCACGTAAGATATATGGAGGATTCCGAATATCCATAGACCTTGGGATGCGCGGATCTACCAATTCTGCAAGTAAACAATTATTATAAAATTCGATCAGCTTTTGTTCCATTTTATCTTTCCAAAATTGGTCGTCTCTTACAATCCGATAGACTTTAAGTGGTGTCCTCTCGCCAATCCAGACGGCAAACAGGCAAATGTGACTTTTGGTAATATGCAACTGTCCTTGAATTTGAAAATACCAGTCATGGTTTTTATTAATTATGAAATTGTTTTCTTTATCTAATTTCAAAAAGAGTGTTTTTTCATGGCATCAACTACCTCAAGTTTGGAAAAAATGAAAGGACATTTAACCTCCACAATTCCTTCTGCGTATTTACCGTCTGGCGATGCTCCCAGAAAATAATATGTGTCATCTATGAACAAACCGCACTTCTCGATTATTTTATCTTCTTGGACACTTAGTTGTCTAATTGCTATTTGTTCGTTATCTTTACCATACCTTATGGATGGAATATTATTCAAACATTTGCCATAAAGTATGGATTTGACTAGAGGCGCACAACTGGTAGCCTTTCCTCTCTTACAAACCTTCCCGAACCACGAAGACGTTAAAAGCTTTCTACGTATGCTCAAGCAGTCACCACTACTACTCTGCAAAATCGTATTCCTCTCTAGTTGCTGGCGCTGGAGATCTGTAAACGACAATTTAGCCATAAAATCTGACTTCGCCTGTTCAAAACATTCAGAGCTGAAGTCAGGTTGTTGGCATTGTGGCCCATAGTGGGGAACGTTAGATACAGAGGTAGTGTGAGTAAATTTCTTCTTTTTAATATTTTTGTCAACTTTGTGTAATCTAGATTTCTCCACTCGCGATATTAAAGAATTGGCTTTTATGCCGAATATAACTTCATGAGTAACGGAATGAAGTGCTCCCGTATTAAAAGACACAAGACCACCAGCACATCGCCCGCCATAAGAAAATCGAAGAGAATAATTTATTCTTTTACCTCCTACGAATTTGGCAACCTGAGAATTATAGCTTTCTACTATATTACTCGTTACATTATAAATTAAACTACGAGATTGTCGAGACAATTTACTACTTAAATCTTCTAATTTTGTTAGTACACCTGATACTTTCAAGTTATTAACTAAATTTACTTCATTAACGCGTCTACTTTCTTGTGAACAAAAATAAGAGGCACAATTTACATGGTTACCAAATACGTGATGAGGACCGTTCAGGATATCTTCAGCAAGTTGTGAAATTTTTTCGTGAAGTTGTAAATTTTGCTCACCCCAATATCTGGTTGCACATTCTACACCCTTTCTTAAACGTAAATACCGATCTTTTACAAATTTACGTAGTTCACTAGGATATTGGGTATCGGTTGAAATATTTAATAATGCCTTACAATAATTTCGTAATAGATGGTTTTTACATTAAATTTTTTCAACAATAAAATCACCATATGGTCGCGAATCAAGAATTTTTTTATATGTACTGGAATCTCCGTCAGCTATTATTTTTTCATATATGAGACCGTATTCTTTAAGAGAACTTTTAAACCCCTCCAAAATTATAGTAGATTCCATCACGGTAGATGAACCTGAATAGTTTTTATAGCAAATATGCTCTGGAGGCTCCACATTCTTATTAGCAGAACGAGCGCAAATCATGCAATATTTATTTTTTATTCCTAAATATAAAACCTTTCCAAATTTATGACCTACAATAACAGCTGCACCGGATAAAGCGGAATAGTTGGTTCGATATGACCTTTTTGACCAACATCCGTCAGCAACTACTGTGATCATAGGTATTCCATGCTTATTAACATTACCAATAGATATTGCATAATTCGCTTCTTGCTTGGCAGCTTCTGACATACAATGTGCCGCGGTCTTCTCCCACCACTCACACACAGTGTCGTGTACAGATACATACAATTTTGCACATATAGCCGGAATTTCTAAAGCAGCAGTAATAGTTTGTAGATGAGCATGACCAGAACCTACCGACATAATACTAGATACAGCAGCGTGATTTATGTCTATACCAATACCTTTCATTTCATCCGTACTCAAAATGAATTTCTCTCCACACATGCGACATATCAAAACGAAATTTGAAATTAGTCCAACACGACTTTCTGAAATGATTTGAATATAACCTAAATTACAATCCATATTTCCGTGTGTAGAAATGTTTTTCATAAGATTGAAAAAATGCATAAAATTAACTATTCTCCTGCCTTCAATCACAATACCATTTCCTGCTGTTTCCTCTTCCATTTCAAGAATGAGATTTAAAGGTATCTGCAAATTAATTGTAAAGTTACTTGTGAGAAATCTCTAAGTTTACGCACGAAAAAATTGTGATTAGGTGTGCAATCAATAGCTCAGTTAATAATTTTTAAAACAGTTGAATTTAAATGTTACGAATTTCAACGTTGTCGAATTGAAATAGACACTTTACAAAACAGAGTTGGAATTACGGCCAAAATACCAAACCGGAAACAGCACACATACACACACGCATATATATATATATATATATATATATATATTTGTAAATTAATACATAAGATTATACTTTGGTTCATTATATGCTTAGTCCTGGAACTATCATGTGGAATTAATAGTTTTAATCAGATTGGTGGAAAACATTTTCAGTTACCTCGGGAATATTATATCAGACTTACATTTTCTGCCCTAGTACATACCCCTTCTCTTTCAATGTTGCCCCCTGCAACATTATTTTCAATTTCGTCTACAGTATGGTTCCTGCAACAATTACGACGATTATTTTCTTTTAATGATAGAATAGAATTGCAACCGAAAAATTTGCAACTCAATGTCAATAATAAAAAACTAATAAAAAATTACAAAATTAGAAATAGAATAATTTTCTAGTAGTCAAATAATAATTTCTCGACGTTTAAACAAAAATTTGCATTTTTTTTCAAAAATATTAATATTTTTGAACCCCTATTTTACCGACATTCATTTTATATCCCACATAATGAGTACGATAAAAACCCCATAAATTGCCCCCTCTCTCTACAAATCAACCTGAATTATAGTTTTATGTTTTACGTCTGCGTTTACCAGAAGCTATAAACATGTCAAATTTTATATCATCTTTCTAAATCAGCGTTCCCACGATAAATGGCTGTAAAATGCACACAAACAAACACAGAGTAGCAAGTATTTTGTTTTTAAAATGTTGATAAAATACTAAAAGAGAATCATTACAATATTCAATAAAATACGATATTGAACGCACAGATACATCTAAAAAACTTAAACCTTTAATATTTAAAAAATATATACATCTTTACGTATACAATGAAATTATAAAATGTATCTCCCTAAGATAATACTCAGTAAAGTCTAAATACCGATTTATTACTTCTAAAATACGAGTATATTTAATAATTCTTTATAATTCTCTATTATAAAATTTCTACAAACCTTTTGTTTAGGGCACGTAATAAATTTTTTTTTTTCATTTTTGCTCCCAATACCTTACGCCTGTAGGAAATTTTACGTTTTCCCATTAATATCTGAAAACATACAGAATATAAACAAATATATCCACTAATTTACAAAACATTATGCATTTAAAATGTATCATAGAAGTATTATGTAATAATCATTTATACGTAATTTGCATTTTATCGTAACATACAACATAAAACTTACACTGTGTACAAGCCGTGTACGCGTTATAAATCTTTGGCACAGGTTGACGAAGAGCGACCAGATCACACGTCCGAACTGTTTGCAAGCGCAAACGGTACTGAATTCAACATATGCGTGAGCGCCGTAGATAATAATCGTTTTTGTTTTCATAGAAGCTAGTATGGAAAATTCGCGCGCGGAGTGCCGTAAAAATTCGGCAAATTTGACCTAATACCAAAGGGTTCATATTTATTTCATAGTTAAATCCATATACAAGAACGTAGCTACATTAATTAAAACTAGACACAGTGAACTGAAAATCGATGTATTTTTATAATATTATTTGAATATGCGAAACAGCGAAGAGCCTTTTTGGTAAACGAGGTTAATTTGAGATTATTTTTTTTTAAGTTTGAAACATAATTTGAAAAAAAGGTGGCACAGTAACATAGTACAAAGGCCATTCTATGCCCTGGTATTTTAATATAACGTCTACCTTTGGTAGTTATTGAGTATTTTGCGAAACCAAATACCAATTTTCGCCTATTTGCGAAATCCGCCCCTTAATAGCGTAACTGAAACATATATTTATTTATACAAATATATTGAAAAGGCAGCATAAAATATGTATCTAACGCACAATTTTTAAGGTAAATTTTGGAATTAATCGGGTTCCGAGTAAATCCCAAATGTAAGCGCTGATTAATAATTGATTCTAAACTGCTAAATATTATTTTATTTATTAAACAAAATGTCTCAAGTTGATAAATCCAAAATTTACCTAAAACATGGTGCCTAAAACATCTTCAATAAACATGTAGATAAATTCGAATAACTTTCAAATACGTTTTTAATATTTACGGGTTAACTCCCTGAATGAATACTAAACAAATTTATCCATAAATAAACATGGCATATTACAAGTAATCTTTGACGAGTAAAAGAAATATCGTGAGTAGTAACGTCATAATATGTCCTCAATATTGAAATGAATCTTATCATCACAAACATCATTATAATACCTGGAATGTAGATTCGAACAGTAGACTAATCGTTACGTAGCACAAACTTATCTAGACGAAGTTAGATATAACCGAGTACTCCACGTTGTTCGTTAATTTTCTCTCTTTGCAGGCTTAGAGAGCTGCGCTAACGAAAGGGGCACCACTCCTCTCTAGCCTTGGTCTCTTTGTTACTAATGATGAAATACGGTACTCTTGAGAAGGTTCAGGTAGCGCAGTGATCTTGGAAAATTAAATAGTACGGACTGTATGAAATCACTGAGATCCGACCACGAACAGAATGAATATTTCAATGAAGCCATGATCTACTTCAACTATTCGGAAGGTTGGTTTTTATTTGAAGATATTGGCAGTAGTGACAAGTAGAACAGAGACTGTTTCCAATGTTGTGTAAATAAGCTATTAAATGAGAACAAGCGATATACAAACGATTTGTTTGCCACATACATATCCACTATAAATCCTTAAATCCTTAAAAGCTCGTCCTTACGTTTTTGAGTTAAAAATTGTCATAAAGAACTTTGTCTATTGATAAACATTATTTCGTACATATTTCATGTAAAAGACGTCTCAAGATTTTCTTTTCTAAATCTCATCTCCATTTTCTGCTCTGTCGGTTTTAATATTTCCCGATATATAATTTTTACAAACATATAATTCAGCTCTAATTGATTTCTTCGTGCTGCATACACATTATTAGAACCGAAGCAAGCGATCGATAGGCATTCTTGATATTATCCATTAATGACTATTTATATTATCTTCTACTAGCTTTCCCAAGTGATTCGGTTTGCGTAAATAACGGAAATAAATTTACTTTTTTATTATGGCAATAAAATACACTGGCTTTCAGGTGTTCCAACTCCGGACAACCCAACATATGATTGCCTATAAGAAAAACACTTGTCAACTCAAATGAAATAACAAAATATGAAGGTAAATTCCAACCATTCTCATAGATTATCCCTGGGGTTTATTTATTGAGAAAGCAAATGCTACTTTTCCCGGACGCTGCAACTTCGTGACATAGATTGATAGATGTGTTGGAATTACAGGAAAATGCTAAATATATGCTTCGGTAGCACCCAACGTCCCGCTAACGCTTTCACTATTCATATGACGTCCAACGCCACGCGTATAGCGCGTTTATTGCAAGTGAATCGACTTTGCAAATAGAGACTGGGGATGGGCAGACAGACCAGACTAAATTCCTAAAGGATATAACTGGAAAATTACTTTAGTTTACACCACGAAGAGCTTTTTTGAGACACTCAAATATAAAATTACGCAACAAGAAAATGTTAATTGAAATATTTGATTTTCCTACCATTTCCAAATTTAGAATAATGATTTCTCGTTTTACTTTTTGTTTAAATTGTCACTAAAAATTACTGTGCAAACTTCAATTTACTATAACATATAGAATCTTTATCTGAAATATAGGCGCTTTCAATATTCATTCCTTTTGCAACTACACCAGCATATAAAGGTAGATAAAATGTAGCTAAAGTTAGAACGCAATGTATCGTCACTCAATTAGTGAAATTTAGATTCAACATTATCATAAATTTTGCTTCTTCTTATATTAGAATAGATTAATATGATATCTAACATGATTCATTTTTATTGAATTCAAGGAAGCAATTGGCGTTCTTTTATAATTAAAATTGAGGCTATGAATAGTCATTTATCACAAAAAATTATCTTTATTCCTTGTTGTTCCACTTGTTTTTTCTTTTATTTTCATCTCGCATATTTTTATGACAATTCAATAAATTGTTAATCTGTTAAGAGTTGAAATTGCTTGTCGTCAGTACTTTGTCATAACATCGTTATAACTCTTGAAATACGATATGGAAAACGACCGAGTGTTGAATAGAGCTTTTAAATTTAAATATTGTGTATTTAAATTTAAAAAAAAATTACTTCATGAACATACCAATAAAACAAGTCGCTGAAAATTCAACCTATCCATTTAAGAGATTAAAGTACACATCCTTTTCGCTAAATTTAGGCATTTAATTATCCCATCCGGAAACGAGAAATTTTTAAATATTTGAATATTCATTTCTTTAATACGATTTTCGAAATCTTTTAGCTGTTCTTGCGTTATGCGTAAACAAATAAATAGACTCTCAGACAAACAGATACACAAACATTTCTAAAACAATATTTTTGGGTGGTGTTGCTTTTGTTGTGTTCGCGTTAATAATTTTAGATAGGCTAAAATTTTATCACATATATAAACAATAATAATAAGTAATTAATTTACAGTATAATAAAATACGTAACGTTCAAATTTATACTGCTTACTACTAGACCTATAAAGTAATTTAATTACACATGTTGATAACAGATTAAAATTTTAAATAGATTGAGGTAAAAAATAAGCTCGTATCGGACATAAACAACATCGAAAAATTTAATGTGCGGGAGACCACTAACACGACGTCTGGCCTAATGCGAATGCCCCGCATACGGGTTTTATACTCAAGTAACTACCCTTCACGCATCATTCCCCACTTCACTTCTAGCCATGCCCATTTAAAATGCGCTTAGCGCTATCTATTGGAAACTTCATTGCGCGATTTAAAATGCACGTAGCGCTTTCTATTGATGCATATAATTATAATATACATTTATAAAATTACTACGCGTCAGGTAGTTAGGCGCTTTTTTGTTTTTGTTGTAAAAATGTAATGTAATAATTTTTTTTTTAAATTTAAATTCACGTATGTTTTGATTAACTGAACCGATCGCATTTAAATAAAAACTAAACTTCCTTCAAGTTGATCCTTACGTTGTTCTAAAACTCCATACCATTGAGTATATGGTCCTCTTACGTGATGGGTAAATAAAAGCAAAGACAGAAACAGACAGATAGGCAAAATTCCAAAAACCAATTTTTCTTGTAAAATATTTTTTCAATGTTAGAGACACATGAAGTTAAAAGTATTGATTAATTTTTATTATTACTGCTTTATATATATATATATATATATATATATATATATATATATATGTATATATATATATATATATATAATATATATATATATATATATATATATATATATATATATATATATATATATATATATATATATGTATAATAACACATATAAGCATAATGTGTTAGCTGCCTAAGTTTATGCTTGTACGTATAATGACTATTTTATCTTTGTAAAATAAACATTGACAAAAAAACATAGACTTTTATTCAGAACCAATATTCCCGTTCAGACGTAGTAAATTTTAATGAATTTTGAGTTTTGGGGTACCATTATAATTAGTGGATTAAATACCGCTATTAGTAGGTTAATAACGAGTAGGTCTATACAGCATCACATCATGTTCAGCTTTAAATAATGTAGAGTATATTTGCAAGGTATTAGTATTTGTAACCATATATATGTCATATGGGATACACCTTCATATATATTTTTAGTTATTCCCAATTATTACGTTTATTATAAATGTATTATTTAGCATATTGATATAATAAGAAATGATATTAAAATTTGTAAACATTGTAGTAAAAATATCATGTGTAGTACCTAACATTTTTATACGTAATTAAGTACATATATTTTAATGGAAAACTACGGTGGTGACACTATATTTTATACTTCTTTTAATAATTTATAATACTTTTTCACCAGCGAGAAATCAAAATGTTGAAACTTTTATTAGTACTGCTATGGCACATTTTGTAATAGACTATTTGGTTACCTTTTAACTTTTTTTCACATCAACTCAAAAGTATTTCTAAAAGCCACAACACAACATGTGAAGTAAATAGCGTAAGTGCTTTAAAAATATATGTGAAAGCACTCCATTTCAAATAACAAACACTGCTGATCAGGAAAGAACTTGTTTCCTTCGGGACATCACGTCTGAAACTTGGGAAAGTGAAGTATATTTCTGTGTATTACTTTTGAAGCGCGTAACTTTTCCGGAAAGTAAGGTAGATTTTGTAGATAAATATTGAGGTTACAATTTATTGGCCTGTTTGCCTTCGAAATAAGATCGGTTAGCTTAAATTTTCTTATTTTTTTTTTATAAAGACATTGCGTTTAATAAACATATATTATATGCGGTTTAAAAATGATCAAACGTTTAACGATACGTACGTGTAGCTTATTGTCAGTACCAATAGATTTCATTTTCATTTCAAAGAACATTAGACTAAATAATGTAATTAATAGGATAAAAAATAAAAATTCTGATAGGTTTGGTATTTCTTCTTACAAATATTTTACTTTATAAGTATAAATGATAACAATATATTTCATAGTTTAAAAAAAATTATTTTGCTGCAACTAAATTGTTGATTTAATTATTTCACACTATTTTGGTATACTTTTTTTGAAAAGAAAATTAGTTTTTCTGCAGATTTAATAAAAAATTAACGACAAAACACTAATACAGAATAAACTATACTTAAACCCGAAAAATTCTGCACATAAGTAAAAATCGATCGATTTTAAAAACTGGAAAAATACTTTTAAATATATGTTCAGGTTTAAAATTATTTATACTATCGGTGTGATAGTTATCAGAGTTTGTGGCGAAATATAAATACCTGTATGTCTTCACTTTCAATAGAATGTAAAACATTATAGTACAATAAATTTAGTAGAGCGTTAATCAGATTGACCGCAACAGCTAAGCGATTAGGTTTCTGAAATAAGTGATCGTTAATATATTAAATTTAGGTCTAAACATGGCTTGTGTTCAAAATAAAGAGTTAAATCATTTCTATTTTTGGTTTACGCTCATTATATTGCCGCTCCAAACAACATGCTTATTACAAATATAAATTATGCAGGCGTTAGATCAGGGGTGTCCAACATAATTGTGCGGAGAGCCAGGTTTATTATTTTTGAAACCATAGCGGGCCAATAACATAGTCAACTTTAAACGTAAAGAAAACAGTAATTTTAATTTTTCAACATGAATAATTTATTTAAAAAAAGAAAGCCTCAGGTTTACAATTTTTTTCGACTAGTGTAGTGCAACTGACATAGGCATATTTTTAATGGATATTTGTCTATCTTTAACGTATATATTTTTAATGCATAGGCATATTTTTAATGGATATTGATGTTTTTAAAGTTTTAACTAGCTCGCAAGCCGGATGTGTAGGGCTTTTGCGGGCCGCATCGTGGTCCGGGGGGCCGTATATTTTACGGACCTGCGTTAGATGATACTAAAAGATAAAGGAAGAGAAATTCTTTCAATAGTTCACTTCTTATAGCTTAAATGTAACTTGTGTTAATTGACATCTAAGCTAAGGTTTAGTATTGAGATGTATAAATATGACCGTTACGTATTTTATTATATTGTAAATTATTAGTTGATATGTTTATATATATATATATATATATATATATATATATATATATAATAAAATTTTAGAGCTACAAAAAATTAATTAGGGGAACATAAGAAAAGTGACAACCCAAAAACCTTGTTTTCGAAATTTTTGATTGTTTATCTGTTTATTTGTGAATATATTTATTTGTTCGCGCATAACGCAAGAACAGCTAAAAAGTTTTCTATGAAATGTTCACTGGAGTATTCTGCTGGGTCTGGGATTTTATGCAATCAGTCTGGGATTTTATGTTTCATTGCAATCGATCAATTAAAAAGAAAATTTGACAAATCAATACAAAATGCACTTACAAAAAAGTTGGCTTTTTAACTATTATAGTAGATGTCGTTACCTGTATTAATCTTAAAGTTAACGTAACGATACTTTGTAAAGTTTCATACGCTATAGAAATAGCGAGTACCTACAGTTTGTTTGTAATAAACACGTTTGCGTTTTTAACTTAACTTTCTTTCATTGCATTCCAAGGAACGACCACAATTTCCTTTAGAATGTTAAATTCATATTTTTGCTGTATCCGTTTCCGTACTCGTTTTGAGATAGAGATACAAAGCGCGTTGTTACAGCAGACCTAATACATGTTGAGTGTTAGCTGTATTTGCGTTGTCTTCTTCAATTTCCTTACATTCTATCTCGCCGGTATGCTCTTCGAGTTCACTTATACCTAATATTGTTGAATAAATATATGGCTTCAGGGTCTCAGTACTAGGACCTAACTTTTCATAACAATTGTTAAAAACAACGGAATACGATAATCTGCTTTTGCAGGTAACATTTTGTTTAATTTCAAAAAAAATGTATTAAGGATTCTATCGTGCGCAGGTGGTAAAAAAGTAGTGATTGGCTTCATAAATCGATTTGAGATCCACTTTTATGATATTGAATTTAGTTATCTTTTGTAGTTGGTGAACTACTTCTGTTTTGCCATGTAACCAACATTCCTAATTCTTTTAGTGCGTACTTCGAACAGCTAAAGGTTTGCTGTTTAGAGAACACTTATATTCTGTATAGATCCTTTATTGAATATAACATATACGTTGGGCAGATTGCGGCTCGACATAATTAAAAAATTAATATGATTCTTATTTTTTTGAAAAATGATTTTCTTGAATTTTAACAACAACTTTAATTGATCTTCCAGTCATATGGAGTGAGATATTCATAAAAAATCTAATTTTTTTAAATATATTGTTTGGAAAAATAAAATAAGGCAACTAATGCAAAAATAGAAGATTTCGTTTTTTAACGGAAGTCATATTTAGACCCAAAGGATTAACCTAAAGGATTAAAGAGTATTTATTTCATAAACCGATTCGTATCATTGTTTAAATTGCTGTACTACAGCGTATTATAATATTTAAATAGTGAAGTCTAAAAATTGTATTTACCGAACTGATGTGTCTCGGAATGAAAATAAAAAGCTAGAATCTAGAATAACAACGACGACCACGTTTATTGATAAAGCTAGAATAGCTTTAGCAATAAACGTGGTCCGCTCATACAGAATTGGTTATATTTAGATTTATACTAGCTTACTATTTTCATCTTGCATGCGGAGTTCAAATGGTATTTTGCAAAAATTCTTCGAATCCTTGAATTCTTAAAAATATTACATGATAAAGAAAATGGAAAAGAGACTTTTGAATTGAAATGATTAGCCCTTAAAATATAATAATTAATTAGTATTTATAAATATTTAATTTCTTTAAAATGCATTTCATTTATTTATTATAAAAGTACAACCAGGTTTATTTTAAAAAACCTTGACGGAGTTGCAAATATCCCTGTTACCTGACTGAGCAAATACTTGACGGAGTTGATATCCTATTATCCTTATGGATTTACTGAAGGTCGATGCACTTACCTTTTTTAAAGAACTTTTTTCAACGGTTTTTATTGCTCGTAAATAACATTTACAACAGATTGAACAAACAGTTGAATAATTTAATGCCATCTCCTCCGTATCGTGATTATTTGACTGGTAGTTGAAATGGTTGTGTACGTTCAAACAAATTTGGTTATGTTTGGCTGGTCTGGAAGAAAAAGAAATATGGATTAACGTGGTGTTAACTCAGCATTAAAATGGAGAATAAGCAATAAACTTAATTTAAATGCAATCAAATACAGTAAGTATTCATTTCTTTTGAAAGTACTGCCTTTTGGTGTATTATATCACGGTATTGGCTCAGAGACTACACAGATATCGGACTTTATAAATGGGTATTGACATAACTTAAAGTAAAATGAATAGGGAGTATATAACTTTAATTTAACTTTCTGATAACATAATTGGACAGTAACATATTTATATTTATATTTACATCTTATGACATTCATGAAAATGTTTAACTCTTCTCAAATATGCCCATAATCGCTTGCGATAATTATGCATTTCTTTAAATTATTGAATAATTATGCCTACTGATAGCAAGCTTTCCTAATCCTTCTTCTTTTTTTTTTCATCTGCTTACAATGGTTACAAACAATGTGTGATGTTTTTTTTACTTCATTAACTGTACCGTAAATAATACACAAATTTTACGTAAATGTCTCAAAATCATGATAACGAAATAATTATTTAACCGAATTGCTATTTGTGCAGTCATCCTTCTCTCCGTCAATATCTTTATTAAACCAGAAATTTAACTATACGAAACACTCTTTCCACATCAAAAGTAGAAAAAAAATTAATTTCATAGGAAATTTTAATTTTCACCCTTCAAAAATTTCCCTAAAATAAGATTTTTAATTATTTGTTGTTCTATTTGAGCTCAATGAGAAATTTAAAACGAAAACCAATGAGATATATAATTAAAAAAAAATTAATTTACTTTTATGACACCAATATTATAAATATTGTTTTGAAGGTTCAGGCTTTATATCTACGTAAAATAAAAAAAAGCAAAACGTTATTAAGAAAGGGTACGATATATGAGATAAAGAACATATTCCAAAAAGACAGTTAATGTTAAAAAAGCCTTTAATGATATATTTTTTATACAGGATAAGTATAAATAATATAGAAAATTCAAAAGTGCAGTTTATCATACTGAAACTCGTTACACGAATTCGAAATGTATTTGACCAGTTACTTTGATATATGTCAATCTGATTTATAAATAAGTGCAAAATAAATATGCTTTAAACAAAATATTTACTGCAATATAAATAATAGACAATGTCATGGTTGCACTTAATAAACAATTTGATTGATTTTGCAGATTTGTGCTTAAAAATGTCATTACTCTTTATTAAATAATAACTTTAAGCGTTAGAATAGATAGAAATCATTTTGTGAAAGTAAAGTATGAAACTTGACTATTAAACTTAATTTATTGGAGCAAAAACAAACCTTTGTGTAATAAATTCCAATGCCGTGATGGCTTACATACGTCGTTAAACATGTTATTTTGCTGAACGCTGATATTTCAAAGACTCACACAGAGTTAATGTAAATTTTGTAACTAAATATTATATGCGATACAAAATGTACATATTATTATACCACAGAATTTTGCTCATTTCTTAATTTATAATTTATTTAAAGATCATTTTTAGAAATATTTAAAAATAACCTAATCTTCTTAAATCTGTCATAGTAAACCTAATAATTTTTCTAAACCTAATAAATTTTAACCTCCATAAATTATGTCGATATCAGTGTAAATATTCCTTTTTCAAGTTTTAGATTTTATTTGAAAGTATGAAATATGACAAAACTATTTGAATAAGGTGAATTTTACATAAATAATTTTGTTAACATAACATAGAAACCCAGAAAAAAATTACTTCGAACATGTCTTTCTATGCTTATCTTTTACAAAAAATTTACTTTAGAAGTATTCTCCGTGATCTAAGACCATTGTAAAGTGAGGTTCGTAGGTAATAAAAGATCACAATATTTCATGTTAGTGTGAATATTTATATGTATGTGTATATATATATATATATATATATATATATGTATATATATACATATATATATATATGTATGTGTATATATATATATATATATATATATATATATATATATATATATAATTCTAATGAGTATAGGAATGTGAACAATGTGAGTATAGAATGATAATATAAACCGGAAAATCTTTTTTAGAATAATAATGTTTTAATCATATTACTCTAAAGCTGTACAAATTATGAAGCGATGGATTCATAGTGTGGCAGAACTTTCTAAAAATTTATCTAGAATCACTGTTTCTAGAACATTTCTACTATTTTCGTTCCATTATGAAGGCGTATATGACGACTAAAATAGTAGAAAGTTATACTCAAACAAATTTATGTAAGTATAATATTTCATAGTCCAACCTACTGTCATAATCTTTTATTCACGAACACCAATTTACAATGGTATTAGATCACGGAGGATAAATCAAAAGAAATATTAAATTATATGCGTGGAAACACATTTATTCAACGTCGTTTTTTCTAGGTTTATATATTATCTAAGTTATTTAAGAAAAAGTCACCCTATTGACATTATTCCGTAGATCATGTGAAAACTCTCACATTATTACTAAAATAAAAGCTGTGTTTTGCTAGTAGGTTATAACGGGAGGTTACTACTTTCAAATAAAGTAATGTCGATAGAAGGTACGTCGAGGTCAGAATACGATAGAAGATAAGTCGAGGTTAGAATACGATAGAAGATAAGTCTAGGTCAAAATAAAATCCTCATTACAGCGGAGACCTTTGTTTGACTTCGTTACCAAACTTATACTAAAAAAAGACCGTGTAAATCTTAATGTTAGTTTCTTAACGAAGAATACTAGTTTCTATTTCTTTTTTACTTAAATTCTTCTAAAACTTGCAAATAATTATTTGGTTCTCAAAAACTTAGATTACTTCAATAATTTTTCGAACTTGAGAATTAGAATACTGTTTAGTTTCAAGCCGCAACTGAAGAAGGTACTTGTTAACACATTATATTTTCTACACTCTTACGAAT